>BJCG01000047.1:920000-1520000 GCA_005406145.1 Prunus yedoensis | reverse complement strand
GGGCTCGATCGGAAATCAACAGCTGTACGAAATTGGACAATTCAAGTTCAAAGGAAGTTCGTTACGAATTGGAGTGGTCGGTGTATTCCGTAGCTCTAGCGATTGGATTTCACTCAAAACTCACCACATGACTCCTCCCACCATATTATGATGATGCCCAAGTTTTGGGCTCGATCAGAAATCAATAGGTGTACGAAATTGGACAATTCAAGTTCAAAGGCAGTTCGTGCTTTATTGGTGTGGTTGGTGTATTCCGTAGTTCTAGCGATTGGATTTCACTCAAAACTCACCAAATGACTCCTCCCATCATATTATGATGATGCCCAAGTTTTGGGTTCGATCGGAAATCAACAGGTGTACGAAATTGGACAATTCATGTTCGAGGGCAGTTCGTGCCTTATTGGAGTGGTTGGAGTATTCCGTAGTTCTGGCGGTTGAATTTCACTCACAACTCACCAAATGACTCCTCCCACCATATTATGACGATGCCCAAGTTTTGGGCTCCATCGAAAATCACCAAGTGTACGAAATTGGACAATTCATGTTCAAGGGCAGTTCGTGCCTTATTGGAGTGGTTGGTGTATTCCGTAGTTCTAGCGATTGGATTTCACTCAAACCTCACCACATGACTCCTCCCACCATACTATGATGATGCCCAAGTTTTGGGCTCGATCTGAAATCAATAGGTGTACGAAATTGGACACTTGAAGTTCAAAGGCAGTTTGTTTTGAATTGGAGTGGTTGGTGTATTCCGTAGTTCTAGCGGTTGGATTTCACTAAAAAGTCACCACATGACTCCTCCCACCATATTATGATGATGCCCAACTTTTGGGCTTGATCGGAAATCAATAGGTGCACGAAATTGGACACTTCAAGTTCAAAGGCATTTTGTTCCGAATTGGAGTGGTTGGTGTATTCCGTAGTTCTAGCAATTGGATTTCACCCAAAACTCACCACATGACTCCTCGCACATATTATGATGATGCCCAAGTTTTGGGCTCGATCGGAAATCAATAGGTGTATGCAATTGGACACTTCAAGTTCAAAGGCAGTTTGTTACGAATTGGAGTGGTTGGTGTATTCTGTAGTTCTAGCGATTGGATGTCACTCACAACTCACCAAATGACTCCTCCCACCATATTATGACGATGCCCAAGTTTTGGGCTCGATCGGAAATCAATAGGTGTACGAAATTGGACAATTCAAGTTCAAAGGCAGTTCGTGCTTTATTGGAGTGTTTGGTGTATTCCGTAGTTCTTGCTATTGGATTTCACTCAAAACTAATCAAATGACTCCTCCCACCATATTATGATGAAGCCCATATTTTAGGCTCGATCGGAAATCAATACGTGTACGAAATTGGACAATTCAAGTTGAAAGGCAGTTCCTGCTTTATTGGAGTGTTTGGTGTATTCCGTAGTTCTAGCGATTGGATTTCACTGAAAACTTATCAAATGACTCCTCCCACCATATTGTGATGATGCCTATATTTTGGGCTCGATCGGAAATCAATAGGTGCACGGAATTGGACAATTCAAGTTCAAAGGCAGTTCGTGCCTTATTGGGGTGGTTGGAACATTTCGTAGTTCTAGCGATTGGATTTCTCTCAAAACTCACCGAACGACTCCTCCCACCATATTATTTTGATGCCCAAGTTTTGGGCTCGATCGCAAATCAATAGGTGTACGAAATTGGACACTTCAAGTTCAAAGGCAGTTTGTTCCTAATTGGAGTGGTTGGTGTATTCCGTAGTTCTAGCGATTGAATTTCACCCAAAACTCACCACATGACTCCTCCCACCATATTAAGATGATGCCCACGTTTTGGGCTCGATCGGAAATCAATAGTTGTACGAAATTGGACATTTCAAGTTCGAAGCCAGTTTGTTCCGAATTGGAGTGGTTGGTGTATTCTGTAGTTCTAGCGATTGGATTTCACTCAAAACTCACAACATGACTCCTCCCACCATGCTATGGTGATGCCCAAGTTTTGGGCTCGATCGGAAATCAATAGGTGTACGAATTGGACAATTCAAGTTCAAAGGCAGTTCGTGCCCTATTGGAGTGGTTGGTACATTTCGTAGTTCTAGCAATTGGATTTCACTTAAAACTCACCACATGACTCCTCCCACCATATTACGGTGATGCCCAAGTTTTGGGCTCGATCGGAAATCAATAGGTGTACGAAATTGGACATTTAAAGTTCAAAAGCAGTTTGTTCCGAATTGGAGTGGTTGGTGTATTCCGTAGTTCTAGCGATTGGATTTCACTCGAAACTCACCAAATGACTCCTCCCAACATATTATGATGATGCCCAAGTTTGGGCTCAATCGGAAATCAATAGGTGTCCGAATTGGACAATTCAAGTTCAAAGGCAGTTCGTGCCTTATTGGAGTGGTTGGTACATTTCATAGTTCTAGCAATTGGATTTCACTTAAAACTCACCACATGACTCCTCCCACCATATTACGGTGATTCCCAAGTTTTGGGCTCGATCGGAAATCAATAGGTGTACGAAATTGGACAATTAAAGTTCAAAGGCAGTTCGTGCCTTATTGGAGTGGTTGGTGTATTTCGTAGTTCTAGCGATTGGATTTCACTCAAAACTCATCAAATCACTCCACCCACCATATTATGATGATGCCCAAGTTTTGTGCCCGATCGGAAATCAATAGGTGTACGAAATTGGACACTTCAAGTTCAAAGGCAGTTTGTTCCGAATTGGAGTTGTTGGTATATTCCGTAGTTCTAGCGATTGGATTTCACCCAAAACTCACCACATGACTCCTCCCACCATATTAAGATGATGCCCATGTTTTGGGCTCGATCGGAAATCAATAGTTGTACGAAATTGGACATTTCAAGTTCGAAAGCAGTTTGTTCCGAATTGGAGTGGTTGGTGTATTCTGTAGTTCTAGCGATTGGATTTCACTCAAAACTCACCACATGACTCCTCCCACCATGCTATGATGATGCCCAAGTTTTGGGCCCGATCGGAAATCAGTATTTGTACGAAATTTGACAGTTCAAGTTCAAAGGTAGTTCGTGGCTTATTGGAGTGGTTGGTACATTTCGTAGTTCTAGCGATTGGATTTCACTCAAAACTCACCAAATGACTCCTCCCACCATATTATGATGATGCCCAAGTTTTGGGCTCGATCGGAAATCAATAGGTGTACGAAATTGGACATTTAAAGTTCAAAAGCAGTTTGTTCCGAATTGGAGTGGTTGGTGTATTCCGTAGTTCTAGCGATTGGATTTCACTCGAAACTCACCAAATGACTCCTCCCAACATATTATGATGATGCCCAAGTTTGGGCTCCATCGGAAATCAATAGGTGTCCGAATTGGACAATTCAAGTTCAAAGGCAGTTCGTGCCTTATTGGAGTGGTTGGTACATTTCATAGTTCTAGCAATTGGATTTCACTTAAAACTCACCACATGACTCCTCCCACCATATTACGGTGATGCCCAAGTTTTGGGCTCGATCGGAAATCAATAGGTGTACGAAATTGGACAATTAAAGTTCAAAGGCAGTTCGTGCCTTATTGGAGTGGTTGGTGTATTTCGTAGTTCTAGCGATTGGATTTCACTCAAAACTCATCAAATCACTCCACCCACCATATTATGATGATGCCCAAGTTTTGTGCCCGATCGGAAATCAATAGGTGTACGAAATTGGACACTTCAAGTTCAAAGGCAGTTTGTTCCGAATTGGAGTTGTTGGTATATTCCGTAGTTCTAGCGATTGGATTTCACCCAAAACTCACCACATGACTCCTCCCACCATATTAAGATGATGCCCATGTTTTGGGCTCGATCGGAAATCAATAGTTGTACGAAATTGGACATTTCAAGTTCGAAAGCAGTTTGTTCCGAATTGGAGTGGTTGGTGTATTCTGTAGTTCTAGCGATTGGATTTCACTCAAAACTCACCACATGACTCCTCCCACCATGCTATGATGATGCCCAAGTTTTGGGCCCGATCGGAAATCAGTATTTGTACGAAATTTGACAGTTCAAGTTCAAAGGTAGTTCGTGGCTTATTGGAGTGGTTGGTACATTTCATAGTTCTAGCGATTGGATTTCACTCAAAACTCACCAAATGACTCCTCCCACCATATTATGATGATGCCCAAGTTTTGGGCTCGATCGGAAATCAATAGGTGTACGAAATTGGACATTTAAAGTTCAAAAGCAGTTTGTTCCGAATTGGAGTGGTTGGTGTATTCCGTAGTTCTAGCAATTGGATTTCACTCAAAACTCCCCAAATGACTCCTGCCAACATATTATGATGATGCCCAAGTTTGGGCTCGATCGGAAATCAATAGGTGTACGAAATTGGACAATTCAAGTTCAAAGGCAGTTCGTGCCTTATTGGAGTGGTTGGTACATTTCGTAGTTCTAGCAATTGGATTTCACTTAAAACTCACCACATGACTCCTCCCACCATATTACGGTGATGCCCAAGTTTTGGGCTCGATCGGAAATCAAAAGGTGTACGAAATTGGACATTTAAAGTTCAAAAGCAGTTTGTTCCGAATTGGAGTGGTTGGTGTATTCCGTAGTTCTAGCGATTGGATTTCACACGAAACTCACCAAATGACTCCTCCCAACATATGATGATGATGCCCAAGTATGGGCTCAATCGGAAATCAATAGGTGTACGAATTGGACAATTCAAGTTCAAAGGCAGTTCGTGCCTTATTGGAGTGGTTGGTACATTTCATAGTTCTAGAAATTGGATTTCACTTAAAACTCACCACATGACTCCTCCCACCATATTACGGTGATGCCCAAGTTTTGGGCTCGATCGGAAATCAATAGGTGTACGAAATTGGACAATTTAAGTTCAAAGGCAGTTCGTGCCTTATTGGAGTGGTTGGTGTATTTCGTAGTTCTAGCGATTGGATTTCACTCAAAACTCATCAAATCACTCCTCCCACCATATTAAGATGATGCCCATGTTTTGGGCTCGATCGGAAATCAATAGTTGTACGAAATTGGACATTTCAAGTTCAAAGGCAGTTCGTGCCTTATTAGAGTGGTTGGTACATTTCGTAGTTCTAGCAATTGGATTTCACTTAAAACTCACCACATGACTCCACCCACCATATTACGGTGATGCCCAAGTTTTGGGCCCGATCGGAAATCAGTATTTGTACGAAATTTGACAGTTCAAGTTCAAAGGTAGTTCGTGGCTTATTGGAGTGGTTGGTACATTTCGTAGTTCTAGCGATTGGATTTCACTCAAAACTCACCAAATGACTCCTCCCACCATATTATGATGATGCCCAAGTTTTGGGCTCGATTGGAAATCAATAGGTGTACGAAATTGGACATTTAAAGTTCAAAAGCAGTTTGTTCCGAATTGGAGTGGTTGGTGTATTCCGTAGTTCTAGCAATTGGATTTCACTCAAAACTCACCAAATGACTCCTGCCAACATATTATTGATGATGCCCAAGTTTGGGCTTGATCGGAAATCAATAGGTGTACGAAATTGGACAATTCAAGTTCAAAGGCAGTTCGTGCCTTATTGGAGTGGTTGGTGTATTTCGTAGTTTTAGCGATTGGATTTCACCCAAAACTCATCAAATCACTCCTCCAAACATATTATGATGATGCCTAAGTTTTGGGCTCGATTGGAAATCAATAGGTGTACGAAATTGGACACTTCAAGTTCGAAGGTAGTTTGTTCCGAATTGGAGTGGTTGGTGTATTATGTATTTCTAGCGATTGGATTTCACTCAAAACTCACCAAATGACTCCTCCCAACATATTATGATGACGCCCAAGTTTTGAGCTCATTCGGAAATCAATGGGAGTACAAAATTGGACACTTCAAGTTCAAAGGCAGTTTGTTCCGAATTGGAGTGGTTGGTGTATTCTATAGTTCTAGCTTTTGGATTTCACTGAAAACTCACCACATGACTCCTCCCACGATATTACGATGATGCCCAAGTTTTGGGCTCGATCGGAAATCAATAGGTGTACGAAATTGGACACTTCAAGTTCAATGGCAGTTTGTTCCGAAATGGAGTGGTTGGTGTATTATGTAGTTCTAGCGATTGGATTTCACTCAAAACTCACCAAATGACTCCTCCCAACATATTATGATGACGCCCAAGTTTTGAGCTCATTCGGAAATCAATGGGAGTACAAAATTGGACACTTCAAGTTCAAAGGCAGTTTGTTCCGAATTGGAGTGGTTGGTATATTCCGTAGTTCTAGCGATTGGATTTCACTCAAAACTCGCCATATGACTCCTCCCACCATATTACGGTGATGCCCAAGTTTTGGGCTCGATCGGAAATCAATAGGTGTACGAAATTGGACAATTCAAGTTCAAAGGCAGTTCGTGCCTTGTTGGAGTGGTTGGTGTATTTCGTAGTTCTAGCGATTGGATTTCACTCAAAACTCATCAAATCACTCCTCCAAACATATTATGATGATGCCCAAGTTCTGGGCGTGATCGGAACTCAATAGGTGTACGAAATTGGACAATTCAAGTTCAAAGGCCGTTCGTGCTTTCTTGGAGTGTTTGGTGTATTCCGTAGTTCTAGCGGTTGGATTTCACTCAAAACTCACCACATGAATCCTCCCACCATATTATGATGATGCAAAAGTTTTGGGCTCGATCGGAAATCAGTAGGTGTACGAAATTGGACAATTCAAGTTCAAAGGCAGTTCGTGCTTTATTGGAGTGTTTATTGTATTCCGTAGTTCAAGCGGTTGGATGTCACTCCAAACTCACCAAATGACTCCTCCCACCATATTATGATGATTCCCAGGTTTTGGGCTCTATCGGAAATCAATAGGTGTACGAATTGGACACTTCAAGTTCAAAGGCAGTATGTTCCGAAATTTAGTGGTTGGTGTAGTCCGTAGTTATAGGGATTGGATTTCACCCAAAACTCACCACAAGACTCCTCCCACCATATTATGATGATGCCCAACTTTTGGGCTCGATCGGAAATCAATAGGTGCACGAAATTGGACACTTCAAGTTCAAAGGCAGTTTATTCCGAATTGGATTGGTGGGTGAATTCCGTAGTTCTAGCGATTGGATTTCCCTCAAAAGTCATCAAATGACTCCTCCCACCATATTATGATGATGCCCAAGTTTTGGGCTCGATCGGAAATCAATAGTTGTACGAAATTGGACATTTCAAGTTCGAAGGCAGTTTGTTCCGAATTGGAGTGGTTGGTGTACTCTGTAGTTCTAGCGATTGGATTTCACTCAAAACTCACAACATGACTCCTCCCACCATGCTATGATGATGACCAAGTTTTGGGCTCGATCGGAAATCAATAGGTGTGCGAAATTCGACAATTCAAGTTCAACGGCAGTTCGTGCCTTATGGGAGTGGTTGGTACATTTCGTAGTTCTAGCGATTGGATTTCACTCAGAACTCACCAAATGATTCCTCCCAACATATTATGATGATTCCCAAGTTTTGGGCTCGATCGGAAATCAATAGGTGTACGAATTGGACACTTCAAGTTCAAAGGCAGTATGTTCTGAATTTTAGTGGTTGGTGTAGTCCGTAGTTATAGGGACTGGATTTCATCCAAAACTCACCACATGACTCCTCGCACCATATTATGATGATGCCCAACTTTTGGGCTCGATCGGAAATCAATAGGTGCACGAAATTGGACACTTCAAGTTCAAAGGCAGTTTGTTCCGAATTGGAGTGGTTAGTGTATTATGTAGTTCTAGCGATTGGATTTCACTCAAAACTCACCACAGAACTCCTCCCACCATACTATGATGATGCCCAAGTTTTGGGCTCGATCGGAAATCAATAGGTGTACGAAGTTGGACAACTCAAGTTGAAAGGCAGTTCGTGCTTTATTGGAGTGTTTGGTGTATTTCGTAGTTCTAGCGATTGGATTTCACTCAAAACTCATCAAATGACTCCTCCCACCATATTATGATGATGCCCAGGTGTTGGGAACAATCCGAAATCAATAAGTGTACGAAATTGGACAATTCAAGTTCAAAGGCAGTTCGTGCCTTATTGGAACGATTGGTACATTTCGTAGTTCTAGCGATTGGATTTCACTCAAAACTCACCAAATGAATCCTCCCACCATATTATGATGATGCCCAAGTTTTGGGCTCGATCGGAAATCAATAGGTGTACGAAATTGGACACTTCAAGTTGATAGGCAGTATGTTCTGAATTTTAGTGGTTGGTCTATTCCGTAGTTCCAGCGAAAGGATTTCACTCGAAACTCTCCATATGACTCCTCCTACCATATTATGATTATGCCCATGTTTTGGGCTCGATCGGAAATGAATAGGTGTACAAAATTGCACAATCCCAGTTCAAAGGCAGGTCGTGCCTTACTGGAGTGGTTGGTGTATTTCGTAGTTCTAGCGATTGGATTTCACTCAAAACTCCCCACATGACTCCTCCCACCATGCTAAGATGATGCATAAGTTTGGGCTCTATCGGAAATCAGTAGGTGTACGAAATTCGACAATTCAAGTTCAAAGGCAGTTCGTGCCTTATTGGAGTGGTTGGTACATTTCGTAGTTCTAGCGATACGATTTCACTCAGAACTCACCAAATGATTCCTCCCAACATTTTATGATGATGCCCAACTTTTGGGCTCGATCAGAAATCAATAGGTGCACGTAATTGGACACTTCAAGTACAAAGGCAGTTTGTTACGAATTGGAGTGGTTAGTGTATTCTGTAGTTCTAGAGATTGGATTTCACCCAAAACTCTCCACATGACTCCTCCCACCATATTATGATGATGCCCAAGTTTTGGGCTCGATCAGAAATCAATAGGTGTACGAAATTTGACACTTCAAGTTCAAAGGCAGTTTGTTCCGAATTGGAGTGGTTGGTGTATTCTGTAGTTCTAGCGATTGGATTTCACCCAAAACTCACCACATGACTCCTCCCACCATATTAAGATGATGCCCATGTTTTGGGCTCGATCGGAAATCAATAGTTGTACGAAATTGGACAATTCAAGTTCAAAGGGAGTTTGTTCCGAATTGGTGTGGTTAGTGTATTCTGTAGTTCTAGCGATTGGATTTCACTCAGAACTCACCAAATGATTCCTCCCAACATTTTATGATGATTCCCAAGTTTTGGGCTCGATCGGAAATCAACAGGTGTACGAAATTCGACACTTTAAGTTCAAAGGCAGTTTGTTCCGAATTGGAGTGGTTGGTGTATTCCGTAGTTCTAGCGATTGGATTTCACCCAAAACTCTCCACATGACTCCTCCCACCATATTATGATGATGCCCAAGTTTTAAGCATGATCGGAAATCAATAGGTGTACGAAATTGGACAATTCAAGTTCAAAGGCAGTTTGTTGCGAATTGGAGTGGTTGGTGTATTCCGTAGTTCTAGCGATTGGATTTCACTCAAAACTCACCACAGAACTCCTCCCACCATACTATGATGATGCCCAAGTTTTGGGCTCGATCGGAAATGAATAGGTGTACAAAATTGCACAATTCCAGTTCAAAGGCAGTTCGTGCCATACTGGAGTGGTTGTTGTATTCCGTAGTTCTAGCGATTGGATTTCACTCAGAACTCCCCAAATGACTCCTCCCAACTTATTATGATAACGCCCAAGTTTTGGGCTCAATTGGAAATCAATAGGTGTACGAATTTGGACACATCAAGTTCATAGGCAGTTTGTTCCGAATTGGAGTGGTTGGTGTATTCCGTAGTTCTAGCGACTGGATTTCACTCAAAACTCACCACATGACTCCTCCCACCATATTATGATGATGCCCAAGTTTTAAGCCAGATCGGAAATCAATAGGTGTACGAATTTGGACATTTCAAGTTCAAAGTCAGTTTGTTCCGAATTGGAGTGGTTGGTGTATTCTGTAGTTCTAGCGATTGGATTTCACTCAAAACTCCCCACATGACTCCTCCCACCATGCTAAGATGATGCATAAGTTTTGGGCTCTATCGGAAATTAGTAGGTGTACGAAATTCGACAATTCAAGTTCAAAGGCAGTTCGTGCCTTATTGGAGTGGTTGGTACATTTCGTAGTTCTAGCGATACGATTTCACTCAGAACTCACCAAATGATTCCTTCCAACATTTTATGATGATGCCCAACTTTTGGGCTCGATCGGAAATCAATAGGTGCACGTAATTGGACACTTCAAGTGCAAAGGCAGTTTGTTCCGAATTGGAGTGGTTAGTGTATTCCGTAGTTCTAGCGATTGGATTTCACCCAAAACTCTCCACATGACTACTCCCACCATATTATGATGATCCCCAAGTTTTGGGCTCGATCGGAAATCAATCGGTGTACGAAATTGGACACTTCAAGTTCAAAGGCAGTTTGTTCCGAATTGGAGTGGTTGGTGTATTCTGTAGTTCTAGCGATTGGATTTCACCCAAAACTCACCACATGACTCCTCCCACCATATTAAGATGATGCCCATGTTTTGGGCTCTATCGGAAATCAATAGTTGTACGAAATTGGACATTTCAAGTTCAAAGGCAGTTTGTTCCGAATTGGAGTGGTTAGTGTATTCTGTAGTTCTAGCGATTGGATTTCACTCAGAACTCACCAAATGATTCCTCCCAACATTTTATGATGATTCCCAAGTTTTGGGCTCGATCGGAAATCAACAGGTGTACGAAATTCGACACTTTAAGTTCAAAGGCAGTTTGTTCTGAATTGGAGTGGTTGGTGTATTCCGTAGTTCTAGCGATTGGATTTCACCCAAAACTCTCCACATGACCCCTCCCACCATATTATGATGATGCCTAAGTTTTAAGCATGATCGGAAATCAATAGGTGTACGAAATTGGACAATTCAAGTTCAAAGGCAGTTTGTTCCGAATTGGAGTGGTTGGTGTATTCCGTAGTTCTAGCGATTGGATTTCACTCAAAACTCACCACAGAACTCCTCCCACCATACTATGATGATGCCCAAGTTTTGGGCTCGATCGGAAATCAATAGGTGTACGAAGTTGGACAACTCAAGTTGAAAGGCAGTTCGTGCTTTATTGGAGTGTTTGGTGTATTTCGTAGTTCTAGCGATTGGATTTCACTCAAAACTCATCAAATGACTCCTCCCACCATATTATGATGATGCCCAGGTGTTGGGAACAATCCGAAATCAATAAGTGTACGAAATTGGACAATTCAAGTTCAAAGGCAGTTTGTTCCGAATTGGAGTGGTTGGTGTATTCCGTAGTTCTAGCGATTGGATTTCACTCAAAACTCACCACAGAACTCCTCCCACCATACTATGATGATGCCCAAGTTTTGGGCTCGATCGGAAATCAATAGGTGTACGAAGTTGGACAACTCAAGTTGAAAGGCAGTTCGTGCTTTATTGGATTGTTTGGTGTATTCCGTAGTTCTAGCGATTGGATTTCACTCAAAACTCACCAAATGAATCCTCCCACCATATTATGATGATGCCCAAGTTTTGGGCTCGATCGGAAATCAATAGGTGTACGAAATTGGACACTTCAAGTTGATAGGCAGTATGTTCTGAATTTTAGTGGTTGGTCTATTCCGTAGTTCCAGCGAAAGGATTTCACTCGAAACTCTCCATATGACTCCTCCTACCATATTATGATTATGCCCATGTTTTGGGCTCGATCGGAAATGAATAGGTGTACAAAATTGCACAATTCCAGTTCAAAGGCAGTTCGTGCCTTACTGGAGTGGTTGGTGTATTTCGTAGTTCTAGCGATTGGATTTCACTCAAAACTCCCCAAATGACTCCTCCCAACTTATTATGATAACGCCCAAGTTTTGGGCTCAATCGGAAATCAATAGGTGTACGAAATTGGACACATCAAGTTCAAAGGCAGTTTTTTACGAATTGGAGGGGTTGGTGTATTCCGTAGTTCTAGCGATTGGATTTCACCCAAAACTCTCCACATGTCTCCTCCCACCATATTGTGATGATGCCCAAGTTTTGGGCTTGATCGGAAATGAATAGGTGTGCGAAATTGGACAATTCAAGTTCAAAGGAAGTTTGTGCTTTATTGGAGTGTTTGGTGTATTCCGTAGTTATAGCAATTGGATTTCACTCAAAACTCACCAAATGACTCCTCCCACCATATTATGATGATGCCCAAGTTTTCGGCTCGATCGGAAATCAATAGGTGTACGAAATTGGACACATCAAGTTCAAAGGCATTTTTTTACGAATTGGAGGGGTTGGTGTATTCCGTAGTTCTAGCAATTGGATTTCACCCAAAACTCTCCACATGACTCCTCCCACCATATTATGATGATGCCGAAGTGTTGGGCTCGATCGGAAATCAATAGGTGTACGAAATTGGACACTTCAAGTTCGAAGGCGGTTTGTTCTGAATTGGAGTGGTTGGTGTATTCCGTAGTTCTAGCGATTGGATTTCACCCAAAACTCACCACATGACTCCTCCCACCATATTATGATGATGCCCAAGTTTTCGGCTCGATCGGAAATCAATAGGTATACAAAATTGGACAATTCAAGTTCAAAGGAAGTTCGTGCCTTATTGGAGTGGTTGGTACATTTCGTAGTTCTAGGGATTGGATTTCACTCAAAACTCACCAAAATGACTCCTCCCAACATATTATGATGATTCCCAAGTTTTGGGCTCGATCGGAAATCAATAGGTGTACGAAATTGGACACTTCAAGTTCAAAGGCAGTTCGTGCCTTATTGGAGTGGTTGGTACACTTCAAGTTCACAGGAAGTTCGTGCTTTATTGGAGTGTTTGAAGTATTCCGTAGTTATAGCAATTGGATTTCACTCAAAACTCACCAAATGACTCCTCCCCCCACATTATGATGATGCCCAAGTTTTCGGCTCGATCGGAAATCAATAGGTGTACGAAATTGGACACTTCAAGTTCAAAGGCAGTTCGTGCTTTATTGGAGTGTTTTGGTATATTTCGTAGTTCTAGCAATTGGATTTCACTCAAAACTCACCAGATGACTCCTCCCACCATATTATGATGATGCCCAAGTTTTGAGCTCGATCGGAAATCAATAGGTGTACGAAAGTGGACACTTGAAGTTCAAAGGCAGTTTGTTCCGAATTGGAGTGCTTGGTGTATTCCGTAGTTCTAGCGATTGAATTACACTCGAAACTCACCACATGACTCCTCCCACCATATTATGATGATGCCCAAGTTTTGGGCTGGATCGGAAACCAATAGGTGTACGAAACTGGACAATTCAAGTTCAAAGGAAGTTCGTGCCTTATTGGAGTGGTTGGTGTATTTCATAGTTCTAGCGATTATATTTCACTCACAACTCACCACATGACTCCTCCCACCATATTATGATGATGCCCAAGTTTTGGGCTCGATCGGAAATCAGTAGTTGTCGAAATTGGCACTTCAAGTTCAAAGGAAGTTCGTGCCTTATTGGAGTGGTTGGTGTATTTCATAGTTCTAGCGATTGGATTTTACCCACAACTCACCACATGACACCTCCCACCATATTATGATGATGCCCAAGTTTTGGGCTCTATCGGAAATCAGTAGTTGTACGAAATTGGCACTTCAAGTTCAAAGGCAGTTTTTTACGAATTGGAGGGGTTGGTTTATTCCGTAGTTCTAGCAATTGGATTATACTAGAAACTCACCAGATGACTCCTCCCACCATATTATGATGATGCCCAAGTTTTGAGCTCGATCGGAAATCAATAGGTGTACGAAAGTGGACACTTGAAGTTCAAAGGCAGTTTGTTCCGAATTGGAGTGCTTGGTGTATTCCGTAGTTCTAGCGATTGAATTACACTAGAAACTCACCACATGACTCCTCCCACCATATTATGTTGACGCCCAAGTTTTGGGCTCGATCGGAAATCAATAGGTGTACGAAACTGGACAATTCAAGTTCAAAGGCAGTTCGTGCCTTATTGGAGTGGTTGGTGTATTTCGTAGTTCTAGCGATTGGATTTCACTCAAAACAATCCAAATGACTCCTCCCAACTTATTATGATGACGCCCAAGTTATGGGCTCAATCGGAAATCAATAGGTGTACGAAACTGGACAATTCAAGTTCAAAGGCAGTTCGGGCCTTATTGGAGTGGTTGGTGTATTTCGTAGTTCTAGTGATTGGATTTCACTCAAAACTCTCCACATGACTCCTCCCACCATATTATGATGATGACCAAGTTTTGGGCTTGATCGGAAATCAATAGGTGTACGAAATTGGACACTTCAAGTATAAAGGCAGTTCGTTCCGAATTGTAGTGGTTGGTGTATTCCGTAGTTCTAACGATTGGATTACACTCGAAACACACCACATGACTCCTCCCACTATATTATGTTGACGGCCAAGTTTTGGGCTCGATCGGAACTCAATAGGTGTACAAAATTGGACACTTCAAGTTCGAAGGCAGTTTGTTCCGAATTGGAGTGGTTGGTGTATTCCGTAGTTCTAGCGATTGGATTACACTCGAAACTCACCACATGACTCCTCCCACCATACTATGTTGACGGCCAAGTTTTGGGCTCGATCGGAAATCAACAGGTGCACGAAATTGGACAATTCAAGTTCAAAGGCAGTTCGTGCCTTATTGGAGTGGTTGGTGTATTTCGTAGTTCTAGCGATTGGATTTCACTCAAAACTACCCAAATGACTCCTCCCAACTTATTATTACGACGCCCAAGTTTTGGTCTCAATCGGAAATCAATAGGTTTAACGAATTGGACACTTCAAGTTCAAAGGCAGTTTGTTCCGAATTGGAGTGGTTGGTGTATTCCGTAGTTCTAGCGATTGGATTTCACTCAAAACTCACCACATGACTCCTCCCATGATATTATAATGATTCCCAAGTTTTGGGCTTGATCAATCAATTGGTGTAAGAAATTGGACACTTCAAGTTCAAAAGCAGTTTGTGCTTTATTGGAGTGTTTGATGTATTCCGTAGTTCTTGACGGCCAAGTTTTGGGCTCGATCGGAACTCAATAGGTGTACAAAATTGGACACTTCAAGTTCGAAGGCAGTTTGTTCCGAATTGGAGTGGTTGGTGTATTTCGTAGTTCTAGCGATTGGATTACACTCGAAACTCACCACATGACTCCTCCCACCATACTATGTTGACGGCCAAGTTTTGGGCTCGATCGGAAATCAACAGGTGCACGAAATTGGACAATTCAAGTTCAAAGGCAGTTCGTGCTTTATTGGAGTGTTTGGTGTATTCCGTAGTTCTAGCCATTGGATTTCACTCAAAACTCACCAAATGACCCCTCCCTCCATATTATGATGATGCCCAAGTTTTGGGCTCAATCGGAAATCAATAGGTGTACGAAATTGGACACTTCAAGTTCAAAGGCAGTTTGTTACGAATTGGAGTGGTTGCAGTATTCCGTAGTTCTAGCAATTGGATTTAACCCAAAACTCACCACATGGCTCCTCCCACCATATTATGGTGATGCCCAAGTTTTGGGCTCGATCGGAAATGAATAGGTGTACGAAATTAGACACTTCAAGTTGAAAGGCAGTTTGTTCCGAATTGGAGTGGTTGGTGTATTACGTAGTTCTAGCGATTGGATTTCACCCAAAACTCTCCACATGACTCCGCCCAACATATTACGATGATGCCCAAGTTTTGGGCTCGATCGGAAATCAATAGGTGTACGAAATTGGACACTTCAAGTTCAAAGGCAGTTTGTCCCGAATTGGAGTGGTTGGTGTATTCCGTAGTTATGGCGATTGAATTTCACCCAAAACTCACCACATGACTCCTCCAACCGTATTATGATGATGCCCAAGTTCTGGACTCGATCGGAAATTAATAGGTGTACGAAATTGGACACTTCAAGTTCAAAGGCAGTTTGTTCCGAATTGGAGTGGTTGGTGTATTCCGTAGTTCTAGTGATTGGATTTCACTCAAAACTCATTAAATGACTCCTCCCACCATATTATGTTGATGCCCAAATTTTAGCCTCGATCGGAAATCAATAGGTGTACGAAATTGGACAATTCAAGTTCAAAGGCAGTTCGTGCCTTATTGGAGTGGTTGGTGTATTTCGTAGTTCTAGCGATTGGATTTCACTCAAAACTCCCCAAATGACCCCTCCCAACTTATTATGATGATGCCCAAGTTTTGGGCTCAATCGGAAATCAATAGGTGTACGAAATTGGACACTACAAGTTCAAAGGCAGTTTGTTCCGAATTGGAGTGGTTGGTGTATTCCGTAGTTCTAGCGATCGGATTTCACTCAAAACTCTCCACATGACTCCTCCCACCATATTATGATGATGCCCAAGTTTTGGGCTCGATCGGAAATCCATAGGTATACGAAATTGGACACTTCAAGTGCAAACGCAGTTTGTTCCGAGTTGGAGTGGTTGGTGTATTCTGTAGTTCTAGCGATTGGATTTCACTCAAAACTCACCGAATGACTCCTCCCACCATTTTATGATGATGCCCAAGTTTTGGGATCGATCGGAAATCAATAGGTGTACGAAATTGGACAATTCAAGTTCAAAGGCAGTTCGTGCCTTATTGGAGTGGTTGGTGTATTTCGTAGTTCTAGCGATTGGATTTCACTCAAAACTCCCCAAATGACTCATCCCAACTTATTATGATGACGCCCAAGTTTTGGGCTCTATCGGAAATCCGTAGGTGTACGAAATTGGACACTTCAAGTGCAAACGCAGTTTGTTCCGAGTTGGAGTGGTTGGTGTATTCTGTAGTTCTAGCGATTGGATTTCACTCAAAACTCACCGAATGACTCCTCCCACCATTTTATGATGATGCCCAAGTTTTGGGCTCGATCGCAAATCAATAGGTGTACGAAATTGGACAATTCAAGTTCAAAGGCAGTTCGTGCTTTATTGGAGTATTTGGTGTATTCCGTAGTTCTAGCGATGGGATTTCACTCAAAACTCATCAAATGACTCCTCCCACCATATTATGATGATGCCCAAATTTTGGGCTCGATCGGAAATCAATAGGTGTACGAAATTGGACACTTCAAGTTCAAAGGCAGTTTGTTCCGAATTGGAGTGGTCGGTGTATTCCGTAGTTCTAGCAATTGGATTTCACTCAAAACTCACCACATGACTCCTCCCACCATATTATTATGATGCCCAAGTTTTGGGCTCGATCGGAAATCAATAGGTGTACGAAATTGGACAATTCAAGTTCAAAGGCAGTTCGTGTTTTATTGGAGTGTTTGGTGTATTCCGCAGTTCTAGCGATTGGATTTCACTCAAAACTCACCAATTGACTCCTCCCAACATATTATGATGATGCCCAACTTTTGGGCTCGATCGGAAATCAATAGGTGTACGAAATTAGACACTTCAACTTCAAAGGCAGTTTGTTCCGAATTGGAGTGGTTGGTGTATTCCGTAGTTCTAGCGATTGGATTTCACCCAAAACTCTCCACATGACTCCGCCCAACATATTATGATGATGCCCACGTTTTGAGGTCGATCGGAAATCAATAAGTGTACGAAATTCGACAATTCAAGTTGAAAGGCAGTTCGTGTTTTATTGGAGTGTTTGGTGTATTCCGCAGTTCTAGCGATTGGATTTCACTCAAAACTCATTAAATGACTCCTCCCACCATATTATGTTGATGCCCAAAGTTTGGGCTCGATCGGAAATCAATAGGTGTACGAAATTGGACAATTCAAGTTCAAAGGCAGTTCGTACCTTATTGGGGTGGTTGGTGTATTTCGTAGTTCTAGCGATTGGATTTCACTCAAAACTCCCCAAATGACTCCTCCCAACTTATTATGATGACGCCCAAGTTTTGGGCTCAATCGGAAATCAATAGGTGTACGAAATTGGACACTACAAGTTCAAAGGAAGTTTGTTCCGAATTGGAGTGGTTGGTGTATTCCGTAGTTCTAGCGATTGGATTTCACTCAAAACTCATTAAATGACTCCTCCCACCATATTATGATGATGCCCAAGTTTTTGGCTCGATCGGAAATCAATAGGTGTACGAAATTGGACACTTCAAATTCAAAGGCAGTTTGTGCTTTATTGGAGTGTTTGATGTATTCCGTACTTCTAGCGATTGTATTTCCCTCAAAACTCACCAAATGACTCCTCCCACCACATTATGATTATGCCCAAGTTTTGAGCTCGATCGGAAATCAATAGGTGTACGAAATTAGACAATTCAAGTTCCATGGAAGTTCGTGCTTTATTGGAGTGTTCGGTGTATTCCGTAGTTATAGCAATTGGATTTCGCTCGAAACTCACCAAATGACTCCTCCCACCATATTATGATGATGCCCAAGTTTTGGGGTCGATCGGAAATCAATAGTTGTACGAAATTGGACACTTCAAGTTCAAAGGTAGTTTGTTCCGTATTGGAGTGGTTGGTGTATTCCGCAGTTCTAGCAATTGGATTTCACTCAAAACTCACCACATGACTCCTCCCACCATATTACGATGATGCCCAAGTTTTGGGCTCGATCGGAAATCAGTAGTTGTACGAAATTGGACACTTCAAGTTCAAAGGCAGTTTGTGCTTTATTGGAGTGTTTGGTGTATTCCGTAGTTCTAGCAATTGGATTTCACTCAAAACTCACCAAACGACTCCTCCCACCATATTATGATTTTGCCCAAGGTTTGGGCTGAATCGGAAATCAATAGGTGTACGAAATTAGACACTTCAAGTTCAAAGGCAGTTCGTGCTTTATTGGATTGTTTGGTGTATTCCGTAGTTCTAGCGATTGGATTTCACTCAAAACTCACCACATGACTCCTCCCACCATATTATGATGATGCCCAAGTTTTGGGCTCGATCGGAAATCAATAGGTGTACGAAATTGGACACTTCAAGTTCAAAGGCATTTCGTGCTTTATTGGAGAGTTTGGTGTATTCCGTAGTTCTAGCGGTTGGATTTCCCTCAAAACTCACCAAATGACTCCTCCCACCACATTATGATGATGCCCAAGTTTTGGGCTCCCTCAGAAATCTATAGGTGTACGAAATTGGACGATTCAAGTTCAATGGCAGTTCGTGCTTTATTGGAGTGTTTGGTGTATTCCATAGTTCTAGCGATTGGATTTCTCTCAAAACACATCAAATGACTCCTCCCACCATATTATGATGATGCCCAAGTTTTGGGCTCGATCGGAAATCAATAGGTGTACGACATTGGACACTTCAAGTGCAAAGGCAGTTCGTGCTTTATTGGATTGTTTGGTGTATTCCGTAGTTCTAGCGATTGGATTTCACTCAAAACTCACCACATGACTCCTCCCACCATATTATGATGATGCCCAAGTTTTGGGCTCGATCGGAAATCAATAGGTGTAGGACATTGGACACTTCAAGTTCAGAGGCAGTTTGTTCCGAATTGGAGTGGTTGGTGTATTCCGTAGTTCTAGCTTTTGGATTTCACTCAAAACTCTCCACATGACTCCTCCCACCATATTATGATGATGCCCAAGTTTTGGGCTTGATCTGAAATCAATTGCTGTACGAAATTGGACAATTCAAGCTCAAAGGCAGTTCGTGCTTTATTGGAGTGTTTGGTGTATTCCGCAGTTCTAGCGGTTGGATTTCACTCAAAACTCTCCACATGACTCCTCCCACCACATTATGATGATGCCCAAGTTTTGGGCTGAATCGGAAATCAATAGGTGTACGAAATTGGACACTTCAAGTTCGAAGGCAATTTGTTCCGAATTGGAGTTGTTGGTGTATTCCGTAGTTCTGGCAATTGGATTTCACTCAAAACTCACCACATGACTCCTCCCACCATATTATGATGATGCCCAAGTTTTGGGCTTGATCGGATATCAATAGGTGTACGAAATTGGACAATTCAAGTTCAAAGGCTATTCGTTCCTTATTGGAGGGGTTGGTACATTTCGTAGTTATGGCGATTGGATTTCACTCAGAACTCACCAAATGACTCCTCCCACCATATTATGATGATGCCAAAGTTTTGGGCTCGAACGGAAATCAATAGGTGTAGGAAATTGGACAAGTCAAGTTCAAAGGCATTTCGCGCTTTATTGGATTGTTTGGTGTATTCCGCTGTTCTAGCGATTGGATTTCACTCAAAACTCACCACATGACTCCTCCCAACATATCATGATAATGCCCAAGTTTTGGGCTCAATCAGAAATCAATAGGTGCACGAAATTGGACAATTAAAGTTTGAAGGCAGTTCGCGCTTTATTGGATTGTTTGGTATATTCCGCAGTTCTAGCGATTGGATTTCACTCAAAACTCACCACATGACTCCTCCCAACATATTATGATGATGCCCAAGTTTTGGGCTCGATAGGAAATCAATAGGTATACGAAATTCGACCCTTCAAGTTCAAAGGCAGTTTGTTCCGAATTGGAGTGGTAGGTGTATTCCGTAGTTCAAGCAATTGGATTTCACTAAAAACTCACCACATGACTCCCCCCACCATATTATGATGATGCCCAAGTTTTGGGCTCGATCGGAAATCAATAGGTGTACGAAATTGGACAATTCAAGCTCAATGGCAGTTCGTGCTTTATTGGAGTGTTTGGCGTATTCCGTAGTTCTAGCGGTTGGATTTCACTCAAAACTCATCAAATGACTCCTCCCACCATATTATGATGATGCCCAAGTTTTGGGCTCGATCGGAAATCAGTAGGTGTACAAATTTGGACAATTCAAGTTCAAAGGCAGTTCGTGCTTTATTAGAGTGTTTGGTGTATTCCATAGTTCTAGCGGTTGGATTTCACTCAAAACTCCCCAAATGACTCCTCCCACCATATCATGGTGACGCCCAAGTTTTGGGCTCAATCGGAAATCAATAGGTGTACGAAATTGGACACTACAAGTTCAAAGGAAGTTTGTTCCGAATTGGAGTGGTTGGTGTATTCCGTAGTTCTAGCAATCGGATTTCACTCAAAACTCATCAAATGACTCCTCCCACCATATTATGATGATGCCCAAGTTTTGGGCTCGATCGGAAATCAATAGGTGTACAAAATTGGACACTTCAAGTTCAAAGGCAGTTTGTTCCGAATTGGAGTGGTTGGTGTATTCCGTAGTTCTAGGGATTGGATTTCACTCAAAACTCACCACATGACTCCTCCCACCATACTATGACGATGCCCAAGTTTGGGCTCGATCGGAAATCAATAGGTATACGAAATTAGACACTTCGAGTTCAAAGGCAATTCGTGCTTTATTGGAGTGTTTGGTGTATTCCGTAGTTCTAGCGGCTGGATTTCACGCAAAACTTACCAAATGACTCCTCCCACCATATTATGATGATGCCCAAATTTTGGGCTCGATCGGAAATCAATAGGTGTACGAAATTGGACACTTCAAGTTCAAAGGCATTTCGTGCTTTATTGGAGAGTTTGGTGTATTCCGTAGTTCTAGCGGTTGGATTTCACTCAAAACTCACCAAATGACTCCTCCCACCATATGATGATGCCCAAGTTTTGGGCTCGATCAGAAATCAATAGGTGTACGAAATTGGACACTTGAAGTTCAAAGGCAGTTTGTTATGAATCGGAGTGGTTGGTGTATTCCGTAGTTATAGCAGTTGGATTTCACCCAAAACTCACCATATGACTCCTTCCACCAGATTATGATGATGCCCAAGTTTTGGGCTCGATCGGATATCAATAGGTGTACGAAATTGGACAATTCATGTTGAAAGGCAGTTCGTGCCTTATTGGAGTGGTTGGTACATTAGGTAGTTCTGGCGGTTGGATTTTACTCAAAACTCACCAAATGACTCCTCCCACCATATTATGTCGAAGCCCATGTTTTGGGCTCGATCGGAAATCAATAGGTGTACGAAATTGGACAATTCAAGTTCAAAGGCAGTTCATGCTTTATTGGAGTGTTTGGTGTATTCCGTAGTTCTAGCGGCTGGATTTCACGCAAAACTCACCAAATGACTCCTCCCACCATATTATGATGATGCCCAAATTTTGGGCTCGATCGGAAATCAATAGGTGTACGAAATTGGACACTTCAAGTTCAAAGGCATTTCGTGCTTTATTGGAGAGTTTGGTGTATTCCGTAGTTCTAGCGGTTGGATTTCACTCAAAACTCACCAAAATGACTCCTCCCACCATATGATGATGCCCAAGTTTTGGGCTCGATCAGAAATCAATAGGTGTACGAAATTGGACACTTGAAGTTCAAAGGCAGTTTGTTATGAATCGGAAGTGGTTGGTGTATTCCGTAGTTATAGCAGTTGGATTTCACTCAAAACTCACCACATGACTCCTCCCACCATAATATGATGATGCCCAAGTTTTGGGCTAGATCGGAAATCAATAGGTGTACAAAATTGGACATTTCAAGGTCAAAGGCTGTTTGTTCCGAGCTGGAGTGGTTGGTGTATTCCGCAGTTCTAGGGATTGGATTTCACCCAAAACTCACCATATGACTCCTCCCACCAGATTATGATGATGCCCAAGTTTTGGGCTCGATCGGATATCAATAGGTGTACGAAATTGGACAATTCAAGTTCAAAGGCTATTCGTTCCTTATTGGAGGGGTTGGTACATTTCGTAGTTATGGCGATTGGATTTCACTCAGAACTCACCAAATGACTCCTCCCAACATATTATGGTGATTCCCAGGTTTTGGGCTCGATCGGAAATCAATAGGTGTACGAAATTTGACACTTCAAGTTCAGAGGCAGTTTATTCCGAATTGGTGTGGTTGGTGTATTCCGTAGTTCTAGCGATTGGATTTCACTCAAAACTCACCACATGACTCCTCCCTCCATATTATGATTATCCCCAAGTTTTGGGCTCGATCGGAAATCAATTGGTGCACGAAATTGGACAATTCAATTTCTAAGGCAGTTCGTGGTTTATTGGAGTGTTCGGTGTATTCCGTAGTTCTATAGATTGGATTTCACTCAAAACTCGCCAAATGACTCCTCCCACCATATTAAGATGATGCCCAAGTTTTAGGCTCAATCGGAAATCAATAGGTGTACGAAATTGGACACTTCAAGTTGAAAGGCAGTTTGTTCCGAATTGGAGTGGTTGGTGTATTCCGTAGTTGAAGCGATTGGATTTCACTCAAAACTCACCAAATGACTCCTCCCACCATATTAAGATGATGATCAAGTTTTGGGCTCGATCGGAAATCAATAGGTGTACGACATTGGACAATTCATGTTCAAAGGCAGTTCGTGCTTTACTGGAGTGTTTGGTGCATTCCGTAGTTCTAGCGATTGGATTTCACTCAAAACTCATCAAATGACTCCTCCCACCATATTATGATGATGCCCAAGTTTTGGGCTCGATCGGAAATCAATAGGTGTCCGAAATTGGACAATTCAAGTTCAAAGGCAGTTCGTGCTTTATTGGAGTGTTTGGTGTATTCAGTAGTTCTAGTGGTTGGATTTCACTCAAAACTCATCAAATGACTCCTCCCACCATATTATGATGATGCCCAAGTTTTGGGCTCGATCGGAAATCAATAGGTGTACGAAATTCGACCCTTCAAGTTCAAAGGCAGTTTGTTCCGAATTGGAGTGGTAGGTGTATTCCGTAGTTCTAGCAATTGGATTTCACTAAAAACTCACCACATGACTCCTCCCACTATATTATGATGATGCCCAAGTTTTGGGCTCGATCGGAAATCAATAGGTGTACGAAATTGGACACTTCAAGTTCAAAGGCAGTTTGTTCCGAATTGGAGTGGTTGGTGTATTCCGTAGTTCTAGCAATTGGATTTCACTCAAAACTAACCGAATGACTCCACCCACCATATTATGATGATTCCCAAATTTTGGGATCAATCGGAAATCAATAGGTGTACGAAATTGGACAATTCAAGTTCAAAGGCAGTTCGTGTCTTATTGGAGTGGTTGGTACATTTCATAGTTTAGCGATGGGATTTCACTCGAAACTCACCAAATGACTCCTCCCACCATATGGTGATGATGCCCAAATTTTGGGCTCGATCGGAAATCAATGGGTGTACGAAATTGGACTGTTCAAGTTCAAAGGCAGTTTGTTCCAAACTGGAGTGGTTGGTGTATTCCGTAGTTTTAGCGATTGAATTTCACTCAAAACTCACCACAAGACTCCTCACACCATATTATGAGGATGCCCAAGTTTTGGGCTCGATCGGAAATCAATAGGTGTCCGAAAGTGGACACTTCAAGTTCAAAGGCAGTTTGTTCCGAATTGGAGTGGTTGGTGTTTTCCGTAGTTCTAGCGATTGGATTTCAGGCAAAACTCACCACATGACTCCTCCCACCATATTATGATGATGTCCAAGTTTTGGGCTCGATCGGAAATCAATAGGTGTACGAAAGTGGACACTTCAAGTTCAAAGGCAGTTTGTTCCGAATTGGAGTGGTTGGTGTTTTCCGTAGTTCTAGCGATTGGATTTCACTGTAAACTCACCACATGACTCCTCCCACCTTATTATGATGATGCCCAAGTGTTGGGCTCGATCGGAAATCAATAGGTATACGAAATTGGACAATTCAAGATCAAAGGCAGTTCGTGCTTTATTGGAGTGTTTGGTGTATTCCGTAGTTCTAGCGATTGGATTTCACTCAAAACTCATCAAACGACTCCTCCCACCATATTATGATGATGCCCAAGTTTTCGGCTCGATCGGAAATCAATAGGGGTACGAAATTGGACACTTCAAGTTCAAACGCAGTTTGTTCCGAATTGGGGTGGTTGGTGTATTCCATAGTTCAAGTGATTTGATTTCACTCAAAACTCACCACATGACTCCTCCCAACATATAAGATGATTCCCAAGTATTGGGCTCGATCGAAAATCAATAGGTGTACAAAATTGGACAATTCAAGTTCAAAGGATGTTCGTGCCTTATTGGAGTGGTTGGTGTATTTCGTAGTTCTAGCGATTGGATTTCACTCCAAACTCACCAAACGACTCCTCCCAACATATTATGATGATGCCCAAGTTTTGGGCTGGATCGGAAATCAATAGGTATACGAAATTGGACAATTCAAGTTCGAAGGCAGTTCGTGCTTTATTGGAGTGTTTGGTATATTCCGTAGTTCTAGCGATTAGATTTCACTCAAAACTCACCACATGACTCCTCTCACCATATTATGATGATGCCCAAGTTTTGGGCTCGATCGGAAATCAATAGGTGTACGAAATTGGACACTTCAACTTCAAAGGCAGTTTGTTCTGAATTGGAGTGGTTGGTGTATTCCGTAGTTCTAGCGATCGGATTTCACTCAAAACTCTCCACATGACTCCTCCCACCATATTATGATGATGGCCAAGTTTTGGGCTCGATCGGAAATCAATAGGTGTACGAAAATTGGACACTTGAAGTTCAAAGGCAGTTCGTTCCGAATTGGAGTGGTTGGTGTATTCCGTAGTTCTAGCGATCGGATTTCACTCAAAACTCTCCACATGACTCCTCCCACCATATTATCATGATGCCCAAAGTTTGGGCTCGATCGGAAATCAATAGGTGTACGAAATTGGACACTTCAAGTTCAAAGGCAATTTGTTTCGAATTGGAGTGGTTGGTGTATTCCGTAGTTCTAGCGATTGGATTTCACTCAAAACTCACCAAATGACTCCTCCCACCATTTTATGATGATGCCCAAGTTTTGGGCTCGATCGGAAATCAGTAGGTGTACGAAATTGGACACTTCAAGTTCAAAGGCAGTTTGTTCCGAATTGTAGTGGTTGGTTTATTCTGCAGTTCTAGAGATTGGGTTTCACTCAAAACTCACCAAATGACTCCTCCCACAAAATTATGTTGATGCCAAAGTTTTGGGCTCGATCGGAAATCAATGGGTGTACGAAATTGGACACTTCAAGTTCAAAGGCAGATCGTTCTGAATTGGAGTGGTTGGTGTATTCCGTAGTTCTAGCAACTGGATTTCACTCAAAACTCTCCACATGACTCCTCCCACCATATTATGATGATGCCCAAGTTTTGGGCTCGATCGGAAATCAATAGGTGTACGAAATTGGACACCTCAAGTTCAATGGCAGTTTGTTCCGAATTGGAGTGGTTGGTGTATTCCGTAGTTCTAGCGATTGGATTTCACTCAAAACTCCCCAAATGACTCCTCCCAACTTATTATGATGACGCCCAAGTTTTGGGCTCAATCGGAAATCAATAGGTGTACGAAATTGGACACTTCAAGTGCAAACGAGTTTTGTTCCGAGTTGGGGTGGTTGGTGTATTCTGTAGTTCTAGCGATTGGATTTCACTCAAAACTCACCGAATGACTCCTCCCACCATTTTATGATGATGCCCAAGTTTTGGGCTCGATCGGAAATCAATAGGAGTACGAAATGGGATAATTCAAGTTCAAAGGAAGTTCGTGCTTTTTTGGAGTATTTGGTGTATTCCGTAGTTCTAGCGATTGGATTTCACTCAAAACTCATCAAATGACTCCTCCCACCATATTATGATGATGCCCAAATTTTGGGCTCGATCGGAAATCAATAGGTGTACGAAATTGGACACTTCAAGTTCAAAGGCAGTTTGTGCTTTATTGGAGTGTTTGATGTATTCCGTACTTCTAGCGATTGTATTTCCCCCAAAACTCACCAAATGACTCCTCCCACCATATTATGATTATGCCCAAGTTTTGGGCTCAATCGGAAATCAATAGGTGTACGAAATTGGACAATTCAAGTTCAAAGGAAGTTCGTGCTTTATTGGAGTGTTTGGTGTATTCCGTAGTAATAGCAATTGGATTTCACTCAAAACTCACCAAATGACTCCTCCAACCAAATTATGATGATGCCCAAGTTTTGGGCTCGATTGGAAATCAATAGGTGTACGACATTGGATAATTCAAGTTCGAAGGCAGTTCGTCCCTTATTGGAGTGGTTGGTGTATTTCGTAGTTCTAGCGGTTGGATTTCACTTAAAAGTCACCAAATGACACCTCCCAACATATTATGATGATGCCCAAGTTTTGGGGTCGATCGGAAATCAATAGTTGTACGAAATTGGACACTTCAAGTTCAAAGGCAGTTTGTTCCGAATTGGAGTGGCTGGTGTATTCCGTAGTTCTAGCGATTGGATTTCACTCAAAACTCATTAAATGACTCCTCCCACCATATTATTATGATGCCCAAGTTTTGAGCCTGATCGGAAATCAATAGGTGTACGAAATTGGACAATTCAAGTTCAAAGGCAGTTCGTGCTTTATTGGAGTATTTGGTGTATTCCGTAGTTCTAGCGATTGGATTTCACTCAAAACTCATCAAATGACTCCTCCCACCATATTATAATGTTGCCCAAGTTTTGGGCTCGATCGGAAATCAATAGGTGTACGAAATTGGACACTTCAAGTTCAAAGGCAGTTTGTTCCGAATTGTAGTGGTTGGTGTATTCCGTTGTTCTAGCAATTGGATTTCAATCAAAACTCACCACATGACTCCTCCCATGATATTATGATGATGCCCAAGTTTTGGGCTCGATCGGAAATCAATAGGTTTACGAAATTGGACACTTCAAGTTCAAAGGCAGTTTGTGCTTTATTGGAGTGTTTGGTGTATTCTGTAGTTATAGCAATTGGATTTCACTCAAAACTCACCAAATGACTCCTCGCACCATATTATGATGATGCCCAAGTTTTCGGATCGATCAAAAATCAATAGGTGTACGAAATTGGACACTTCAAGTTCAAAGGCAGTTCGTTCCGAATCGGAGTGGTTGGTGTATTCCGTAGTTATAGCAATTGGATTTCAGTCAAAACTCACCACATGACTCCTCCAACCGTATTATGATGATGCCCAAGTTTTGGGCTCGATCGGAAATCAATAGGTGTTCGAAATTGGACACTTCAAGTTCAAAGGCAGTTTGTCCCGAATTGGAGTGGTTGGTGTATTCCGTAGTTATGGCGATTGGATTTCAGTCAAAACTCACCACATGACTCCTCCAACCGTATTATGATGATGCCCAAGTTTTGGGCTCGATCGGAAATCCATAGGTGTATGAAATTGGACACTTCAAGTGCAAACGCAGTTTGTTCCGAGTTGGAGTGGTTGGTGTATTCTGTAGTTCTAGCGATTGGATTTCACTCAAAACTCACCGAATGACTCCTCCCACCATTTTATCATGATGCCCAAGTTTTGGGCTCGATCGGAAATCAATAGGTGTTCGAAATTGGACAATTCAAGTTCAAAGGCAGTTCGTGCCTTATTGGAGTGGTTGGTGTATTTCGTAGTTCTAGCGATTGGATTTCACTCAAAACTCCCCAAATGACTCCTCCCAACTTATTATGATGACGCCCAAGTTTTGGGCTCAATCGGAAATCAATAGGTGTACGAAATTGGACACTTCAAGTGCAAACGCAGTTTGTTCCGAGTTGGAGTGGTTGGTGTATTCTGTAGTTCTAGCGATTGGATTTCACTCAAAACTCATCGAATGACTCCTCCCACCATTTTATGATTATGCCCAAGTTTTGGGCTCGATCGGAAATCAATAGGTGTACGAAATTGGACAATTCAAGTTCAAAGGCAGTTCGTGCTTTATTGGAGTATTTGGTGTATTCCGTAGTTCTAGCGATTGGATTTCACTCAAAACTCATCAAATGACTCCTCCCAACATATTATGAAGATGCCCAAATTTTGGGCTCGATCGGAAATCAATAGGTGTACGAAATTGGACACTTCAAGTTCAAAGGCAGTTTGTTCCGAATTGGAGTGGTTGGTGTATTCCGTAGGTCTAGCAATTGGATTTCACTCAAAACTCACCACATGACTCCTCCCACTATATTATTATAATGCCCAAGTTTTGGGCTCGATCGGAAATCAATAGGTGTACGAAATTGGACACTTCAAGTTCAAAGGCAGTTTGTTCCGAATTGGAGTCGTTGGTGTATTCCGTAGTTCTAGCGATTGGATTTCACTCAAAACTTTCCACATGACTCCTCCCACCACATTATGATGATGCCCAAGTTTTGGGCTCGATCGGAAATTAATAGGTGTACGAAATTGGACACTTCAAGTTCGAAGGCAATTTGTTCCGAATTGGAGTGGTTCGTGTATTCCGTAGTTCTGGCAATTGGATTTCACTCAAAACTCACCACATGACTCCTCCCACCATATTATGATGATGCCCAAGTTTTGGGCTTGATCGGAAATCAATTGCTGTACGAAATTGGACAATTCAAGTTCAAAGGCAGTTCGTGTTTTATTGGAGTGTTGGTGTATTCTGCAGTTCTAGCGATTGGATTTCACTCAAAACTCATTAAATGACTGCTCCCACCATATTATGTTGATGCCCAAATTTTGGGCTCGATCGGAATTCAATTGGTGTACGAAATTGGACAATTCAAGTTCAAAGGCAGTTCGTGCCTTATTGGAGTGGTTGGTGTATTTCGTAGTCCTAGCGATTGGATTTCACTCAGAACTCCCCAAATGACTCCTCCCAACTTATTATGATGACGCCCAAGTTTTGGGCTCAATCGGAAATCAGTAGGTCTACGAAATTGGACCGTACAAGTTCAAAGGCAGTTTGTTTCGAATTGGAGTGGTTGGTGTATTCCGTAGTTCTAGCGATTGGATTTCACTCAAAACTCATTAAATGACTCCTCCCACCATATTATGATGATGCCCAAGTTTTTGGCTCGATCGGAAATCAATAGGTGTACGAAATTGGACACTTCAAGTTCAAAGGCAGTTTGTGCTTTATTGGAGTGTTTGGTGTATTCCGTAGTTCTAGCAATTGGATTTCACTCAAAACTCACCAAATGACTCCTCCCACCATATTATGATTATGCCCAAGTTTTGGGCTGAATCGGAAATCAATAGGTGTACGAAATTAGACACTTCAAGTTCAAAGGCAGTTTTTTCCGAATTGGAGTGGTTGGTGTATTCCGTAGTTCTAGCGATTGAATTTCACTTAAAACTCTCCACATGACTCCTCCCACTATACTACGATGATGCCCAAGTTTTGGGCTCCCTCAAAAATATATAGGTGTACGAAATTGGACGATTCAAGTTCAATGGCAGTTCGTGCTTTATTGGAGTGTTTGGTATATTCCATAGTTCTAGCGATTGGATTTCACTCAAAACACATCAAATGACTCCTCCCACCATATTATGATGATGCCAAAGTTTTGGGCTCGATCGGAAATCAATAGGTGTACGAAATTGGACACTTCAAGTTCAAAGGCAGTTCGTGCTTTATTGGATTGTTTGGTGTATTGCGTAGTTCTAGCGATTGGATTTCACTCAAAACTCACCACATGACTCCTCCCACCATATTATGATGATGCCCAAGTTTTGGGCTCGATCGGAAATCAATAGGTGTAGGAAATTGGACACTTCAAGTTCAGAGGCAGTTTGTTCCAAATTGGAGTGGTTGGTGTATTCCGTAGTTCTAGCTCTTGGATTTCACTCAAAACTCACCACGTGACTCCTCCCACCATATTATGATGATGCCCAAGTTTTGGGCTCGATCGGAAATCAATAGGTGTACGAAATTGGACAATTCAAGTTCAAAGGCAGTTCGTGTTTTATTGGAGTGTTTGGTGTATTCCGCAGTTCTAGCGATTGGATTTCACTCAAAACTCTCCACATGACTCCTCCAACCACATTATGATGATGCCCAAGTTTTGGGCTGAATCGGAAATCAATAGGTCTACGAAATTGGACACTTCAAGTTCGAAGGCAATTTGTTCCGAATTGGAGTGGTTGGTGTATTCCGTAGTTCTGGCAATTGGATTTCACTCAAAACTCACCACATGACTCCTCCCACCATATTATGATGATGCCCAAGTTTTGGGCTTGATCGGAAATCAATTGCTGTACGAAATTGGACAATTCAAGCTAAAAGGCAGTTCGTGCTTTATTGTAGTGTTTGGTGTATTCCGCAGTTCTAGCGGTTGGATTTCACTCAAAACTCATCAAATGACTCATCCCACCATATTATGATGATGCCAAAGTTTTGGGCTCGATCGGAAATCAATAGGTGTAGGAAATTGGACAATTCAAGTTCGAAGGCATTTCGCGCTTTATTGGATTGTTTGGTGTATTCCGCAGTTCTAGCAATTGGATTTCACTCAAAACTCACCACATGACTCCTCCCACCATATTATGATGATGCCCAAGTTTTGGGCTCGATCGGAAATCAATAGGTGTAGGAAATTGGACACTTCAAGTTCAGAGGCAGTTTGTTCCGAATTGGAGTGGTTGGTGTATTCCGTAGTTCTAGCATTTGGATTTCACTCAAAACTCACCACGTGACTCCTCCCACCATATTATGATGATGCTCAAGTTTTGGGCTCGATCGGAAATCAATAGGTGTACGAAATTGGACAATTCAAGTTCAAAGGCAGTTCGTGTTTTATTGGAGTGTTTGGTGTATTCCGCAGTTCTAGCGATTGGATTTCACTCAAAACTCTCCACATGACTCCTCCCACCACATTATGATGATGCCCAAGTTTTGGGCTGAATCGGAAATCAATAGGTGTACGAAATTGGACAGTTCAAGTTCAGAGGCAGTTTGTTCCGAATTGGAGTGGTTGGTGTATTTCGTAGTTCTGGCGATTGGATTTCACCCAAAACTCTCCACATGACTCCTCCCACCATATTACGATGATGCCCAAGTTTTGGGCTCGATCGGAAATCAATATGTGTACGACATTGGACAATTCATGTTCAAAGGCAGTTCGTGCTTTATTGTAGTGTTTGGTGCATTCCGTAGTTCTAGCGGTTGGATTTCACTCAAAACTCACCAAACGACTCCCCCCACCATATTATAATTATGCCCAAGTTTTGGGCTCGATCGGAAATCAATAGGTATACGAAATTCGACACTTCAAGTTCAAAGGCAGTTTGTTCAGAATTGGAACGGTAGGTGTATTCCGTAGTTCTAGCAATTGGATTTCACTAAAAACTCACCACATGACTCCTCCCACCATATTATGATGACGTCCAAGTTTTGGGCTCGATCGGAAATCAATATGTGTACGAAATTGGACACTTCAAGTTCAAAGGCAGTTTGTTCCGAATTGGAGTGGTTGGTGTATTCCGTAGTTCTAGCGATTGGATTTCACTCAAAACTCACCACATGACTCCTCCCACCATATTATGATGATGCCCAAGTTTTGGGCTCGATCGGAAATCAATAGGTGTAAGAAATTGGACACTTCAAGTTCAGAGGCAGTTTGTTCCGAATTGGAGTGGTTGGTGTATTCCGTAATTCTAGCAATTGGATTTCACACAAAACTCACCACATGACTCCTCCCACCATATTATGATGATGCCCAAGTTTTGGGCTCGATCGGAAATCAATAGGTGTACGAAATTGGACAATTCAAGCTCATAGGCAGTTCGTGCTTTATTGGAGTGTTTGGTGTATTCCGTAGTTCCAGCGGTTGGATTTCACTCAAAACTCATCAAATGACTCCTCCCACCATATTATGATGATGCCCAAGTTTTGGGCTCGATCGGAAATCAGTAGGTGTACAAATTTGGACAATTCAAGTTCAAAGGCAGTTCGTGCTTTATTAGAGTGTTTGGTGTATTCCATAGTTCTAGCGGTTGGATTTCACTCAAAACTCCCCAAATGACTCCTCCTACCATATCATCGTGATGCCCAAATTTTGGGCTCGATCGGAAATCTATAGGTGTACGAAATTGGACACTTCAAGTTCAAAGGCAGTTTGTTCCGAATTGGAGTGGTTGGTGTATTCCGTAGTTCTAGCAATCGGATTTCACTCAAAACTCACCGAATGACTCCTCCCAACATATTATGATGATTCCCAAATTTTGGCCTCGATCGGAAATCAATAGGTGTACGAAATTGGACAATTCAAGTTCAAAGGCAGTTCGTGCCTTATTGGAGTGGTTGGTACGTTTCATAGTTTAGCGATGGGATTTCACTCGAAACTCACCAAATGACTCCTCCCACCATATGGTGATGATGCCCAAATTTTCGGCTCGATCGGAAATCCATGGGTGTACGAAATTGGACAATTCGAGGTGAAAGGCAGTTCGTGCCATATTGGAGTGGTTGGTACATTAGGTAGTTCTAGCGATTGGATTTTACTCAAAACTCACCAAATGACTCCTCCCACCGTATTATGTCGTTGCCCATGTTTTGGGCTCGATCGGAAATCAATAGGTGTACGAAATTGGACACTTGAAGTTCAAAGGCAGTATGTTCCGAATTGGAGTGATTGGTGTATTCCTTAGTTGTAGTGATTGGATTTCACTCAAAACTCAGCACATGACTCCTCCCACCATAATATGATGATCCCCAAGTTTTGGGCTCGATCGGAAATCAATAGGAGTACGAAATTGGACAATTCAATTTCTAAGGCAGTTCGTGCTTTATTGGAGTGTTTGGTGTATTCCGTAGTTCTAGAGATTGGATTTCACTCAAAACTCACAAAATGACTCCTCCCACCATATTAAGATGATGCCCAAGTTTTGGGCTCGATCGGAAATCAATAGGTGCACGAAATTGGACACTTCAAGTTGAAAGGCAGTTTGTTCCGAATTGGAGTGGTTGGTGTATTCCGTAGTTCTAGCGATTGGATTTCACTCAAAACTCACCACATGACTACTCCCACCATATTATGATGATGCCCAAGTTTTGGGCTCGGTCGGAAATCAATAGGTGTACGAAATTGGACAATTCAATTTCGAAGGCAGTTCGTGCTTTATTGGAGTGTTTGGTGTATTCCGTAGTTCTAGAGATTGGATTTTACTCAAAACTCACCAAATGACTCCTCCCACCATATTAAGATGATGCCCAAGTTTTGGGCTCGATCGGAAATCAATAGGTGTACGAAATTGGACACTTCAGATTGAAAGGAAGTTTGTTCCGAATTGGAGTGGTTGGTGTATTCCGTAGTTCTAGCGAATGGATTTCACTCAAAACTCACCACATGACTCCTCCCCCTATAGTATGATGATCTCCAAGTTCTGGGCTCGATCGGAATTCAATAGGTGTACAAAATTGGACACTTGAAGTTCAAAGGCAGTTTGTTCCGAGTTGGAGTGGTTGGTGTATTCCGTAGTTCTAGCGATTGGATTTTACTCAAAACTCACCACAAGACCCCTCCCACCATACTATGATGATGCCCAAGTTTTGGACTCAATCGGGAATCAATAGGTGTACGGAATTGGATACTTCAAGTTCAAAGGCAGTTCGTGCTTTATTGGAGTGTTTGGTGTATTCCGTAGTTCTAGAGATTGGATTTCACTCAAAACTCACCAAATGACCCCTCCCACCATATTAAGATGATGCTCCAGTTTTGGGCTCGATCCGAAATCAATAGGTGTACGAAATTGGACATTTCAAGTTCGAAGGCAGTTTTTTTCGAACTGGAGTGGTTGGTGTATTCCATTGTGATAGCGATTGGATTTCACTCAAAGATCTCCACATGAATCCTCCCACGATATTATGATGATGCCCAAGTTTTGGGTTCGATCGGAAATCAATAGGTGTACGAAATTGGACAATTCCAGTTCCAAGGCAGTTCGTTCCGAATTGGACTGGTTGGTGTACTCCGTAGTTCTAGCGATTGGATTTTATTCAAAACTCTCCATATGACTCCTCCCACCATATTATGATGATGCCCAAGCTTTGGACTCAATCGGAAATCAATAGGTGTACGAAATTGGACACTTCAAGTTCAAAGGCAGTTTGTTCCGAATTGGAGTGGTTGGTGTATTTCGTAGTTCTATAGATTGGATTTCACTCCAAACCCACCAAATGACTCCTCCCACCATATTATGATGATGCCCAAGTTCTGGCCTTAATCGAAAATCAATAGGTGTACGAAATTGGACACTTCAAGTTCAAAGGCAGTAAGTTCCGAATTGGAGTGGTTGGTGAATTCCATAGTTCAAGCGATTTGATTTCACTCAAAATTCATCAAATGAATCCTCCCACCATATTAGGGGGATGCCCAAGTTTTGGGCTCGATCGGAAATCAATAGGTGTACGAAATTGGACAATTCAAGTTCCAAGGCAGTTTGTGCCTTATTGGAGAGGTTGGTGTATTTCGTAGTTCTAGCGATTGGATTTCACTCAAAACTCACCAAGTGACTCCTCCCAACATATTATGATGATGGCCAAGCTTTGGGCTCGATCGGAAATCAACAGGTGTACAAAATTGGACACTTCAAGTTCAAAGGCAGTTTGTTCCGAATTGGAGTGGTTGGTGTGTTCCGTAGTTCTAGCGATTGAATTTCATTCAAAACTCACCACATGACTCCTCCCACCATACTATGATAATGCCCAAGTTTTGGCCTCGATCGGAAATCAATAGGTGTACGAAATGTGACAATTCAAGTTCGAAGGCAGTTCGTGCCTTATTGGAGTGGTTGGTGTATTTCGTAGTTTTAGCGATTGGATTTCACTCAAAACTCACCAAGTGACTCCTCCCAACATATTATGATGATGGCCAAGCTTTGGGCTCGATCGGAAATCAACAGGTGTACAAAATTCGACACTTCAAGTTCAAACGCAGTTTGTTCCGAATTGGAGTGGTTGGTGTATTCCGTAGTTCTAGCGATTGGTTTTCACTCAAAACCCACCACATGACTCCTCCCACCATATTATGATGATGCCCAAGTTTTGGGCTCAATCGGAAATCAATAGGTGTACGAAATTGGACAATTCAAGTTCAAAGGCAGTTCATGCCTTATTGGAGTGGTCGGTACTTTCCGTAGTTCTAGCAATTCGAATTCACTCAAAACACACCAAATGACTCCTCCCACCATATTATGATGATGCCCAAGTTTTGGGCTCGATCGGAAATCAATAGGTGTACGAAATTAGACACTTCAAGTTCAAAGGCAGTTTGTTTCGAATTAGAGAGGTTGGTGTATTCCGTAGTTCTAGTGACTGGATTTCACTCAAAATTCACCACATGATTCCTCCCACCATATTATGATGATGCCCAAGTTTTGGGATCAATCGGAAATGAATAGGTGTACGAAATTGGACACTTCAAGTTCAAAGGCAGTTTGTTCCGAATTGGAGTGGTTGGTGTATTCCGTAGTTCTAGCGACTGGATTTCATTCAAAACTCACCACGTGATTCCTCCCACCATACTATGATGATACCTAAGTTTTGGGCTCGATCGGAACTCAATAGTTGTACCGAATTGGACACTTCAAGTTCAAAGGCAGTATGTTCCGAATTGGAGTGGTTGGTGTGTTCCGTTGCTCTAGCGATTGGATGTCAATCAGAACTCACCAAATGACTCCTCCCAACATATTATGATGATTCCCAAGTTTTGGGCTCGATTGGAAATCAATAGGTGTACGAAATTGGACAATTCAAGTTCAAAGGCAGTTCGTGCCTTATTGGAGTGGTTGGTGTATTTTGTTGTTCTAAAGACTGGATTTCACTCCAAACTCATCAAATGACTCCTCCCAACATAATATGATGATGCCCAAGTTTTGAGCTCGATTGGAAATCAATAGGTGTACGAAATTGGGCACTTTAAGTTCAAAGGGAGTTCGTGGCTTATTGGAGTGGTTGGTGTATTTCGTAGTTCTAGCGATTGGATTTCACTCAATACTCTCCACATGACACCTCCCACCATATTATGATGATGCCCAAGTTTTGGGCTCGATTGGAAATCAATAGGTGTACGAAATTAGACACTTCAACTTCAAAGGGAGTTTGTTCCGAATTGGAGTGGTTGGTGTAGTCCGTAGTTCTAGCGATTGAATTTCACTCAAAACTCACCACGAGACTCCTCACACCGTATTATGAGGATGCCCAAGTGTTGGGCTCGATCGGAAATCAATAGGTGTACGAAATTGGGCACTTTAAGTTCAAAGGGAGTTCGTGGCTTATTGGAGTAGTTGGTGTATTTCGTAGTTCTAGCGATTGGATTTCACTCAATACTCTCCACATGACACCTCCCACCATATTATGATGATGCCCAAGCTTTGGACTCAATCGGAAATCAATAGGTGTACGAAAGTGGACACTTCAAGTTCAAAGGCAGTTTGTTCCGAATTGGAGTGGTTGGTGTTTTCCGTAGTTCTAGCGATTGGATTTCAGTCAAAACTCACCACATGACTCCTCCCACCATATTATGATGATGCCAAAGTTTTGGGCTCGATCGGAAATCCATAGGTGTACGAAATTGGACATTTCAAGTTCAAAGGCAGTTTGTTCCGAATTGGAGTGGTTGGTGTTTTCCGTAGTTCTAGCGATTGGATTTCAGTCAAAACTCACCACATGACTCCTCCCGCCATATTATGATGATGCCAAAGTTTTGGGCTCGATCGGAAATCCATAGGTGTACGAAATTGGACATTTCAAGTTCGAAGGCAGTTTGTTCCGAATTGGAGTGGTTGGTGTATTCCGTAGTTCTAGCGACTGGATTTCACTCAAACCTCACCACATGATTCCTCCCACCATACTATGATGATACCCATGTTTTGGGCTCGATCGGAACTCAATAGGTGTACGAAATTGGACACTTCAAGTTCAAAGGCAGTATGTTCCGAATTGGAGTGGTTGGTGTGTTCCGTTGTTCTAGAGATTGGATTTCACTAGGAACTCACCAAATGACTCCTCCCAACATATTATGATGATTCCCAAGTTTTGGGCTCGATCGGAAATCAATAGGTGTACGAAATTGGACACTTCAAGTTCAAACGCAGTTTATTCCGAATTGGAGTGGTTGGTGTATTCCGTAGTTCAAGTGATTGGATTTCAGTCAAAACTTAGCACATGACTCCTCCCAACATATAAGATGATTCCCAAGTTTTTTGGCTCGATCGGAAATCAATAGGTGTACAAAATTGGACAATTCAAGTTCAAAGGCAGTTCGTGCCTTATTGGAGTGGTTGGTGTATTTCGTAGTTCTAGCGATTGGATTTCACTCCAAACTCACCAAATGACTCCTCCCAACAAATGATGATGATGCCCAAGTTTTGGGCTCAATCGGAAATCAATAGGGGTATGAAATTGGACAATTCAAGTTCAAAGCCAGTTCGTGCCTTGTTGGAGTGGTTGGTGTATTCCGTAGTTCTAGCGATTGGATTTCACACAAAACTCACCAAATGACTCCTCCAAACATATTATGATGATGCCCAAGCTTTGGGCTCGATCGGAAATCAATAGGTGTACGAAATTGGAGACATCAAGTTCAAAGGAAGTTCATGCCTTATTGGAGTGGTTGGTACATTTCATAGTTCTAGCGAATGGATTTCACTCAAAACTCACCAAATGACTCCACGCACCATATTATGATGATGCCCAAGTTTTGGGCTCGAACGGAAATCAATGGGTGTACGAAATTGGACAGTTCAAGTTCAAAGGCAATTTGTTCCGAATTGGAGTGGTTGGTGTATTCCGTAGTTCTAGCGATCGGATTTCACTCAAAACTCACCAAATGTCTCCTCCCACCATATTATGTTGATGCCCAAGTTTTGGGCTCGATCGGAAATCAATGGGTGTACGAAATTGGACATTTCATTTTCAAAGGCAGTTTGTTCCGAATAGGAGTGGTCGGTGTATTCCGTAGTTCTAACGACTGGATTTCTCTCAAAACTCACCACATGACTCGTCCCACCATATTATGATCATGCCCAAGTTTTGGGCTCGATCGGAAATCAATAGGTGTACGAAATTGGACACTTCAAGTTCAAAGGCAGTATGTTCCGAATTGGTGCGGTTGGTGCATTCCGTAGTTCTAGCGATTGGATTTCACCCAAAACTCACCACATGACTCCTCCCACCATATTATGATGATGCCCAAGTTTTGGGCTCGATCGGAAATCGATAGGTGTACGAAATTGGACATTTCAAGTTCGAAGGCAGTTTGTTCCGAATTGGAGTGGTTGGTGTATTCCGTAGTTCTAGCTACTGGATTTCATTCAAAACTCACCACATGATTCCTCCCACCATACTATGATGATACCCAAGTTTTGGGCCTGATCGGAAATCAATAGGTGTACGAAATTGCACAATTCAAGATCAAAGGCAGTTCGTGCTTCTTTGGAGTGTTTGGTGTATTCCGTATTTCTAGCGGTTGGATTTCATTCAAAACTCATCAAATGACTCCTCCCACCATATTATGATGATGCCCAAATCTTGGGGTCGATCGGAAATCAATAAGTGTTCGAAATTGGACACTTCAAGTTCAAACGCAGTTTGTTCCGAATTGGAGTGGTTGGTGTATTCCGTAGTTCTAGCAATTGGATTTCACTCAAAAAACACCACATGACTCCTCCCACCATATTATGATGCTGCCCAAGTTTTGGGCTCGATCGGAAATCAATAGGTGTACGAAATTGGACACTTCAATTTCAAAAGTAGTTTGTTCCGAATTGGAGTGGTTGGTGTATTCCGTAGTTCTAGCGATTGGATTTCTCCCAAAACTCTCCACGTGACTCCTCCCACCATATTATGACGATTCCCATGTTTTGGGCTCGATCCGAAATCAATCGGTGTACGAAATTGGACACTTCAAGTTTGAAGGCAGTTTGTTCCGAATTGGAGTGGTTGGTGTATTCCGTAGTTCTAGCGATTGGATTTCTCCCAAAACTCTCCACATGACTCCTCCCACCATATTATGATGATGCCCAAGTTTTGGGCTCGATCGGAAATCAATAGGTGTACGAAATTGGACAATTCTAGCTCAATGGCAGTTCGTGCTTTATTGGAGTGTTTGGTGTATTCCGTAGTTCTAGCGACTGGATTTCACTCAAAACCCATCAAATGACTCCCACCACTATATTATGATGATGCCCATGTTTTGGGCTCGATCGGAAATCAATAGGTGTTCGAAATTGGACAATTCAAGTTCAAAGGCAGTTCGTGCCTTATTGGACTGGTTGGTAAATTTCTTAGTTCTTGCGATTGGATTTCACTCAAAACTCACCAAATGACTCCTCCCAACATATTATGATGATTCCAAAGTTTTGGGCTCGATCGGAAATCAATAGGTGCACGAAATTGGACACTTCAAGTTCAAAGGCAGTTTGTTCCGAATTGGAGTGGTTGGTGTATTCCGTTGTTCAAGCAATTGGATTTCACCTAAAGCTCCCCACATGACTCCTCCCACCATATTATGATGATGCCCAAGTTTTGGGCTCGATCGGAAATTAATAGGTGTACGAAATTGGACACCTCAAGTTCAATGGCAGTTTGTTCCGAATTGGAGTGGTTGGTGTATTACGTAGTTCTAGCGATTGGATTTCACTCAAAACTCACCACATGTCTCCTCCCACCATATTATGACGATGCCCTAGTTTCGGGCTCGATCGGAAATAAATAGGTGTACGAAATTGGACACTTCAAGTTCAAACGCAGTTTGTTCCGAATTGGAGTGGTTGGTGTATTCCGTTGTTCTAGCAATTGGATTTCACCCAAAGCTCTCCACATGACTCCTCCCACCATATTATGATGATGCCCAAGTTTTGGGCTCGATCGGAAATCAATCGGTGTACGAAATTGGACACTTCAAGTTCAAAGGCAGTTTGTTCCGAATTGGAGTGGTACAGTATTCCGCAGTTCTAGCGATTGGATTTCACTCAAAACTCACCACATGACTCCTCCCACCATATTATGATGATGCCCAAGTTTTGGGCTCGATCGGAAATCAATAGGTGTACGAAATTGGACACTTCAAGTTCAAAGGCAGTTTGTTCCGAATTGGAGTGGTACAGTATTCCGCAGTTCTAGCGATTGGATTTCACTCAAAACTCACCATATGACTCCTCCCACCATATTATAATGATGCCCAAGTTTTGGGGTCGATCGGAAATCAATAGGTGTCCGAAATTGGACAATTTAAGTTCAAAGGCAGTTTGTTCCGAATTGGAGTGGTTGGTGTATTCCGTAGTTCTAGCGATTGGATTTCACTCAAAACTCACCACATGACTCCTCCCACCATATTATGATGATGCCCAAGTTTTGGGCTCGGTCGGAAATCAATAGGTATACGAAATTGTACAATTCAAGATCAAAGGCAGTTCGTGCTTTATTGGAGTGTTTGGTGTATTCCGTAGTTCTAGCGATTGGATTTCACTCAAAACTCATCAAATTACTCCACCCGCCATATTATGATGATGCCCAAGTTTTGGGCTCGATCGGAAATCAATAGGTGTACGAAATTGGACAATTCAAGTTCAAAGGCAGTTATTGTTTTATTGGAGTGTTTGGTGTATTCCGCAGTTCTAGCGATTGGATTTCACTCAAAACTCTCCACATGACTCCTCCCATCACATTATGATGATGCCCAAGTTTTGGGCTGAATCGGAAATCAATAGGTGTACGAAATTGGACACTTCAAGTTCGAAGGCAATTTGTTCCGAATTGGAGTGGTTGGTGTATTCCGTAATTCTAGCAATTGGATTTCACTCCAAACTCACCACATGACTCCTCCCACCATATTATGATGATTCCCAAGTTTTGGGCTCGATCGGAAATCAATAGGTGTACGAAATTTGGACAATTCAAGTTCAAAGGCAGTTCGTGCTTTATTAAAGTGTTTGGTGTATTCCATAGTTCTAGCGGTTCGATTTCACTCAAAACTCCCCAAATGACTCCTCCCACCATATCATGGTGATTCCCAAATTTTGGGCTCGATCGGAAATATATAGGTGTACGAAATTGGACACTTCAAGTTCAAAGGCAGTTTGTTCCGAATTGGAGTGGTTGGTGTATTCCGTAGTTCTAGCAATCGGATTTCACTCGAAACTCACCAAATGACTCCTCCCACCATATGGTGATGATGCCCAAATTTTGGGCTCGATCGGAAATCCATGGGTGTACGAAATTGGACACTTCAAGTTCAAAGGCAGTTAGTTCCAAATTGGAGTGCTGTGTGTATTCCGTAGTTCTAGCGATTGGATTTCACTCAAAACTCACCACATGACTCCTCCCACCATACTATGACGATGCCCAAGTTTTGGGCTCGATCGGAAACCAATAGGTGTACGAAATTGGACAATTCATGTTGAAAGGCAGTTCGTGCCTTATTGGAGTGGTTGGTACATTAGGTAGTTCTAGCGGTTGCATTTTACTCAAAACTCACCAAATGACTCCTCCCACCATATTATGTCGAAGCCCATGTTTTGGGCTCGATCGGAAATCAATAGGTGTACGAAATTCGACACTTCAAGTTCAAGGGCAGTTTGTTCCGAATTGGAGTGGTTGGTATATTACGTAGTTCTAGCGGTTGGATTTCACCCAAAACTCTCCACATGATTCCTCCCACCATGTTACGATGATGCCCAAGTTTTGGGCTCGATCGGAAATCAATAGGTGTACGAAATTGGACAATTCTAGCTCAATGGCAGTTCGTGCTTTATTGGAGTGTTTGGTGTATTCCGTAGTTCTAGCGACTGGATTTCACTCAAAACCCATCAAATGACTCCCACCACTATATTATGATGATGCCCAAGTTTTGGGCTCGATCGGAAATCAATAGGTGTACGAAATTGGACAATTCAAGTTCAAAGGCAGTTCGTGCTTTATTGGAGTGTTTGGTGTATTCCGTAGTTCTAGCGGTTGGATTTCACTCCAAACTCACCAAATGACTCCTCCCACCATATTATGATGATGCCCAAATTTTGGGCTCGATCGGAAATCAATAGGTGTACGAAATTGGGCACGTCAAGTTCAAAAGCATTTCGTGCTTTATTGGATAGTTTGGTGTATTCCGTAGTTCTAGCGGTTGGATTTCACTCAAAACTCACCAAATGACTCCTCCCACCATATTATGATGATGCCCAGGTTTTGGGCTCGATCAGAAATCAATAGGTGTACGAAATTGGACACTTCAAGTTCAAAGGCTGTTTGTTCCGAGCTGGAGTGGTTGGTGTATTCCGCAGTTCTAGGGATTGGATTTCACCCAAAACTCACCATATGACTCCTCCCACCATATTATGATGATGCCCAAGTTTTGGGCTCAATCGGATATCAATAGGTGTACGAAATTGGACAATTCAAGTTCAAAGGCTATTCGTTCCTTATTGGAGGGGTTGGTACATTTCGTAGTTATGGCGATTGGATTTCACTCAGAACTCACCAAATGACTCCTCCCAACATATTATGGTGATTCCCAGGTTTTGGGCTCGATCGGAAATCAATAGGTGTACGAAATTTGACACTTCAACTTCAAAGGCAGTATGTTCCGAATTGGAGTGGTTGTTGTATTCCATAGTTCTAGTGATTGGATTTCACCCAAAACTCACCACATGACACCTCCCACCATATTATGATGATGCCCAAGTTCTGGGCTCGATCAGAAATCAATAGGTGTGCGAAATTGGACACTTCAAGTTCAAAGGCAGTTCGTGCCTTATTGGAGTGGTTGGTACATTTCGTGGTTTTGGGGATTGGATTTCACCCAGAACTCACCAAATGACTCCTCCCAACATATTATGGTGATTCCCAGGTTTTGAGCTCGATCGGAAATCAATAGGTGTACGAAATTGGACACTTCAACTTGAAAGGCAGTTTGTTCCGAATTGGAGTGGTTGGTGTATTCCGTAGTTCTATAGATTGGACTTCACTCAAAATTCACCACATGACTCCTCCCACCATATTACGATGATGCCCAAGTTTTGGGCTCGATCGGAAATCAATAGGTGTACGAATTGGACACATCAAGTTCAAAGGCCGGTTATTCCGAATTTGAGTGGGTGGTGTATTCCGTAGTTCTAGCAATTGGATTTCTCCCAAAACTCACCACATGACTCCTCCCACCGTATTATGATGATGCCTAAGTTTTGGGCTCGATCGGAAATCAGTAGGTGTACGAAATTGGACACTTCAAGTTCAAAGGCAGTTTGTTCCGAATTGGAGTGGATGGTGTATTCCGTAGTTCTAGCGATTGGATTTCACTCAAAACTCACCCCATGACTCCACCCACCATATTATGATGATATCCAAGTTTTAGGCTAGATCGGAAATCAACAGGTGTACGAAATTGGAGACTTCAAGTTCAAAGGCAGTTCGTGCTTTATTGGAGTGTTTGGTGTATTCTGTAGTTCTAGCGATTGGATTTCACAAAAAACTCATGAAATGACTACTCCCACCATATTATGATGATGCCCAAGTTTTGGGCTCGATTGGAAATCAATAGGTGTACGAAATTGGACAGTTCAAGTTCAAAGGCGGTTCGTGCCTTATTGGAGTTTTGGTGTATTTCGTAGTTCTAGCGATTGGATTTCACTCAAAAGCCATGAACTGACTCCTCCCACCATATTATGATGATGCCCAAGTTTTGGGCTCGATCGGAAATCAATAGGTGTACAAAATTAGACACTTCAAGTTCAAAGGCGGTTTGTTCCGAATTGGAGTGGTTGGTGTATTCCGTAGTTCTAGCCATTGGATTTCCCTCAAAAGTCACCACGTGACTCCTCCCAACATATTATGATGATGCCCAAGTTTTGGGCTCGATCAGAAATCAATAGGTGTACGAAATTGGACACTTCAAGTTCAGAGGCAGTTCGTGCTTTATTGGAGTGTTTGGTGTATTCCGTAGTTCTAGCGATTGGATTTCACTCAAAACTCACCACATGACTCCTGCCACCATATTATGGTGATGCCCATGTTTTGGGCTCGATCGGAATTCAATAGGTGTATGAAATTGGACAATTCAAGTTCAAAGGCAGTTCGTGCTTTATTTGAGTGTTTGGTGGATTTCGTAGTTCTACCGACTGGATTTCACTCAAAACTCACCAAATGACTGCTCCCAACATATTATGATGATGCCCAAGTTTTAGGCTCGATCGGAAGTCAATAGGTGTACGAAATTGGACTATTCAAGTTCAAAGGCAGTTTGTTCCGAATTGGAATGGTTGGTGTATTTCGTAGTTCTAGTGATTGGATTTCACTCAAAATTCACCAAATGACTCCTCCCACCATATTATGATGATGCCCAAGTTTTGCGCTCGATCGGAAACCAATAGGTGTACGAAATTGGACAATTCAAGTTCGAAGGCAGTTCGTGCTTTCTTGGAGTGTTTGGTGTATTCCGTAGTTCTAGCGATGGGATTTCACTCAAAACTCACCAAATGACTCCTCCCACCATATTATGACGATTCCCAAGTTTTGGCCTCGATCGGAAATCAATAGGTGTACGAAATTGGACACTTCAAGTTCAAAGGCAGTTTGCTCCAAATTGGAGTGGTTGGTGTATTCCGTAGTTCTAGGGATGGGAGTTCACTCAGAACTCACCAAATGACTCCTCCCAACATATTATGATGTTACCCAAGTTTTGAGCTCGATCGGAAATCAATAGGTGTACGAAATTGGACAATACAAGTTCAAAGGCAGTTTGTGCCATATTGGAGTGGTTGGTACATTTCGTAGTTCTAGCGATTCGATTTCACCCAGAACTCACCAAATGACTCCTCCCACCATATTATGATAATGCCCAAGTTTTGGGCTCCATTGGAAATCAATAGGTGTACGAAATTGGACAGTTCATGTTCAAAGGCAGTTTCTTACGAATTGGAGTGGTTGGTGTATTCCGTAGTTCTTGCAATTGGATTTCACTCAAAACTCACCACATGACTCCCTCCACCACAGTATGATGATGCCCAAGTTTTGGGCTCGATCGGAAATCAATAGGTGTACGAAATTGGACAATTCAAGTTAAAAGGCAGTTCGTGCTTTATTGGAGTGTTTGGTGTCTTCCGTAGTTCTAGCGATTGGATTTCACTCACAACTCATCAAATGACTCCTCCCACCATATTATGATGATGTCCAAGTTTTGGGATCCAGCGGAAATCAATAGGTGTACGAAATTGGACAATTCAACTTCAAAGGCAGTTCGTGCCTTATTGGAGTGGTTGGTACATTTCGTAGTTCTAGGGATTGGATTTCACTCAAAACTCACCAAATGACTCCTCCCACCATATTATGATAATGCCCAAGTCTTGGGCTCGATCGGAAATCAATAGGTGTACTGTTGGGCATATTCTTAACAACTAAAATGAGTTATTAAAAACAGCAACTTTAATTCTCGCAAGTGCACGAACCGTTTATAGTATAGCTTATGTAAATACGAGGTCGATCCCACGGAGAATGGTAACGTGGTTGCAAGTTAAACTACTTTGAATGCTAGGAAAACAGAAAACAAAGAAACAAACTAACTAACAATGGCAAGGTCTAGGACAGAATCCTAGCACCACACACGCACTCGAAATGGGGGTTTTGTTGTTGAAGTGAAAACAAGAGAATGAAATGGAAGTGCTGGAAAGTAAACAATAGCAGTAATCAACAAGTTGTGAAACAATGATTGAGGAGTGTTAGAGCCTTGGAATCCACCACTAGTTTTTCTATCCAAGTTATGAATGCATAGAAAGTGACTCAAGCTTCATCAACAATAGATTATCGCATACAAGCCTATGGTATCTAGGTGCAGGATGCATGATTCTCCTAAGGCATGTAATTGTGCATGGTATCTACACAACACGTGATCTCTAATATGCAACCTAAGCATGGTATCTACTTAGAATAAAGCATACAAGAGTCATTAAGTTCCCTGAGAATATGATAATCACACAAGTCCTAGAACATGGTATCTGTCCTAGTCAACTTATGGTTATTAACCCCTTGAATGATTCTTAGGCCATTCATGTGTTGCTTGTGAAAGGAGAGTAGAATTGGTGAATCTAAACCCCTTCCCAACATGTGCTAGATGCATAAAATCCTAGTTAGCTACTCCAAGAAAACATACATCAAGCACATAATAAACTGGAGATTAACAACTTGGCAATGAAAGCAAAGAAATCAATTAACTATGAAATCATCCATAACATTGAATATTCATGACTAGGGCTTCATCATAAGCCCTAACTAATGGATTAGTTACACATAACTAAGAATACAGAAAATAAGAAATACATAGATAGAATAAAGAGAATAGAAGAACTAGTTAGTGGCAGCAACTCCTAGGACAGCTCCAAGCTCTCCCTCCTTTGCAGCTAGCTCTCTTCTCTCTTTGTGGTGAATCTGAATGTGTGTGTGAGAGTAATGGATGGAATGAATGTGTGTGTCTATCTTCCTGGTGAATGAGCTGCAACTCTCTATTTATAGACTTCAAATTCGTCCTCCCATTGGCTGGTGTAGGCAGCCCACCATAAATCCTGGAAACTGCTCCCTCATTTGTGCAAACATGTTTCCCCATAATTAAGCATGCCATGTTTTGCTCCTTGAGATTTCCAATGCTGAAATGCCTCCCTAATTTGCTCAACATGTTAGGTCTAAAGTCAGGTACAGTTCAGTTGAGGCACAAGGCTCAAAGGGGGTGTGGAACACAAGGCTCATTAGCTGGCAGCTGCATATTAAAATCCTCCTAAGTATGCTTCAGTGTTTGACGGGCTAAGGACTCCAGTTATGTTCAATTGGGCTGAATTTTGGATATGTTATACTAGACACCAATCTGAACAACTTCTATGAAGGTCGTCTCCTCATCTGAGTTGTGTAAGTTGCTGAAATGAGGCCTGCAAGATGACCCACGATATTGGACTGACAAGGAGTGTGACCCAAATTGGGTCTGTCTTTAAGCTTATATTCCTCTTGTGCTAATAAGCCCTTAACATGCATGGATTGTATCAAATGTGATCTCTTGCTGCCTTAACCTACAAAACACACAAACATAGGTAAGTGACTTGAAATAAAGAGAAACTAAACAAAATCACTAAGTAGAGAAGGCATGCAAATGTATGAAATTATGAACTTATCAAATACCCCCAAACTTAGATTTTGCTAGTCCTCGAGCAAAACAAAATAAAACTACAACTTAGAAAACAGAAAATAAGCAGCTAGCCTTCCAAATAATATCCTCAAAGAATCACCAAAGTATATGGTTCCAAAGAAACACAACAATCACAATCTAAGTTCCACACATGATTCAAGAGTAAGCAAAGCTCACAATGACATCCTTACGTGTAGTGTGTGAATGCCAAATCAGAACAACACCTGCAACTCAAATAAGTACATGCGCACACACTTAGAGCACAATCAAGAATTTCGAACCCCATAAGCACATTATCACATCAGCTCTCCACAGAATACCATACAATACCAAGGATCAAAAGGACTTTACAAGGGTTGTAATGAGGCTTAGGGTAGTGGTTGAATGAATGAGAGGATATGGATAAAAACATTTTGAGCACAACTAAAGCATAGGTAAAAGCATGAGAGAGTATTGAACTTTGTAACAAGCAAGGAACACATACATGAGCAGATTTTCAACATAATTTCAGCACCTTCAAATGTGTTAATTTGGCCTAATTTTGTGGCTCTTTACCCTAGATCACCATGATCTTCTCCTTATAACACCCTAGGGCCGTGACTACATTGGTCACACTTCATTACCTCTTTTGATTAGTTACCAATACCCCCAAACTTATTTCTTTTCAACACTTGGGTTACAGCACTACTGATTCACTTTTGCTCTAAAAACCTTGCATTCTTTATGACTCTCTTTTGAAGATAGCTTTAATTGCTCATAGAATAGGTAAGGATAAGAAACAAAGATTTAACATGGTTTACACAAAGAAAGGCTTAACGTAGGCTCAAATGGGTTGACTAGGGATGAATACATGTAGAAGGGTGGTTAGAAAGGCTCAAACGGTTCAAACATGGCCTAAATCACTTCCTAAGCATTGTATGGCAATAGAATGTCTCAAGAGATATTCAAATAAGTTCTAGAGTACGAAACCAAGATCATGAGATAAGTAGAATTGCATAACGTCTCCAAGTAGCAAGAAATTGGACTAACTTGACAAAGTGCTCAATAAGTGCAAGGATGGCATGCAAGACAAAGTTAACTCAGAACCACACAAAGACCTTAAACAATGACTGTCAATTTCTGCAAAACCATATTAGAATTAAATCCAAGTCTTATCATAGGTGTTTGGAAGGATAACGAAACAACACACAAAATCTTGTGTTTTTAGACACTAGACACACTTAAAAAAAAATTTTAAATTTGACAATTTTAAGACAACATAACTAAATCCTTCCCCCTAAACTTAAATGAAACATTGTCCTCAATGGTTAGAGTGTAAGAACAAGCAATGCCTCATAAATGAAGGAAAGAAGATAAGGAAAAGACATAACCAAATGTTAGAGTTTAGAAAACAACTCCCCTTTGAAGCGATTAGGACGCAAGCAAGCTCCTTGCACGTTCTATCTTCTCCTCATCACCTTGGGTTGCCTCCCAAGAAGCGCTAAGTTTTATGTCTTCAGCCGGACGTCCAAACTTGCTATAGTGACTGGGGGGGTTTGGGCTCAATCGACACCTCATGCATTGCAAGATTGTTCACCAAGCTTGTTTTCTTTTTCCATCGCTTCCTTGCTGCTTTCCTTTTTCTTTTATGATTATGAACATAATGGCAATGAACTGGAGGAGTGATTGGAGTATCTCCAAATTTGGGCAGCCCCTTCTTGTGTGTAGGAATTGTAGCATTGAACATGTGGGCAGCCCCCTGCTCCTCCTTGTCTACTCCTTGCAGCAAGCATGCTTCTAGTGAATATGAAAGACCCTCAAATCTCTCTTTCCCTGGATCGCCCAATACTTCAATTTGAAAACAATCTTGAACATCATTTGGCAGATTCGTGGCATCAAACACTTTGAAAGCAACAGTTTCTCCATTAACGGTCATGGTGAGAGTGCCTTGCGCTACATCGATCGTGGTCTTAGCAGTAGCCATGAAGGGTCGGCCAAAGATGAGGGGCAATTCATTGTCAGGAATTGGTGCTTCTTCCATCTCCAAGACTAAGAAATCAGCTGGCAAGATTAAGCCTTCGACTCTCACCAAAACATCTTCTAGAATGCCCTTGGGGTACCTGATAGTTCTATCTGCCAATTGAATGCTCACAGATGTGGCTTGCAACTCACCAAGGTTAAGTTTCTCATAAACATGATATGGCATAAGGTTAATGGATGCACCAAGATCAAGCAAAGCTTTTGGAATCTTGAAATCACCAACAATACAAGGTATAGAAAACGAACCTGGATCCTTTAGCTTTGGAGGTAACTTTCTTTGTAACACTGCACTGACCTCTTCACTTAAGGCAACCTGTTCATGCTCTTTGAATCTCCTCTTGTTAGTGCAAAGATTCTTCAAAAATTTTGCATATTTTGGAATCTGAGCAATGGCATTGAGCAATGGGATGTTGATTTGCACCTTCTTGAATGTTTCCATTATCTCATCCAAGCCTTGATCTTTCTTTGACTTTGATAACCTGCTGGGAAAGGGTGCAATAGGCCTAAAAGAATTAGTTGAAATTGGAACTTGATTAGCATTAGATGATACCTTTGGGCCTGTGCTCTTTCCAGGAGCATTGAGGTGCTGTTTGGGGGAACCTGTGGGCTGCCCTTGTGGTGGCTGAATGATCTCAACGTTTTCTCCATCTTCTTGCTCTTCATTGGCATTTCCAACCTTATTATCAACTTGTTTACCACTTCTCAAGATGTGCACTGCTTTAGCATGCTCATGATGCCTTGGATTCACCTCCGTTTGGCTCGGAAAAGTTCCGGATGCTCTATTGCTCAAGGAGGATGCAATCTGCCCAACTTGCACTTCTAGTTTGTTCACTGCATTTTGAAGATTCTGGTTGGTTTGCATTTGTTGCCCCATGAACTTCTTGAACATGTCTTGCAATTCCCCCATTTGATCACCCCTTTGCTCTTGCATTTGTTGGGGAGCTTGCTGGAATTGCCTCTGTTGTATTTGGAATCCTGGGGGAGGTCCTTGAGATTGTTGCACATTTGAATTATTGCTCCACCTGAAATTAGGATGATTTCTCCACCCCGGATTGTACGTGTTTGAGTATGGATCATTATGAGGATTCCTTCCTTGAAGGGCATTTGCTTGTTCTAGCATGTGGTCCACAAAAGATTGGTTTTGAACTTCCCCTTTGTTTCCTGGAGGGCCAGTCACTGCCTGTTGAAGCAAAGAACACATAACATCAAGTTTTGCAGCAATCTCATTATTAGTACTTACCTCTGAGACCATAGCTTTCATAGGAGCTCCTCTTCCTTTATTGTAGCTCCATTGTTGAGAGTTAGCACTCAAAGATTCAAAGAGAGTAAAAGCCTCATCTGCTGTTTTGTTCATCAGTCCTTCTCCACTTGTTGCATCTACCATCATCCTTTCGGAATCAAGCAAACCTTCATAGAAAGATTGCATTTGCATCCAACTCTCTATGTTGTGGTGTGGGCAGGAACTCATCATCTCCTTGTACCTCTCCCAGCATTCATGAAAAGCTTCTCCTTCTCTTTGCGTGAAACCAAGAATTTCCTTCCTAATCTTGTTAGTCTTTTGAGCTGGAAAGAATTTCTGCAAAAACTTATTAGAAAGCTCATCCCAAGTACGAATTGAAGCATTAGGCAAAGAGTATAACCAAGATTTAGCCTTATCTTTTAAACTGAACGGGAATAGCCTCATCTTAATCTGCTCATCATCAAGTCCTTGAATTTTGATTGTAGCACATATTTCAAAGAATTGCTTAACATGCATGTAAGGATCCTCAGTGGTATTACCATAATAAGTTGGAAGAAGATGAATCATACCACTTCTAAGCTCAAACCTGTCAATTGTGAGTTGAGGATAGACGATGCACGAAGGTTGATCAGTGACTTTTGGAATGGAAAATTCACGCAGGGGTTTCCGAGGTTGGACAACAAGTGCACCACCTCCTTCATCATTATTGTTGTTGTTTGGAATCTCTGCCATGTTGCTTGAACCTTCAGATTCGTAGCTCTTAGATTCAGAGCTTGAAGAACTATAATTCCTCCTCAAACCAACACGTACAGCAAAAGTTCTTGGTGAAAGTGGCTCAGAATCAGATTCGGACATACATGCACACACAAGAACCAAATTAGTGCCTTCAAATGGAGATAATCAAGAAAAAAGAAAAACCAACGAAAATAACAACTAAAACAAAAACAAAAACACTCAAAGTAATCTAACTATAGCACCATCGTTACCGGTTCCCCGGCAACGGCGCCAAAAACTTGTTGGGCATATTCTTAACAACTAAAATGAGTTATTAAAAACAGCAACTTTAATTCTCGCAAGTGCACGAACCGTTTATAGTATAGCTTATGTAAATACGAGGTCGATCCCACGGAGAATGGTAACGTGGTTGCAAGTTAAACTACTTTGAATGCTAGGAAAACAGAAAACAAAGAAACAAACTAACTAACAATGGCAAGGTCTAGGACAGAATCCTAGCACCACACACGCACTCGAAATGGGGGGTTTTGTTGTTGAAGTGAAAACAAGAGAATGAAATGGAAGTGCTGGAAAGTAAACAATAGCAGTAATCAACAAGTTGTGAAACAATGATTGAGGAGTGTTAGAGCCTTGGAATCCACCACTAGTTTTTCTATCCAAGTTATGAATGCATAGAAAGTGACTCAAGCTTCATCAACAATAGATTATCGCATACAAGCCTATGGTATCTAGGTGCAGGATGCATGATTCTCCTAAGGCATGTAATTGTGCATGGTATCTACACAACACGTGATCTCTAATATGCAACCTAAGCATGGTATCTACTTAGAATAAAGCATACAAGAGTCATTAAGTTCCCTGAGAATATGATAATCACACAAGTCCTAGAACATGGTATCTGTCCTAGTCAACTTATGGTTATTAACCCCTTGAATGATTCTTAGGCCATTCATGTGTTGCTTGTGAAAGGAGAGTAGAATTGGTGAATCTAAACCCCTTCCCAACATGTGCTAGATGCATAAAATCCTAGTTAGCTACTCCAAGAAAACATACATCAAGCACATAATAAACTGGAGATTAACAACTTGGCAATGAAAGCAAAGAAATCAATTAACTATGAAATCATCCATAACATTGAATATTCATGACTAGGGCTTCATCATAAGCCCTAACTAATGGATTAGTTACACATAACTAAGAATACAGAAAATAAGAAATACATAGATAGAATAAAGAGAATAGAAGAACTAGTTAGTGGCAGCAACTCCTAGGACAGCTCCAAGCTCTCCCTCCTTTGCAGCTAGCTCTCTTCTCTCTTTGTGGTGAATCTGAATGTGTGTGTGAGAGTAATGGATGGAATGAATGTGTGTGTCTATCTTCCTGGTGAATGAGCTGCAACTCTCTATTTATAGACTTCAAATTCGTCCTCCCATTGGCTGGTGTAGGCAGCCCACCATAAATCCTGGAAACTGCTCCCTCATTTGTGCAAACATGTTTCCCCATAATTAAGCATGCCATGTTTTGCTCCTTGAGATTTCCAATGCTGAAATGCCTCCCTAATTTGCTCAACATGTTAGGTCTAAAGTCAGGTACAGTTCAGTTGAGGCACAAGGCTCAAAGGGGGTGTGGAACACAAGGCTCATTAGCTGGCAGCTGCATATTAAAATCCTCCTAAGTATGCTTCAGTGTTTGACGGGCTAAGGACTCCAGTTATGTTCAATTGGGCTGAATTTTGGATATGTTATACTAGACACCAATCTGAACAACTTCTATGAAGGTCGTCTCCTCATCTGAGTTGTGTAAGTTGCTGAAATGAGGCCTGCAAGATGACCCACGATATTGGACTGACAAGGAGTGTGACCCAAATTGGGTCTGTCTTTAAGCTTATATTCCTCTTGTGCTAATAAGCCCTTAACATGCATGGATTGTATCAAATGTGATCTCTTGCTGCCTTAACCTACAAAACACACAAACATAGGTAAGTGACTTGAAATAAAGAGAAACTAAACAAAATCACTAAGTAGAGAAGGCATGCAAATGTATGAAATTATGAACTTATCATGTACGAAATTGGACACTTCAAGTTCAAAGGAAGTTTGTTCCGAATTGGAGTGGTTGGTGTATTCCGTGCTTCTAACGACTGGATTTCACTCAAAACTCACCACATGACTCCTCCCACAATATTATGATGATGCCCAAGTTTTGGGCTCGATCGGAAGTGAATAGGTGTACGAAATTGGACACTTGAAGTTCAAAGCCAGTTTGTTCCGAATTGGAGTGGTTGGTGTATTCCATAGTTCTAGCGATTGGATTTCACCCAAAACTCTCCACATGACTCCACCCTTCATATTATGATGATGCCCAAGTTTTGGGCTCGATACGAAATCAATAGGTGTACGAAATTGGACACTTCAAGTTCAAAGGCAGTTTGTTCCGAATTGGAGTGGTTGGTGTATTCCTTAGTTCTTGCGATTGGATTTCACTCAAACCTCACCACATGACTCTTCCCACCATATGCTGAGGATGCCCAAGTTTTGGGCTCGATCGGAAATCAATAGGTGTACGAAATTGGACACTTCAAGTTCAAAGGCATTTTGTTACGAATTGGAGTGGTTGGTGTATTCTGTAGTTCTAGCGATTGGATTTCTCTCAAAACCCACCACATGACTCTTCCCACCATATGATGATGATGCCCAAGTTTTGGGCTCGATAGAAAATCAATAGGTGTACGAAATTGGACAATTCAAGTTCAAAGGCAGTTCGTGCCGTATTAGAGTGGTTGGTACATTTCGTAGTTCTAGCGATTGGATTTCACTCAAATCTCATCAAATGACTCCTGCCCCCTTATTATGATGATGCCCAAGTTTTGGGCTCGATCGGAAATCAATAGGTGTACGACATTGGACAATTCAAGTTCAAAGGCAGTTCGTGCCTTATTGGAGTGGTTGGTGTATTTCGTAGTTCTAAAGATTGGATTTCACTCAAAACTCATCAAATGACTCCTCCCAACATAATATGATGATGCCCGAGTTTTGAGCTCGATTGGAAATCAATAGGTGTACGAAATTGGGCACTTTAAGTTCCAAGGGAGTTCGTGGCTTATTGAAGTGGTTGGTGTATTCCGTAGTTCTAGCGATTGGATTTCACTCAATACTCTCCACATGACACCTCCCACCATATTATGATGATGCCCAGGTTTTGGGCTTGATCGGAAATCAATAGGTGTACGAAATTGGACAATTCAAGCTCAAAGGCAGTTCGAGCTTCATTGGAGTGTTTGGTGTAGTCCGTACTTCTAGCGGTTGGATTTCATTCAAAACTCATCAAATGACTCCTCCCACCATATAATAATGATGCCCAAGTTTTGGGCTCGATCGGAAATCAACAGGTGTACGAAATTGGACAATTCAAGTTCAAAGGCAGTTCGTGCCTTATTGGAGTGGTTGGTACATTTCGTAGTTCTAGCGATTGGATTTCACAGAAAACTCACCAAATGACTCCTCCCAACATATTATGATGATGCCCAAGTTTTGAGCTCAATCGGAAATCAATAGGTGTACTAAATTGGACACTTCAAGTTCAAAGGCAGTTTGTTCCGAATTGGAGTGGTTGGTGTATTCCGTAGTTCTAGCGATTGGATTTCACTCAAAACTCACTACATGACTCCTCCCACCATATTATGATGATGCCCAAGTTTTGGGCTCGATCAGAAATCAATAGGTGTACGAAATTGGACAATTCAAGCTCAAAGGCAGTTCGAGCTTCATTGGAGTGTTTGGTGTAGTCCGTACTTCTAGCGGTTGGATTTCATTCAAAACTCATCAAATGACTCCTCCCACCATATTATGATGATGCCCAAGTTTTGGGCTTGATCGGAAATCAATAGGTGTACGAAATTGGACAATTCAAGCTCAAAGGCAGTTCGAGCTTCATTGGAGTGTTTGGTGTAGTCCGTACTTCTAGCGGTTGGATTTCATTCAAAACTCATCAAATGACTCCTCCCACCATATTGTGATGATGCCCAAGTTTTGGGCTTGATCGGAAATCAATAGGTCTACGAAATTGGACAATTCAAGCTCAAAGGCAGTTCGAGCTTCATTGGAGTGTTTGGTGTAGTCCGTACTTCTAGCGGTTGGATTTCATTCAAAACTCATCAAATGACTCCTCCCACCATATTATGATGATGCCCAAGTTTTGGGCTTGATCGGAAATCAATAGGTGTACGAAATTGGACAATTTAAGTTCAAAGGCAGTTCGTGCTTTATTGGAGTGTTTGGTGTATTCCGTAGTTCTAGCGGTTGAATTTCACTGAAAACTCACCAAATGACTCCTCCCACCATATTATGATGATGCCCAAATTTTGGGCTCGATCGGAAATCAATAGGTGTACGAAATTGGACAATTCAAGTTCAAAGGCAGTTCGTGCCTTATTGGAGTGGTTGGTGTTTTTCGTAGTTCTAGCGATTGGATTTCACTCAAAACTCATCAAATGACTCCTCCCCCCATATTATGATAATGCCCAAGTTTTGGGCTCGATCGGAAATCAATAGGTGTACGAAATTGGACAATTCAAGTTCAAAGGCAGTTCGTGCCTTATTGGAGTGGTTGGTACATTTCGTAGTTCTAGCGATTAGATTTCACCCAAAACTCTCCACATGACTCCTCCCACCATATTATGATGATGCCCAAGTTTTGGGCTTGATCGGAAATCAATAAGTGAACGAAATTGGACACTTCAAGTTCAAAGGCAGTTTGTTCTGAATTGGAGTGGTGGGTGTATTCCGTAGTTCTAGCGATTGGATTTCACTCAAAACTCACGACATGACTCCTCCCACCGTATTTTGCGGATGCCCAAGTTTTGGGCTCGATCGGAAATCAATAGGTGTACGAAATTGGACACTTCAAGTTCAAAGGCAGTTTGTTCCGAATTGGAGTGGTGGGAGTATTCCGTAGTTCTAGCGATTGGATTTCACTCAAAACTCACCACATGACTCCTCCCACCATATTTTGGTGATGCCCAAGTTTTGGGCTCGATCGGAAATCAGTAGGTGTACGAAATTGGACACTTCAAGTTCGGAGGCAGTTTGTTCCGAATTGGAGTGGTGGGTGTATTCCGTAGTTCTAGCGATTGGATTTCACTCAAAACTCACCACATGACTCCTTCCACCATATTTTGGGGATGCCCCAGTTTTGGGTTGGATCGGAAATCAATAGGTGTACGAAATTGGACACTTCAAGTTCAAAGGCATTTTGTTCTGAATTGGAGTGGTGGGTGTATTCCGTAGTTCTAGCGATTGGATTTCACTCAAAACTCACCACATGACTCCTTCCACCATATTATGATGATGCCCAAGTTTTGGGGTCGATCGGAAATCAATAGGTGTACGAAATTGGACAATTCAAGTTCAAAGGCAGTTTGTTCAGAATTGCAGTGGTTGGTGTATTCCGCAGTTCTAGCGATTGGATTTCACTCAAAACTCACCAAATGACTCCTCCCAACGTATTATGATGATTCCCAAGTTTTGGGCTCGATCGGAAATCAATAGGTGTACGAAATTGGACACCTCAAGTTTAAAGGCAGTTTGTTCCGAATTGGAGGGGTTGGTGTATTCCGCAGTTCTAGCAATTGGATTTCACTCAAAACTCACCACATGACTCCTCCCACCATACTATGATGATGACCAAGTTTTGGGCTTGATCGGAAATCAATAGGTGCACGAAATTGGACAATTCAAGTTCAGAGCCAATTCTTGCTTTATTGGTGTGTTTGGTGTATTCCGTAGTTCTAGAGGTTGGATTTCTCTCAAAACTCACCAAATGACTCCTCCCACAATATTATGATGATGCCCAAATTTTGGGCTTGATTGGAAATCAATAGGTGTACGAAATTGGACAATTCAAGCTCAAAGGCAATTCGTGGTTTATTGGACTGTTTGGCGTATTCCGTAGTTCTAGCGGTTGGATTTCACTCAAAACTCATCAAATGACTCCTCCCACCATATTATGATGATGCCCAAGTTTTGGGCTCGATCGAAAATCAATAGGTGTACGAAATTGGACAATTCAAGTTCAAAGGCAGTTCGTGCTTTGTTGGAGTGTTTGGTGTATTCCGTTATTCTCGCGGTTGGATTTCTCTCAAAACTCATCAAATGACTACTCCCACCATATTATGATGATGCCCAAGTTGTGGTCTCGATCGGAAATCAGTAGGTGTACGAATTTGGACAATTCAAGTTCAAAGGCAGTTCGTGCTTTATTAGAGTGTTTGGTGTATTCCATAGTTCTAGGGGTTGGATTTCACTCAAAACTCACCAAATGACTCCTCCCACCATATTATGATGATGCCCAAATTTTGGGTTCGATCGGAAATCAATAGGTGTACGAAATTGGACACTTCATGTTCAAAGGCAGTTTGTTCCGAATTGGAGTGGTTGGTGTATTCCGTAGGTCTAGCGATGGGATTTCACTCAAAACTCACCACATGACTCCTTACACCATATTATGATGATGCCCAAGTTTTGGGCTCGATCGAAAATCAATAGGTGTACAAAATTGGACACTTCAAGTTCAATGGCAGTTTGTTCCGAATTGGAGTGGTTGGTGTATTCCGTTGTTCTAGCAATTGGATTTCACTCAAAACTCACCACATGACAACTCCCACCATATTATGATGATGACCAAGTTTTGGGCTCGATCGGAAATCAATAGGTGTACGAAATTGGACAATTCAAGCTCAAAGGCAGTTCGTGCTTTATTGGAGTGTTTGGTGTATTCCGTAGTTCTAGCGATTGGATTTCTCTCAAAACTCATCAAATGACTCCTGCTACCATATTATGATGATGCCCAAGTTTTGGGCTCAATCGGAAATCAATAGGTGTACGAAATTGGGCAATTCAAGTTCAAAGGCAGTTCGTGCCTTATTGGAGTGCATGGTACATTTCGTACTTCTAGCTATTGGATTTCACTCAAAACTCACCAAATGACTCCTCCCACCAAATTATGATGATGCCCAAGTTTTGGGTTCGATCGGAAATCAATGGGTGTACGAAATTGGACACTTCAAGTTCAATGGCAGTTTGTTCCGAATTGGAGTGGTTGGTGTATTCCGTAGTTCTAGTGATTGGATTTCACTCAAAACTCACCACATGACTCCTCCCACCATACTATGACCATGCCCAAGTTTTGGGCTCAATCTGAAATCAATTGGTGTACGAAATTGGACATTTCAAGTTCAAAGGCAGTTCGTGCCTTATTGGAGTGGTTGGTGCATTTCGTAGTTCTAGCGATTGGATTTCACTCAAAACTCAGCAAATGACTCCTCCCACCGTATTATGATGATGCCCAAGTTTTGGGCTCGATCGGAAATCAATAGTTGTACGAAATTGGACACTTCAAGTTCAAAGGCAGTTTGTTCCGAATTGGAGTGGTTGGTGTATTCCGTAGTTCTAGCGATTGGATTTCACTCAAAACTCACCACATGACTCCTCCCACCGTAATATGATGATGCCCAAGTTTTGCGCTCGATGGGAAATCAATAGGTGTACGAAATTGGACACTTCAAGTTCAAAGGCAGTTTGTTCAGAATTGGAGTGGTTGGTGTATTTGATAAGTTCATAATTTTACACATTTGCTTGCCTTCATTACTTAGTAATTTTGTTTAGTTTCTCTTTATTTCGAGTCACTTATCTATGTTTGTGTGTTCTGTAGGTTTTGGGAACAAGAGATCACGTTTGATACATTCCATGCATATTAAGGGCTGATTGGCATGAGAGGAATACACTTGAGGCATTTGAAGCAAAATCGTGCAAAAACTGGAGCCTGAGTTAGAAGTTCATTTCGGACTTATCTTCTTTATCCAAGCTTGGATTGGGCCAATACTTATGTGGTTGGATCAATGACATTCTGAACTTAAAACTAGACATCTTAAAGTCATCATTTGATTCAGCCCAACCCAATTCGTGAGCCCATGGAAATACACATCATGCTGACATGAGGATGAGCTGATGGATGCTTGGTCATGGTGAGCTAGGCATGAGGTATTGATTTCTGGATGGAAGCTTGGTCATGCTGACATAATGATGAGGTAGGGCTGCTGGTGGGATTTATTGGTGAAGTGCAGCAACCAATTCTGATTATTTAAATACAAGTGTTGTATGCATTAGCCATATTGAATTCAGATTTATCTCTCCCATCTCCCTATAAATACCACTTCCATTCCACATTCAAGACATGAAGAGAGAGATCCACAATCAGATTCATATTACACACATTCACTCATCCATTACTCCCATACACACATTCAGATTCACCACAAAGAGAGAAGAGAGCTAGCTGCAAAGGAGGGAAAGCTAGGAGCTGTCCTGTAAACTACCTTGCTGCAACCAGCTAGTTCTTCTATTCTCTTTACTCTATCTATGTATTTCTTATTTTCTGTATTCATAATTATGTTTAACTAATCCATCTAGTTAGGGCTTAGGATGAAGCCCTAGTCATGAATATTCAATGTTATGGATGATTTCATAGTTAATTGATTTCCTTGCTTTCATTGCCAAGTTGTTAATCTCCAGCTTATTATGTGCTTGATGTATGTTTTCTTGGAGTAGCTAACTAGGATTTTATGCATCTAGCACAGGTTGGGAAGGGGTTTAGATTCACCAATTCTACTCTCCTTTCACAAGCAACACATGAATGGCCTAAGAATCATTCAAGGGGTTAATAACCATAGGTTGACTAGGTAAGATACCATGTTCTAGGACTTGTGTGATTATCATATTCTCAAGGAACTTAATGACTCTTGTATGCTTTATTCTAAGTAGATACCATGCTTAGGTTGCATATAAGGGATTAGGTGTTGTGTAGATACCATGCACAATCACATGCCTTAGGAGAATCATGCATCCTGCACCTAGATACCATAGGCTTGTATGCGATAATCTATTGTTAATGAATCTTGACTCAATTTCTATGCATTCATAACTTGGATAGGAAGACTAGAGGTGGATTCCAAGGCTCTAACACTTCTTAATCATTGTTTCACAACTTGTTCATTGCTGCCATTGTTACTTTCCAGCACTTCCATTTTATTCTCTTGTTTTCATTTCAGCAACAAAACCCCCCATTTCGAGTGCGTGTGTGGTGCTAGGATTCTGTCCTAGACCTTGCCATTTGTTAGTTTGTTAGTTTTCTGTTTTCCAGCATTCTAAGTAATTTAACTTGCAACCAAGTTACCATTCTCCGTGGGATCGACCTCGTATTTACATAAGCCATACTATAAATGGTTCGTGCACTTGCGAGAATTAAAGTTGCTATTTGTAATAACTCATTTTAGTTGTTAGGAATAGGCTCAACAATATTCCGTAGTTCTAGCGATTGGATTTAACTCAAAACTCACCACATGACTTGACAGGACCCGACCCAAATTCCACTTTGGAATTCGAGCCGAACCCTGTGCATGACCGACACCTGGCAAGTGCCAAGCACAAATGACCAAACTGCCCTTCTAGTCAAAATTTCTAAATCAACTGGGGTTTGACTACTGCCGAAAAACTCAGCAAAGTCTCCCTTGAAACGGATCAAACCCAAGATTACACCTGTTAACATGCATATAAAATATACACCAACTGTCAACATATAAAAAGTTACATACTAACAGTTAAACAAGTGTTCTAAGGCGATATCAGAGCTCTACACAGATTAGATTATAGGTGTAAAATAATTGTACAAGACCCTACGTTGTCAAGATACGTAGCGGAAGATGGACTCGGCCCGGTGGTGGCTCACTATGCACGCTTACTGCCTGGGGGCGCAAAACATAAAAAGAGTGAGTGGACCAAAAACAAGGTTTTAAACAAAATAGCATAAGAACATACTAACCCCACTGTAAAAACTGTAATAAAACTAAATCATTTCTTATATAAATACTCGTACTGGAATCACTGCATTCATATCTCTATATATATGTAATCAATCACATACTTGAATAAAACGTTAAGTCTTCGAAAGCATTGAAATCAACTTTTAATCTACCACCTAGGTGTACCCTTTTATTATTCCGTCAATTCCTTTAGTTTCCGTCAATTCCATCCTCGTGCCACCGGAGTGACACGTCCTAGCAGACCTCGGGAAACACAAAGTCACCCGAGCCGCAATCCTCGCGGGATTCAGGGGACACTTGGTCCATTTGAGCCGCGTTCCTCACACCCACAGTTTGGGCATCCCCGAAACTCGTGGGGCGGTGTCTAGCATGCTGACCTACCCGAAGGCACTGGATGTCCGTCGACATCAATATAACCGAAGGCAACCATTTTATATGCTTGGGTACTTAGGGTGGCTTTTAAGAAAATATAAAGTTCTGAAAAGTAAATAAGGATTTAAATGAATTCTTATCTGCCCTTGAACTCTGCTGCCAATTTATCTGTTAATTATCTAAAAATTATGCTATGCCAAAATCTCTAGGCACTCTCAACTCAGCAGCATATAAAACAAACATATAAAACAACAATAAATCAAGCTATTAAAACTCTGGGCAATGAATAACTTATTCAAGATCAAGTAATAAGATTAATTTGCATGAATTCATTTATGAAAACAAAAAGGTCCACTCACAGATACTCTGAGCTAGCTGGACCCTTTGAAGGTCCCTCCTGCGGGTCACCTGGTGCCCGGGTGCCTGTATAACCATCATAATAATATTTTATTTAAAAACTCTGCTCAGTAATATAATATTAAATTAAAAACCCTGACCCCCGGCTCCTAAAAGCACGTGCAACACTTTAAAGGTCATTCCTATGCCCAAATAGCTTTTCCTCTCAGTGGACACGCTTTAGACGTATCTCGACACTCAAAAGCGATAAAGTCCCTAAAAAGTCAACTCGGGACCCCGTGGGGTCCACGACCTCAGAATTCCGATCCGATCATTCCTAGAGGTTCCAAAAGGCCTAGGACACATGTCTCGAAAGTTTGGTCTCGATCGGACAGTCGGATTGCTCACGATCGCACGATCGGACTGACGAACGATTTTCCGTAAACCTAGCCCTAGGGTTGGCTTTTCCGGAGCATCCGGGACTCCGATTTATGATCCGTTTAATCCTACACGATCCTTAAAATACCTAGATCAACATACTCCAGTTTGGCTATGATCCAACGGTCCGAACGTATTGAACCCGGAAATCGCACACTATGCGAGATCCGTTCGGGGTTCAAACGTTATCCGAATCGAGATCTGCGAAGTCCTACGCGCTCGTAAGGACACGAGGATCATTCTGGGACCAAGAGTGGTCCCTGCTACCTGGCCCACGCGCAGGCCACGCGCCGGCAGCGCGTGGGTGTGCCTAACAATTCCCGGTGACCAGAAAATCTCCACACCGCCGTACCAAACTCCTATCCTAGGTAATACACCCTATTTGGAACCACTTTTGTTCTTGGACTATGGCCAAAAAGTGACCGGAAGTGACTGATTCCGGCATCCTAAACTCGGCAGAAACTTAACTCGAAAATTAACCTCTTAAACCTCAAAATCTCTCCAATCCTACCCAACCAACAGCTAGAACGTGAAAATCAGTGGAAAAACCATACCTAAATCATCTGATTTGGTGGCCGGATGACGACGAACGGAGCCGACGAAATTCTGCCAAAACTGACACGATTTTTATGGTTTTTCCGGCGAAACCAGGGCAGCGGCTGGTCAGGAAAGACGTCGGGTTGGGTGGCTGGGGAGTCGCCGGTCTGGTCTGGGCTGGCCGGCGTCGATGGTGGTGGCTGGGAGGAGGGGTGGCGTCGGTTGGAAAACCAGAGGGGTGGGGGGTGTCGCGAGGAAGAGAGAGTGAGGAGAGAGAAAGGGAGGAATCAGATTTAAAAATCTGATTTTTCCCAAAATTATTATTTTGCCCCCTTTTGTAGTTTGCTCGAAAATTGCTCGTTACAAGTCCGATTCGAGTCCACTACGTGTCTACGGACTCGTTTCGTCGCGCTCTACGCAATGGTACAAGTGGATTTCCAAAATTCCTTCTTGGTCAAAAAGTCAACTTAAAACCTAATAAAATCTTCTAAGGGTATAATTGTCTTTTCCTCTCTTAAATTATTAATTAAATAATATTTAAGGATCGGGTTGTTACATGACTCCTCCCACCATATTATGATGATGCTCAAGTTTTGGGCTCGATCGGAAATCAATAGGTGTACGAAATTGGACACTTCAAGTTCAAAGGCAGTTTGTTCAGAATTGGAGTGGTTGGTGTATTCCGTAGTTCTAGCGATTGGGTTTCACTCAAAACTCTCCACATGACTCCTCCCACCATATTATGATGATGCCCAAGTTTTGGGCTCGATCAGAAATCAATAGGTGTACGAAATTGGACAATTCAAGTTCAAAGGCAGTTCGTGCCTTATTGGAGAGGTTGGTGTATTTCGAAGTTCTAGCGATTGGATTTCACTCAAAACTCACCACATGACTCCTCCCACCGTATTATGATGATGCCCATGTTTTGGGCTCGATCGGAAATCAATAGGTGTACAAAATTGGACAATTCAAGTTCAAAGGCAGTTCGTGCCTTATTGGAGTGGTTGGGACATTTCGTAGTTCTAGCGATTGGATTTCACTCAAAACTCATCAAATGACTCCTCCCAACATATTATGATGATTCCCATGCTTTGGGCTCGATTGGAAATCAATAGGTGTACGAAATTGGACACTTCAAGTTCAAAGGCAGTTTGTTCCGAATTGGAGTGATTGGTGTATTCCGTAGTTCTAGCAATTGGATTTCACTCAAAACTCACCACATGAGTCCTCCCACCGTATTATGATGATGCCCAGGGTTTGGGCTCGATCGGAAATCAATAGGTGTACGAAATTGGTGAATTCAAGTTCAAAGGCAGTTCGTGCCATATTGGAGTGGTTTGTACATTTCGTAGTTCTAGCGATTGGATTTTACTCAGAACTCACCAAATGACTCCTCAAAACATATTATGATGATTCCCAAGTTTTGGGCTCGATCGGAAATCAATAGGTGTACAAAATTGGACAAATTCAAGTTCAAAGGCAGTTCGTGCTTTATTGGAGTGTTCGGTGTATTCCGTAGTTCTAGCGATTGGATTTCACTCTAAACTCATCAAATGACTCCTCCCACCATATTATGATGATGCCTATGTTTTGGGCTCCATCGGAAATCAATAGGTGTACGAAATTGGACACTTCAATTTTGAAGGCAGTTTGTTCCGAATTGGATTGGCTGATGTATTTCGTAGTTCTAGCGATTGGCTTTCCCTCAAAACTCACCACATGAGTCCTCCCACCATATTATGATGATGCCCAAGTTTTGGGCTCGATCGAAAATCAATAGGTGTACGAAATTGGACAATTCAAGTTCAAAGGCAGTTCGTGTTTTATTGGAGTGTTTGGTGTATTCCGCAGTTCTACCGATTGGATTTCACTCAAAACTCATCAAATGACTCCTCCCACCATATTATGATGATGCCCAAGATTTGGGCTCGGTCAGAAATCAATAGGTGTACGAAATTGGACAATTCAAATTCAAAGGCAGTTCGTGCTTTATTGGATTGTTTGGTGTATTCCATAGTTCTAGCGATTGGATTCCACCCAAAACTATCCTCATGACTCCTCCCACCATATTATGATGATGCCCAAGTTTTGGGCTTGATCGGAAATCAATAGGTGTAGGAAATTTGAATTTTCAAGTTCAAAGGCAGTTCGTGCATTATTGGAGTCTTTGGTGTATTCCGTAGTTCTAGCGATTGGAATTCACTCAAAACTCACCACATGACTCCTCCCACTATATTATGATGATGCCCAAGTTTTGGGCTCGATCGGAAATCAATAGGTGTACGAAATTGGACACTTCAAGTTCAAAGGCAGTTTGTTCCGAATTGTAGTGGTCGGTGTATTCCCTAGTTCTAGAGATTGGATTTCACTCAAAACTCACCACACGACTCCTCCCAACATATTATGATGATACCGAAGTTTTGGACTCGATCGGAAATCAATAGGTGTATGAAATTGGACACTTCAAGTTCAAGGGTAGTTTGTTAAGAATTGTAGTGGTTGGTGTATTACGTAGTTCTAGCGATTGGATTCCACCCAAAACTATCCACATGACTCCTCCCACCATATTATGATGATGCCCAAGTTTTGGGCTCGATCGGAAATCAATAGGTGTACGAAATTGGACAATTCAAGTTCAAAGGCAGTTCGTGTCTTATTGTAGTGGTTGGTACATTTCGTAGTTCTAGCGATTGGATTTCACTCAAAACTCGCCAAATGACTCCTCCCACCATATTATGATGAATCCCAAGTTTTGGGCTCGATCGGAAATCAATAGGTGCACGAAATTGGACACTTCAAGTTCAAAGGCAGTTTGTTCCGAATTGTAGTGGTCGGTGTATTCCCAAGTTCTAGCGATTGGATTTCAGTCAAAACTCACCACATGACTCCTCCAAGCATATTATGATGATGCCCAAGCTTTGGGCTCGATCGAAAATCAATAGGTGCACGAAATTGGACACTTCAAGTTCAAAAGGCAGTTTGTTCCGAGTTGGAGTGGTTGGTGTATTCCGTAGTTCGAGCCACTGGATTTCTCCCAAAACTCTCCACATGACTCCTCCCACCATATTACGATGATGCCCAAGTTTTGGGCTCGATCGGAAATCAATAGGTGTACGAAATTGGACACTTCAAGTTCAAAGGCAGTTTGTCCATAATTGGAGTGGTTGGTGTATTCAGTAGTTCTTGCAATTGGATTTCACCCAAAACTCACCACATGACTCCTACCACCATATTGTGATGATGCCCAAGTTTTGGGCTCGATCGGAAATCAATAGGTGTACGAAATTGGACACTTCATGTTCAAAGGCAGTTTGTTCCGAATTGAAGTGGTTAGTGTATTCTGTAGTTCTAGCTATTGGATTTCACCCGAAACTCTCCACATGACTCCTCGCGCCATAATATGATGATGCCCAAGTTTTGGGCTCGATCGGAAATCTATAGGTGTACGAAATTGGACACTTCAAGTTCAAAGGCAGTTCGTGCCTTATTGGAGTGGTTGGTACATTTCGTAGTTCTAGCGATTGGATTTCACTCAAAACTCACCGAATGACTCCTCCCAACATATTATGATGATGCCCAAGTTTTGGGCTCGATCGGAAATCAATAGGTGTACGAAATTGGAAACTTCAAGTTCAAAGGCAGTTTGTTCCGAATTGGAGTGGTTGGTGTATTCCATACTTCTAGCGATTGAATTTCACTCATAATGCACCACATGACTCCTCCCACCATATTAGGTGATGCCCAAGTTTTGGGCTCGATCGGAAATCAATAGGTGTACGAAATTGGTAACTTCAAGTTCAAAGGCAGTTTGTTCCGAATTGGAGTGGTTGGTGTATTCCGTAGTTCTAGCGATCGGATGTCGCTCAAAACTCCCCTCATGACTCCTCCCAACATATTATGATGATTCCCAAGTGTTGTGCTTGATCGGAAATCAATAGGTGTACGAAATTGGACACTTCAAGTTCAAAGGCAGTTTGTCCATAATTGGAGTGGTTGGTGTATTCAGTAGTTCTTGCAATTGGATTTCACCCAAAACTCACCACATGACTCCTACCACCATATTGTGATGATGCCCAAGTTTTGGGCTTGATTGGAAATCAATAGGTGTACGAAATTGGACACTTCAAGTTCGAACGCAGTTTGTTCCGAATTGGTGTGGTTGGTGTATTCCGTAGTTCTAGTGATTGGATTACACTCAAAACTCACCACATGACTCCTCACCCCATATTATGATGATGCCTAAGTTTTGGGCTCGATCGGAAATCAATAGGTGTACGAAATTGGACACTTCAAGTTCAAAGGCAGTTTGTTCCGAATTGGAGTGGTTGGTGTATTCCGTAGTTCTAGCGATTGGATTTCACTCAAAACTCACAACATGACTCCTCCCACCATAATATGATGATGCCCAAGTTTTGGGCTTGATTGGAAATCAATAGGTGTACGAAATTGGACACTTCAAGTTCGAACGCAGTTTGTTCCGAATTGGTGTGGTTGGTGTATTCCGTAGTTCTAGTGATTGGATTACACTCAAAACTCACCACATGACTCCTCACCCCATATTATGATGATGCCTAAGTTTTGGGCTCGATCGGAAATCAATAGGTGCACGAAATTGGACACTTCAAGTTCAATGGCAGTTTGTTCCGAATTGGAGTGGTTGGTGTATTCCGTAGTTCTAGCGATTGGATTTCATTCAAAACTCACAACATGACTCCTCCCACCATAATATGGTAATGCCCAAGTTCTGGGCTTCATCGGAAATCAATAGGTGTACGAAATTGGACACTTCAAGTTCAAATTCAGTTTGTTTCGAATTGGAGTGGTTGGTGTATTCCGTAGTTCTAGCGATTGGATTTCACTCAAAACTCCCCACATGACTCCTCCCATCATATTATGATGATGCCAAAGTTTTGGGATCGATCGGAAATCAATAGATATACGAAATTGGACACTTCAAGTTCAAAGGCAGTTTGTTCCGAATTGGAGTGGTTGGTGTATTCCGCAGTTCTAGCGATTGGATTTCGCTTAAAACTCCCCACATGACTCCTCCCATCATATTATGATGATCCCCAAATTTTGGGCTCGATTGGAAATCAATAGGTGTACGAAATTGGACACTTCAAGTACGAACGCAGTTTGTTCCGAATTGGTGTGGTTGGTGTATTCCGTAGTTCTAGTGATTGGATTACACTCAAAACTCACCACATGACTCCTCACCCCATATTATGATGATGCCCAAGTTTTGGGCTCGATCGGAAATCAACAGGTGTACGAAATTGGACAATTCAAGTTCAAAGGCTGTTCGTGCCTTATTGGAGTGGTTGGCACCTTACATAGTTCTAGCGATTGGATTTCTCTCAAAACCCACCAAATGCCTCCTCCCACCAAATTATGATGATTCCCAAGTCTTCGGCTCGATCGGAAATCAATAGGTGAACGAAATAGGACACTTCAAGTTCAAAGGCAATACGTTCCGAATTTTTTTGGTTGGTGTATTCCGCAGTTCTAGCGATTGGATTTCACACAAAACTCACCAAGTGACTCCTCCCAACATATTATAATGATGCCCAAGCTTTGGGATCGATCGGAAATCAATAGATATACGAAATTGGACACTTCAAGTTCAAAGGCAGTTTGTTCCGAATTGGAGTGGTTGGTGTATTCCGTACTTCTAGCGATTGGAATTCATTCAAAACGCACCACATGACTCCACCCACCACATTATGATGATACCCAAGTTTTGGGCTCGATCGGAAATCAATAAGTGTACGAAATTGGAAACTTCAAGTTCAAAGGCAGTTCGTTCCGAATTGGAGTGGTTGGTATATTCCGTAGTTCTAGCAATTGGATTTCACTCAAAACTCACCACATGACTCCTCCCACCTTATTATGATGACGCCCAAGTTTTGGCCTCGATCGGAAATCAATAGGTGCACGTAATTGGACATTTCAAGTTCAAAGGCAGTTTGTTCCGAATTGGAGTGGTTGGTGTATTTCGTAGTTCTAGCGAATGGATTTTACTCAAAACTCACCACATGACTCCTCCCACCATATTATGATGATGCCCAAGTTTTCGGCTCGGTCGGAAATCAATAGGTGTACGAAATTGGACACTTCAAGTTCAAAGGCAGTATGTTCCGAATTTTAGTAGTTGGTGTATTCCGTAGTTCTAGCGATTGGATTTCACCCAAAACTTACCACATGACTCCTCCCACCATATTGTGATGACGTCCAAGTTTTGGGCTCGATCGGAAATCAGTTGGTGCACGAAATTGGACAATTCAAGTTCAAAGGCAGTTCGTGCCTTATTGTAGTGGTTGGTACATTTCGTTGTTCTAGCGATTGGATTTCATTCAGAACTCACCAACTGACTCCTCCCAACATATTACGATGATTCCCAAGTTTTGGGCTCGATCGGATATCAATAGGTGTACGAAATTGGACATTTCAAGTTCAAAGGCAGTTTGTTCCGAGTTGGAGTGGTTGGTGTATTCTGTAGTTCTAGCGATTGGATTTTACTCAAAACTCACCACAAGGCTCCTCACACCATACTATGATGATGCCCAAGTTTTGGGCTCGATCGGAAATCAGTTGGTGCACGAAATTGGAAAATTCAAGTTCAAAGGCAGTTCGTGCCATGTTGTAGTGGTTGGTACATTTCGTAGTTCTAGCGATTGGATTTCATTCAGAACTCACCAACTGACTCCTCCCAACATATTACGATGATTCCCAAGTTTTGCGCTCGATCCAATATCAATAGGTGTACGAAATTGGACATTTCAAGTTCAAAGGGAGTTTGTTCCGAATTGGAGTGGTTGGTGTCTTCCGTAGTTCTAGCGATTGGATTTCACTCAAAACTCACCAAACGACTCCTCCCACCATATTATGATGATGCCCAAGTTTTGGGCTTGATCGAAAATCAATAAATGTACGAAATTGGACAATTCAAGTTCAAAGGCAGTTCGTGCCTTATTGGAGTGGTTGGTACATTTCGTAGTTCTAGCGATTGGATTTCACTCAAAACTCACCAAATGACTCCTCCCCACATATTATGATGAGTCGCAAGTTTTGTACTCGATCGGAAATCATTAGGTGTACGAAATTGGACACTTCAAGTTGAAAGGAAGTTTGTTCCGAATTGGAGTGGTAAGTGTATTTCGTAGTTCTAGCGATTGGATTTCACTCAAAACTCACCACATGACTCCTCCCACCATATTATGGCGATGCCCAAGTTTTGGGCTCGATCGGAAATCAATAGGTGTACGAAATTGGACACTTCAAGTTCAAAGGCAGTTTTTTCCGAATTGGAGTGGTTAGTGTATTCCGTAGTTCTAGCCATTGGATTTCACCTAAAATCTCCACATGACTCCTCCCACCATATTATGATGATGCCCAAGTTTTGGGCTCGATCGGAAATCAATAGGTGTACGAAATTGGACACTTCAAGTTCAAAGGCAGTTTGTTCCGAATTGGAGTGGATGGTGTATTCCGTAGTTCTAGCGATTGGATTTCTCTCAAAACTCACCACATGACTCTTCCCACCATACTATGATGATGCCCAAGTTCTGGGCTCGATCGGAAATAAATAGGTGTACGAAATTGGATAATTCAAGCCCAAAGGCAGTTCGTGCTTTATTGGAGTGCCTGGTGTATTCTGTACTTCTAGCGATTGGATTTCACTCAAAACTCATCAAATGACTCCTCCCACCATATTATGATGATGTCCAAGTTTTGGGCTCGATTGGAAATCAATAGGTGTACGAAATTGGACAATTCAAGTTCGAAGGCAGTTCGTGCCTTATTGTAGTGGTCGGTACATTTCATACTTCTGGTGATTGGATTTCACTCAGATCCCACCAAATGACTCCTCCCAACATATTATGACAATTCCAAAGTTTTGGGCTCGATCGGAAATCGATAGGTGTACGAAATTGGACACTTGAAGTTCGAAGGCAGTTTGTTCCGAATTGGAGTGGTTGGGGTATTCCGTAGTTCTAGCGATTGGATTTCACTCACAACTCATCAAATGACTCCTCCCACCATATTATGATGATGCCCAAGTTTTGGGCTCGATCGGAAATCAATCGGTGTACGAAATTGGACAATTCAAGTTCAAAGGCAGTTCGTGCTTTATTGGAGTGTTTGGTGTATTCCGTAGTTCTAGCGATTGGATTTCACTCAAAACTCACCAAATGACTCCTCCCACCATATTATGATGATGCCCAGGTTTTGGGCTCGATCGGAAACCAATAGGTGCACGAAATTGGACAAGTCAAGTTCAAAGGCAGTTCGTGCCTTATTGGAGTGGTTGGTACATTTCATAGTTTTAGGGATTGGATTTCAATCAAAACTCACCAAATGACTCCTCCCACCATATTATGATGATGCCCAAGTTTTGGGCTCAATCGGAAATCAATGGGTGTACGAAATTGGACACTTGAAGTTCAAAGGCAGTTTGTTCCGAATTGGAGTGGTTGGTGTGTTCCATAGTTCAAGCGATTGGATTTCACTCAAAACTCACCACATGACTCCTCCCACCATATTCTGATGATGCCCAAGTTTTGGGATCAATCGGAAATCAATAGGTGTACGAAATTGGACACTTCAAGTTCAAATGCAGTTTGTTCCGAATTGGAGTGGTTGGTCTATTCCTTAGTTCTAGCGATTGGATTTCACCCAAATCTCACCACATGACTCCTCCCACCATATTATGATGGTGCCCAAGTTTTGGGCTCGATCGGAAATCAATAGGTGTGCGAAATTGGACACTTCAAGTTCAAAGGCAATTTGTTCCGAATAGGAGTGGTTTGTGTTAGGGCTCGTCAATGGGCCGGGCCGGGTTTTTTTAGAAAATTCAAAGCCCAAGCCCGACCCATAGGCCGGGCTTGAGAAAGCCCATCGGGGCGGGCCGGGCTAAACCCAATGGGCCGGGCCAAAACGGGCCTACTTCAATCGAAAAAAATCATAAACTTAATCAAAGTCCAAATTTGAGATTAAACTCACTTAATTCCAATATTTTCACATCAAACTAAATTCATAAAACACCTAATAAAGTCACACAACTTAATAAGATTTTCTACAAAAATAATAAAACCAAGTATTATTTTTGAGGTTATTACATAATTAGACCGTAATACGTTTTAAGAAATCATTTTGAAAAATAATAAGTATAAAATATTTTTTTTAAATGACGGTATGAATAAATATGCAAATGTTTAGTGTTCAAGAAAAACATGATTATATTTGGTGGTACGATTATGTTTTGTGATATGATTATATTTGGTGATATGATATGTTGTTCATCTTATTTATATATATAATTGTTGTATTAATAATTGACACAAATAAAATTAATGTGCTAATCATCCAATTATAAACTAGGAATGAGTAAAGAAAAGTAAATGGAATGAAACAAATTATATATGTGATTTAAGTGATATAATCATAATCCTAAATTCTTATTTATACATAATTATATATGTATGCGGGCCTAATGGGCCGGGTTTTTGTTGGCGGGCCGGGCCGGGCCATCTCAAAGCCCATAACGGGCCGGGCCGGGTTTTTTTTCGATGGGCCGGGCGGGCCCCCATCGGCCCATGAGCCCGCGGGCCAAATGATGAGGCCTAGTTGGTGTATTCCGTAGTTCTAGCAATTGGATTTCACTCAAAACTCACCAAATGACTCCTCCCAACATATTATGATGATGCCCAAGTTTTGGGCTCGAACGGAAATCAATAGGTGTACGAAATTGGACACTTCAAGTTCAAAGGCAGTTTGTTCCGAATTGTTGTGGTTGGGGTATTCCGTAGTTCTAGCGATTGGATTTCACTCAAAACTCACCAAATGACTACTCCCAACATATTATGATGATGCCCAAGTTTTGGGCTCGATCGGAAATCAATTGGTGTACGAAATTGGACACTTCAACTTCAAAGGCAGTTTGTTCCGAATTTGAGTGGTTGGTGTATTCCATAGTTCAAGTGATTGGATTTCACTCAAAACTCACCACATGACTTCTCCTACCATATTATAATGATGCCCAAGTTTTGGGCTCGATCGGAAAACGATAGGTGTACGAAAGTGGACACTTCAAGTTGAAAGGCAGTTTGTTCCGAATTGGAGCGGTTGGTGTATTCCGTAGTTCTAGCGATTGGATTTCACTCAAAACTCACCACATGACTCCTCTCACCATATTATGATGATGGCCAAGTGTTGGGCACGATCGGAAATCAATAGGTATACGAAATTGGACAATTCAAGTTCAAAGGCAGTTCGTGCTTTATTGGAGTGTTTGGTGTATTCCGTAGTTCTAGCGATTGGATTTCACTCAAAACTCATCAAATGACTCCTCCCACCATATTATGATGATGCCCAAGTTTTGGGCTCGATCGGAAATCAATAGGTGTACGAAATTGGACAATTCAAGTTCAAAGGCAGTTCGTACCTTATTGGAGTGGTTGGTACATTTCGTACTTGTAGCGATTGGATTTCACTCAAAACTCACCAAATGACTCCTCCCACCATATTATGATGATGCCCAAGTTTTGGGCTCGACCGGAAATCAATAGGTGTACGAAATTGGACACTTCAAGTTCAATGGCAGTTTGTTCCGAATTGGAGTGGTTGGTGTATTCCGTAGTTCTAGTGATTGGATTTCACTCAAAACTCACCACATGACTCCTCCCTCCATATTATGATGATGCCCAAGTTTTGGAAACGATCGGAAATCAATAGGTGTACGAAATTGGACACTTCAAGTTCAAAGGCAGTTTGTTCCGAATTGGAGTGGTTGGTGCATTCCGTAGTTCTAGCGATTGGATTTCACTCAAAACTCACCAAATGACTTCTCCCAACATATTATGATGATGCCCAAGTTTTGGGCTCGATCGGAAATCAATTGGTGTACGAAATTGGACACTTCAAGTTCAAAGGCAGTTTGTTCCGAATTGGTGTGGTTGGTGTATTCCGTAGCTCTAGCGATTGGATTTCACTCAAAACACACCAAATGACTCCTCCCAACATATTATGATGATGCCCAAGTTTTGGGCTCGATCGGAAATCAATAGGTGTACGAAATTGGACAATTCAAGTTCAAAGGCAGTTCGTGCTTTATTGGAGTGTTTGGTGTATTCCGTAGTTCTAGCGATTGGATTTCACTCAAAACTCATCAAATGACTCCTCCCACCATATTATGATGATGCCCAATTTTTGGGCTCGATCGGAAATCAATAGGTGTACGAAATTGGACACTTCAACTTCAAAGGCATTTTGTTCCGAATTGGAGTAGTTGGTGTATTCCGTAGTTCAAGTGATTGGATTTCACTCAAAACACACCACATGACTTCTCCTACCATATTATAATAATGCCCAAGTTTTGGGCTCGATCGGAAATCAATAGGTGTACGAAAGTGGACACTTCAAGTTCAAAGGCAGTTTGTGACGAATTGGAGCGGTTGGTGTATTCCGTAGTTCTAGCGATTGGATTTCACTCAAAACTCACCACATGACTCCTCCCACCATATTATGATGATGGCCAAGTGTTGGGCTCGATCAGAAATCAATAGGTATACGAAATTGGACAATTCAAGTACAAAGGCAGATCGTGCTTTATTGGAGTGTTTGGTGTATTCCGTAGTTCTAGCGATTGGATTTCACTCAAAACTCATCAAATGACTCCTCCCACCATATTATGATGATGCCCAAGTTTTGGGCTCGATCGGAAATCAATAGGTGTACGAAATTGGACAATTCAAGTTCAAAGGCAGTTCGTACCTTATTGGAGTGGTTGGTACATTTCGTACTTGTAGCGATTGGATTTCACTCAAAACTCACCAAATGACTCCTCCCACCATATTATGATGATGCCCAAGTTTTGGGCTCGACCGGAAATCAATAGGTGTACGAAATTGGACACTTCAAGTTCAATGGCAGTTTGTTCCGAATTGGAGTGGTTGGTGTATTCCGTAGTTCTAGTGATTGGATTTCACTCAAAACTCACCACATGACTCCTCCCTCCATATTATGATGATGCCCAAGTTTTGGAAACGATCGGAAATCAATAGGTGTACGAAATTGGACACTTCAAGTTCAATGGCAGTTTGTTCCGAATTGGAGCGGTTGGTGCATTCCGTAGTTCTAGCGATTGGATTTCACTCAAAACTCACCACATGACTCCTCCCACCATATTGTGATGATGGCCACGTGTTGGGCTCGATCGGAAATCAATAGGTATACGAATTTGGACAATTCAAGTTCAAAGGCAGTTCGTGCTTTATTGGAGTGTTTGGTGTATTCCGTAGTTCTAGCGATTGGATTTCACTCAAAACTCAGCAAATGACTCCTCCCACCACATTATGATGATGCCCAAGTTTTGGCCTCGATTGGAAATCAATAGGTGTACGAAATTGGACACTTTAAGTTCAAACGCAGTTTGTTCCGAATTGGAGTGGTTGGTGTATTCCGTAGTTCTAGCGATTTGATTTCGTTCAAAACACGCCACATGACTCCTCGCACCGTATTATGGCGATGCCCAAGTTTTGGGCTCGATCGGAAATCAATAGGTGTACGAAATTGGACACTTCAACTTCAAAGGCAGTACGTTCCGAATTGGAGTGGTTGGTGTATTCCATAGTTCTAGTGATTGGATTGCACCCAAAACTCACCAAATGACTCCTCCCAACATATTATGATGATGCCTAAGTTCTGGGCTCGATCAGAAATCAATATGTGTGCGAAATTGGACACTTCAAGTTCAAAGGCAGTTCGTGCCTTATTGGAGTGGTTGGTACATTTCGTGGTTCTGGCGATTGGATTTCACCCAGAACTCACCAAATGACTCCTCCCAACATATTATGATGATTCCCAAGTTTTGGGCTCGATCGGAAATAAAAGGTGTACGAAATTGGACACTTCAAGTTCAAAGGCAGTTTGTTCCGAATTGGAGTGGTTGGTGTATTCCATAGTTCTAGAGATTGGATTTCACTCAAAATTCACCACATGACTCCTCCCACCATATTACGATGATGCCCAAGTTTTGGGCTCGATCGGAAATCAATAGGTGTACGAATTGGACACATCAAGTTCAAAGGCCGGTTATTCCGAATTGGAGTGGGTGGTGTATTCCGTAGTTCTAGCAATTGGATTTCTCCCAAAACTCACCACATGACTCCTTCCACCATATTATGATGATGCCTAAGTTTTGGGCTCAATCGGAAATCACTAGGTGTACGAAATTGGGCACTTCAAGTTCAAAGGCAGTTTGTTCCGAATTGGAGTGGTTTGTGTATTCCGTAGTTCTAGCGATTGGATTTCACTCAAAACGCACCCCATGACTCCACCCACCATATTATGATGATGTCCAAGTTTTAGGCTCGATCGGAAATCAACAGGTGTACGAAATTGAACACTTCAAGTTCAAAGGCAGTTTGTTCCAAATTGGAGTGGTTGGTGTATTCCGTAGTTCTAGCGATTGGATTTCACTCAAAACTCATCACATGACACGTCCCACCATATTACGATGATGCCCGAGTTGTGGGCTCGATCGGAAATTAATAGGTGTACGAAATTGGACAATTCAAATTCAAAGGCAGTTTGTTTCGAATTGGAGTGGTTGGTGTATTCCATAGTTCAAGTGATTGGATTGCACTCAAAACTCACCACATGACTCCTCCCAACATGTTATGATGATGCCCAGGTTTTGGGCTCGATCGGAAATCAATAGGGGTACGAAATTGGACAATTCAAGTTCAAAGGATGTTCGTACCATATTGGAGTGGATGGCGTATTTCATAGTTCTAGCGATTGAATTTCACTCAAAACTCACCAAATGACTCCTCCCAACATATTATGGTGACGCCCAAGTTTTGGGCTCGATTGAAAATCAATAGGTGTGCGAAATTGGACACTTCAAGTTCAAAGGCAGTTTTTTCCGAATTGGAGTGGTTGGTGTATTCCATAGTTATAGCGACTGGATTTCAGTCAAAATTCGCCAATTGACTCCTCCCACCATATTATGATGATGCCCAAGTTTTGAGCTCGATCAGAAATCAATGGGTGTACGAAATTGGACACTTCAAGTTCAAAGGCAGTTTGTTCCGAATTGGAGAGGTTGGTGTATTCTGTAGTTCTAACGATTGGATTTCCCTGAAAAACTCACCACATGACTCCTCCCAACATATTATGATGATGCCCAAGTTTTGGGCTCGATCGGAAATCAATAGGCGTACGAAATTGGACAATTCAAGTTCAAAGGCAGTTCGTGCCTTATTTGAGTGGTTGGTACATTTCGTAGTCCAAGCGATTGGATTTCACTCAAAACTCACCAAATGACTCCTCCCAACATATTATGATGATTCCCAAGTTTTGGGCTCGATCGGAAATCAATAGGTGTACGAAATTGGACACTTCAAGTTCAAAGGCAGTTTGTTCCGAATTGGGGTGGTTGGTGTATTCCATAGTTATAGCGATTGGATTTCAGTCAAAATTCACCAATTGACTCCTCCCACCATATTATGATGATGCCCAAGTTTTGAGCTCGATCGGAAATCAATAGGTGTACGAAATTGGACACATCAAGTTCGAAGGCAGTTTGTTCCGAATTGGAGTGGTTGGTGTGTTCCGTAGTTCTAGCGATTGGATTTCACTCAAAACTCACCACATGACTCCTCCCACCATACTATGATGATGCCCAAGTTTTGGGCTCGATCGGAAATCAGTAGGTGTACGAAATTGGACACTTCAAGTTCAAAGGTAGTTTGTTCCGAATTGGAGTGGTTGGTGTATTCCGTAGTTGTAGCGATTGGATTTCACCCAAAACTCACCACAAGACTCCTCCCCCCATATTATGATGATGCCCAAGTTTTGCGCTCGATCGGAAATTAATAGGTGTACGAAATTGGACACTTCAAATTCGAAGGCAGTTTGTTACGAATTGGAGTGGTAGGTGTATTCCATAGTTCTAGCGATTGGATTTCACTCAAAACTCACCAAATGACTCCTCCCAACATATTATGATGATGCCCAAGTTTTGAGCTCAATCGGAAATCAATTGGTGTACGAAATTGGACACTTCAAGTTCAAAGGCAGTTCGTGCCTTATTGGAGTGGTTGGGGTATTTCGTAGTTTTAGCGATTGGATTTCACTCAAAACCAACCAAATGACTCCTCCCAACATATTATGATGATGCCCAAGTTTTCGGCTCGATCGGAAATCAATAGGTGTACGAAATTGGACACTTCAAGTTCAATGGCAGTTCGTGGGTTATTGGAGTGGTTGGTGTATTCCGTAGTTCTAGCAATTGGATTTCACCCAAAACTCTCCACAAGACTCCTCCCACCGTATTATGATGATGCCCAAGTTTTGGGCTCGATCAGAAATCAATAGGTGTACGAAATTGGAGACTTCAAGTTCAAAGGCAGTTCGTGCTTTATTGGAGTGTTTGGTGTATTCTGTAGTTCTAGCAGTTGGATTTCACTCAAAACTCATCAAATGACTCCTCCCCCCATATTATGATAACGCCCAAGTTTTGGGCTCGATCGGAAATCAATAGGTGTACGAAATTGGACCATTCAAGTTCAAAGGCAGTTTGTGCCTTATTGGAGTGTTTGGTGTATTCCGTAGTTCTAGCGATTGGATTTCACTCAAAACTCACCAAATGACTGCTCCCAACATATTATGATGATGCCCAAGTTTTGGGCCCGATCGGAAATCAATAGTTGTACGAAATTGGACACTTCAAGTTCAAAGGCGGTTTGTTCCGAATTGGAGTGGTTGGTGTATTCCGTAATTCTAGCGATTGGATTTCACTCAAAACTCACCACATGACTCCTGCCACCATATTATGGTGATGCCCATGTTTTGGGCTCGATCGGAATTCAATAGGTGTATGAAATTGGACAATTCAAGTTCAAAGGCAGTTCGTGCTTTATTTGAGTGTTTGGTGGATTTCGTAGTTCTACCGACTGAATTTCACTCAAAACTCACCAAATGACTGCTCCCAACATATTATGATGATGCCCAAGTTTTGGGCCCGATCGGAAATCAATAGTTGTACGAAATTGGACACTTCAAGTTCAAAGGCAGTTTGTTCCGAATTGGAGTGGTTTTAGTATTCCGTAGTTCTAGCGATTGGATTTCACTCAAAACTCCCCACATGACTCCTCCCACCATATTATGATGATGCCCAAGTTTTGGGCTCGATCGGAAATCAATAGGTGTACGAAATTGGACAATTCAAGTTCAAAGGCAGTTCGTGCCTTATTCGGGTGGTTTGTGTATTTCGTAGTTCTAGCGATTGGATTTCACCCAAACTCACCAAAGGACTCATCCCAACATATTATGGTGATGCCCAAGTTTTAGGCTCGATCGGAAATCAATAGGTGTACGAAATTGGACACTTCAAGTTCAAAGGCAGTTTGTTCCGAATTGGAATGGTTGGTGTATTTCGTAGTTCTAGTGATTGGATTTCACTCAAAACTCACCAAATGACTCCTCCCAACATATTATGGTGATGCCCAAGTTTTGGGCTCGATCGGAAATCAATAGGTGTACGAAATTGGACAGTTCAAGTTCGAAGGCAGTTTGTTCCGAATTGGAGTGGTTGGTGTATTCCGTAGTTCTAGCGATGGGATTTCACTCAAAAGTCACCAAATGACTCCTCCCACCATATTATGACGATTCCCAAGTTTTGGGCTCGATCGGAAATCAATAGGTGTACGAAATTGGACACTTCAAGTTCAAAGGCAGTTTGCTCCGAATTGGAGTGGTTGGTGTATTCTGTAGTTCTAGCGATTGGATTTCACTCAACACTCACCAGATAGTCCCTCCCAACATATTATAATGAAGCCCAAGTTTTGGGCTCGTTCGGAAATCAATAGGTGTACGAAATTGGACACTTCAAGTTCAAAGGCATTTTGTTCCGAATTGGAGTAGTTGGTGTATTCCGTAGTTCTAGCAACTGGATTTCACTCAAAACTCACCACATAGTCCCTCCCACCATATTATGAAGATGCCCAAGTTTTGGGCTCGATCGGAAATCACTAGGTGTACGAAATTGGAAAATTCAAGTTCAAAGGCAGTTCGTGCCGTATTGGAGTGGTTGGTGTATTCTGTAGTTCTAGCGATTGGATTTCACTCAAAACTCTCCACATGACTCCTCCCACCATATTATGATGATTCCCAAGTTTTGGGCTCGATCGGAAATCAATAGGTGTACGAAATTGGACACTTCAAGTTCGAAGGCAATTTGTTCCGAATTGGAGGGGTTGGTGTATTCTGTAGTTCTAGCGATTGGATTTCACTCAAACTCACCAAATGACTCCACCCACCATATTATGATGAAGCCCAAGTTTTGGGCTCGATCGGAAATCAATAGGTGTACGAAATTGGAAAATTCAAGTTCAAAGGCAGTTCGTGCCATATTGGAGTAGTTGGTGTATTCTGTAGTTGTAGCGATTGGATTTCACTCAAAACTCTCCACATGACTCCTCCCACCATATTATGATGATGCCCAAGTTTTGGGCTCGATCGGAAATCAATAGGTGTACGAAATTGAAAAATTCAAGTTCAGAGGCAGTTCGTGCCTTATTGGAGTGGTTGGTGTATTCCGTAGTTTTACCGTTTGGATTTCACTCAAAACTAACCAAATGACTTCTCCCACCATATTATGATGATGCCAAAGTTTTGGGCTCGATCGGAAATCAATAGGTGTACGAAATTGGAAAATTCAAGTTCAAAGGCAGTTCGTGCTTTATTGGAGTGTTTGGTGTCTTCCGTAGTTCTAGCGATTGGATTTCACTCACAACTCATCAAATGACTCCTCCCACCATATTATGATGATGTCCAAGTTTTGGGCTCCAGCGGAAATCAATAGGTGTACAAAATTGGACAATTCAACTTCGAAGGCAGTTCGTGCCTTATTGGAGTGGTTGGTACATTTCGTAGTTCTAGCGATTGGATTTCACTCAAAACTCACCAAATGACTCCTCCCACCATATTATGATGATGATCATGTTTTGAGCTCGATCGGAAATCAATAGGTGTACGAAATTGGACAATTCAAGTTCAAAAGCAGTTCGTGCCTTATTGGAGTGGTTGGTACATTTCGTGGTTGTAGCGATTGGATTTCACTGAAAACTCGCCACATGATTCCTCCCACCGTACTATGATGATGCCCAAGTTTTGGGCTCGATCGGAAATCAATAGGTGTACGAAATTGGACAATTCAAGTTGAAAGGCAGTTCGTGCCTTATTGGAGTGGCTGGTACATTTCATAGTTCTAGCGATTGGATTTCACTCAAAACTCACCACATGACTCCTCCCACCGTACTATGATGATGCCCAAGTTTTGGGCTCGATCGGAATTAATAGGTGTACGAAATTGGACAATTCAAGTTCAAAGGCAGTTTGTGCCTTATTGGAATGGTTGGTGTATTTCGTAGTTATAGTGATTGGATTTCACTCAAAACTCACCAAATGACTCCTCCCAACACATTATGATGATGACCAAGTTTGGGGCTCGATCGGAAATCAATAGGTGTACGAAATTGGACACTTCAAGTTCAAAGGCAGTTCGTGCCTTATTGGAGTGGTTGGTGTATTCCGTAGTTCTAGCGATTGGATTTCACTCAAAACTCACCACATAGTCCCTCCTACCATATTATGATGATGCCCAAGTTTTGGGCTCGATCGGAAATCAATAGGTGTACGAAATTGGACACTTCAAGTTGAAAGGAAGTTTGTTCCGAATTGGAGTGGTTGGTGTATTCCGTAGTTCTAGCGATTGGATTTCACTCAAAACTCACCAGATAGTCCCTCCCACCATATTATGATGATGCCCAAGTTTTGGGCTCGATCGGAAATCAATAGGTGTACGACATTGGACAATTCAAGTTCAAAGGCAATTCGTGCCTTATTGGAGTGGTTGGTACATTTCGTAGTTCTAGTGATTGGATTTCACTCAGAACTCACCAAAGGACTCCTCCCAACATATTATGATGATGCCCAAGTTTTGAGCTCGATCGAAAATCAATAGGTGTACGAAATTGGACAATACACGTTCAAAGGCAGTTCGTGCCATATTGGAGTGGTTGGTACATTTCGTAGTTCTAGCGATTGGATTTCACTCAGAACTCATCAAATGACTCCTCCCACCATATTATGATAATGCCCAAGTTTTGGGCTTGATCGGAAATCAATAGCTGTACGAAATTGGACACTTCATGTTCAAAGGCAGTTTGGTCCGAATTGGAGTGGTTGGTGTATTCCGTAGTTCTAGCAATTGGATTTCACTCAAAACTCACCACATGACTCCTCCCAACACATTATGATGATGCCCAAGTTTTGGGCTTGATCGGAAATCAATAGGGGTATGAAATTGGACAATCCAAGTTCAAAGGCAGTTCGTGCTTTATTGGAGTGTTTGGTGTCTTCCGTAGTTCTAGAGATTGGATTTGACTCAAAACTCATCAAATGACTCCTCCCACCATATTATGATGATGTCGAGGTTTTGGGCTCCATCGGAAATCAATAGGTGTACGAAATTGGACAATTCAAGTTCAAAGGCAGTTCGTGCTTGATTGGAGTGTTTGGTGTCTTCCGTAGTTCTAGCAATTGGATTTCACTCAAAACTCACCAAATGACTCCTCGCACCATATTTTGATAATGCCCAAATTTTGGGCTCGATCGGAAATCAATAGGTGTACGAAATTGGACAATTCAAGTTCACAGGCAGTTCGTGCTTTACTGTAGTGGTTGGTGTATTTCGTAGTTCCAGCGATTGGATTTCCCTCAAAACTCACCAAATGACTCCTCCCAACATATTATGATGATGCCCAAGTTTTGGGCTCGATCGGAATTAATAGGTGTACGAAATTGGACAATTCAAGTTCAAAGGCAGTTTGTGCCTTATTGTAATGGTTGGTGTATTTCGTAGTTATAGCGATTGGATTTCACTCAAAACTCACCAAATGACTCCTCCCTCCATATTATGATGATGCCCAAGTTTTGGGCTCGATCGGAAATCAATAGGTTTACGAAATTGGACACTTCAATTTCGAAGGCAGTTCGTGCCTTATTGGAGTGGTTGGTGTATTAAATAGTTTTAGCGATTGGATTTCACTCAAAACCCACCACATACCTCCTCCCACCAAATTATGATGATGCCCAAGTTTTGGGCTCGATCGGAAATCAATAGGTGTACGAAATTGGACAATTCAAGTTCAAAGGCAGTTCGTGCTTTACTGGAGTGGTTGGTGTATTGTGTAGTTCTAGCGATTGGATTTCACTTAAAACTCACCACATGACTCCTCCCACCATATTTTGATGATGCCCAAGTTTTGGGCTCGATCGGAAATCAATAGGTGTACGAAATTGGACACTTCAAGTTCAAAGGCAGTTTGTTCCGAATTGGAGTGGTTGGTGTATTCCGTAGTTCTAGCGATTGGATTTCACTCAAAACTCACCCCATGACTCCTCCCACCATACTACGATGATGCCCAAGTTTTGGGCTCGTTCGGAAATCAATAGGTGTACGAAATTGGACAATTCAAGTTCAACCGCAGTTCTTGCCATATTAGAGTGGACGGTACATTTCGTAGTTCTAGCGATTGGATTTCACTCAAAACTCACCACATGACTCCTCCCCCCACATTATATTGACGCCCAAGTTTTGGGCTCGATCGGAAATCAATAGGTGTACGAAACTGGACACTTCAAGTTCAAAGGCAGTTTGTTTCGAATTGGAGTGGTTGGTGTATTCTGTAGTTTTAGCGATTGGATTTCACTCAAAACTCACCAAATGACTCTTCCCACCATATTACGATAATGCCCAAGTTTTGGGCTCGATCGGAAATCAATTGGTGTACGAAACTGGACACTTCATCTTCAAAGGAAGTTTGTTCCGAATTGGAGTGGTTGGTGTATTCCGTAGTTCTAGCGATTGGATTTCACTCAAAACTCACCACATGACTCCTCCCACCATATTATGATGATGCCCAAGTTTTGGGCTCGATCGGAATACAATAGGTGTACGAAATTGGACAATTCAAATTCGAAGGCAGTTCGCGCCTTATTGGAGTGGCTGGTACATTTCGTAGTTCTAGCAATTGGATTTCATCCAAAACTCTCCACATGACTCCTCCCACCATATTCTGAAGATGCTCAAGTATTGGGCTCGATCTGAAATCAATAGGTGTACGAAATTGGACACTTCAAGTTTAAAGGCAGTTTGTTCAGAATTGGAGTGGTTGGTGTTTTCCGTAGTTCTAGTGATTGGATTTCACTCAAAACTCACCCCATGACTACTCCCACCATACTACGATGATGCCCAAGTTTTGGGCTCGTTCGGAAATCAATAGGTGTACGAAATTGGACAATTCAAGTTCAAACGCAGTTCGTGCCATATTGGAGTGGATGGTACATTTCGTAGTTCTAGCGATTGGATTTCACTCAAAACTCACCACATGACTCCTCCCACCATACTACGATGATGCCCAAGTTTTGGGCTCGATCGGAAATCAATAGGTGTACGAAATTGGACAATTCAAGTTCAAACGCAGTTCGTGCCATATTGGAGTGGTTGGTACATTTCGTAGTTCTAGCGATTGGATTTCACTCAAAACCCACCAAATGACTCCTCCCAACATATTATGATGACTCCCAAGTTTTGGGCACGATCGGAAATCAATAGGTGTACGAAATTGGACACTTCAAGTTCAAAGGCAGTTTGTTCCGAATTGGAGTGGTTGGTGTATTCTGTAGTTCTAGCGATTGGATTTCATTCAAAACTCACCAGATGACTCCTCCCACCATATTATGATGATGCCCAAGTTTTGAGCTCGATCGGAAATTAATAGGTGTACGAAATTGGACACTTCAAGTTTAAAGGCAGTTTGTTCAGAAATGGAGTGGTTGGTGTATTCCGTAATTCTAGCGATTGGATTTCTCTCAAAACTCATCACATGACTCCACCCACCATACTATGATGATTCCCAAGTTTTGGGCTCCATCGGAAATCAATAGGAGTACGAAATTGGACACTTCAAGTTCAAAGGCAGTTTCTTCAGAATTGGGGTGGTTGGTGTATTCCATAGTTCTAGCGATTGGATTTCACTCAAAACTCACCACATAACTCCTCCCACCAAACTATGATGATGCCCAAGTTTTGCGCTCTATCGGAAATCCATAGGTGTACGAAATTGGACAATTCAAGTTCAAAGGTAGTTCATGCCTTATTGGAGTGGTTGGTGTATTTCGTAGTTCTAGCGATTGGATTTCACTCAAAACTCACCAAATGACTCCTGCCAACATATTATGATGATTCTGAGGTTTTGGGCTCGATCGGAAATCAATAGGTGTGCGAAATTGGACACTTTAAGTTCAAAGGCACTTTGTTCCGAATTGGAGTGGTTGGTGTATTCCGTAGTTCTTGCGATTGGATTTCACCCAAAACTCTCCACATGACTCCTCCCACCATATTATGATGATGCCCAAGTTTTGGGCTCGATCGGAAATCAATAGGTGTACGAAACTGGACACTTCAAGTTCAAAGGCAGTTCGTTCCGAATTGGAGAGGTTGGTGTATTCCGTAGTTCTTGCGATTGGATTTCACTCAAAACTCTGCACATGACTCCTCCCACCATATTATGATGATGCCCAAGTTTTGTGCTCGATCGGAAATCAATAGTTGTACGAAATTGGACAATTCAAGTTCAAAGGCAGTTCGTGCCATAATGAGTGGTTGGTACATTTCGTAGTTCTAGTGATTGAATTTCACTCAAAACTCACCAAATGAGTCCTCCCAACATATTATGATGATTCCTAAGTTTTGGGCTCCGTCGGAAATCAATAGGTGTACGAAATTGGACACTTCAAGTTCAAAGGCAGTTTGTTCAGAATTGGAGTGGTTGGTGTATTCCGTAGTTCTAGCGATTGGATTTCACTAAAAACTCACCACATGACTCCTCCCACCATATTATGATGATGCCAAAGTTTTGGGCTCGATCGAAAATGAATAGGTGTACGAAATTGGACAATTCAAGTTCAAAGGCAGTTCGTGCTATATTGGAGTGTTTGCTGTATTCCGTGGTTCTAGCGATTGGATTTCACTCAAAACTCATCAAATGACTCCTCCCGCCATATTATGATGATGCCCAAGTTTTGGGCTCGATCGGAAATCAATAGGTATAGGAAATTAGACAATTCAACTTCAAAGGCAGTTCGTGCTCTATTGGAGTGTTCGATGTATTCCGTAGTTCTAGCTAGTGGATTTCGCTCAAAACTCACCACATGACTCCTCCCACCATATTATGATGATGCCCAAGTTTTGGGCTCCATCGGAAATCAATTGGTGTACGAAATTGGACAATTCAAGTTCAAAGGCAGTTCGTGCCTTTTTGGAATGGTTGGTACATTTCGTAGTTCTAGCGATTGGATTTCACTCAAAACTCACCAAATGACTCCTCCCACCATGTTATGATGATGCCCAAGTTTTAGGCTCGATCAGAAATCAAAGGGTGTACGAAATTGGACACTTCAAGTTCAAAGCAGTTTGTTCCGAATTGGAGTGGTTAGTGTATTCCGTAGTTCTAGCAATTGAATTTCACTCAAAACTCACCACATGACTCCTCCCACCATATCATGATGATGCCCAAGTTTTGGGCTCGATCGGAAATCAGTAGGTGTACGAAATTAGACACTTCAAGTTCAAAGGCAGTTTGTTCCAAATTGGAGCGGTTGGTGTATTGCGTAGTTCTAGCGATTGGATTTCACTCAAAACTCACCAAATGACTCCTCCCAACATATTATGATGATTCCCAAGTTTTGGGCTCGATTGGAAATCAATAGATTTACGAAATTGGACACTTCAAGTTCAAAGGCAGTTTGTTCTGAATTGGAGTGGTTGGTGTATTCCGTAGTTCTAGCGTTTGGATTTCACTCAAAACTCACCACATGACTCCTCCCACCGTAGTATGATGATCCCGAAGTTTTGGGCTAGATCGGAAATCAGTAGGTGTACGAAATTGGACAATTCAAGTTCAAAGGCAGTTCGTGCCTTATTGGAGTGGTTGGTACATTTCGTAGTTCCAGCAATTGGATTTCACTCAAAACTCACCAAAAGACTTCTCCCACCATATTATGATGATGCCCAAGTTTTGGGAACGATCGGAAATCAATAGGTGTACGACATTGGACAATTCAAGTTCACAGGCAGTTCGTGCCTTATTGGAGTGGTTGGTACATTTCGTAGTTCTAGCAATTGGATTTCACTCAAAACTCACCAAATGACTCCTCCAAACATATTATGATGATTCCCAAGTTTTGTGCTCGATCGGAAATCAATAGGTGTACGTAATTGGACACTTCAAGTTCAAAGGCAGTTTGTTCCGAATTGGAGTGGTGGGTGTATTTCGTAGTTCGAGCGATTGGATTTCACTCAAAACGCACCACATGACTCCAACAACCATATTATGGTGATGCTCAAGTTTTGGACTCGATCGGAAATCAATAGGTGTACGAAATTGGACACTTCAAGTTCAAAGGCAGTTTGTTCCGAATTGGAGTAGTTCATGTATTCCGTAGTTCTAGCGATTGGATTTCTCCCAAAACTCTCCACATGACTCCTCCCACCATATTTTGATGATGCCCAAGTTTTGGGCTCGATCGGAAATCAATAGGTGTACGAAATTGGACACTTCAAGTTCAAAGGCAGTTCGTGCCTTATTGGATTTCCTTCAGACCTCACCAAATGACTCCTCCCAACATTTTATGATGATTCCCAAGTTTTGGGCTCGTTCGGAAATCAATAGGTGTACCAAATTGGACACTTCAAGTTCAAAGGCAGTTTGTTCCGAATTGGATTGGTTGGTGTGTTCCGTAGTTCTAGCGTTTCGATTTCACTCAAAACTCACCACATGACTCCTCCCATCATATTATGATGATGCCCAAGTTTTGGGCTCGATCGGAAATCAATAGGTGTACGAAATTGGACACTTCAAGTTCAAAGGCAGTTAGTTCCGAATTGGAGTGGTTTGTGTATTCCGTAGTTCTAGCGATTGGATTTCACTCAAAACTCACCAAATGACTCCTCCCATCATATTATGTTGATGCCCAAGTTTTGGGCTCGATCGGAAATCACAAGGTGTACGAAATTGGACACTTCAAGTTCAAAGGCAGTTCGTTACGAATTGGAGTGGTTGTTGTATTCCGTAGTTCTAGCGATTGGATTTCACTCAAAACTCACCACATGAGTCCTCCCACCACATTATGATGATGCCCAAGTTTTGGGCTCGATCGGAAATCACTAGGTGTACGAAATTGGACACTTCAAGTTCAAAGGCAGTTTGTTCCGAATTGGAGTGGTTGGTGTATTTCGCAGTTCTAGCGATTGGATTTCACGAAAAGACTCACCAAATGACTCCACCCATGATATTATGATATTGCCCAAGTTTTGGGCTCGATCGGAAATCAATAGGTGTACGAAATTGGACACTTCAAGTTCAAAGGCAGTTAGTTCCGAATTGGAGTGGTTTGTGTATTCCGTAGTTCTAGCGATTGGATTTCACTCAAAACTCACCAAATGACTCCTCCCATCATATTATGTTGATGCCCAAGTTTTGGGCTCGATCGGAAATCACAAGGTGTACGAAATTGGACACTTCAAGTTCAAAGGCAGTTCGTTACGAATTGGAGTGGTTGTTGTATTCCGCAGTTCTAGCGATTGGATTTCACTCAAAACTCACCACATGACTCCTCCCACCACATTATGATGATGCCCAAGTTTTGGGCTCGATCGGAAATCACTAGGTGTACGAAATTGGACACTTCAAGTTCAAAGGCAGTTTGTTCCGAATTGGAGTGGTTGGTGTATTTCGCAGTTCTAGCGATTGGATTTCACTCAAGACTCACCAAATGACTCCACCCATGATATTATGATATTGCCCAAGTTTTGGGCTCGATCGGAAATCAATAGGTGTACGAAATTGGACACTTCAAGTTCAAAGGCAGTTTGTTCCGAATTGGAATGGTTGGTGTATTCCGTAGTTCTAGCGATTGGATTTCACTCAAAACTCACCAAATGACTCCTCCCATCATATTATGTTGATGCCCAAGTTTTGGGCTCGATCGGAAATCAACAGGAGTACGAAATTTGACAATTCAAGTTCGAGGGCAGTTTGTGCCTTATTGAAGTGGTTGGAGTATTCCGTAGTTCTGGCGGTTGAATTTCACTCATAACTCACCAAATTACTCCTCCCACCATATTATGATGATGCCCAAGTTTTGGGCTCGATCGGAAATCACCAAGTGTACGAAATTGGACAATTCATGTTCAAGGGCAGTTCGTGCCTTATTGGAGTGGTTGGTGTATTCCGTAGTTCTAGCGATTGGATTTCACTCAAAACTCACCACATGACTCCTCCCACTATACTATGATGATGCCCAAGTTTTGGGCTCGATCGGAAATCAACAGCTGTACGAAATTGGACAACTCAAGTTCAAAGGAAGTTCGTTACGATTTGGGGTGGTCGGTGTATTTCGTAGTTCTAGCGATTGGATTTCACTCAAAACTCACCACATGACTCCTCCCACCATATTATGATGATGCCCAAGTTTTGGGCTCGTTCGGAAATCAATAGGTGTACGAAATTGGACACTTCAAGTTCAAAGGCAGTTCGTGCCTTATTGGATTTCCTTCAGACCTCACCAAATGACTCCTCCCAACATTTTATGATGATACCCAAGTTTTGGGCTCGATCGGAAATCACCAAGTGTATGAAATTGGACAATTCATGTTCAAAGGCAGTTCGTGCCTTATTGGAGTGGTTGGTGTATTCCGTAGTTCTAGCGATTGGATTTCACTCAAAACTCACCACATGACTCCTCCCACCATATTATGTTGATGCCCAAGTTTTGGGCTTGATCGGAAATCAATAGGTGTACGAAATTGGACACTTCTCAAGTTCAATGGTAGTTTGTTACGAATTGGAGTGGTTGGTGTATTCCGTACTTCTAGCGATTCGATTTCACTCAAAACTCACTACATGACTCCTTCCACCTTATTATGATGATGCCCAAGTTTTGGGTTCGATCGGAAATCAATAGGTGTACGAAATTGGACAATTCAAGTTCATAGGCAGTTCGTGCTTTTTATTGGAGTGTTGGTGTATTCTGTAGTTCTAGCGATTGGATTTCACTCAAATCTTACCAAATGACTCCTCCCACCATATTATGATGATGTCCAAGTTTTGGGCTCGATCGGAAATCAATAGGTGCACGAAATTGGACAATTCAAGTTCAAAGGCAGTTCGTGCCTTAATGGAGTGGTTGGTACATTTCGCAGTTCTAGCGATTGGATTTCCCACAAAACTCACTACATGACTCCTCCCACCATATTATGATGATGCCCATGTTTTGGGATCGATCGGAAATCAATAGCTGTACGAAATTGGACACTTCAAGTTCAAAGGCAGTTTGTGCGTTATTGCAGTGGTTGGTACAGTTCGTAGTTTTAGCGATTGGATTTCACTCAAAACTCACCACATGACTCCTCCCACCACATTATGATGATGCCCAAGTTTTGGGCTCGATCGGAAATCAATAGGTGTACAAAATTGGACAAGTTAAGTTCAGAGGCAGTTCGTGCGTTATTGCAGTGGTTGGTACATTTCGTAGTTCTAGCGATTGGATTTCACTCAAAACTCACCACATGACTCCTCCCACCATATTATGATGATGCCCAAGTTTTGGGCTCGATCGGAAATCAATAGGTGTACGAAATTGGACAAGTTAAATTCAAAGGCAGTTCGTGCCTTATTGAAGTGGTTGGTGTATTCCGTAGTTCTTGCAATTGGATTTCACTCAAAACTCACCAAATGACTCCACCCATGATATTATGATGATGCCCAAGTTTTGGGCTCGATCGGAAATCAATAGGTGTACGAAATTGGACACTTCACGTTCAAAGGCAGTTTGTTCCGAATTGGAGTGGTTTGTGTATTCCGTAGTTCTAGCGATTGGATTTCACTCAAAACTCACCAAATGACTCCACCCATGATATTATGATGATGCCGAAGTTTTGGGCTCGATCGGAAATCAATACGTGTACAAAATTGGACACTTCAAGTTCAAAGGCAGTTTGTTCCGAACTGGAGTGGTTGGTGTATTCCGTAGTTCTAGCGATTGGATTTCACACAAAACTCACCAAATGACTCCACCCATGATATTGTGATGATGCCCAAGTTTTGGGCTCGATCGGAAATCAATAGGTGTACAAAATTGGACACTTCAAGTTCAAAGGCAGTTTGTTCCGAATTGGAGTGGTTGGTGTATTCCGTAGTTCTAGCGATTGGATTTCACTCAAAACTCACCAAATGACTCCTCCCATCATATTATGTTGATGCCTAAGTTTTGGGCTCGATCGGAAATCACTAGGTGTACGAAATTGGACACTTCAAGTTCAAAGGCAGTTCGTTACGAATTGGAGTGGTTGTTTTATTCCGTAGTTCTAGTGAATGGATTTCACTCAAAACTCATTAAATGACTCCTCCCAACATATTGTGATGATGCCCAAGTTTTGGGCTCGATCGGAAATCACTAGGTGTACGAAATTGGACACTTCAAGTTGAAAGGCAGTTCGTTACGAATTGGAGTGGTTGTTGTATTCCGTTGTTCTAGCGACTGGATTTCACTCAAAACTCATCAAATGACTCCTCCCACCATATTGTGATGATGCCCATGTTTTGGGCTCGATCGGAAATCACTAGGTGTACGAAATTGGAAACTTCAAGTTCAAAGGCAGTTTGTTCCGAATTGGAGTGGTTGGTGTATTCCGTTGTTCTAGCGATTGGATTTCACTCAAAACTCACCAAATGACTCCTCCCATCATATTATGTTGATGCCCAAGTTTTGGGCTCGATCGGAAATCAACAGTGTACGAAATTTGACAATTCAAGTTCGAGGGCAGTTCGTGCCTTATTGGAGTGGTTGGAGTATTCCGTAGTTCTGGCGGTTGAATTTCACTCATAACTCACCAAATGACTCCTCCCACCATATTATGATGATGCCCAAGTTTTGGGCTCGATCGGAAATCACCAAGTATACGAAATTGGACAATTCATGTTCAAGGGCAGTTCGTGCCTTATTGGAGTGGTTGGTGTATTCCGTAGTTCTCACGATTGGATTTCACTCAAAACTCACCACATGACTCCTTCCACCATATTATGATGATGCCCAAGTTTTGGGCTCGATCAGAAATCAATAGGTGTACGAAATTGGACACTTGAAGTTCAAAGGCAGTTTGTTCCGAATTGGAGTGGTTGGTGTATTCCGTATTTCTCGCCATTAGATTTCACTCAAAACTCACCAAATGACTCCTCTCATCATATTATGATGATGCCCAAGTTTTGGGCTCGATCGGAAATCAACAGGTGTACGAAATTGAACAATTCAAGTTCGAGGGCAGTTCGTGCCTTATTGGAGTGGTTGGAGTATTCCGTAGTTCTGGCGGTTGAATTTCACTCACAACTCACCAAATGACTCCTCCCACCATATTATGATGATGCCCAAGTTTTGGGCTCGATCGGAAATCACCAAATGTACGAAATTGGACAATTCATGTTCAAGGCCAGTTCGTGCCTTATTGGAGTGGTTGGTGTATTCCGTAGTTCTAGCGATTGGATTTCACTCAAAACTCTTCAAATCACTCCTCCCATCATATTATGATGGTGCCCAAGTTTTGTGCTCGATCGGAAATCAATAGGTGTACGAAATTGGACACTCGAAGTTCAAAGGCAGTTTGTTTCGAATTGGAGTGGTTGGTATATGCCGTAGTTCTAGCGATTGGATTTCACCCAAATCTCACCACATGACTCCTCCCACCATATTAAGATGATGCCCATGTTTTGGGATCGATCGGAAATCAATAGTTGTACGAAATTGGACATTTAAAGTTCAAAAGCAGTCTGTTCCGAATTGGAGTGGTTGGTGTATCCTGTAGTTCTAGCAATTGGATTTCACTCAAAACTCACCAAATGACTCCTCCCAACATATTATGATGATGCCCAAGTTTGGGCTCGATCGGAAATCAATAGGTGTCCGAAATTGGACAATTCAAGTTCAAAGGCAGTTCGTGCCTTATTGGAGTGGTTGGTACATTTCGTAGTTCCAGCAATTGGATTTCACTTAAAACTCACCACATGACTCCTCCCACCATATTACGGTGATGCCCAAGTTTTGGGCTCGATCGGAAATCAATAGGTGTACGAAATTGGACAATTCAAGTTCAAAGGCAGTTCGTGCCTTATTGGAGTGGTTGGTGTATTCCGTAGTTCTAACAATTCGATTTCACCCAAAACTCACCACATGACTCCTCGCACATATTATGATGATGCCCAAGTTTTGGGTTCGATCGGAAATCAATAGGTGTACGAAATTGGACAATTGGAGTTCAAAGGCAGTTTGCTCCGAATTGGAGTGGTTGGTGTATTCCGTAGTTCTAGCGATTGGATTTCACTCAAAACTCCCCACATGACTCCTCCAACGATATTATGATGATGCCCACGTTTTGGGCTTGATCGGAAATCAATAGGTGTACGAAATTGGACACTTCAAGTTCAACGGCAGTTTGTTCCGAATTGGAGTGGTTGGTGTATTTCGTAGTTCTAGCGCCTGGATTTCACTCCAAACTCACCACATGACTCCTCCCACCTTATTATGATGATGCCCAAGTTTTGGGTTCGATCGGAAATCAGTAGGTGTACGAAATTGGACACTTTAAGTTCAAAGGCAGTTCGTGCTTTACTGGAGTGTTTGGTGTATTCCGTAGTTCTAGCGATTGGATTTCACTCAAAACAAATCAAATGACTCCTCCCACCATATTATAATGATGCCCAAGTTTTGGGCTCGATCGGAAATCAATAGTGGTACGAAATTGGACACTTCAGGTTCAAAGGCAATTTGTTCCGAATTGAAGTGGCTGGTGTATTCCATAGTTCTAGCAATTGGATTTCACTCAAAACTCACCACATGACTCCTCCGACCTTATTATGATGATGCCCAAGTTTTGGGATCGATCGGAAATTAATAGGTGTACGAAATTGGACACTTCAAGTTCAAAGGCAGTTTGTTCCAAATTGGAGTGGTTGGTGTATTCCATAGTTCTAGCGATTGGATTTCACTCAAAACTCACCACATGACTCCTCCCACCATATTATGATGATGCCCAAGTTTTGGGCTCGATCGAAAATCAACAGGTCTACGAAATTGGACAATTCAAGTTGAAAGGCAGTTCATGCTTTACTGGAGTGTTTGGTGTATTCCATAGTTCTAGCGATTGGATTTCACCCAAAACTCACCACATGCCTCCTCCCACCATATTATGATGATGCCCAAGTTTTGGGCTCGATCAGAGATCAATAGGTGTACCAAATTGGACACATCAAGTTCGAAGGCTGTTTGTTCCGAATTGGGGTGGTTGGTGTATTCCGTAGTTCTAGTGATTGGATTTCCCTCAAAACTCATCAAATGACTCCTCCCACCATATTATGATGATGCTCAAGTTTTGGGCTCGATCGGAAATCAATAGGTGTACGAAATTGGACAATTCAAGTTCAAAGGCAGTTTGTTCCGAATTGGAGTGGTTGGTGTATTCCGTAGTTCTAGCGATTGGATTTCACTCAAAACTCACCACATGACTCCTACCACCATATTATGATGATGCCCAAGTTTTGGGCTCGATCGGAAATCACTAGGTGTACGAAATTGGACACTTCAAGTTCGAAGGCAGTTTGTTCTGAATTGGAGTGGTTGGTGTATTCCGTAGTTCTAGCGATTGGATTTCACTCAAAACTCACCATATGACTCCTCCCACCATATTACGATGATGCCCAAGTTTTGGGCTCGATTAGAAATCAATAGGTGTACGAAATTGGACAATTCAAGTTCAAAGGCAGTTTGTTCCGAATTGGAGTGGTTGGTATATTCCGTAGTTCTAGCGATTGGATTTCACTCAAAACTCACCATATGACTCCTCCCACCATATTACGGTGATGCCCAAGTTTTGGGCTCGATCGGAAATCAATAGGTGTACGAAATTGGACACTTCAAGTTCAAAGGCAGTTTGTTCCGAATTGGAGTGGTTGGCGTATTCCGTAGTTCTAGCGATTGGATTTCACTCAGAACTCACCACATGACTCCTCCCACCATATTATGATGATGCCCAACTTTTGGGGTCGATCGGAAATCAATAGGTGTACGAAATTGGACAATTGGAGTTCAAGGGCCGTTCGTGCGATATTGGAGTCGTTGGTGTATTTTGTAGTTCTAGCGATTGAATTTCACTCAAAACTCACCAAATGACTCCTCCCAACATATTATGATGATGCCCAAGTTTGGGCTCAATCGGAAATCAATAGGTGTACGAAATTGGACAATTCAAGTTCAAAGGCAGTTCGTGCCTTATTGGAGTGGTTGGTACATTTCGTAGTTCTAGCAATTGGATTTCACTTAAAACTCACCACATGACTCCTCCCACTATATTAAGGTGATGCCCAAGTTTTGGGCTCAATCGGAAATCAATAGGTGTACGAAATTGGACAATTCAAGTTCAAAGGCAGTTCGTGCCTTATTGGAGTGGTTGGTGTATTTCGTAGTTCTAGCGATTGGATTTCACTCAAAACTCATCAAATCACTCCTCCCACCATATTACGGTGATGCCCAAGTTTTGGGCTCGATCGGAAATCAATAGGTGTACGAAATTGGACACTTCAAGTTCAAAGGCAGTTTGTTCCGAATTGGAGTGGTTGGTATATTCCGTAGTTCTAGCGATTGGATTTCACCCAAAACTCACCACATGACTCCTCCCACCATATTATGATGATGCCCAACTTTTGGGGTCGATCGGAAATCAATAGGTGTACGAAATTGGACAATTGGAGTTCAAGGGCAGTTCGTGCGATATTGGAGTCGTTGGTGTATTTCGTAGTTCTAGCAATTGAATTTCACTCAAAACTCACCAAATGACTCCTCCCAACATATTATGATGATGCCCAAGTTTGGGCTTAATCGGAAATCAATAGGTGTACGAAATTGGACAATTCAAGTTCAAAGGTAGTTCGTGACTTATAGGAGAGGTTGGTGTATTTCGTAGTTCTAGCGATTGGATTTCACTCAAAACTCATCAAATCACTCCTCCAAACATATTATGATGATGCCCAAGTTTGGGCTCGATCGGAAATCAATAGGTGTACGAAATTGGACAATTCAAGTTCAAAGGCAGTTCGTGCCTTATTGGAGTGGTTGGTACATTTCGTAGTTCTACCAATTGGATTTCACTTAAAACTCACCACATGACTCCTCCCACCATATTACGGTGATGCCCAAGTTTTGGGCTCGATCGGAAATCAATAGGTGTACGAAATTGGACAATTCGAGTTCAAAGGCAGTTCGTGCCTTATTGGAGTGGTTGGTGTATTTCGTAGTTCTAGCGATTGGATTTCACTCAAAACACACCACATGACTCCTCCCACCATGCTATGATGATGCCCAAGTTTTGGGCCCGATCGGAAATCAGTAGGTGTACGAAATTTGACAATTCAAGTTCAAAGGTAGTTCGTGGCTTATTGGAGTGGTTGGTACATTTCGTAGTTCTAGCGATTGGATTTCACTCAAAACTCACCAAATGACTCCTCCCACCACATTATGATGATGCCCAAGTTTTGGGCTCGATCGGAAATCAATAGGTGTACGAAATTGGACATTTAAAGTTCAAAAGCAGTTTGTTCCGAATTGGAGTGGTTGGTGTATTCCGTAGTTCTAGCAATTGGATTTCACTCAAAACTCACCAAATGACTCCTCCCAACATATTATGATGATTCCCAAGTTTGGGCTCGATCGGAAATCAATAGGTGTACGAAATTGGACAATTCAAGTTCAAAGGCAGTTCGTGCCTTATTGGAGTGGTAGGTACATTTCGTAGTTCTAGCAATTGGATTTCACTTAAAACTCACCACATGACTCCTCCCACCATATTAAGGTGATGCCCAAGTTTTGGGCTCGATCGGAAATCAATAGGTGTACGAAATTGGACAATTCAAGTTCCAAGGCAGTTCGTGACTTATAGGAGTGGTTGGTGTATTTCGTAGTTCTAGCGATTGGATTTCACTCAAAACTCATCAAATCACTCCTCCAAACATATTATGATGATGCCCAAGTTTGGGCTCGATTGGAAATCAATAGGTGTACGAAATTGGACACTTCAACTTCAAAGGCAGTTTGTTCCGAATTGGAGTGGTTGGTGTATTATGTAGTTCTAGCGATTGGATTTCACTCAAAACTCACCAAATGACTCCTCCCAACATATTATGATGACGCCCAAGTTTTGAGCTCATTCGGAAATCAATGGGAGTACAAAATTGGACACTTCAAGTTCAAAGGCAGTTTGTTCCGAATTGGAGTGGTTGGTATATTCCGTAGTTCTAGCGATTGGATTTCACTCAAAACTCACCATATGGCTCCTCCCACCATATTACGGTGATGCCCAAGTTTTGGGCTCGATCTGAAATCAATAGGTGTACGAAATTGGACAATTCAAGTTCAAAGGCAGTTCGTGCCTTATTGGAGTGGTTGGTGTATTTCGTAGTTCTAGCGATTGGATTTCACTCAAAACTCATCAAATCACTCCTCCCACCATATTATGATGATGCCCAAGTTTTGTGCTCGATCGGAAATCAATAGGTGTACGAAATTGGACACTTCAAGTTCAAAGGCAGTTTGTTCCGAATTGGAGCGGTTGGTATATTCCGTAGTTCTAGTGATTGGATTTCACCCAAAACTCACCACATGACTCCTCCCACCATATTAAGATGATGCCCATGTTTTGGGCTCGATCAGAAGTCAATAGTTGTACGAAATTGGACATTTCAAGTTCGAAGGCAGTTTGTTCCGAATTGGAGTGGTTGGTGTATTCTGTAGTTCTAGCGATTGGATTTCACTCAAAACTCACCACATGACTCCTCCCAACATATTATGATGACGCCCAAGTTTTGAGCTCATTCGGAAATCAATGGGAGTACAAAATTGGACACTTCAAGTTCAAAGGCAATTTGTTCCGAATTGGAGTGGTTGGTGTATTCTATAGTTCTAGCCTTTGGATTTCACTGAAAACTCATCAAATGACTCCTCCCACCATATTATGATGATGCCCAAGTTTTGGGCTCGATCGGAAATCAATAGGTGTACAAAATTGGACACTTCAAGTTCAAAGGCAGTTTGTTCCGAATTGGAGTGGTTGGTGTATTCCGTAGTTCTAGCGATTGGATTTCACCCAAAACTCCCCACATGACTCCTCCCACCATATTAAGATGATGCCCACGTTTTGGGCTCGATCGGAAATCAATAGTTGTACGAAATTGGACATTTCAAGTTCGAAGGCAGTTTTTTACGAATTGGAGGGGTTGGTTTATTCCGTAGTTCTAGCGATTGGATTACACTCGAAACTCACCACATGCCTCATCCCACCATATTATGTTGACGCCCAAGTTTTGGGCTCGATCGGAAATCAATAGGTGTACGAAATTGGACAATTCAAGTTCAAAGGCAGTTCGTGACTTATTGGAGTGGTTGGTGTATTTCGTAGTTCTAGCGATTGGATTTCACTCAAAACTCATAAAATCACTCCACCAAACATATTATGATGATGCCCAGGTTTTGGGCTCGATTGGAAATCAATAGGTGTACGAATTGGACACTTCAAGTTCAAAGGCAGTATGTTCCGAATTTTAGTGGTTGGTGTAGTCCGTAGTTCTAGCGATTGGATTTCACTCAAAACTCACCACATGACTCCTCCCACCATGCTATGATGATGACCAAGTTTTGGGCTCGACCGGAAATCAGTAGGTGTGCGAAATTCGACAATTCAAGTTCAACGGCAGTTCGTGCCTTATGGGAGTGGTTGGTACATTTCGTAGTTCTAGCAATTGGATTTCACTCAGAACTCACCAAATGATTCCTCCCAACATATTATGATGATTCCCAAGTTTTGGGCTCGATCGGAAATCAAGAGGTGTACGAATTGGACACTTCAAGTTCAAAGGCAGTATGTTCCGAATTTTAGTGGTTGGTGTAGTCCGTAGTTCTAGGGATTGGATTTCACCCAAAACTCACCACATGACTCCTCCCACCATATTATGATGATGCCCAACTTTTGGGCTCGATCGGAAATCAATAGGTGCACGAAATTGGACACTTCAAGTTCAAAGGCAGTTTGTTCCGAATTGGAGTGGTTGGTGTATTCCATAGTTCTAGCAATTGGATTTCACTCAAAAAACACCACATGACTCCTCCCACCATATTATGATGATGCCCAAGTTTTGGGCTCGATCGAAAATCAATAGGTGTACGAAATTGGACACTTCAAGTTCGAAGGCAGTTTGTTCCGAATTGGAATGGTTGGCGTATTCCGTAGTTCTAGTGATTGGATTTCACTCAAAACTCACCACATGACTCCTCCCAACATATTATGATGATGCCCAAGTTTTGGGCTCGATCGAAAATCAGTAGGTGTACGAAATTGGACAATTCAAGTTCAAACGCAGTTCGTGCTTTATTGGAGTGTTTGGTGTATTCCGTAGTTCTAGCGATTGTATTTCACTCGAAACTCACCACATGACTCCTCCCACCATATTACGGTGATGCCCAAGTTTTGGGCTCGATCGGAAATCAATAGGTGTACGAAATTGGACAATTCAAGTTCAAAGGCAGTTCGTGACTTATTGGAGTGGTTGGTGTATTTCGTAGTTCTAGCGATTGGATTTCACTCAAAACTTATAAAATCACTCCACCAAACATATTATGATGATGCCCAAGTTTTGGGCTCGATCGGAAATCAATAGGTGTACGAAATTGGACACTTCAAGTTCAAAGGCAGTTTGTTCCGAATTGGAGTGGTTGGTGTATTCCGTAGTACTAGCGATTGGATTTCACTCAAAACTCCCCACATGACACCTCCCACCATGCTATGATGATGCCCAGGTTTTGGGCTCGATCGGAAATCAATAGGTGTACGAAATTCGACAATTCAAGTTCAAAGGCAGTTCGCGCCTTATTGGAGTGGTTGGTACATTTCGTAGTTCTAGCGATTGGATTTCACTCAGAACTCACCAAATGATTCCACCCAACATATTATGATGATGCCCAAGTGTTGGGAACGATCCGAAATCAATAAGTGTACGAAATTGGACAATTCAAGTTCAAAGGCAGTTCGTGCCTTATTGGAGTGATTGGTACATTTCGTAGTTCTAGCGATTGGATTTCACTCAAAACTCACCAAATGAATCCTCCCACCATATTATGATGATGCCCAAGTTTTGGGCTCGATCGGAAATCAATAGGTGTACGAAATTGGACACTTCAAGTTCATAGGCAGTATGTTCTGAATTTTAGTGGTTGGTGTATTCCGTAGTTCTAGGGATTGGATTTCACCCAAAACTCACCACATGACTCCTCCCACCATATTATGATGATGCCCAAGTTTTGGGCTCGATCGGAAATCAATAGGTCTACGAAATTGGACAATTGAAGTTGAAAGGCAGTTCGTGCTTTATTGGAGTGCTTGGTGTATTCCATAGTTCTAGCGATTGGATTTCACCCAAAACTCACCACATGCCTCCTCCCACAATATTATTATAGTGGCCAAGTTTTGGGTTCGATCAGAGATCAATAGGTGTACCAAATTGGACACTTCAAGTTCGAAGGCTGTTTGTTCCGAATTGGGGTGGTTGGTGTATTCCGTAGTTCCAGCGATTGGATTTCACTCGAAACTCTCCATATGACTCCTCCTACCATATTATGATTATGCCCAAGTTTTGGGCTCGATCGGAAATGAATAGGTGTACGAAATTGCACAATTCCAGTTCAAAGGCAGTTCGTGCCTTACTGGAGTGGTTGGTGTATTTCGGAGTTCTAGCGATTGGATTTCACTCAAAACTCACCACATGACTCCTCCCACCATATTCTGATGATGCCCAAGTTTTGGGCATGATCGGAAATGAATAGGTGTGCGAAATTGGACAATTCAAGTTCAAAGGAAGTTTGTGCTTTATTGGAGTGGTTGGTACATTTCGTAGTTCTAGGGATTGGATTTCACTCAAAACTCACCAAAATGACTCCTCCCAACATATTATGATGATTCCCAAGTTTTGGGCTCTATCGGAAATCATAGGTGTACGAAATTGGACACTTCAAGTTCAAAGGCAGTTTGTTCCGAATTGGAGTGGTTCTTGTATTCCATAGTTCTAGCAATTGGATTTCACTCAAAAAACACCACATGACTCCTCCCACCATATTATGATGATGCCCAAGTTTTGGGCTCGATCGAAAATCAATAGGTGTACGAAATTGGACACTTCAAGTTCGAAGGCAGTTTGTTCCGAATTGGAATGGTTGGCGTATTCCGTAGTTCTAGTGATTGGATTTCACTCAAAACTCACCACATGACTCCTCCCAACATATTATGATGATGCCCAGGTTTTGGGCTCGATCGAAAATCAGTAGGTGTACGAAATTGGACAATTCAAGTTCAAACGCAGTTCGTGCTTTATTGGAGTGTTTGGTGTATTCCGTAGTTCTAGCGATTGTATTTCACTCGAAACTCACCACATGACTCCTCCCACCATATTACGGTGATGCCCAAGTTTTGGGCTCGATCGGAAATCAATAGGTGTACGAAATTGGACAATTCAAGTTCAAAGGCAGTTCGTGACTTATTGGAGTGGTTGGTGTATTTCGTAGTTCTAGCGATTGGATTTCACTCAAAACTTATAAAATCACTCCACCAAACATATTATGATGATGCCCAGGTTTTGGGCTCGATTGGAAATCAATAGGTGTACGAAATTGGACACTTCAAGTTCAAAGGCAGTTTGTTCCGAATTGGAGTGGTTGGTGTATTATGTAGTTCTAGCGATTGGATTTCACTCAAAACTCACCAAATGACTCCTCCCAACATATTATGATGACGCCCAAGTTTTGAGCTCATTCGGAAATCAATGGGAGTACAAAATTGGACACTTCAAGTTCAAAGGCAGTTTGTTCCGAATTGGAGTGGTTGGTGTATTCTATAGTTCTAGCTATTGGATTTGACCGAAAACTCTCCACATGACTCCTCCCACCATATTATGATTATGCCCAAGGTTTGGGCTCGATCGAAAATCAATAGGTGTACGAAATTGGGCAATTCAAGTTCAAAGGCAGTTCGTGCTATATTGGAGTGTTTGCTGTATTCCGCGGTTCTAGCGATTGGATTTCAGTCAAAACTCATCAAATGACTCCTCCCGCCATATTATGATGATGCCCAAGTTTTGGGCTCGATCGGAAATTAGTAGGTGTACGTAATTGGGCACTTCAAGTTCAAAGGCAGTTTGTTCCGAATTGGAGTGGATGGTGTATTCCGTAGTTCTAGGGATTGGATTTCACCCAAAACTCACCACATGACTCCTCCCACCATATTAAGATGATGCCCAAGTTTTGGGCTCGATCGGAAATCAATAGGTGTACGAAATTGGGTATTTCAAGTTCGAAGGCAGTTTGTTCCGAATTGGAGTGGTTGGTGTATTCTGTAGTTCTAGCGATTGGATTTCACTCAGAACTCACCACATGACTCCTCCCACCATATTATGATGATCCCCAAGTATTGGGCTCGATCGGAAATCAATAGGTGTACGAAATTGGACACTTCAAGTTCAAAGGCAGTTTGTTCCGAATTGGAGTGGTTGGTGTATTCCGTAGTACTAGCGATTGGATTTCACTCAAAACTCCCCACATGACACCTCCCACCATGCTATGATGATGCCCAGGTTTTGGGCTCGATCGGAAATCAATAGGTGTACGAAATTCGACAATTCAAGTTCAAAGGCAGTTCGTGCCTTATTGGAGTGGTTGGTACATTTCGTAGTTCTAGCGATTGGATTTCACTCAGAACTCACCAAATGATTCCACCCAACATATTATGATGATGCCCAAGTTTTGGGCTCGATCGGAAATCAATAGGTGTACGAAATTGGACACTTCAAGTTCATAGGCAGTATGTTCTGAATTTTAGTGGTTGGTGTATTCCGTAGTTCTAGGGATTGGATTTCACCCAAAACTCACCACATGACTCCTCCCACCATATTATGATGATGCCCAAGTTTTGGGCTCGATCGGAAATCAATAGGTCTACGAAATTAGACAATTGAAGTTGAAAGGCAGTTCGTGCTTTATTGGAGTGCTTGGTGTATTCCATAGTTCTAGCGGTTGGATTTCACCCAAAACTCACCACATGCCTCCTCCCACCATATTATGATAGTGGCCAAGTTTTGGGTTCGATCAGAGATCAATAGGTGTACCAAATTGGACACTTCAAGTTCGAAGGCTGTTTGTTCCGAATTGGGGTGGTTGGTGTATTCCGTAGTTCCAGCGATTGGATTTCACTCGAAACTCTCCATATGACTCCTCCTACCATATTATGATTATGCCCAAGTTTTGGGCTCGATCGGAAATGAATAGGTGTACGAAATTGCACAATTCCAGTTCAAAGGCAGTTCGTGCCTTACTGGAGTGGTTGGTGTATTTCGGAGTTCTAGCGATTGGATTTCACTCAAAACTCACCACATGACTCCTCCCACCATATTCTGATGATGCCCAAGTTTTGGGCATGATCGGAAATGAATAGGTGTGCGAAATTGGACAATTCAAGTTCAAAGGAAGTTTGTGCTTTATTGGAGTGGTTGGTACATTTCGTAGTTCTAGGGATTGGATTTCACTCAAAACTCACCAAAATGACTCCTCCCAACATATTATGATGATTCCCAAGTTTTGGGCTCTATCGGAAATCATAGGTGTACGAAATTGGACACTTCAAGTTCAAAGGCAGTTTGTTCCGAATTGGAGTGGTTCTTGTATTCCATAGTTCTAGCAATTGGATTTCACTCAAAAAACACCACATGACTCCTCCCACCATATTATGATGATGCCCAAGTTTTGGGCTCGATCGAAAATCAATAGGTGTACGAAATTGGACACTTCAAGTTCGAAGGCAGTTTGTTCCGAATTGGAATGGTTGGCGTATTCCGTAGTTCTAGTGATTGGATTTCACTCAAAACTCACCACATGACTCCTCCCAACATATTATGATGATGCCCAGGTTTTGGGCTCGATCGAAAATCAGTAGGTGTACGAAATTGGACAATTCAAGTTCAAACGCAGTTCGTGCTTTATTGGAGTGTTTGGTGTATTCCGTAGTTCTAGCGATTGTATTTCACTCGAAACTCACCACATGACTCCTCCCACCATATTACGGTGATGCCCAAGTTTTGGGCTCGATCGGAAATCAATAGGTGTACGAAATTGGACAATTCAAGTTCAAAGGCAGTTCGTGACTTATTGGAGTGGTTGGTGTATTTCGTAGTTCTAGCGATTGGATTTCACTCAAAACTTATAAAATCACTCCACCAAACATATTATGATGATGCCCAGGTTTTGGGCTCGATTGGAAATCAATAGGTGTACGAAATTGGACACTTCAAGTTCAAAGGCAGTTTGTTCCGAATTGGAGTGGTTGGTGTATTATGTAGTTCTAGCGATTGGATTTCACTCAAAACTCACCAAATGACTCCTCCCAACATATTATGATGACGCCCAAGTTTTGAGCTCATTCGGAAATCAATGGGAGTACAAAATTGGACACTTCAAGTTCAAAGGCAGTTTGTTCCGAATTGGAGTGGTTGGTGTATTCTATAGTTCTAGCTATTGGATTTGACCGAAAACTCTCCACATGACTCCTCCCACCATATTATGATGATGCCCAAGGTTTGGGCTCGATCGAAAATCAATAGGTGTACGAAATTGGGCAATTCAAGTTCAAAGGCAGTTCGTGCTATATTGGAGTGTTTGCTGTATTCCGCGGTTCTAGCGATTGGATTTCAGTCAAAACTCATCAAATGACTCCTCCCGCCATATTATGATGATGCCCAAGTTTTGGGCTCGATCGGAAATTAGTAGGTGTACGTAATTGGGCACTTCAAGTTCAAAGGCAGTTTGTTCCGAATTGGAGTGGATGGTGTATTCCGTAGTTCTAGGGATTGGATTTCACCCAAAACTCACCACATGACTCCTCCCACCATATTAAGATGATGCCCAAGTTTTGGGCTCGATCGGAAATCAATAGGTGTACGAAATTGGGTATTTCAAGTTCGAAGGCAGTTTGTTCCGAATTGGAGTGGTTGGTGTATTCTGTAGTTCTAGCGATTGGATTTCACTCAGAACTCACCACATGACTCCTCCCACCATATTATGATGATCCCCAAGTATTGGGCTCGATCGGAAATCAATAGGTGTACGAAATTGGACACTTCAAGTTCAAAGGCAGTTTGTTCCGAATTGGAGTGGTTGGTGTATTCCGTAGTACTAGCGATTGGATTTCACTCAAAACTCCCCACATGACACCTCCCACCATGCTATGATGATGCCCAGGTTTTGGGCTCGATCGGAAATCAATAGGTGTACGAAATTCGACAATTCAAGTTCAAAGGCAGTTCGTGCCTTATTGGAGTGGTTGGTACATTTCGTAGTTCTAGCGATTGGATTTCACTCAGAACTCACCAAATGATTCCACCCAACATATTATGATGATGCCCAAGTTTTGGGCTCGATCGGAAATCAATAGGTGTACGAAATTGGACACTTCAAGTTCATAGGCAGTATGTTCTGAATTTTAGTGGTTGGTGTATTCCGTAGTTCTAGGGATTGGATTTCACCCAAAACTCACCACATGACTCCTCCCACCATATTATGATGATGCCCAAGTTTTGGGCTCGATCGGAAATCAATAGGTCTACGAAATTAGACAATTGAAGTTGAAAGGCAGTTCGTGCTTTATTGGAGTGCTTGGTGTATTCCATAGTTCTAGCGGTTGGATTTCACCCAAAACTCACCACATGCCTCCTCCCACCATATTATGATAGTGGCCAAGTTTTGGGTTCGATCAGAGATCAATAGGTGTACCAAATTGGACACTTCAAGTTCGAAGGCTGTTTGTTCCGAATTGGGGTGGTTGGTGTATTCCGTAGTTCCAGCGATTGGATTTCACTCGAAACTCTCCATATGACTCCTCCTACCATATTATGATTATGCCCAAGTTTTGGGCTCGATCGGAAATGAATAGGTGTACGAAATTGCACAATTCCAGTTCAAAGGCAGTTCGTGCCTTACTGGAGTGGTTGGTGTATTTCGGAGTTCTAGCGATTGGATTTCACTCAAAACTCACCACATGACTCCTCCCACCATATTCTGATGATGCCCAAGTTTTGGGCATGATCGGAAATGAATAGGTGTGCGAAATTGGACAATTCAAGTTCAAAGGAAGTTTGTGCTTTATTGGAGTGGTTGGTACATTTCGTAGTTCTAGGGATTGGATTTCACTCAAAACTCACCAAAATGACTCCTCCCAACATATTATGATGATTCCCAAGTTTTGGGCTCTATCGGAAATCATAGGTGTACGAAATTGGACACTTCAAGTTCAAAGGCAGTTTGTTCCGAATTGGAGTGGTTGGTGTATTCCATAGTTCTAGCAATTGGATTTCACTCAAAAAACACCACATGACTCCTCCCACCATATTATGATGATGCCCAAGTTTTGGGCTCGATCGAAAATCAATAGGTGTACGAAATTGGACACTTCAAGTTCGAAGGCAGTTTGTTCCGAATTGGAATGGTTGGCGTATTCCGTAGTTCTAGTGATTGGATTTCACTCAAAACTCACCACATGACTCCTCCCAACATATTATGATGATGCCCAGGTTTTGGGCTCGATCGAAAATCAGTAGGTGTACGAAATTGGACAATTCAAGTTCAAACGCAGTTCGTGCTTTATTGGAGTGTTTGGTGTATTCCGTAGTTCTAGCGATTGTATTTCACTCGAAACTCACCACATGACTCCTCCCACCATATTACGGTGATGCCCAAGTTTTGGGCTCGATCGGAAATCAATAGGTGTACGAAATTGGACAATTCAAGTTCAAAGGCAGTTCGTGACTTATTGGAGTGGTTGGTGTATTTCGTAGTTCTAGCGATTGGATTTCACTCAAAACTTATAAAATCACTCCACCAAACATATTATGATGATGCCCAGGTTTTGGGCTCGATTGGAAATCAATAGGTGTACGAAATTGGACACTTCAAGTTCAAAGGCAGTTTGTTCCGAATTGGAGTGGTTGGTGTATTATGTAGTTCTAGCGATTGGATTTCACTCAAAACTCACCAAATGACTCCTCCCAACATATTATGATGACGCCCAAGTTTTGAGCTCATTCGGAAATCAATGGGAGTACAAAATTGGACACTTCAAGTTCAAAGGCAGTTTGTTCCGAATTGGAGTGGTTGGTGTATTCTATAGTTCTAGCTATTGGATTTGACCGAAAACTCTCCACATGACTCCTCCCACCATATTATGATTATGCCCAAGGTTTGGGCTCGATCGAAAATCAATAGGTGTACGAAATTGGGCAATTCAAGTTCAAAGGCAGTTCGTGCTATATTGGAGTGTTTGCTGTATTCCGCGGTTCTAGCGATTGGATTTCAGTCAAAACTCATCAAATGACTCCTCCCGCCATATTATGATGATGCCCAAGTTTTGGGCTCGATCGGAAATTAGTAGGTGTACGTAATTGGGCACTTCAAGTTCAAAGGCAGTTTGTTCCGAATTGGAGTGGATGGTGTATTCCGTAGTTCTAGGGATTGGATTTCACCCAAAACTCACCACATGACTCCTCCCACCATATTAAGATGATGCCCAAGTTTTGGGCTCGATCGGAAATCAATAGGTGTACGAAATTGGGTATTTCAAGTTCGAAGGCAGTTTGTTCCGAATTGGAGTGGTTGGTGTATTCTGTAGTTCTAGCGATTGGATTTCACTCAGAACTCACCACATGACTCCTCCCACCATATTATGATGATCCCCAAGTATTGGGCTCGATCGGAAATCAATAGGTGTACGAAATTGGACACTTCAAGTTCAAAGGCAGTTTGTTCCGAATTGGAGTGGTTGGTGTATTCCGTAGTACTAGCGATTGGATTTCACTCAAAACTCCCCACATGACACCTCCCACCATGCTATGATGATGCCCAGGTTTTGGGCTCGATCGGAAATCAATAGGTGTACGAAATTCGACAATTCAAGTTCAAAGGCAGTTCGTGCCTTATTGGAGTGGTTGGTACATTTCGTAGTTCTAGCGATTGGATTTCACTCAGAACTCACCAAATGATTCCACCCAACATATTATGATGATGCCCAAGTTTTGGGCTCGATCGGAAATCAATAGGTGTACGAAATTGGACACTTCAAGTTCATAGGCAGTATGTTCTGAATTTTAGTGGTTGGTGTATTCCGTAGTTCTAGGGATTGGATTTCACCCAAAACTCACCACATGACTCCTCCCACCATATTATGATGATGCCCAAGTTTTGGGCTCGATCGGAAATCAATAGGTCTACGAAATTGGACAATTGAAGTTGAAAGGCAGTTCGTGCTTTATTGGAGTGCTTGGTGTATTCCATAGTTCTAGCGATTGGATTTCACCCAAAACTCACCACATGCCTCCTCCCACCATATTATGATAGTGGCCAAGTTTTGGGTTCGATCAGAGATCAATAGGTGTACCAAATTGGACACTTCAAGTTCGAAGGCTGTTTGTTCCGAATTGGGGTGGTTGGTGTATTCCGTAGTTCCAGCGATTGGATTTCACTCGAAACTCTCCATATGACTCCTCCTACCATATTATGATTATGCCCAAGTTTTGGGCTCGATCGGAAATGAATAGGTGTACGAAATTGCACAATTCCAGTTCAAAGGCAGTTCGTGCCTTACTGGAGTGGTTGGTGTATTTCGGAGTTCTAGCGATTGGATTTCACTCAAAACTCACCACATGACTCCTCCCACCATATTCTGATGATGCCCAAGTTTTGGGCATGATCGGAAATGAATAGGTGTGCGAAATTGGACAATTCAAGTTCAAAGGAAGTTTGTGCTTTATTGGAGTGGTTGGTACATTTCGTAGTTCTAGGGATTGGATTTCACTCAAAACTCACCAAAATGACTCCTCCCAACATATTATGATGATTCCAAAGTTTTGGGCTCTATCGGAAATCATAGGTGTACGAAATTGGACACTTCAAGTTCGAAGGCAATTTGTTCCGAATTGGAATGGTTGGCGTATTCCGTAGTTCTAGTGATTGGATTTCACTCAAAACTCACCACATGACTCCTCCCAACATATTATGATGATGCCCAAGTTTTGGGCTCGATCGAAAATCAGTAGGTGTACGAAATTGGACAATTCAAGTTCAAACGCAGTTCGGGCTTTATTGGAGTGTTTGGTGTATTCCGTAGTTCTAGCGATTGTATTTCACTCGAAACTCACCACATGACTCCTCCCACCATATTATGATGACGCCCAAGTTTTGGGCTCGATCGGAAATCAATAGGTGTACGAAATTGAACAATTCAAGTTCAAAGGCAGTTCGTGTTTTATCGGAGTGATTGGTATATTCCGTAGTTCTAGCGATTGGATTTCACTCGAAACTCACCACATGACTCCTCCCACCATATTATGATGATGCCCAAGTTTTGGGCTCGATCGGAAATCAATAGGTGTACGAAACTGGACAATTCAAGTTTAAAGGAAGTTCGTGCCATATTGCAGTGGTTGGTGTATTTCGTAGTTCTAGCGATTGGATTTCATTCAAAACTCCCCAAATGACTCGTCCCAACATATTATGATGATGCCCAAGTTTTCGGCTCGATCGGAAATCAATAGGTGTACGAAACTGGACAATTCAAGTTCAAAGGAAGTTCGTGCCTTATTGGAGTGGTTGGTGTATTTCATAATTCTAGCGATTGGATTTCACTCAAAACTCACCAAATGACTCCTCCCACCATATTATGATGATGCCCAAGTTTTGGGCTCGATTGGAAATCAATAGTTGTACGAAATTGGCACTTCAAGTTCAAAGGCAGTTTGTTCCGAATTGGAGTGGTTTGTGTATTCCGCAGTTCTAGTGATTGGATTTCACTCGAAACTCACCACATGACTCCTCCCTCCACATTATGGTGATGCCCAAGTTTTGGGCTCGATCGGAAATCAATAGGTGTACGAAATTGGACACTTCAAGTTCAAAGGCAGTTTGTTCCGAATTGGAGTGGTTGGTGTATTCCGTACTTCTAGCGATTGGATTTCACTCAAAACTGACCACATGACTCCTCCCACCATATTATGATGACGCCCAAGTTTTGGGCTCGATCGGAAATCAATAGGTGTACGAAATTGGACAATTCAAGTTCAAAGGAAGTTCGTGCTTTATTAGCGTGTTTGCCCTATTCTGTAGTTCTAGCGATTGGATTTCACCCAAAACTCTCCACATGACTCCTCCCACCATATTATGATGATGCCCAAGTTTTGGGCTCGATCGGAAATCAATAGGTGTACGAAATTGGACACTCCAAGTTGTAGCGATTGGATTACACTCGAATTTCGTACACCTATTAATTTCCGATCGGGCCCAAAACTTGGGAGTCATCATAATATGGTGGGAGGAGTCATATGGTGAGTTTTGGGTGAAATCCAATCGCTAGAACTACGGAATACACCAACCACTAAAATTCGGACCATACTGCCTTTGAACTTGAAGTGTCCAATTTCGTACACCTATTGATTTCCGATCGAGCCCAAAACTTGGGCATCATCATAATATGGTGGGAGGAGTCATGTGGAGAGTTTTGGGAGAAATCCAATCGCTAGAACTACAGAATAGGGCAAACACTCTAATAACGCACGAACTTCCTTTGAACTTGAATTGTCCAATTTCGTACACCTATTGATTTCCGATCGAGCCCAAAACTTGGGCGTCATCATAATATGGTGGGAGGAGTCATGTGGTCAGTTTTGAGTGAAATCCAATCGCTAGAAGTACGGAATACACCAACCACTCCAATTCGGAACAAACTGCGTTTGAACTTCAAATGTCCAATTACGTAGACCTATTGATTTCCGATCGAGCCCAGAACTTGGGCATCATCCCAATATGGTGGGAGGAGTCATTTGGTGAGTTTTGAGTGAATTCCAATCCCTAGAACTACAGAATAGGGCAAACACTCCAATAAAGCACGAACTGCCTTTGAACTTGAATTGTCCAATTTCGTACACCTATTGATTTCCGATCGAGCCCAAACTTGGGCGTCATCATAATATGGTGGGAGGAGTCATGTGGTGAGTTTTGGGTGAAATCCAATCGCTAGAACTACGGAATACACCAACCACTAAAATTCGGAACATACTGCCTTTGAACTTGAAGTGTCCAATTTCGTACACCTATTGATTTCCGATCGAGCCCAAAACTTGGGCATCATCATAATATGGTGGGAGGAGTCATGTGGAGAGTTTTGGGTGAAATCCAATCGCTAGAACTACAGAATAGGGCAAACACTCCAATAAAGCACGAACTGCCTTTGGACTTGAATTGTCCAATTTCGTACACCTATTGATTTCCGATCGAGCCCAAAACTTGGGCGTCATCATAATATGGTGGGAGGAGTCATGTGGTCAGTTTTGAGTGAAATCCAATCGCTAGAACTACGGAATACACCAACCACTCCAATTCGGAACATACTACCTTTGAACTTGAAGTGTCCAATTTCGTATACCTATTGATTTCCGATCGAGCCCAAAACTTGGGCATCATCTTAATATGGTGGGAGGAGTCATTTGGTGAGTTTTGAGTGAAATCCAATCTCTAGAACTACGGAATACACCAAACACTCCAATAAAGCACGAACTGCCTTTGAAATTGAATTGTCCAATTTCGTACACCAATTGATTTCCGATCGAGCCCAAAACTTGGGCGTCATCATAATATGGTGGGAGGAGTCATGTGGTGAGTTTTGGGTGAAATCCAATCGCTAGAACTACAGAATACACCAACCACTAAAATTCGGAACATACTGCCTTTGAACTTGAAGTGTCCAATTTCGTACACCTATTGATTTCCGATTGATCCCAAAACTTTGGCATCATCACAATATGGTGGGAGGAGTCAGGTGGTGAGTTTTGAGTGAAATCCAATCGCTAGAACTACGGAATACACCAACCACTCCAATTCGGAACAAACTGCCTTTGAACTTGAAATGTCGAATTACGTACACCTATTGATTTCCGATTGATCCCAAAACTTTGCCATCATCACAATATGGTGGGAGGAGTCATTTGGTGAATTTTGAGTGAAATCCAATCGCTAGAACTACGAAATGTACCAACCACTCCAATAAGGGACGAACTGCCTTTGAACTTGACTTGTCCAATATCGTACACCTATTGATTTCCGATCAAACCCAAAACTTGGGCATCGTCATAATATGGTGGGAGGAGTCATGTGGGGAGTTTTGAGTGATATCCAACCGCAAGAACTACGGAATACACCAACCACTCCAATTCGAAACAAACTGAATTTGAACTTGAAGTGTGCAATTTCGTACACCTATTGATTTCCGATCGAGCCCAAAACTTGGGCATCACCATAATATGGTGGGAGGAGTCATGTGGGGAGTTTTGAGCGAAATCCAATCGCTAGAACTACGGAATACACCAACCACTCCAATTCGAAAGAAACTGAATTTGAACTTGAATTGTCCAATTTCGTACACCTATCGATTTCCAATCCAGCCCAAAACTTGGGCATCATCATAATAAGGTGGGAGGAGTCATGTGGTTAGTTTTGAGTGAAATCCATTCGCTAGAACTACGGAATACACCAACCACTCCAATTCGGAACAAACTGCCTTTGAACTTGAAGTGTCCAATTTCGTACACCTATTGATTTCCGATCGAGCCCAAAACTTGGGTATCATCATAATATGGTGGGAGGAGTCATGTGGTGGCTTTTGAGTGAAATCCAATCGCTAGAACTACAGAATACACCAACCACTCCAATTCGGAACAAACTTCCTTTGAACTTGAAGTGTCCAATTTCGTACACCTATTGATTTCCGATTGAGCCCAAAACTTGGGCATCATCATAATATGGTGGGAGGAGTCATTTGGTGAGTTTTGAGTGAAATCCAGTTTCTAGAACTACGGAATACACCAAACACTCCAATAAAGCAAGAACTGCCTTTGAACTTGAATCGTCCAATTTCGTACACCTATTGATTTCCGATCGAGCCCAAAACTTGGGCATCATCATAATATGGTCGGAGGAGTCATTTGACGAGTTTTGAGTGAAATCTAATCGCTAGAACTACGGAATACACCAAACACTCCAATAATGCACGAACTTCCTTTGTGCTTGAAATGTCCAATTTCGCACACCTATTGATTTCCGATCGAGCCCAAAACTTGGGCATCATCATAATATGGTGGGAGGAGTCATGTGGTGAGTTTTGGGTGAAATCCAATTGCTAGAACTACGGAATACACCACCCACTCCAATTCGGAACAAACGGCCTTTGAACTTGAAGTGTCCAACTTCGTACACCTATTGATTTCCGATCGAGCCCAAAACTTGGGAATCATCTTAATACGTTGGGAGGAGTCATTTGGTGAGTTTTGAGGGAAATCCAATCGCTAGAACTACGGAATACACCCACCAATCCAATAAGGCACGAACTGCCTTCGAACTTGAATTGTCCAATTTCGTACACCTATTGATTTCCGACCGAGCCCATGACTTGGTCATCATCATAATATGGTGGGAGGAGTCATGTGGTGAGTTTTGAGTGAAATCCAATCGCTAGAACTATGGAATACTCCAACCACTCCAGTAAGGCACGAACTGCCTTTGAACTTGAATTGTCATATTTCGTACACTTATTGATTTCCGATCGAGCCCAAAACTTGGATATCATCATAATATGGTGGGAGGAGTCATGTGGTGAGTTTTGAGTGAAATCCAATCGCTAGAACTATGGAATACACCAACCACTCCAATAAGGCACGAACTGCCTTTGAACTTGAAGTGTCAAATTTCGTACACTTATTGATTTCTGATCGAGCCCAAAACTTGGACATCATCATAATATGGTGGGAGGAGTCATGTGGTGAGTTTTGAGTGAAATCCAATCGCTAGAACTATGGAATACACCAACCACTCCAATAAGGGACGAACTGCCTTTGAACTTGAAGTGTCCAATTTCGTACACCTACTGATTTCCGATCGAGTCCAAAGCTTGGGCATTGATAAGTTCATATATTTGATAAGTTCATAATTTCATACATTTGCATACCTTCTCTACTTAGTGATTTTGTTTAGTTTCTCTTTATTTCGAGTCACTTACCTATGTTTGTGTGTTTTGTAGGTTAAGGCAGCAAGAGATCACATTTGATACAATCCATGCATGTTAAGGGCTTATTAGCACAAGAGGAATATAAGCTTAAAGACAGACCCAATTTGGGTCACACTCCTTGTCAGTCCAATATCGTGGGTCATCTTGCAGGCCTCATTTCAGCAACTTACACAACTCAGATGAGGAGACGTCCTTCATAGAAGTTGTTCAGATTGGTGTCTAGTATAACATATCCAAAATTCAGCCCAATTGAACATAACTGGAGTCCTTAGCCCGTCAAACACTGAAGCATACTCAGGAGGATTTTAATATGCAGCTGCCAGCTAATGAGCCTTGTGTTCCACACCCCCTTTGAGCCTTGTGCCTCAACTGAACTGTACCTGACTTTAGACCTAACATGTTGAGCAAATTAGGGAGGCATTTCAGCATTGGAAATCTCAAGGAGCAAAACATGGCATGCTTAATTATGGGGAAACATGTTTGCACAAATGAGGGAGCAGTTTCCAGGATTTATGGTGGGCTGCCTACACCAGCCAATGGGAGGACGAATTTGAAGTCTATAAATAGAGAGTTGCAGCTCATTCACCAGGGAGATAGACACACACATTCACTCCATCCATTACTCTCACACACACATTCAGATTCACCACAAAGAGAGAAGAGAGCTAGCTGCAAAGGAGGGAGAGCTTGGAGCTGTCCTGGGAGTTGCTGCCACTAACTAGTTCTTCTATTCTCTTTATTCTATCTATGTATTTCTTATTTTCTATATTCTTAGTTATGTGTAACTAATCCATTAGTTAGGGCTTATGATGAAGCCCTAGTCATGAATATTCAATGTTATGGATGATTTCATAGTTAATTGATTTCTTTGCTTTCATTGCCAAGTTGTTAATCTCCAGTTTATTATGTGCTTGATGTATGTTTTCTTGGAGTAGCTAACTAGGATTTTATGCATCTAGCACATGTTGGGAAGGGGTTTAGATTCACCAATTCTACTCTCCTTTCACAAGCAACACATGAATGGCCTAAGAATCATTCAAGGGGTTAATAACCATAAGTTGACTAGGACAGATACCATGTTCTAGGACTTGTGTGATTATCATATTCTCAGGGAACTTAATGACTCTTGTATGCTTTATTCTAAGTAGATACCATGCTTAGGTTGCATATTAGAGATCACGTGTTGTGTAGATACCATGCACAATTACATGCCTTAGGAGAATCATGCATCCTGCACCTAGATACCATAGGCTTGTATGCGATAATCTATTGTTGATGAAGCTTGAGTCACTTTCTATGCATTCATAACTTGGATAGGAAAACTAGTGGTGGATTCCAAGGCTCTAACACTCCTCAATCATTGTTTCACAACTTGTTGATTACTGCTATTGTTTACTTTCCAGTACTTCCATTTCATTCTCTTGTTTTCACTTCAACAACAAAACCCCCCATTTCGAGTGCGTGTGTGGTGCTAGGATTCTGTCCTAGACCTTGCCATTGTTAGTTAGTTTGTTTCTTTGTTTTCTGTTTTCCTAGCATTCTAAGTAGTTTAACTTGCAACCACGTTACCATTCTCCGTGGGATCGACCTCGTATTTACATAAGCTATACTATAAACGGTTCGTGCACTTGCGAGAATTAAAGTTGCTGTTTTTAATAACTCATTTTAGTTGTTAAGAATAGGCCCAACAGGCATCAGCATAATATGTTGGGAGGAGTCATTTGGTGAGTTTTGAGTGAAATCCAAAAGCTAGAACAACGGAATACACCAACCACTCCAATAAGGCACGAACAGCCTTTGAACTCCAATTGTCCAATTTCGTCCACCTATTGATTTCCGAACAAGCCCAAAACTTGTTCATCATCATAGTATGGTGGGAGGAGTCATGTGGTGAGTTTTGAGTGAAATCCAATCGCTAGAACTGCGGAATACACCAACCCCTCCAATTCGTACCAAACTGCCTCTGAACTTGAAGTCTCCAATTTCGTACACCTATTGATTTCCGATCGAACCCAAAACCTGGGAATCATCCTAATATGTTGGGTGGAGTCATTTGGTGAGTTTTGAGTGAAATCCAATCGCTAGAACTACGAAATGTACCAACCACTCCAATAAGGTAGGAACTGCCTTTGAACTTGAATTTTCCAATTTCGTACACTTATTGATTTCCGATCGAGCCCAAAACTTGGACATCGTCATAATATGGTGGGAGGGGTCATGTGGTGAGTTTTGAGTGAAATCTAATCGCTAGAACTACGGAATACAACAACCACTCCAATTCGGAACAAACTGCGTTTGAACTTGAAGTGTCCAATTTCGTACACCTAGTGATTTCCGATCGTGCCCAAAACTTGGGCATCATCATAATATGGTGGGAGGAGTCATGTGGTGAGTTTTGAGTAAAATACAATCGCTAGAACTACGGAATACACCAACCACTCCAATAAGGCACGAACTGCCTTTAAACTTGAATTGTCCAATTTCGTGCACCTATTGATTTCCGATCGTGCCCAAAACTCACCACATGACTCCTCCCACCATATTATGATGATGCCCAAGTTTTGGGCTCGATCGGAAATCAGTAGTTGTACGAAATTGGCACTTTAAGTTCAAAGGCAGTTTTTTACGAATTGGATGGGTTGGTTTATTCCGTAGTTCTAGCGATTGGATTATACTAGAAACTCACCACATGTCTCCTCCCACCATATTATGTTGACGCCGAAGTTTTGGGCTCGATCGGAAATCAATAGGTGTACGAAACTGGACAATTCAAGTTCAAAGGCAGTTCGTGCCTTATTGGAGTGGTTGGTGTATTTCGTAGTTCTAGCGATTGGATTTCACTCAAAACTCTCCACATGACTCCTCCCACCATATTATGATGATGCCCAAGTTTTGGGCTCAATCGGAAATCAATAGGTGTAACAAATTGGACCCTTCAAGTTCAAGGGCAGTTTGTTCCGAATTGGAGTGGTTGGTGTATTCCGTAGTTCTAGCGATTGGATTTCACTCAAAACTCACCACATGACTACTCCCATGATATTATAATGATTCCCAAGTTATTGGAGTGTTTGATGTATTACGTAGTTCTTGTGATTGGATTTCCCTCAAAACTCACCAAATCACTCCTCCCACCATATTATGATTATGCCCAAGTTTTGGGCTCGATCGGAAATCAATAGGTGTACGAAATTGGACAATTCAAGTTCAAAGGAAGTTCGTGCTCTATTGGAGTGTTTGGTGTATTCCGTAGTTATAGCAATTGGATTTCACTCAAAACTCACCAAATGACTCCTCCCAACATTTTATGATGATGCCCAACTTTTGGGCTCGATCGGAAATCAATAGGTGTACGAAATTGGACACTTCAAGTTCAGAGGCAGTTTTTTACGAATGGGAGGGGTTGGTTTATTCCGTAGTTCTAGCGATTGGATTTCACTCAAAACTACCCAAATGTCTCCTCCCACCATATTATGATGATGCCCAAGTTTTGGGCTCGATCGGAAATCAATACGTGTACGAAATTGGACAATTCAAGTTCAAAGGCAGTTCGTTTCGAATTGTAGTGGTTGGTGTATTCCGTAGTTCTAGCGATTGAATTACACTAGAAACTCACCACATGACTTCTCCCACCATATTATGTTGACGCCCAAGTTTTGGGCTCGATTGGAAATCAATAGGTGTACGAAACTGGACATTTCAAGTTCAAAGGCAGTTCGTGCCTTATTGGAGTGGTTGGTGTATTTCGTAGTTCTAGCGATTGGATTTCACTCAAAACTACCCAAATGTCTCCTCCCAACTTATTATGATGACGCCCAAGTTTTGGGCTCGATCGGAAATCAATACGTGTACGAAATTGGACAATTCAAGTTCAAAGGCGGTTCGTGCTTTATTGGAATGTTTGGAGTATTCCGTAGTTCTAGCGATTGGATTTCAACCAAAACTCTTCACATGACTCCTTCCACCATATTATGATGATGCCCAAGTTTTGGGCTCGATCGGAAATCAATAGGTGTACGAAATTGGACAATTCAAGTTCAAAGGCAGTTTGTTCTGAATTGGAGTGGTTGGTGTATGCCGTAGTTGTAGCGATTGGATTTCACTCAGAACTCATCAAATGACTCCTCCCACCATATTATGATGATGCCCAAGTTTTGGGCTCGATCGGAAATCAATAGGTGTACGAAATTGGACAATTCAAGTTCAAAGGCAGTTCGTGCTTTATTGGAGTGTTTGGTGTATTCCGCAGTTCTAGCGATTGGATTTCACTCAAAACTCATCAAATGACTCCTCCCACCATATTATGATGATGCCCAAGTTTTGGGCTCGATCGGAAATCAATAGGTGTACGAAATTGGACAATTCAAGTTCAAAGGCAGTTCGTGCTTTATTGGAATGTTTGGTGTATTCCGTAGTTCTAGCGATTGGATTTCAACCAAAACTCTTCACATGACTCCTTCCACCATATTATGATGATGCCCAAGTTTTGGGCTCGATCGGAAATCAATAGGTGTACGAAATTGGACAATTCAAGTTCAAAGGCAGTTTGTTCTGAATTGGAGTGGTTAGTGTATGCCGTAGTTGTAGCGATTGGATTTCACTCAAAACTCATCAAATGACTCCTCCCACCATATTATGATGATGCCCAAGTTTTGGGCTCGATCGGAAATCAATAGGTGTACGAAATTGGACACTTCAAGTTCAAAGGCAGTTTGTTCTGAATTGGAGTTGTTGGAGTATTCCGTAGTTCTAGCGTTTGGATTTCACTCAAAACTCTCCAAATGACTCCTCCCACCATATTATGATGACGCCAAAGTTTTGGGCTCGATCGGAAATCAATAGGTGTACGAAATTGGACAATTCAAGTTCAAAGGCAGTTCGTGCTTTATTGGAGTGGTTGGTGTCTTCCGTAGTTCTAGCGATTGGCTTTCACTCAAAACTCACCACATGACTCCTCCCACCATATTATGATGATGCCCAAGTTTTGGGCTCGATCGGAAATCAACAGGTGTACGAAATTGGACACTTCAAGTTCAAAGGCAGTTTGTTCCGAATTGGAGTGGTTGTTGTATTCCGTAGTTCTAACGATTGGATTTCAACCAAAACTCTCCACATGACTCCTCGCACCATATTATGATGACGCCCAAGTTTTCGGCTCGATCGGAAATCAATAGGTGTACGAAATTGGACACTTCGAGTTCAAAGGCAGTTTCTTCCGAATTGGAGTGGTTGGTACATTTCGTAGTTCTAGCGATTGGATTTCACTCAAAACTCACCAAAACACTCCTCCCAACATATTATGATGATTCAGAAGTTTTGGGCTCGATTGAAAATCAATAGGCGCAGGAAATTGGACACTTCAAGTTCAATGGCAGTTTGTTCCGAATTGGAGTGGTTGGTGTATTCCGTAGTTCTAACCATTGGATTTCACCCAAATCTCTACACATGACTCCTCCCACCATATTATGATGATGCCCAAGTTTTGGGCTCGATCGGAAATCAATAGGTGTACGAAATTGGACACTTCAAGTTCAAAGGAAGTCCGTGCTTTATAGGAGTGTTTGGTGTATTCCGTAGTTATAGCAATTGGATTTCACTCAAAACTCATCAAATGACTCCTCCCAGCATATTATCATGATGCCCAAGTTTTGGGCTCGATCGGAAATCAATAGGTGTGCGAAATTGGACACTTCAAGTTCAAAGGCAGTTTGTTCTGAATTGGATTGGTTGGTGTATTCCGCAATTCTAGCGATTGGCTTTCTCTCAAAACTCACCACATGACTCCTCCCACCGTATTATGATGATGCCCAAGTTTTGGGCTCGATCGGAAATCAATAGGTGTACGAAATTGGACACTTCAAGTTCAAAGGCAGTTTGTTCTGAAATGGAGTGTTAGGTGTATTCCGTAGTTCTAGCGATTGGATTTCACTCAAAACTCATCAAATGACTCCTCCAAACATATTATGTTGATGCCCAAGTTTTGCGCTCGATCGGCTATCAATAGTTGTACGAAATTGGACACTTCAAGTTCAAAGGCAATTTGTTCCGAATTGGATTGGTTGGTGTATTCCGTCGTTCTAGCGTTTGGCTTTCACTCAAAACTCACCACATGACTCCTCCCACCATACTATGTTGATGCCCAAGTTTTGGGCTCGATCGGAAATCAATAGGTGTAGGAAATTCGACAATCCAAGTTCAAAGGCAGTTCGTGCTTTATTGGAGTGTTTGGTGTATTCCGTAGTTCTAGCGATTGGATTTCTTGCAAAACTCATCAAATGACTCCTCCCACCATATTATGATGATGCCCAAGTTTTGGGCTTGATCGGAAATCAATAGGTGTACGAAATTGGACACTTCAAGTTCAAAGGCAGTTTGTTCCGAATTGGAGTGGTTGGTGTATTCTATAATTCTAGCGATTGGATTTCACACAAAACTCTCCACATGACTCCTCCCAACATATTATGATGATGCCCAAGTTTTGGGCTCGATCGGAAATCAATAGGTGTACGAAATTGGACACCTCAAGTTCAAAGGAAGTTTGTTCCGAATTGGAGTGGTTGGTGTATTCTGTAGTTCTAGCGATTGGATTTCACTCAATTCTCACCACATGACTCCTCCCACCATATTATGATGATGGCCAAGTTTTGGGCCGATCGGAAATCAATAGATGTACGAAATTGGACGATTCAAGTTCAAAGGCAGTTCGTGCCTTATTGGAGTTGTTGGTACATTTCGTAGGTCTAGCGATTGGATTTCAGTCAAAACTCACCAAATGACTCCTCCCAACATATTATGATGATTCCCAAGTTTTGGGCTAGATCGGAAATCAATAGGTGTACGAAATTGGACAATTCAAGTTCAAAGGCAGTTCGTGCCTTCTTGGAGTGGTTAGGACATTTCATAGTTCTAGCGATTGGATTTCACTCAAGACTCACCAAATGACTCCTCCCAACATATTATGATGATTACCAAGTTTTGGGCTCGATCGGAAATCAATAGGTGTACGAAATTGGACACTTCAACTTCAAAGGCAGTTTGTTCCGAATTGGAGTGGTTGGTGTATTCCGTAGTTCTAGCGATTGGATTTCAACCAAAACTCTCCACCTCACTCCTCCCACCATATTATGATGTTGCCCAAGTTTTGGGATCGATCAGAAATCAATAGGTGTACGAAATTGGACAATTCAAGTTCAAAGGCAGTTCGTGCCTTATTGGAGTGGTTGGTACATTTCGTTGTTCTAGCGATTGGATTTCACACAAAACTTACCAAATGACTCCTCCCAACATATTATGATGATTCCCAAGTTTTGGGCTCCATCGGAAATCAATAGGTGTACGAAATTTGACAATTCAAGTTCAAAGGAAGTCCGTGCTTTATTGGAGTGTTTGGTGTATTCCGTAGTTATAGCAATTGGATTTCACTCAAAACTCACCAAATGACTCCTCCCACCAAATTATGATGATGCCCAGGTTTTGGGCTCGATCGGAAATCAATAGGTGTACGAAATTGGACACTTCAAGTTCAAAGGCAGTTTGTCCCGAATTGGAATGGTTGGTGTATTCCGTAGTTATGGCGATTGTATTTCACTTAAAACTCACCACATGACTCCTCCAACCGTATTATGATGATGCCCAAGTTTTGGGCTCGATCGGAAATTAATAGGTGTACGAAATTGGACACTTCAAGTTCAAAGGCAGTTTGTTCAGAATTGGAGTGGTTGGTGTATTCCGTAGTTCTAGCGATTGGATTTCACTCAAAACTCATTAAATGACTCCTCCCACCATATTATGATGATGCCCAAATTTTGGGCTCGATCGGAAATCAATAGGTGTACGAAATTGGACAATTCAAGTTCAAAGGCAATTCGTGCCTTATGGAGTGGTTGGTGTATTTTGTAGTTCTAGCGATTGGATTTCACTCAAAACTCACCGAACGACTCCTCCCACCACTTTATGATGATGCCCAAGTTTTGGGCTCGATCGGAAATCAATAGGTGTACGAAATTGGACAATTCATGTTCAAAGGCAGTTTGTTACGAATTGGAGTGGTTGGTGTATTCCGTAGTTCTAGCAATTGGATTTCACTCAAAACTCACCACATGACTCCTCCCACCATATTATTATGATGCCCAAGTTTTGGGCTCGATTGGAAATCAATAGGTGTACGAAATTGGACAATTCAAGTTCAAAGGCAGTTCGTGTTTTATTGGAGTGGTTGGTGTATTCCGCAGTTCTAGCGATTGGATTTCACTCAAAACTCATCAAATGACTCCTCCCACCATATTATAATGTTGCCCAAGTTTTGGGCTCGATCGAAAATCAATAGGTGTACGAAATTGGACACTTCAAGTTCAAAGGCAGTTCGTGCTTTATTGGAGTGTTTTGGTGCATTCCGTAGTTCTAGCGATTAAATTTCACCCAAAACTCTCCACATGACTCCGCCCAACATATTATGATGATGCCCAAGTTTTGGGCTCGATCGGAAATCAATAGGTGTACGAAATTGGACACTTCAAGTTCAAAGGCAGTTTGTCCCGAATTGGAGTGGTTGGTGTATTCCGTAGTTATGGCGAATGGATTTCACTCAAAACTCACCACATGACTCCTCCAACCGTATTATGATGATGCCCAAGTTTTGGGCTCGATCGGAAATCCATAGGTGTACGAAATTGGACACTTCAAGTGCAAACACAGTTTGTTCCGAGTAGGAGTGGTTGGTGTATTCTGTAGTTCTAGCGATTGGATTTCACTCAAAACTCACCGAATGACTCCTCCCACCATTTTTTGATGATGGCCAAGTTTTGGGCTCGATCGGAAATCAATAGGTGTACGAAATTGGACACTTCAATTTCAAAGGCAGTTCGTGCTTTATTGGATTGTTTGGTGTATTCCGTAGTTCTAGCGATTGGATTTCACTCAAAACTCACCGAATGACTCCTCCCAACATATTATGATGAGGCCCAAGTTTTGGGCTCGACCGGAAATCAATAGGTGTACGAAATTTGACACTTCAAGTTCAAAGGCAGTTTGTTCCGAATTGGAGTGGTTGGTGTATTCCGTAGTTCTAGGGACTGGATTTCACTCAAAACTCACCACATGACTCCTCCCACCATATTATGATGATGGCCAAGTTTTGTTCTCGATCGGAAATCAATAGGTGTACGAAATTGGACACTTCAATTTCGAAGGCAGTTCGTGCTTTATTGGAGTGTTTGGTGTATTCCGTAGTTCTAGATATTGGATTTCACTCAAAACTCACCAAATGACTCCTCCCACCATATTAAGATGATGCCCAAGTTTTGGGCTCGATCGGAAATCAATAGGTGTACGAAATTGGACACTTCAAGTTGAAAGGAAGTTTGTTCCGAATTGGAGTGGTTGGTGTATTCCGTAGTTCTAGCGAATGGATTTCACCCAAAACTCACCACATGACTCCTCCCCCTATAGTACGATGATGCCCAAGTTCTGGGCTCGATCGGAATTCAATAGGTGTACGAAATTGGACACTTGAAGTTCAAAGGCAATTTGTTCTGAAATGGAGTGTTAGGTGTATTCCGTAGTTCTAGCGATTGGATTTCACTCAAAACTCATCAAATGACTCCTCCAACCATATTATGTTGATGCCCAAGTTTTGCGCTCGATCGGCTATCAATAGTTGTACGAAATTGGACACTTCAAGTTCAAAGGCAGTTTGTTACGAATTGGAGTGGTTGGTGTATTCCGTAGTTCTAGCGATTGGATTTCACTCAAAACTCATCAAATGACTCCTCCCACCATATTATAATGTTGCCCAAGTTTTGGGCTCGATCGGAAATCAATAGGTGTACGAAATTGGACACTTCAAGTTCAAAGGCAGTTCGTTCCGAATTGTAGTGGTTGGTGTATTCCGTTGTTCTAGCAATTGGATTTCAATCAAAACTCACCACATGACTCCTCCCATGATATTATGATGATGCCCAAGTTTTGGGCTCGATCGGAAATCAATAGTTGTACGAAATTGGACAATTCAAGTTCAAAGGCAGTTCGTGTTTTATTAGAGTGTTTGGTGTATTCCGCAGTTTTAGCAATTGGATTTCACTCAAAACTCATCAAATGACTCCTCCCACCATATTATAACGTTGCCCAAGTTTTGGGCTCGCTCGGAAATCAATAGGTGTACGAAATTGGACACTTCAAGTTCAAAGGCAGTTCGGGATTTATTGGAGTGTTTTGGTGCATTCCGTAGTTCTAGCGATTGGATTTCACTCAAAACTCACCAAATGACTCCACCCAACATATTATGATGATGCCCAAGTTTTGGGCCCGATCGGAAATCAATAGGTGTACGAAATTAGACACTTCAAGTTCAAAGGCAGTTTGTTCCGAATCGGAGTCGTTGGTGTATTCCGTAGTTGTAGCGATTGGATTTCACCCAAAACTCTCCACATGACTCCGCCCAACATATTATGATGATGCCCACATTTTGGGCTCGATCGGAAATCAATAAGTGTACGAAATTGGACGATTCAAGTTCAAAGGCAGTTCGTGTTTTATTGGAGTGTTTGGTGTATTCCGCAGTTCTAGCGATTGGATTTCACTCAAAACTCATTAAATGACTCCTCCCACCATATTTTGTTGATGCCCAAATTTTGGGCTCGATCGGAAATCAATAGGTGTACGAAATTGGACAATTCAAGTTCAAAGGCAGTTCGTGCCTTATTGGAGTGGTTGGTGTATTTCGTAGTTCTAGCGATTGGATTTCACTCAAAACTCCCCAAATGACTCCTCCCAACTTATTATGACGACGCCCAAGTTTTGGGCTCAATCGGAAATCAATAGGTGTACGAAATTGGACACTACAAGTTCAACGGCAGTTTGTTCCGAATTGGAGTGGTTGGTGTATTCCGTAGTTCTAGCGATTGGATTTCACTCAAAACTCATTCAATGACTCCTCCCACCATATAATGATGATGCCCAAGTTTTTGGCTCGATCGGAAATCAATAGGTGTACGAAATTGGACACTTCAAGTTCAAAGGCAGTTTGTGCTTTATTGGAGTGTTTGATGTATTCCGTACTTCTAGCGATTGTATTTCCCTCAAAACTCACCAAATGACTCCTCCCACCATATTATGATTATGCCCAAGTTTTGGGCTCGATCGGAAATCAATAGGTGTACGAAATTAGACAATTCAAGTTCAAAGGAAGTTCGTGCTTTATTGGAGTGTTTGGTGTATTCCGTAGTTATAGCAATTGGATTTCACTCGAAACTCACCAAATGACTCCTCCCACCATATTATGCCGATGCCAAAGTTTTGGGCTCGATCGGAAATCAATAGGTGTAGGAAATTGGACACTTCACGTTCAGAGGCAGTTTGTTCCGAATTGGAGTGGTTGGTGCATTCCGTAGTTCTAGCTTTTGGATTTCACTCAAAACTCACCACGTGACTCCTCCCACCATATTATGATGATGCCCAAGTTTTGGGCTCGATCGGAAATCAATAGGTGTAGGAAATTGGACACTTCAAGTTCAGAGGCAGTTTGTTCCGAATTGGAGTGGTTGGTGTATTCCGTAGTTCTAGCGATTGGATTTCACTCAAAGTACACCAAATGACTCCTCCCACCACATTATGATGATGCCCAAGTTTTGGGCTCGATCGGAAATTAATAGGTGTACGAAATTGGACACTTCAAGTTCGAAGGCAATTTGTTCCGAATTGGAGTGGTTGGTGTATTCCGTAATTCTGGCAATTAGATTTCATTCAAAACTCACCACATGACTCCTCCCACCATATTATGATGATGCCCAAGTTTTGGGCTTGATCGGAAATCAATTGCTGTACGAAATTGGACAATTCAAGCTCAAAGGCAGTTCGTGCTTTATTGGAGTGTTTGGTGTATTCCGCAGTTCTAGCGGTTGGATTTCACTCAAAACTCATCACATGACTCCTCCCAGCATATTATGATGAGGCCCAAGTTTTGGGATCGATCGGAAATCAATAGGTGTACGAAATTAGACACTTCATGTTCAAAGGCAGTTCGTGCTTTATTGGATTGTTTGGTGTATTCCGTAGTTCTAGCGATTGGATTTCACTCAAAACTCACCACATGACTCCTCCCACCATATTATGATGATGCCCAAGTTTTGGGCTCGATCGGAAATCAATAGGTGTAGGAAATTGGACACTTCAAGTTCAGAGGCAGTTTGTTCCGAATTGGAGTGGTTAGTGTATTCCGTAGTTCTAGCTTTTGGATTTCACTCAAAACTCACCACGTGACTCCTCCCACCATATTATGATGATGCCCAAGTTTTGGGCTCGATCGGAAATCAATAGGTGTACGAAATTGGACACTTCAAGTTCAAAGGCAGTTTGTTCTGAATTGGAGTTGTTGGAGTATTCCGTAGTTCTAGCGTTTGGATTTCACTCAAAACTCTCCAAATGACTCCTCCCACCAAATTATGATGATGCCCAAGTTTTGGGCTCAATCAGAAATCAGTAGGTGCACGAAATTGGACAATTCAAGTTTGAAGGCAGTTCGCGCTTTATTGGATTGTTTGGTGTATTCCGCAGTTCTAGCGATTGGATTTCACTCAAAACTCTCCACATGACTCCTCCCACCACATTATTATGATGCCCAAGTTTTGGGCTGAATCGGAAATCAATAGGTGTACGAAATTGGATACTTTAAGTTCAAAGGCAGTTTGTTCCGAATTGGAGTGGTTGGTGCGTTACGTAGTTCTAGCGATTGGATTTCACTCAAAGTACACCAAATGACTCCTCCCACCATATTATGTTGATGCCCAAGTTTTGGGCTCGATCGGAAATCAATAGGTGTACGAAATTGGACACTTCAAGTTTAAGGGCAGTTTGTTCCGAATGGGAGTGGTTGGTGTATTACGTAGTTCTGGCAATTGGATTTCACCCAGAACTCTCCACATGACTCCTCCCACCATATTACGATGAGGCCCAAGTTTTGGGCTCGATCGGAAATCAATATGTGTACGACATTGGACAATTCATGTTCAAAGGCAGTTCGTGCTTTATTGTAGTGTTTGGTACATTCCGTAGTTCTAGCGGTTGGATTTCACTCAAAACTCACCAAACGACTCCCCCCACCATATTATAATGATGCCCAAGTTTTGGGCTCGATCGGAAATCAATAGGTATACGAAATTCGACACTTCAAGTTCAAAGGCAGTTTGTTCCGAATTGGAGTGGTAGGTGTATTCCGTAGTTCTAGCAATTGGATTTCACTAAAAACTCACCACATGACTCCTCCCACCATATTATGATGACGTCCAAGTTTTGGGCTCGATCGGAAATTAATAGGTGTACGAAATTGGACACTTCAAGTTCAAAGGCAGTTTGTTCCGAATTGGAGTGGTTGGTGTATTCCGTAGTTCTAGCGATTGGATTTCACTCAAAACTCACCACATGACTCCTCCCACCATATTATGATGATGCCCAAGTTTTGGGCTCGATCGGAAATCAATAGGTGTAAGAAATTGGACACTTCAAGTTCAAAGGCAGTTTGTTCCGAATTGGAGTGGTTGGTGTATTCCGTAATTCTAGCAATTGGATTTCACTCAAAACTCCCCACATGACTCCTCCCACCATATTATGATGATGCCCAAGTTTTGGGCTCGATCGGAAATCAATAGGTGTACGAAATTGGACAATTCAAGCTCGAAGGCAGTTCGTGCTTTATTGGAGTGTTTGGTGTATTCCGTAGTTCTAGCGGTTGGATTTCACTCAAAACTCATCAAATGACTCCTCCCACCATATTATGATGATGCCCAAGTTTTGGGCTCGATCGGAAATCAGTAGGTGTACAAATTTGGACAATTCAAGTTCAAAGGCAGTTCGTGCTTTATTAGAGTGTTTGGTGTATTCCATAGTTCTAGCGGTTGGATTTCACTCAAAACTCCCCAAATGACTCCTCCTACCATATCATCGTGATGCCCAAATTTTGGGCTCGATCGGAAATCTATAGGTGTACGAAATTGGACACTTCAAGTTCAAAGGCAGTTTGTTCCGAATTGGAGTGGTTGGTGTATTCCTTAGTTCTAGCAATCGGATTTCACTCAAAACTCACCGAATGACTCCTCCCAACATATTATGATGATTCCCAAATTTTGGCCTCGATCGGAAATCAATAGGTGTACGAAATTGGACAATTCAAGTTCAAAGGTAGTTCGTGCCTTATTGGAGTGGTTGGTATGTTTCATAGTTTAGCGATGGGATTTCACTCGAAACTCACCAAATGACTCCTCCCACCATATGGTGATGATGCCCAAATTTTGGGCTCGATCGGAAATCCATGGGTGTATGAAATTGGACACTTCAAGTTCAAAGGCAGTTTGTTCCAAATTGGAGTGGTGTGTGTATTCCGTAGTCCTAGCGATTGGATTTCAGTCAAAACTCACCACATGACTCCTCCCACCATACTATGACGATGCCCAAGTTTTGGGCTCGATCGTAAATCAATAGGTGTACGAAATTGGACAATTCAAGGTGAAAGGCAGTTCGTGCCTTATTGGAGTGGTTGGTACATTAGCTAGTTCTAGCGATTGGATTTTACTCAAAACTCACCAAATGACTCCTCCCACCGTATTATGTCGATGCCCATGTTTTGGGCTCGATCGGAAATCAATAGGTGTACGAAATTGGACACTTGAAGTTCAAAGGCAGTTTGTTCCGAATTGGAGTGGTTGGTGTATTCCGTAGTTGTAGTGATTGGATTTCACTCAAAACTCAGCACATGACTCCTCCCACCATAATATGATGATCCCCAAGTTTTGGGCTCGATCGGAAATCAATATGTGTACGAAATTGGACAATTCAATTTCTAAGGCAGTTCGTGCTTTATTGGAGTGTTTGGTGTATTCCGTAGTTCTAGAGATTGGATTTTACTCAAAACTCACCAAATGACTCCTCCCACCATATTCAGATGATGCCTAAGTTTTGGGCTCGATCGGAAATCAATAGGTGTACGAAATTGGACACTTCAAGTTGAAAGGAAGTTTGTTCCGAATTGGAGTGGTTGGTGTATTCCGTAGTTCTAGGGACTGGATTTCACACAAAACTCACCACATGACTCCTCCCACCATATTATGATGATGGCCAAGTTTTGTTCTCGATCGGAAATCAATAGGTGTACGAAATTGGACAATTCAATTTCGAAGGCAGTTCGTGCTTTATTGGAGTGTTTGGTGTATTCCGTAGTTCTAGATATTGGATTTCACTCAAAACTCACCAAATGACTCCTCCCACCATATTAAGATGATGCCCAAGTTTTGGGCTCGATCGGAAATCAATAGGTGTACGAAATTGGACACTTCAAGTTGAAAGGAAGTTTGTTCCGAATTGGAGTGGTTGGTGTATTCCGTAGTTCTAGCGAATGGATTTCACTCAAAACTCACCACATGACTCCTCCCCCTATAGTACGATGATGCCCAAGTTCTGGGCTCGATCGGAATTCAATAGGTGTACGAAATTGGACACTTGAAGTTCAAAGGCAATTTGTTCCGAGTTGGAGTGGTTGGTGTATTCCGTAGTTCTAGCGATTGGATTTCACTCAAAACTCACCACAACACTCCTCCCACCGTACTATGATGATGCCCAAATTTTGGACTCAATCGGAAATCAATAGGTGTACGGAATTGGACACTTCATGTTCAAAGGCAGTTCGTGCTTTATTGGAGTGTTTGGTGTATTTCGTAGTTCTAGAGATTGGATTTCATTCAAAACTCTTCATATGACTCCTCCCACCATATTATGATGATGCCCAAGCTTTAGACTCAATCGGAAATCAATAGGTGTACGAAATTGGACACTTCAAGTTCAAAGGCAGTTTGTTCCGAATTGGAGTGGTTGGTGTATTTCGTAGTTCTAGGGATTGGATTTCACTCCAAACTCACCAAATGACTCCTCCCACCATATTCAGATGATGCCTAAGTTTTGGGCTCGATCGGAAATCAATAGGTGTACGAAATTGGACACTTCAAGTTGAAAGGAAGTTTGTTCCGAATTGGAGTGGTTGGTGTATTCCGTAGTTCTAGAGATTGGATTTTACTCAAAACTCACCAAATGACTCCTCCCACCATATTATGATGATGCCCAAGTTTTGGGCTCGGTCGGAAATCAATAGGTGTACGAAATTGGACACTTCAAGTTCAAAGGCAGTTTGTTCCGAATTGGAGTGGTTGGTGTATTCCGTAGTTCTAGGGACTGGATTTCACTCAAAACTCACCACATGACTCCTCCCACCATATTATGATGATGGCCAAGTTTTGTTCTCGATCGGAAATCAATAGGTGTACGAAATTGGACAATTCAATTTCGAAGGCAGTTCGTGCTTTATTGGAGTGTTTGGTGTATTCCGTAGTTCTAGATATTGGATTTCACTCAAAACTCACCAAATGACTCCTCCCACCATATTAAGATGATGCCCAAGTTTTGGGCTCGATCGGAAATCAATAGGTGTACGAAATTGGACACTTCAAGTTGAAAGGAAGTTTGTTCCGAATTGGAGTGGTTGGTGTATTCCGTAGTTCTAGCGAATGGATTTCACTCAAAACTCACCACATGACTCCTCCCCCTATAGTACGATGATGCCCAAGTTCTGGGCTCGATCGGAATTCAATAGGTGTACGAAATTGGACACTTGAAGTTCAAAGGCAATTTGTTCCGAGTTGGAGTGGTTGGTGTATTCCGTAGTTCTAGCGATTGGATTTCACTCAAAACTCACCACAACACTCCTCCCACCATACTATGATGATGCCCAAATTTTGGACTCAATCGGAAATCAATAGGTGTACGGAATTGGACACTTCATGTTCAGAGGCAGTTCGTGCTTTATTGGAGTGTTTGGTGTATTTCGTAGTTCTAGAGATTGGATTTCATTCAAAACTCTTCATATGACTCCTCCCACCATATTATGATGATGCCCAAGCTTTAGACTCAATCGGAAATCAATAGGTGTACGAAATTGGACACTTCAAGTTCAAAGGCAGTTTGTTCCGAATTGGAGTGGTTGGTGTATTTCGTAGTTCTAGGGATTGGATTTCACTCCAAACTCACCAAATGACTCCTCCCACCATATTCAGATGATGCCTAAGTTTTGGGCTCGATCGGAAATCAATAGGTGTACGAAATTGGACACTTCAAGTTGAAAGGAAGTTTGTTCCGAATTGGAGTGGTTGGTGTATTCCGTAGTTCTAGAGATTGGATTTTACTCAAAACTCACCAAATGACTCCTCCCACCATATTATGATGATGCCCAAATTTTGGACTCAATCGGAAATCAATAGGTGTACGGAATTCGACACTTCATGTTCAGAGGCAGTTCGTGCTTTATTGGAGTGTTTGGTGTATTTCGTAGTTCTAGAGATTGGATTTCATTCAAAACTCTTCATATGACTCCTCCCACCATATTATGATGATGCCCAAGCTTTAGACTCAATCGGAAATCAATAGGTGTACGAAATTGGACACTTCAAGTTCAAAGGCAGTTTGTTCCGAATTGGAGTGGTTGGTGTATTCCGTAGTTCTAGCGATTGGATTTCACTCAAAACTCACCACAACACTCCTCCCACCATACTATGATGATGCCCAAATTTTGGACTCAATCGGAAATCAATAGGTGTACGGAATTGGACACTTCAAGTTCAAAGGCAGTTCGTGCTTTATTGGAGTGTTTGGTGTATTCCGTAGTTCTAGAGATTGGATTTCATTCAAAACTCTTCATATGACTCCTCCCACCATATTATGATGATGCCCAAGCTTTAGACTCAATCGGAAATCAATAGGTGTACGAAATTGGACACTTCAAGTTCAAAGGCAGTTTGTTCCGAATTGGAGTGGTTGGTGTATTTCGTAGTTCTAGGGATTGGATTTCACTCCAAACTCACCAAATAACTCCTCCCACCATATTATGATGATGCCCAAGTTCTGGCCTTAATCGGAAATCAATAGGTGTACGAAATTGGACACTTCAAGTTCAAAGGCAGTAAGTTCCGAATTGGAGTGGTTGGTGTATTCCATAGTTCAAGCGATTGGATTTCACTCAAAATTCATCAACTGAATCCTCCCACCATATTAGGGGGATGCCCAAGTTTTGGGCTCGATCGGAAATCAATAGGTGTACGAAATTGGACACTTCAAGTTCAAAGGCAGTTTGTTCCGAATTGGAGAGGTTGGTGTATTTCGTAGTTCTAGCGATTGGATTTCACTCAAAACTCACCAAGTGACTCCTCCCAACATATTATCATGATGGCCAAGCTTTGGGCTCGATCGGAACTCAACAGGTGTACAAAATTGGACACTTCAAGTTTGAAGGCAGTTTATTCCGAATTGGAGTGGTTGGTGTGTTCCGTAGTTCTAGCGATTGAATTTCATTCAAAACTCACCACATGACTCCTCCCACCATACTATGATGATGCCCAAGTTTTGGCCTCGATCGGAAATCAATAGGTGTACGAAATGTGACAATTCAAGTTCAAAAGCAGTTCGTGCCTTATTGGAGTGGTTGGTGTATTTCGTAGTTTTAGCGGTTGGATTTCACTCAACACTCAACAAATGACTCCTCCCACCATATTATGATGATGCCCAAGTTTTGGGCTCAATCGGAAATCAATAGGTGTACGAAATTGGACAATTCAAGTTCAAAGGCAGTTTATGCCTTATTGGAGTGGTCGGTACTTTTCGTAGTTCTAGCAATTCGAATTCACTCAAAACACACCAAATGACTCCTCCCACCATATTATGATGATGCCCAAGTTTTGGGCTCAATCGGAAATCAATAGGTGTACGAAATTAGACACTTCAAGTTCAAAGGCAGTTTGTTCCGAATTAGAGAGGTTGGTGTATTCCGTAGTTCTAGTGACTGGATTTCGCTCAAAACTCACCACATGATTCCTCCCACCATATTATGATGATGCCCAAGTTTTGGGATCAATCGGAAATCAATAGGTGTACGAAATTGGACACTTCAAGTTCAAAGGCAGTTTGTTCCGAATTGGAGTGCTTGGTGTATTCCGTAGTTCTAGCGACTGGATTTCATTCAAAACTCACCACGTGATTCCTCCCACCATACTATGATGATACCTAAGTTTTGGGCTCGATCGGAACTCAATAGGTGTACGAAATTGGACACTTCAAGTTCAAAGGCAGTATGTTCCGAATTGGAGTGGTTGGTGTGTTCCGTTGTTCTAGCGATTGGATGTCAATCAGAACTCACCAAATGACTCCTCCCAACATATTATGATGATTCCCAAGTTTTGGGCTCGATTGGAAATCAATAGGTGTACGAAATTGGACAATTCAAGTTCAAAGGCAGTTCGTGCCATATTGGAGTGGTTGGTGTATTTCATAGTTCTAAAGACTGGATTTCACTCCAAACTCATCAAATGACTCCTCCCAACATAATATGATGATGCCCAAGTTTTGAGCTCGATTGGATATCAATAGGTGTACGAAATTGGGCACTTTAAGTTCAAAGGGAGTTCGTGGCTTATTGGAGGGGTTGGTGTATTTCGTAGTTCTAGCGATTGGATTTCACTCAATACTCTCCACATGACACCTCCCACCATATTATGATGATGCCCAAGTTTTGGGCTCGATTGGAAATCAATAGGTGTACGAAATTAGACACTTCAAGTTCAAAGGGAGTTTGTTCCGAATTGGAGTGGTTGGTGTATTCCGTAGTTCTAGCGATTGAATTTCAATCAAAACTCACCACAAGACTCCTCACACCATATTATGAGGATGCCCAAGTTTTGGGCTCGATCAGAAATCAATAGGTGTACGAAAGTGGAAACTTCAAGTTCAAAGGCAGTTTGTTCCGAATTGGAGTGGTTGGTGTTTTCCGTAGTTCTAGCGATTGGATTTCAGTCAAAACTCACCACATGACTCCTCCCACCTTGTTATGATGATGCCCAAGTTTTGGGCTCGATCGGAAATCAATAGGTGTACGAAAGTGGACACTTCAAGTTCAAAGGCAGTTTGTTCCGAATTGGAGTGGTTGGTGTTTTCCGTAGTTCTAGCGATTGGATTTCACTCAAAACGCACCAAATGACTCCTCCCACCATATTAAGATTATGCCCAAGTTTTGGGCTCGATCGGAAATCAATAGGTGTACGAAATTGGACACTTCAAGTTCACAGGCAGTTTGTTCTGAGTTGGGGTGGTTGGTGTATTCCGTAGTTCTAGCGATTGGATTTCACTCAAAACTCACCACATGACTCCTCCCACCTTGTTATGATGATGCCCAAGTTTTGGGCTCGATCGGAAATCAATAGGTGTACGAAAGTGGACACTTCAAGTTCAAAGGCAGTTTGTTCCGAATTGGAGTGGTTGGTGTTTTCCGTAGTTCTAGCGATTGGATTTCACTCAAAACGCACCAAATGACTCCTCCCACCATATTAAGATTATGCCCAAGTTTTGGGCTCGATCGCAAATCAATAGGTGTACAAAATTGGACAATTCAAGTTCAAAGGCTGTTCGTGCCTTATTGGAGTGGTTGGTGTATTTCGTAGTTCTAGCGATTGGATTTCACTCCAAACTCACCAAATGACTCCTCCCAACATATTATGATGATTCCCAAGTTTTGGGCTCGATCGGAAATCAATAGGTATACGAAATTGTACAATTCAAGATCAAAGGCAGTTCGTGCTTTAGTGGAGTGTTTGGTGTATTCCGTAGTTCTAGCGATTGGATTTCACTCAAAACTGACCACATGACTCCTCCCACCATATTATGATGATGCCCAAGTTTTGGGCTCGATCGCAAATCCATAGATGTACGAAATTGGACATTTCAAGTTCGAAGGCAGTTTGTTCCGAATTGGAGTGGTTGGTATATTCCGTAGTTCTAAGAATTGGATTTCACTCAAAACTCACCACATAATTCCTCCCACCATACTATGATGATACCCAAGTTTTGGGCTCGATCGGAACTCAATAGGTGTACGAAATTGGACACTTCAAGTTCAAAGGCAGTATGTTCCGAATTGGAGTGGTTGGTGTGTTCCGTTGTTCTAGAGATTGGATTTCACTAGGAACTCACCAAATGACTCCTCCCAACATATTATGATGATGCCCAAGTTTTGGGCTCGATCGGAAATCAATGGGTGTACGAAATTGGACATTTCAAGTTCAAAGGCAGTTTGTTCCGAATTGGAGTGGTTGGTGTATTCCGTAGTTCTAGCAATTGGATTTCACTCAAAACTCACCACAAGCCTCCTCCCACCATATTATTATGATGCCCAAGTTTTGGGCTCGATCGGAAATCGATAGGTGTACGAAATTGGACATTTCAAGTTCGAAGGCAGTTTGTTCCGAATTGGAGTGGTTGGTGTATTCTGTAGTTCTAGCGACTGGATTTCATTCAAAACTCACCACATGATTCCTCCCACCATACTATGATGATACCCAAGTTTTGGGCTCAATCGGAAATCAATAGGTGTACGAAATTGGACACTTCAAGTTCAAAGGCAGTTTGTTCCGAATTGGAGTGGTTGGTGTATTCCGTAGTTCTAGCGATTGGATTTCACTCAAAACTCACTACATGACTCCTCCCACCATATTATGTTGATGCCCAAGTTTTGGGCTTGATCGGAAATCAATAGGTGTACGAAATTGCACAATTCAAGATCAAAGGCAGTTCGTGCTTCATTGGAGTGTTTGGTGTATTCCGTATTTCTAGCGGTTGGATTTCATTCAAAACTCATCAAATGACTCCTCCCACCATATTATGATGATGCCCAAGTTTTGGGCTTGATCGGATATCAATAGGTGTACGAAATTGGACAATTCAAGTTCAAAGGCAGTTCGTGCTTTATTGGAGTGTTTGGTGTATTCCGTAGTTCTAGCGGTTGGATTTCACTCAAAACCCACCACATGACTCCTCCCACCATATTATGATGATGCCCAAGTTTTGGGCTCGATCGGAAATCAATAGGTGTACGAAATTGGACAATTCAAGTTCAAAGGCAGTTCGTGCCTTATTGGAGTGGTTGGTGTACTTCGTAGTTCTAAGGACTGGATTTCACTCCAAACTCATCAAATGACTCCTCCCAACATAATATGATGATGCCCAAGTTTTGAGCTCGATTGGAAATCAATAGGTGTACGAAATTGGGCACTTTAAGTTGACAGGGAGTTCGTGGCTTATTGGAGTGGTTGGTGTATTTCGTAGTTCTAGCGATTGCATTTCACTCAATACTCTCCACATGACACCTCCCACCATATTATGATGATGCCCAAGTTTTGGTCTCGGTCGGAAATCAATAGGTGTACGAAATTGGACACTTCAAGTTCAAAGGCAGTTTGTTCCGAATTGCAGTGGTTGGTGTATTCCACAGTTCTAGCGATTGGATTTCACTCAAAACCCACCACATGACTCCTCCCACCATATTATGATGATGCCCAAGTTTTGGGCTCGATCGGAAATCAATCGGTGTACGAAATTGGACAATTCAAGTTCAAAGGCAGTTCGTGCCTTATTGGAGTGGTTGGTACATTTCGTAGTTCTAGCGATTAGATTTCACTCAAAACTCTCCACATGACTCCTGCCACCATATTATGATGATGCCCAAGTTTTGGGCTTGATCGGAAATCAATAAGTGTACGAAATTGGACACTTCAAGTTCAAAGGCAGTTTGTTCTGAATTGGAGTGGTGGGTGTATTCCGTAGTTCTAGCGATTGGATTTCACTCAAAACTCACCACATGACTCCTCCCACCGTATTTTGCGGATGCCCAAGTTTTGGGCTCGATCGGAAATCAATAGGTGTACGAAATTGGACACTTCAAGTTCAAAGGCAGTTTGTTCCGAATTGGAGTGGTGGGTGTATTCCGTAGTTTTAGCGATTGGATTTCACTCAAAACTCACCACATGACTCCTCCCACTATATTTTGGTGATGCCCAAGTTTTGGGCTCGATCGGAAATCAGTAGGTGTACGAAATTGGACACTTCAAGTTCAAAGGCAGTTTGTTCCCAATTGGAGTGCTGGGTGTATTCCGTAGTTCTAGTGATTGGATTTCACTCAAAACTCACCACATGACTCCTCCCACCATATTTTGGTGATGCCCCAGTTTTGGGCTCGATCGGAAATCAATAGGTGTACGTTCAAAGGCAGTTTGTTCCGAATTGGAGTGGTTGGTGTATTCCGTAGTTCTAGCGATTGGATTTCTCCCAAAACTCACCACATGACTCCTCCCGCCATATTAAGATGATGACCAAGTTTTGGACTCGATCGGAAATCAATAGGTGTACGAAATTGGACACTTCAAGTTCAAAGGCAGTTTGTTCCGAATTGGAGTGGTTGGTGTATTCCGTAGTTCTAGCGATTGGATTTCACTCAAAACTCACCACATGACCCCTCCCACCATATTATGATGATGCCCAAGTTTTGGGCTCGATCGGAAATCAATAGGTGTACGAAATTGGACACTTTCAGTTCAAAGGCAGTTTGTTCCGAATTGGAGTGGTTGGTGTATTCTGTAGTTCTAGTGATTCGATTTCACTCAAAACTCACCACATGACTCCTCCCACCATATTATGACGATGCCCAAGTTTTGGGCTCAATCAGAAATCAATAGGTGTACGAAATTGGACAATTCACGTTGAAAGGCAGTTCGTGCCTTATTCCGTAGTTCTAGCGGTTGGATTTTACTCAAAACTCACCAAATGACTCCTCCCACGATATTATGATGATGCCCAAGTTTTGGGCTCGATCGGAAATCAATAGGTGTACGAAATTGGACAATTCAAGTTCAAAGGCAGTTTGTTCCGAATTGCAGTGGTTGGTGTATTCCGCAGTTCTAGCGATTGGATTTCACTCAAAACTCACCAAATGACTCCTCCCACCATACTATTTTGATGACCAAGTTTTGGGCCTGATCGGAAATCAATAGGTGTTCGAAATTGGACAATTCAAGTTCAAAGGTAGTTCGTGCCTTATTGGAGTGGTTGGTACATTTCGTAGTTCTAGCGATTGGATTTCACTCAAAACTCACCACATGTCTCCTCCCAACATATTAAGATCATTCCCAAGTTTTGGGCTCGTTCGGAAATCAATAGGTGTACGAAATTGGACATTTCAAGTGCAAAGGCAGTTTCTTCCAAATTGGAGGGGTTGGTGTATTCCGCAGTTCTAGCGATTAGATTTCAATCAAAACTCACCACATGACTCCTCCCACTATACTATGATGATGACCAAGTTTTGGGCTTGATCGGAAATCAATAGGTGTACGAAAATGGACAATTCATGTTCAAAGGCAGTTCGTGCCTTATTGGAGTGGTTGGTGTATTCCATAGTTCTAGCGATTGGATTTCACTCAAAACTCACCTAATGACTCCTCCCAACATATTATGATGATACCCAAGTTTTGGGCTAGATCGGAAATCAATAGGTGTATGAAATTGGACACTTCAAGTTGAAGGGCAGTTTGTTTCGAATTGGAGTGGTTGGTGTATTCCGTAGTTCTAGCAATTGGATTTCACTCAAAACTCACCATATGACTCCTCCCAACATATTATGATGATACCCAAGTTTTGGGCTAGATCGGAAATCAATAGGTGTATGAAATTGGACACTTCAAGTTCAAGGGCAGTTTGTTTCGAATTGGAGTGGTTGGTGTATTCCGTAGTTCAAGCAATTAGATTTCACTAAAAACTCTCCACATGACTCCTCTCACCATATTATGATGATGCCCAAGTTTTGGGCTCGTTCGATATTCAATAGGTGTACGAAATTGGACACTTCAAGTTCAAAGGCAGTTTGTTCCGAATTGGAGTGGTTGGTGTATTCCGTAGTTCTAGCAATTGGATTTCACTCAAAAAACACCACATGACTCCTCCCACCATATTATGATGCTGCCCAAGTTTTGGGCTCGATCGGAAATCAATAGGTGTACGAAATTGGACAATTCAACCTCAAGGGCAGTTCGTGCTTTATTGGAGTGTTTGGAGTATTCCGTAGTTCTAGCGGTTGAATTTCACTCAAGACCCATCAAATGACTCCTGCCACCATATTATGATGATGCCCAAGTTTTGGGCTCGATCGGAAATCAATAGGTGCACGAAATTGGACAATTCAAGTTCAGAGCCAGTTCTTGCTTTATTGGAGTGTTTGGTGTATTCCGTAGTTCTAGAGGTTGGATTTCTCTCAAAACTCACCAAATGACTCCTCCCACAATATTATGATGATGCCCAAATTTTGGGCTTGATCGGAAATCAATAGGTGTACGAAATTGGACAATTCAAGCTCAAAGGCAATTCGTGGTTTATTGGACTGTTTGGTGTATTCCGTAGTTCTAGCAGTTGGATTTCACTCAAAACTCATCAAATGACTCCTCCCACCATATTATGATGATGCCCATGTTTTGGGCGCGATCGGAAATCAATAGGTGTACGAAATTGGACAATTCACGTTGAAAGGCAGTTCGTGCCTTATTCCGTAGTTCTAGCGGTTGGATTTTACTCAAAACTCACCAAATGACTCCTCCCACGATATTATGATGATGCCCAAGTTTTGGGCTCGATCGGAAATCAATAGGTGTACGAAATTGGACAATTCAAGTTCAAAGGCAGTTTGTTCCGAATTGGAGTGGTTGGTGTATTCCGTAGTTCTAGCGATTGGATTTCACTCAAAACTCACCACATGACTCCGCCCACCGTAATATGATGATGCCCAAGTTTTGCGCTCGATGGGAAATCAATAGGTGTACGAAATTGGACACTTCAAGTTCAAAGGCAGTTTGTTCCGAATTGGAGTATTTTGTAGTTCTAGCGACTGGATTTCACTCAAAACTCACCACATGACTCCTTCCACCATATTATGTTGATCATTCCCAAGTTTTGGGCTCGATCGGAAATCAATAGGTTTACGAAATTGGACATTTCAAGTTCAAAGGCAGTTTGTTCCAAATTGGAGTATTTCGTAGTTCTACTGATTGGATTTCACTCAAAACTCACCACATGACTCCTCCCACCATATTATGTTGATGCCCAAGTTTTGGGCTGGATCGGAAATCAATAGGTGTACGAAATTGGACAATTCAAGTTCAAGGGCAGTTCGTGCCTTGTCGAAGTGGTTGTTACATTTCTAAGTTCTAGCAATTGGATTTACTCAAAACTCTCCCAATGACTCCTCCCATCATATTATGATGATTCCCAAGTTTTGGGCTCGATCGGAAATCAATTGGTGTACAAAATTGGACATTTCAAGTGCAAAGGCAGTTTGTTCCGAATTGGAGTGGTTGGTGTATTCCGTAGTTCTAGCAATTGGATTTCACTCAAAACACACCACATGACTCCTCCCACCATATTATGATGATGCCCAAGTTTTGGGCTCGATCGGAAATCAATAGTTGTACGAAATTGGACACTTTAAGCTCAAAAGCAGTTTGTTCAGAATTCGAGTGGTTGCTGTATTCCGTAGTTCTGGCGATTGGATTTCTCCCAAAACTCTCCACATGACTCCTCCCACCATAATATGATGATGCCCAAGTTTTGGGCTCGATCGGAAATCAATAGGTGCACGAAATTGGACACTTCAAGTTCAATGGCAGTTCGTGCTTTATTGGAGTGTTTGGTATATTCCGTAGTTCTAGCGACTGGATTTCACTCAAAACTCATCAAATGACTCTTCCCACCATATTATGATGATGCCCAAGTTTTGGGCTCGATTGGAAATCAATAGGTGTACGAAATTGGACACTTCAAGTTCAAAGGCATTTTGTTCCGAATTGGAGTATTTCGTAGTTCTAGCGACTGGATTTCACTCAAAACTCATCAAATGACTCCTCCCACCATATTATGTTGATGCCCAAGTTTGGGGCTCGATCGGAAATCAATAGGTGCACGAAATTGGACAATTCAAGTTCAAAGGCAGTTTGTTCCGAATTGGAGTGGTTGGTGTATTCCGTAGTTCTAGCGATTGGATTTCACTCAAACTCACCACATGACTCCTCCCACCATATTATGACGATGCCCTAGTTTTGGGCTCGATCGGACATCAATAGGTGTACGAAATTGGACACTTCAAGTTCAAAGGCAGTTTGTTCCGAATTCGAGTATTTCGTTGTTCTAGTGATTGGATTTCACTCAAAACTCCCCACATGACTCCTCCCACCATATTATGTTGATGTCCAAGTTTTGGGCTCGATCGGAAATCAATAGGTGTACGAAATTGGACACTTCAATTTCAAAAGTAGTTTGTTCCGAATTCGAGTGGTTGGTGTATTCCGTAGTTCTAGCGATTGGATTTCTCCCAAAACTCTCCACATGACTCCTCCCACCATATTATGATGATTCCCATGTTTTGGGCTCGATCAGAAATCAATCGGTGTACGAAATTGGACACTTCAAGTTCAAAGGCAGTTTGTTCCGAATTGGAGTGGTTGGTGTATTCCGTAGTTCTAGCGATTGGATTTCTCCCAAAACACTCCATATGAATCCTCCCACCATATTATGATGATGCCCAAGTTTTGGGCTCGATCGAAAATCAATTGGTGTACGAAATTGGACAATTCAAGTTCAAAGGCAATTCGTGCTTTGTTGGAGTGTTTGTTGTATTCCGTTGTGCTCGCGGTTGGATTTCTCTCAAAACTCATCAAATGACTCCTCCCACCATATTATGATGATGCCCAAGTTTTGGGCTCGATCGGAAATCAGTAGGTGTACGAATTTGGACAATTCATGTTCAAAGGCAGTTCGTGCTATATTAGAGTGTTTGGTGTATTCCGCAGTTCTAGGTGTTGGATTTCACTCAAAACTCACCAAATGACTGCTCCCACCATATTATGATGATCCCAAAATTTTGGGTTCGATCGGAAATCAATAGGTGTACGAAATTGGACACTTCAAGTTCAAAGGTAGTTTGTTCCGAATAGGAGTGGTTGGTGTATTCCGTAGGTCTAGCGATGGGATTTCACTCAAAACTCACCACATGACTCCTTACACCATATTATGATGATGCCCAAGTTTTGGGCTCGATCGAAAATCAATAGGTGTACGAAATTGGACACTTCAAGTTCAAAGACAGTTTGTTCCGAATTGGAGTGGTTGGTGTATTCCGTTGTTCTAGCAATTGGATTTCACTCAAAACTCACCACATGACAACTCCCACCATATTATGATGATGACCAAGTTTTGGGCTCGATCGGAAATCAATAGGTGTACGAAATTGGACAATTCAAGCTCAAAGGCAGTTCGTGCTTTATTGGAGTGTTTGGTGTATTCCGTAGTTCTAGCGACTGGATTTCACTGAAAACCCATCAAATGACTCCCCCCACTATATTATGATGATGCCCATGTTTTGGGCTTGATCGGAAATCAATAGGTGTCCGAAATTGGACAATTCAAGTTCAAAGGCAGTTTGTGCCTTATTGGACTGGTTGGTACATTTCTTAGTTCTTGCGATTGGATTTCACTGAAAACTCACCAAATGACTCCTCCCAACATATTATGATGATTCCAAACTTTTGGGCTCGATCGGAAATCAATAGGTGCACGAAATTGGACACTTCAAGTTCAAAGGCAGTTTGTTCCGAATTGGAGTGGTTGGTGTATTCCGTAGTTCTAGCAATTGGATTTCACCCAAAACTCTCCACATGACTCCTCCCACCATATTATGATGATGCCCAAGTTTTGGGCTCGATCGGAAATAAATAGGTGTACGAAATTGGACAATTCAAGTTCAAAGGCAGTTTGTTAAGAATTGGAGTGGTTGGTGTATTTCGTAATTCTAGCTACAGGATTTCTCTCAAAACTCACCACATGACTCCACCCACCATACTATGATGATTCCCAAGTTTTGGGCTCCATCGGAAATCAGTAAGAGTACGAAATTGGACACTTCAAGTTCAAAGGCAGTTTGTTCAGAATTGGGGTGGTTGGTGTATTCCATAGTTCTAGCGATTGGATTTCACTCAAAACTCACCACATAACTCCTCCCACCAAACTATGATGATGCCCAAGTTTTGCGCTCTATCGGAAATCAATAGGTGTACGAAATTGGACAATTCAAGTTCAAAGGTAGTTAAGTCCTTATTGGAGTGGTTGGTGTATTTCGTAGTTCTAGCGATTGGATTTCACTCAAAACTCACCAAATGACTCCTGCCAACATATTATGATGATTCTCAGGTTTTGGGCTCGATCGGAAATCAATAGGTGTAAGAAATTGGACACTTTAAGTTCAAAGGCACTTTGTTCCGAATTGGAGTGGTTGGTGTATTCCGTAGTTCTTGCGATTGGATTTCACCCAAAACTCTCCACATGACTCCTCCCACCATATTATGATGATGCCCAAGTTTTGGGCTCAATCGGAAATCAATAGGTGTACGAAATTGGACACTTCAAGTTCAAAGGCAGTTCGTTCCGAATTGGAGAGGTTGGTGTATTCCGTAGTTCTTGCGATTGGATTTCACTCAAAACTCTCCACATGACTCCTCCCACCATATTATGATGATGCCCAAGTTTTGTGTTCGATCGGAAATCAATAGTTGTACGAAATTGGACAATTCAAGTTCAAAGGCAGTTCGTGCCATAATGAGTGGTTGGTACATTTCGTAGTTCTAGTGATTGGATTTCACTCAAAACTCACCAAATGACTCCTCCCAACATATTATGATGAGTCCTAAGTTTTGGGCTCCATCGGAAATCAATAGGTGTACGAAATTGGACACTTCAAGTTCAAAGGCAGTTTGTTCAGAATTGGAGTGGTTGGTGTATTCCGTAGTTCTAGCGATTGGATTTCACTCAAAACTCACCACATGACTCCTCCCACCATATTATGATGATGCCCAAATTTTGGGCTCGATCGGAAATCAATAGGTGTACGAAATTGGACAATTCAAATTCGAAGGCGGTTCGCGCCTTATTGGAGTGGCTGGTACATTTCGTAGTTCTAGCAATTGGATTTCACCCAAAACTCTCTACATGACTCCGCCCACCATATTCTGAAGATGCCCAAGTATTGGGCTCGATCTGAAATCAATAGTTGTACGAAATTGGACACTTCAAGTTCAAACGCAGTTTGTTCAGAATTGGAGTGGTTGGTGTATTCCGTAGTTCTAGAGATTGGATTTCACTCAAAACTCAACACATGATTCCTCCCACCATACTACGATGATGCCCAAGTTTTGGGCTCGATCGGAAATCAATAGGTGTACGAAATTGGACAATTCAAGTTCAAACGCAGTTCGTGCCATATTGGAGTGGTTGGTACATTTCGTAGTTCTAGCGATTGGATTTCACTCAAAACCCACCAAATGACTCCTCCCAACATATTATGATGACTCCCAAGTTTTGGGCTCGATCGGAAATTAGACAATTCAACTTCAAAGGCAGTTCGTGCTCTATTGGAGTGTTCGATGTATTCCGTAGTTCTAGCTATTGGATTTCGCTCAAACTCACCACATGACTCCTCCCACCATATTATGATGATGCCCAAGTTTTGGGCTCCATCGGAAATCAATTGGCGTACGAAATTGGACAATTCAAGTTCAAAGGCAGTTCGTGCCTTTTTGGAATGCTTGGTACATTTCGTAGTTCTAGCGATTGGATTTCACTCAAAACTCCCCAAATGACTCCTCCCACCATGTTATGATGATGCCCAAGTTTTGGGCTCGATCAGAAATCAATGGGTGTACGAAATTGGACACTTCAAGTTCAAAGCAGTTTGTTCCGAATTGGAGTGGTTGGTGTATTCCGTAGTTCTAGCAATTGGATTTCACTCAAAACTCACCACATGACTCCTCCCACCATATCATGATGATGCCCAAGTTTTGGGCTAGATTGGAAATCAATAGATTTACGAAATTGGACACTTCAAGTTCAAAGGCAGTTTGTTCTGAATTGGAGTGGTTGGTGTATTCCGTAGTTCTAGCGATTGGATTTCACTCAAAACTCACCAATTGACTCCTCCCAACATATTATGATGATTCCCAAGTTTTGGGCTAGATTGGAAATCAATAGATTTACGAAATTGGACACTTCAAGTTCAAAGGCAGTTTGTTCTGAATTGGAGTGGTTGGTGTATTCCGTAGTTCTAGCGATTGGATTTCACTCAAAACTCACCAATTGACTCCTCCCAACATATTATGATGATTCCCAAGTTTTGGGATAGATTGGAAATCAATAGATTTACGAAATTGGACACTTCAAGTTCAAAGGCAGTTTGTTCTGAATTGGAGTGGTTGGTGTATTCCGTAGTTCTAGCGTTTGGATTTCACACAAAACTCACCACATGACTCCTCCCACCGTACTATGATGATGCCGAAGTTTTGGGCTCGATCGGAAATCAGTAGGTGTACGAAATTGGACAATTCAAGTTCAAAGGCAGTTCGTGCCTTATTGGAGTGGTTGGTACATTTCGTAGTTCTAGCGATTGGATTTCACTCAAAACTCATCAAATGACTCCTCCCACCATATTATGATGATGCCCATGTTTTGGGCTCGATCGGAAATCAATAGGTGCACGGAATTGGACAATTCAAGTTCAAAGGCAGTTCGTGCCTTATTGGAGTGGTTGGTACATTTCGTAGTTCTAGCGATTGGATTTCACTCAAAACTCACCAAATGACTTCTCCCACCATATTATGATGATGCCCAAGTTTTGGACTCGATCGGAAATCAATAGGTGTACGAAATTGGACACTTCAAGTTCAAAGGCAGTTTGTTCCGAATTGGAGTGGTTGGTACATTTCGTAGTTCTGGCAATTGGATTTCACTCAAAACTCACGAAATGACTCCTCCCAACATATTATGATTATTCCCAAGTTTTGTGCTCGATCGGAAATCAATAGGTGTACGTAATTGGACACTTCAAGTTCAAAGGCAGTTTGTTCCAAATTGGAGTGGTGGGTGTATTCCGTAGTTCGAGCGATTGGATTTCACTCAAAACGCACCACATGACTCCAACAACCATATTATGGTGATGCCCAAGTTTTGGACTCGATCGGAAATCAATAGGTGTACGAAATTGGACACTTCAAGTTCAAAGGCAGTTTGTTCCGAATTGGAGTAGTTGGTGTATAACGTAGTTCTAGCGATTGGATTTCACCCAAAACTCTCCACATGACTCCCCCCACCATATTATGATGATGCCCAAGTTTTGGGCTCGATCGGAAATCAATAGGTGTACGAAATTGGACACTTCAAGTTCAATGGCAGTTCGTGCCTTATTGGATTTCCTTCAGACGTCACCAAATGACTCCTCCCAACATTTTATGATGATTCCCAAGTTTTGGGCTCGATCGGAAATCAATAGGTGTACCAAATTGGACACTTCAAGTTCAAAGGCAGTTTGTTCCGAATTGGATTGGTTGGTGTATTCCGTAGTTCTAGCGTTTGGATTTCACCCAAAACTCACCACATGACTCCTCCCATCATATTATGATGATGCCCAAGTTTTGGGCTCGATCGGAAATCAGTAGGTGTACGAAATTGGACAATTCAAGTTCAAAGGCAGTTCGTGCCTTATTGGAGTGGTTGGTACATTTCGTAGTTCTAGCGATTGGATTTCACTCAAAACTCACCAAATGGCTCCTCCCACCATATTATGATGATGCCCAAGTTTTGGGCTCGATCGGAAATCAATAGGTGTACGAAATTGGACACTTCAAGTTCAAAGGCAGTTTGTTCCGAATTGGAGTAGTTGGTGTATTCCGTAGTTCTAGCGATTGGATTTCACCCAAAACTCTCCACATGACTCCTCCCACCATATTATGATGATGTCCAAGTTTTGGGCTCGATCGGAAATCAATAGGTGTGCGAAATTGGACACTTCAAGTTCAAAGGCAGTTCGTGCCTTATTGGATTTCCTTCAGACCTCACCAAATGACTCCTCCCAACATTTTATGATGATTCCCAAGTTTTGGGCTCGATCGGAAATCACCAAGTGTACGAAATTGGACAATTCATGTTCAAAGGGAGTTCGTGCCTTATTGGAGTGGTTGGTGTATTCCGTAGTTCTAGCGATTGGATTTCACTCAAAACTCACCACATGACTCCTCACACCATATTATGATGATGCCCAAGTTTTGGGCTTGATCGGAAATCAATAGGTGTACGAAATTGGACACTTCTCAAGTTCAATGGCAGTGTGTTACGAATTGGAGTGGTTGGTGTATTCCGTACTTCTAGCGATTCGATTTCACTCAAAACTCACCACATGACTCCTCCCACTATATTATGATGATGTCCAAGTTTTGGGCTCGATCGGAAATCAATAGGTCTGCGAAATTGGACACTTCAAGTTCAAAGGCAGTTCGTGCCTTATTGGATTTCCTTCAGACCTCACCAAATGACTCCTCCCAACATTTTATGATGATTCCCAAGTTTTGGGCTCGATCGGAAATCACCAAGTGCACGAAATTGGACAATTCAAGTTCAAAGGCAGTTCGTGCCTTAATGGAGTGGTTGTTACATTTCGTAGTTCTAGCGATTGGATTTCACTCAAAACTCACTACATGACTCCTCCCACCTTATTATGAAGATGCCCAAGTTTTGGGTTCGATCGGAAATCAATAGGTGTACGAAATTGGACAATTCAAGTTCAAAGGCAGTTCGTGCTTTTTATTGGAGTTCTTGGTGTATTCCGTAGTTCTAACGCTTGGATTTCACTCAAAACTTACCAAATGACTCCTCCCACCATATTATGATGATGCCCATGTTTTGGGATCGATCGGAAATCAATAGGTGTACGAAATTGGACACTTCAAGTTCAAAGGCAGTTCGTGCGTTATTGCAGTGGTTGGTACATTTCGTAGTTCTAGCGATTGGATTTCACTCAAAACTCACCACATGACTCCTCCCACCATATTATGATGATGCCCAACTTTTGGGCTCGATCGGAAATCAATAGGTGTACGAAATTGGACACTTCTCAAGTTCAATGGCAGTGTGTTACGAATTGGAGTGGTTGGTGTATTCCGTACTTCTAGCGATTCGATTTCACTCAAAACTCACTACATGACTCCTCCCACCTTATTATGATGATGCCCAAGTTTTGGGTTCGATCGGAAATCAATAGGTGTACGAAATTGGACAATTCAAGTTCAAAGGCAGTTCGTGCTTCTTATTGGAGTGTTTGGTGTATTCCGTAGTTCTAGCGATTGGATTTCACTCAAAACTTACCAAATGACTCCTCCCACCATATTATGATGATGTCCAAGTTTTGGGCTCAATCGGAAATCAATAGGTGCACGAAATTGGACAATTCAAGTTCAAAGGCAGTTCGTGCCTTAATGGAGTGGTTGGTACATTTCGTAGTTTTAGCGATTGGATTTCACTCAAAACTCACTACATGACTCCTCCCACCTTATTACGATGATGCCCAAGTTTTGGGTTCGATCGGAAATCAATAGGTGTACGAAATTGGACAATTCAAGTTCAAAGGCAGTTCGTGCTTTTTATTGGATTGCTTGGTGTATTCCGTAGTTCTAGCGCTTGGATTTCACTCAAAACTTACCAAATGACTCCTCCCACCATATTAAGATGATGCCCATGTTTTGGGATCGATCGGAAATCAATAGGTGTACGAAATTGGACACTTCAAGTTCAAAGGCAGTTCGTGCGTTATTGCAGTGGTTGGTACATTTCGTAGTTCTAGCATTGGATTTCACTCAAAACTCACTACATGACTCCTACCACCATATTATGATGATGCCCAAGTTTTGGGCTCGATCGGAAATCAATAGGTGTACGAAATTGGACAAGTTAAGTTCAAAGGCAGTTCGTGCCTTCTTGAAGTGGTTGGTGTATTCCGTAGTTCTTGCTATTGGATTTCACTCAAAACTCACCAAATGACTCCACCCATGATATTATGATGATGCCCAAGTTTTGGGCTCGATCGGAAATCAGTAGGTGTACGAAATTGGAAAATTCAAGTTTGAAAGGCAGTTCGTTTCGAATTGGAGTGGTTGGTGTATTCCGTAGTTCTCGCCATTAGATTTCACTCAAGACTCACCAAATGACTCCTCTCATCATATTATGATGATGCCCAAGTTTTGGGCTCGATCGGAAATCAACAGCTGTACGAAATTGGACAATTCAAGTTCAAAGGAAGTTAGTTACGAATTGGAGTGGTCGGTGTATTCCGTAGTTCTAGCGATTGGATTTCACTCAAAACTCACCACATGACTCCTCCCACCATATTATGATGATGCCCAAGTTTTGGGCTCGATCAGAAATCAATAGGTGTACGAAATTGGAAAATTCAAGTTCAAAGGTAGTTCGTGCTTTATTGGTGTGGTTGGTGTATTCCGTAGTTCTAGCGATTGGATTTCACTCAAAAATCACCAAATGACTCCTCCCATCATATTATGATGATGCCCAAGTTTTGGATTCGATCGGAAATCAACAGGTGTACGAAATTGGACAATTCATGTTCGAGGGCAGTTCGTGCCTTATTGGAGTGGCTGGAGTATTCCGTAGTTCTGGCGGTTGAATTTCACTCACAACTCTCCAAATGACTCCTCCCACCATATTATGATGATGCCCAAGTTTTGGGCTCGATCGGAAATCACCAAGTGTACGAAATTGGACAATTCATGTTCAAGGGCAGTTCGTGCCTTATTGGAGTGGTTGGTGTATTCCGTAGTTCTAGCGATTGGATTTCACTCAAACCTCACCACATGACTCCTCCCACCATACTATGATGATGCCCAACTTTTGGGCTTGATCGGAAATCAATAGGTGCACGAAATTGGACACTTCAAGTTCAAAGGCATTTTGTTCCGAATTGGAGTGGTTGGTGTATTCCGTAGTTCTTGCAATTGGATTTCTCCCAAAACTCACCACATGACTCCTCGCACATATTATGATGATGCCCAAGTTTTGGGCTCGATCGGAAATCAATAGGTGTATGCAATTGGACACTTCAAGTTCAAAGGCAGTTTGTTACGAATTGGAGTGGTTGGTGTATTCTGTAGTTCTAGCGATTGGATGTCACTCAAAACTCACCACATGACTCCTCCCACCATATTATGATGATGCCCAAGGTTTGGGCTCGATCGGAAATCAATAGGTGTACGAAATTGGACAATTCAAGTTCAAAGGCAGTTCGTGCTTTATTGGAGGGTTTGGTGTATTCCGTTGTTCTAGTGATTGGATTTCACTCAAAACTCATCAAATGACTCCTCCCACCATATTATGATGATGCCCATGTTTTGGGCTCGATCGGAAATCAATAGGTGCACGGAATTGGACAATTCAAGTTCAAAGGCAGTTCGTGCCTTATTGGGCTGGTTGGAACATTTCGTAGTTCTAGCGATTGGATTTCTCTCAAAACTCACTAAATGACTCCTCCCACCATATTATTTTGATGCCCAAGTTTTGGGCTCGATCGGAAATCAATAGGTGTACGAAATTGGACACTTCAAGTTCAAAGGCAGTTTGTTCCGAATTGGAGTGGTTGGTGTATTCCGTTGTTCTAGCGATTGTATTTCACTCAAAACTCACCACATGACTCCTCCCACCACCTTTTGGGCATGATCGGAAATCAATAGGTGTACGAAATTGGACACTTCAAGTTTAGAGGCAGTTTGTTACGAATTGGAGTGGTTGGTGTATTTCGTAGTTCTTGCGACTGGATTTCACTCAAAACTCACCACATGACTCCTCCCACCTTATTATGATGATGCCCAAGTTTTGGGTTCGATCGGAAACCAATAGGTGTACGAAATTGGACACTTCAAGTTCAAAGGCAGTTCGTGCTTTGCTGGAGTGTTTGGTGTATTGCATAGTTCTAGCGATTGGATTTCACTCAAAACTCATCAAATGACTCCTCCCACCATATTATGATGATGCCCAAGTTTTGGGCTCGATCGGAAATCAATAGTGGTATGAAATTGGACACTTCAAGTTCAAAGGCAGTTTATTCCGAATTGGAGTGGTTGGTGTATTCCGTAGTTCTACCGATTGGATTTCACTCAAAACTCACCACATGACTCCTCCCACCATATTATGATGATGCCCAAGTTTTGGGCTCGATCGGAAATCAATAGGTGTGCGAAATTGGACAATTCAAGCTCAAAGGCAGTTCGCGCTTTATTGGAGTATTTGGTGTATTCCGTAGTTCTAGCGATTGGATTTCACTCAAAACTCGTCAAATGACTCCTCCCACTTATATGATGATGATGCCCATGTTTTGGGCTCGGTCGGAAATCAATAGGTGTACGAAATCGGACACTTCAAGTTCAAAGGCAATTTGTTCCGAATTGGGGTGGTTGGTGTATTCCGTAGTTCTAGCAATTGGATTTCACCCAAAACTCACCACATGACTCCTCGCACTATATTATGAAGATGCCCAAGTTTTGGGCTCGATCGGAAATCAATAGGTTTACGAAATTGGACACTTCAAGTTCAAAGGCAGTTTGTTCCGAATTGGAGTGGTTGATGTATTCCGTCGTTCTAGCGATTGGATTTCAATGAAAACTCACCACATGACTCGTCCCACCATATTATGATGATGTCCAAGTTTTGGGCTCGATCGGAAATCAATAGGTGTACGAAATTGGACACTTCAAGTTGAAATGCAATTTGTTCCGAATTGGAGTGGTTGGTGTATTCCGTAGTTCTAGCGGTTGGATTTCACTCAAAACTCTTCACACAACTCCTCCAACCATATTATGATGATGCGCAAGTTTTGGGCTCGATCGGGAATCAATAGGTGTACGAAATTGGACACTTCAAGTTCAAAGTCAGTTTGTTCCGAATTGGGGTGGTTGGTGTATTCCGTAGTTCTAGCGATTGGATTTCACTCAAAATTCACCGCATGACTCCTCCCGCCATATTATGATGATGCCCAAGTTTTGGGCTCGATCGGAAATCAATAGGTGTACGAAATTGGACACTTCAAGTTCGAAGGCAGTTTGTTCCGAATTGGAGTGGTTGGTGTATTTCGTAGTTCTAGCGATTGGATTTCACTCAAAACTCACCACATGACTCCTCCCACCTTATTATGATGATGCCCAAGTTTTGGGTTCGATCGGAAATCAATAGGTGTACGAAATTGGACAATTCAAGTTTAAAGGCAGTTCGTGCTTTATTGGAGTGTTTGGTGTATTCCATAGTTCTAGCGATTGGATTCCACCCAAAACTCACCACATGCCTCCTCCCACCATATTATGGTGATGCCCAAGTTTTGGGCTCGATCGGAGATCAATAGGTGTACCAAATTGGACACTTCAAGTTCAAAGGCAGTTTGTTCCGAATTGGGGTGGTTGGTGTATTCCGTAGTTCTAGCGATTGGATTTCACTCAAAACTCACCAAATGACTTCTCCCACCATATTATGATGATGCCCAAGTTTTGGGCTCTATCGGAGATCAATGTTGCGTTGATTCAGCTGCACCAAAATGGATTCAGCTGCATCCTCAACTTGTGATACTCGCAAGTGCACGAGCCGTTGGTAGTTTAGCATATGTAAGTGCGAGGTCGATTCCACACGGATTGGTGATTGAATAATCAAATTTAGTTTTCCTGCACAAAACAAAAATGAAAACAAAAGAAACAAAACAAGAAGAAAGAAAGTAACTAAGACAAGATGGTGTTGTTTTAGAATCCACCCTAATTGTTCTAATCATGTGATGGCAGCAAGTAAACAAATTGATTCACTCATGAAGATGCTCACAAATAAGTCCATGGTGTTTGGATCAAATTGCATTGAACATCACAAGGACCCCAAGCATGGTGTTTACATTAGGAGAACTAGAAACCAAATCACATGAGTTGCTAATGGATGGAATGAAGATGATCCCCAAACCCTCCCAACAAGAGCATAAGGCATAAAACCTTAGGTGATCAATCAAAGGATGCAAAACAGCTCCATTAAAATAGTGAAGAGGAATTCATGAATGAAATCAAACTTTATAAACTCAAACCATGATACAAGACTAGCAAGATGTTTATTAAAACTAATAACAGAAAAATAAAGTAAAACAAAAGAAATACAAGAAGAAAATAAAAGACAAAGAGAGGAGAAGAAGATAAGGACAGCATGCTAGAGATGAAAAAGATTCATCTCCATGGCTGCCAGGAGGCCAAAGCCTCCCAGCTGCTGCCTTCTCCCTTCTCTCCCTTTGTGACTCTCAACTTTCCCTCTCTTTGTGTACAATGAAAGTGTAAATGATGGAACTCTCTTTCTGACTCTAGAGACTCCCTATTTATAGGCACAAGGGTTAAGTGAATCAGATTATACAATTAAGTTCACTAACCACACCTATTTCACCTAACACACAATTACATTTGAAAACAATTAATCTTCTCTTTAGGCTTAGTGTTGCAGCATCCACTTCATCTTATTTTATTCCTTTTGGCTACTGAAAAATTCCACCCAAATATAAGAAATGCATCTGCTTCACCTAACTTCCCCACAATCAATAACACATCATGCTTATGCCAATATGACCAAGCACACTTAGCTCAACCTTAGGTCAGCATGACCAGCAACTTCAAGGGCTTACGAATTAGGCTTCCCTTAAGCAAATTATGACTTTAAGCACTCAACCTTGAAGTTCAGAATGTCTTCTTTCCATCCATATGTTATTTGGGCCAATCCAAGGTCGGAGGAAGAAGTTAAGGCCGAAACAAATTGCTAACTCGTTTTGCGCGCTGATAAAATCCATCCTGAGCATGGTTTTGTGTTTGCTAGGTCACGAACTCCAGATTTATCCAATGGGGCTGAAATTTGGATATGTTATAGTACACACCCATTGCAACAACTTTCATGAATAATTCTGCCTCATCCGAGCTGTGTAGGTTGCTGAAACAAAGCTTGCAATATGACCTACGAAACTGGGCTGGCAAGGGGCTGTAGCCAAAATGAGTTTGTCTTGAAGCTCTTCTTCCATTCATCCAAATCAGGCCTTAACATGCTTGAATTGCATGAATTATGCTCTTTTGCTCTATTGGCCTACAAAACACACAAAGAGAGGCAAAAAACTCAGAATTATAGGAAACTAAGCAAAAGAAATAAGCAAATAGGGTATGTATATGTATGAAATTATGAGCTTAACAATCAATAGGTGTACCAAATTGGACACTTCAAGTTCAAAGGCAGTTTGTTCCGAATTGGAGTGGTTGGTGTATTCCGCAGTTCTAGCGATTGGATTTCACTCAAAACTCACCACATGACTACTCCCAAAATATTATGATGATGCCCAAGGTTTGGGCTCGATCAGAAATCAATAGGTGTACGAAATTGGACACTTCAAGTTGAAATGCAGTTTGTTCCGAATTGGAGTGGTTGGTGTATTCCGTAGTTCTAGCAATTGGATTTCACTCAAAACTCACCACATGACTCCTCCCACCATATTATGATGATGCCCAAGTTTTGGGCTCGATCAGAAATCAATAGGTGTACGAAATTGGACACTTCAAGTTCAAAGGCAGTTTGTTACGAATTGGAGTGGTTGGTGTATTCCGTAGTTCTAGCGATTGGATTTCACTCAAAACTCACCACATGACTCCTCCCACCATATTATGATGATGCCCAAGTTTTGGGCTCGATCAGAAATCAACAGTGGTACGAAATTGGACACTTCAAGTTCAAAGGCAGTTTGTTCCGAATTGGAGTGGTTGGTGTATTCCGTAGTTCTAGCAATTGGATTTCACTCAAAACTCACCACATGACTCCTCCCACCATATTATGATGATGCCCAAGTTTTGGGCTCGATCGGAAATCAATAGGTGTGCGAAATTGGACAATTCAAGCTCAAAGGCAGTTCGTGCTTTATTGGAGTGTTTGGTGTATTCCGTAGTTCTAACGATTGGATTTCACTCAAAACTCGTAAAATGACTCCTCCCACCATATTATGACGATGCCCATGTTTTGGGCTCGATCGGAAATCAATAGGTGTACGAAATTGGACAATTCAAGTTCAAGGGCAGTTCGTGCTTTATTGGAGTGTTTGGTGTATTCCATAGTTCTAGCGATTGGATTTCACTCAAAATCTACCAAATCACTCCTCCCACCATATTACGATGATGCCCAAGTTTTGGGCACGATCGGAAATCAATAGGTGCACGAAATTGGACAATTCAAGTTTAAAGGCAGTTCGTGCCTTATTGGAGTGGTTGGTGTATTCCGTAGTTCTAGCGATTGTATTTTACTCAAAACTCACCACATGACTCCTCCCACCATATTATGATGATGCCCAAGTTTTGGGCACGATCGGAAATCACTAGGAGTACGAAATTGGACACTTCAAGTTCAAAGGCAGTTTGTTCCGAATTGGAGTGGTTGGTGTATTCCATAGTTCTAGCGATTGGATTTCCCTCAAAACTCACAACATGACTCCTCCCACCATATTAAGATGATGCCCACGTTTTGGGCTCGATCGGAAATCAATAGTTGTACGAAATTGGACATTTCAAGTTCGAAGGCAGTTTGTTCCGAATTGGAGTGGTTGGTGTATTCTGTAGTTCTAGCGATTGGATTTCACTCAAAACTCACAACATGACTCCTCCCACCATATTATGATGATGCCCAAGTTTTGGGCTCGACCGGAAATCAATAGGTGTACGAAATTGGACAATTCAAGTTCAAAGGCAGTAAGTTCCGAATTTTAGTGGTTGGTGTAGTCCGTAGTTATAGGGATTGGATTTCACCCAAAACTCACCACATGACTCCTCGCACCATATTATGATGATGCCCAACTTTTATGCTCGATCGGAAATCAATAGGTGCACGAAATTGGACACTTCAAGTTCAAAGGCAGTTTGTTCCGAATTGGAGTGGTTGGTGTATTCTGTAGTTCTAGCGATTGGATTTCACTCAAAACTCACCACATGACTCCTCCCACCATGCTATGATGATGCCCAAGTTTTGGGCCCGATCGGAAATCAATAGCTGTACGAAACTGGACAATTCAAGTTCAAAGGAAGTTCGTGCCTTATTGCAGTGGTTGGTGTATTTCGTAGTTCTAGCGATTGGATTTCATTCAAAACTCCCCAAATGACTCGTCCCAACATATTCTGATGATGCCCAAGTTTGGGCTCAATCGGAAATCAATAGGTGTACGAATTGGACAATTCAAGTTCAAAGGCAGTTCGTGCCTTATTGGAGTGGTTGGTGTATTTCGTAGTTCTAGCGATTGGATTTCACTCAAAACTCATCAAATCACTCCGCCCACCATATTATGATGATGCCCAAGTTTTGTGCTCGATCGGAAATCAATAGGTGTACGAAATTGGACACTTCAAGTACAAAGGCAGTTTGTTCCGAATTGGAGTGGTTGGTATATTCCGTAGTTCTAGCGATTGGATTTCACCCAAAACACACCACATGACTCCTCCCACCATATTAAGATGATGCCCATGTTTTGGGCTAGATCGGAAATCAATAGTTGTACGAAATTGGACATTTCAAGTTCGAAGGCAGTTTGTTCCGAATTGGAGTGGTTGGTGTATTCTGTAGTTCTAGCGATTGGATTTCACTCAACACTCACCACATGACTCCTCCCACCATGCTATGATGATGCCTAAGTTTTCGGCTCGATCGGAAATCAATTGCTGTACGAAATTGGACAATTCAAGCTCAAAGGCAGTTCGTGCTTTATTGGAGTGTTTGGTGTATTCCGCAGTTCTAGCGGTTGGATTTCACTCTAAACTCATCAAATGACTTCTCCCACCATATTATGATGTTGCCCAAGTTTTGGGCTCGATCGGAAATCAATAGGTGTACGAAATTGGACACTTCAAGTTCAAAGGCAGTTTGTTCCGAATTGGAGTGGTTGGTGTATTCCGTAGTTCTAGCAATTGGATTTCACTCAAAAATCACCACTTGACTACTCCCACCATATTACGATGATGCCCAACTTTTGGGCTTGATCGGAAATCAATAGGTGTACGAAATTGGACACTTCAAGTTCAAAGGCAGTTCGTGCTTTATTGGAGTGGTTGGTGTATTCCGTAGTTCTAGCGATTGGCTTTCACTCAAAACTCGCCACTTGACTCCTCCAACCATATTATGATGATGCCCACGTTTTGGGCTCGATCGGAAATCAATAGGTGTACGAAATTGGACAATTCAACTTCGAAGGCAGTTTGTTCTGAATTGGAGTGGTTGGTGTATGCTGTTGTTCTAGCGATTGGATTTCACTCAAAACTCATCAAATGACTCCTCCCACCATATTATGATGATGCCCAAGTTTTGGGCTCGATTGGAAATGAATAGGTGGACGAAATTGGACAATTCAAGTTCAAAGGCAGTTTGTTCCGAATTGGAGTGGTTGGTGTATTCCGTAGTTCTAGCGATTGGATTTCACTCTAAACTCACCACTTAACTACTCCCACCGTATTATGATGATGCCCAAGTTTTGGGCTCGATCGGAAATCAATAGGTGTACGAAATTGGACAATTCAACTTCGAAGGCAGTTTGTTCTGAATTGGAGTGGTTGGTGTATGCTGTTGTTCTAGCGATTGGATTTCACTCAAAACTCATCAAATGACTCCTCCCACCATATTATGATGATGCCCAAGTTTTGGGCTCGATTGGAAATGAATAGGTGGACGAAATTGGACACTTCAAGTTCAAAGGCAGTTTGTTCCGAATTGGAGTGGTTGGTGTATTCCGTAGTTCTAGCGATTGGATTTCACTCAAAACTCATCAAATGACTCCTCCCACCGTATTATGATGATGCCCAAGTTTTGGGCTCGATCGGAAACCAATAAGTGTACGAAATTGGACACTTAAAGTTCAAAGCCAGTTCGTGCTTTATTGAAGTGGTTGGTGTATTCCGTAGTTCAAGCGATTGCCTTTCAGTCAAAACTCACCACATGACTCCTCCCACCATATTATGATGATGTCCAAGTTTTGGGCTCGATCGGAAATCAATAGGTGTACGAAATTGGACAATTCAAGTTCAAAGGCAGTTTGTTCCGAATTGGAGTGGTTGGTGTATTCCATAGTTCTAGCGATTGGATTTCCCTCAAAACTCACCACTTGACTACTCCCACCATATTATGATGATGCCCAAGTTTTGGGCTCGATCGGAAATCAATAGGTGTACGAAATTGGACAATTCAAGTTCAAAGGCAGTTTGTTCTGAATTGGAGTGGTTGGTGTATGCCGTAGTTCTAGCGATTGGATTTCACTCAAAACTCACCAAATGACTCCTCCCACCATATTATGATGATGCCCAAGTTTTGGGCTCGATCGGAAATGAATAGGTGTACGAAATTGGACACTTCAAGTTCGAAGGCAGTTTGTTCCGAATTGGAGTGGTTGGTGTATTCTGTAGTTCTAGTGATTGGATTTCACTCAAAACTCACCAAATGACTCCTCCCACCATATTATGATGATGCCCAAGTTTTGGGCTCGATCGGAAATCAATAGGTGTACGAAATTGGACACGTCAAGTTCAAAGGCAGTTTGTTCCGAATTGGAGTGGTTGGTGTATTCCTTAGTTCTAGCGATCGGATTTCACTCAAAACTCTCCACATGACTCCTCCCACCATATTATGTTGATGCCCAAATTTTGGGCTCGATCGGAAATCAATAGGTGTACGAAATTGTACAATTCATGTTCAAAGGCAGTTCGTGCCTTATTGGATTGGTTGGTGTATTTCTTAGTTCTAGCTATTGGATTTCACTCAAAACTCCCCAAATGACTCCTCCCAACTTATTATGATGACGCCCAAGTTTTGGGCTCTATCGGAAATCCATAGGTGTACGAAATTGGACACTTCAAGTGCAAACGCAGTTTGTTCCGAGTTGGAGTGGTTGGTGTATTCTGTAGTTCTAGCGATTGGATTTCACTCAAAACTCACCGAATGACTCCTCCCACCATTTTATGATGATGCCCAAGTTTTGGGCTCGATCGGAAATCAATAGGTGTACGAAATTGGACAATCCAAGTTCAAAGGCAGTTCGTGCTTTATTGGAGTATTTGGTGTATTCCGTAGTTCTAGCGATTGGATTTCACTCAAAACTCATCAAATGACTCCTCCCACCATATTATGATGATGCCCAAATTTTGGGCTCGATCGGAAACCAATAGGTGTACGAAATTGGACATTTCAAGTTCAAAGGCAGTTTGTTCCGAATTGGAGTGGTTGGTGTATTCCGTAGTTCTAGCAATTGGATTTCACTCAAAACTCACCACATGCCTCCTCCCACCATATTATTATGATGCCCAAGTTTTGGGCTCGATCGGAAATCAATAGGTGTACGAAATTGGACAATTCAAGTTCAAAGGCAGTTCGTGTTTTATTGGAGTGTTTGGTGTATTCCGCAGTTCTAGCGATTGGATTTCACTCAAAACTCATCAAATGACTCCTCCCACCATATTATAATGTTGCCCAAGTTTTGGGCTCGATCGGAAATCAATAGGTGTACGAAATTAGACAATTCTAGTTCCAAGGAAGTTCGTGCTTTATTGGAGTGTTTGGTGTATTCCGTAGTTATAGCAATTGGATTTCACTCGAAACTCACCAAATGACTCCTCCCACCATATTATGATGATGCCCAAGTTTTGGGGTCGATCGGAAATCAATAGTTGTACGAAATTGGACACTTCAAGTTCAAAGGCAGTTTGTTCCGAATTGGACTGGTTGGTGTATTCCATAGTTATGGCGATTGGATTTCACTCAAAACTCACTACATGACTCCTCCCAACATATTATAATGATGCCCAAGTTTTGGGCTCGATCGGAAATCAATAGGTGTAGGAAATTGGACACTTCAAGTTCATAGGCAGTTTGTTCCGAATTGGAGTGGTTGGTGTATTCCGTAGTTCTAGCTTTCGGATTTCACTCAAAACTCACCACGTGACTCTTATCACCATATTATGATGATGCCCAAGTTTTGGGCTCGATCGGAAATCAATAGGTGTACGAAATTGGACAATTCAAGTTCAAAGGCAGTTATTGTTTTATTGGAGTGTTTGGTGTATTACGCAGTTCTAGCGATTGGATTTCACTCAAAACTCACCACATGACTCCTCCGAACATATTATGAGGATGCCCAAGTTTTGGGCTGAATCGGAAATCAATAGGTGTACGAAATTGGACACTTCAAGTTCGAAGGCAATTTGTTCCGAATTGGAGTGGTTGGTGTATTCCGTTGTTCTGGCAATTGGATTTCACTCAAAACTCACCACATGACTCCTCCCAACATATTATGATGAGGCCCAAGTTTTGGCCTCGATCGGAAACCAATTGCTTTACGAAATTAGACACTTCAAGTTCAAAGGCAGTTCGTGCTTTATTGGATTGTTTGGTGTATTCCATAGTTCTAGCGATTGGATTTCACTCAAAACACACCACATGACTCCTCCCACCATATTATGATGATGCCCATGTTTTGGGCTCGATCGGAAATCAATAGGTGTACGAAATTGGACAATTCAAGTTCAAAGGCAGTTCCTGTTTTATTGGAGTGTTTGGTGTATTCCGCAGTTCTAGCGATTGGATTTCACTCAAAACTCTCCACATGACTCCTCCCACCACATTATGATGATGCCCAAGTTTTGGGCTGAATCGGAAATCAATAGGTGTACGAAATTGGACACTTCAAGTTCGAAGGCAATTGTTCCGAATTGGAGTGGTTGGTGTATTCCGTAGTTCTGGCAATTGGATTTCACTCAAAACTCATCACATGACTCCTCCCACCATATTATGATTATGCCCAAGTTTTGGGCTCGATCGGAAATCAATAGGTGTAGGAAATTGGACAATTCAAGTTCAAAGGCATTTCGCGCTTTATTTAATTGTTTGGTGTATTCCACAGTTCTAGCGATTGGATTTCACTCAAAACTCATCAAATGACTCATCCCACCCCATATTATGATGATACCAAAGTTTTGGGCTCGATCGGAAATCAATAGGTGTTGGAAATTGGACAATTCAAGTTCAAAGGCATTTCGCGCTTTATTTAATTGTTTGGTGTATTCCGCAGTTCTAGCGATTGGATTTCACTCAAAACTCACCACATGACTCCTCCCAACATATTATGATAATGCCCAAGTTTTGGGCTCTATCAGAAATCAATAGGTGCACGAAATTGGACAATTCAAGTTTGAAGGCAGTTCGCGCTTTATTGGATTGTTTGGTGTATTCCGCAGTTCTAGCGATTGGATTTCACTCAAAACTCACCACATGACTCCTCCGAACATATTATGAGGATGCCCAAGTTTTGGGCTCGATCGGAAATCAATAGGTGTACGAAATTGGACAATTCATGTTCAAAGGCAGTTCGTGCTTTATTGGAGTGTTTGGTGTATTCCGTAGTTCTAACGGTTGGATTTCACTCAAAACTCACCAAATGACTCCTCCCACCATATTATGATGATGCCCAAGTTTTGGGCTCGATCAGAAATCAATAGGTGTACGAAATTGGACACTTCAAGTTTAAAGGCAGTTTGTTCCGAATCGGAGTGGTTGGTGTATTCCGTAGTTATAGCAATTGGATTTCACTCAAAACTCACCACATGACTCCTCCCACCATAATATGATGATGCCTAAGTTTTGGGCTAGATTGGAAATCAATAGGTGTACGAAATTGGACATTTCAAGTTCAAAGGCTGTTTGTTCCGAGCTGGAGTGGTTGGTGTATTCCGCAGTTCTAGGGATTGGATTTCTCCCAAAACTCGCCATATGACTCCTCCCACAATATTATGATGATGCCCAAGTTTTGGGCTCGATCGGATATCAATAGATGTACGAAATTGGACAATTCAAGTTCAAAGGCTATTCATTCCTTATTGGAGGGGTTGGTACATTTCGTAGTTATGGCGATTGGATTTCACTCAGAACTCACCAAATGACTCCTCCCAACATATTATGGTGATTCCCAAGTTTTGGGCTCGATCGGAAATCAATAGGTGTACGAAATTTGACACTTCAAGTTCAGAGGCAGTTTATTCCGAATTGGTGTGGTTGGTGTATTCCGTAGTTCTAGCGATTGGATTTCACTCAAAACTCACCACATGACTCCTCCCACCATATTATGATTATGCCCAAGTTTTGGGCTCGATCGGAAATCAATAGGTGTACGAAATTGGACAATTCAATTTCTAAGGCAGTTCGTGCTTTATTGGAGTGTTTTGTGTATTCCGTAGTTCTAGAGATTGGATTTCACTCAAAACTCACCAAATGACTCCTCCCACCATATTAAGATGATGCCCAAGTTTTGGGCTCGATCGGAAATCAATAGGTATACGAAATTGGACACTTCAAGTTGAAAGGCAGTTTGTTCCGAATTGGAGTGGTTGGTGTATTCTGTAGTTCAAGCGATTGGATTTCACTCAAAACTCACCACATGACTCCTCCCACCATATTATGATGATGCCCAAGTTTTGGGCTCGGTCGGAAATCAATAGGTGTACGAAATTGGACACTTCAAGTTCAAAGGCAGTTTGTTCCGAATTGGAGTGGTTGGTGTATTCTGTAGTTCTAGGGACTGGATTTCACTCAAAACTCACCACATGACTCCTCCCACCATATTATGATGATGGCCAAGTTTTGTTCTCGATCGGAAATCAATAGGTGTACGAAATTGGACAATTCAATTTCGAAGGCAGTTCGTGCTTTATTGGAGTGTTTGGTGTATTCCGTAGTTCAAGCGATTGGATTTCACTCAAAACTCACCACATGACTCCTCCCCCTATACTATGATGATGCCCAAGTTTTGGACTTAATCGGAAATCAATAGGTGTACGAAATTGGATACTTCAAGTTCAAAGGCAGTTCGTGCTTTATTGGAGTGTTTGGTGTATTCCGTAGTTCTAGAGATTGGATTTCACTCAAAACTCACCAAATGACTCCTCCCACCATATTAAGATGATGCTCAAGTTTTGGGCTCGATCCGAAATCAATAGGTGTACGAAATTGGACATTTCAAGTTCGAAGGCAGTTTTTTTCGAACTGGAGTGGTTGGTGTATTCCATTGTGATAGCGATTGGATTTCACTCAAAATTCTCCACATGAATCCTACCACGATATTATGATGATGCCCAAGTTTTGGGTTCGATCGGAAATCAATAGGTGTACGAAATTGGACAATTCCAGTTCCAAGGCAGTTCGTTCCGAATTGGACTGGTTGGTGTACTCCGTAGTTCTAGCGATTGGATTTCATTCAAAACTCTCCATATGACTCCTCCCACCATGTTCTGATGATGCCCAAGCTTTGGACTCAATCGGAAATGAATAGGTGTACGAAATTGGACACTTCAAGTTCAAAGGCAGTTTGTTCCGAATTGGAGTGGTTGGTGTATTTCGTAGTTCTAGAGATTGGATTTCACTCCAAACTCACCAAATGACTCCTCCCACCATTTTATGATGATGCCCAAGTTCTGGGCTTAATCGGAAATCAATAGGTGTACGAAATTGGACACTTCAGGTTCAAAGGCAGTAAGTTCCGAATTGGAGTGGTTGGTCTATTCCATAGTTCAAGCGATTGGATTTCACTCAAAATTCATCAAATGAATCCACCCACCATATTTGGGGGATGTCCAAGTATTGGGCTCGATCGGAAATCAATAGGTGTACGAAATTGGACAATTCAAGTTCAAAGGCAGTTTGTTCCGAATTGGAGTGGTTGGTGTATTCCGTAGTTCTAGCTATTGGATTTCACCCAAAACTCACCAAATGACTCCTCCCACCATATTATGATGATGCCCAAGTTTTGAGCTCGATCGGAATCAATAGGTGTTCGAAATTGGACAATTCAAGTTCAAAGACAGTTCGTGTTTTATTGGAGTGTTTGGTGTATTCCGTAGTTCTAGGGATTGGATTTCACTCAAAACTCACCAAATTAATCCTCCCACCATAATATGTTGATGCCCAAGTTTTGGGCACGGTCGGAAATGAATACGTGTACGAAATTGGACACTTCAAGTTCAAAGGCAGTTTGTTCCGAATTGGAGTGGTTGGTGTATTCCGTAGTTCTAGGGACTGGATTTCACTCAAAACTCACCACATGACTCCTCCCAACATATTCTGTTGATGCCCAAGTTTTTGGCTCCATCGGAAATCAATAGGTGTACGAAATTGGACACTTCAAGCTCAAAGGCAGTTTGTTCCGATTTAGTGAGATTGGTGTATTCCGTAGTTCTAGCAATTGGATTTCACTCAAAACTCACCACATGACTCCTCCCACCATATTACGATGATGCCCAAGTTTTGGGCACGGTCGGAAATCAATACGTGTACGAAATTGGACACTTCAAGTTCAAAGGCAGTTTGTTCCGAATTGGAGTGGTTGGTGTATTCCGTAGTTCTAGGGACTGGATTTCACTCAAAACTCACCACATGACTCCTCCCACCATATTATGATGATGCCCAAGTTTTGTTCTCGATCGGAAATCAATAGGTGTACGAAATTGGACAAGTCAATTTCAAAGGCGGTTCGTGCTTTATTGGAGTGTTTGGTGTATTCCGTAGTTCTAGAGATTGGATTTCACTCAAAACTCACCAAATTAATCCTCCCACCATAATATGATGATGCCCAAGTTTTGGGCTCGATCGGAAATCAATAGGTGTACGAAATTGGACACTTCATGTTGAAAGGCAGTTTGTTCCGAATTGGAGTGGTTGGTGTATTCCGTAGTTCAAGCGATTGGATTTCACTCAAAACTCACCACATGACTCCTCCCACCATATTATGATGATGCCCAAGTTTTGGGATCGATCGGAAATCAATAGGTGTACGAAATAGGACACTTCAACTACAAAGGCAGTTTGTTCCGAATTGGAGTGGTTGGTGCATTCCGTAGTTCTAGCGAATGGATTTCACTCAAAACTCTCCAAATGACTCCTCCCACCATATTATGATGATGCCCATGTTTTGGGTTCGATCGGAAATCAATAGGTGTACGAAATTGGACAATACCAGTTCAAAGGCAGTTCGTTCCGAATTGTACTTGTTGGTGTATCCCGTAGTTCTAGCGATTGGATTTCATTCAAAACTCTCCAAATGACTCCTCCCACCATATTATGATGATGCCCATGTTTTGGGTTCGATCGGAAATCAATAGGTGTACGAAATTGGACACTTCAACTTCAAAGGCAGTTTGTTCCGAATTGGAGTGGTTGGTGTGTTCCGTAGTTCAAGCGATTGGATTTCACTCAAAACCCACCACACGACTCCTCCCACCATATTATGATGATGCCCAAGTTTTGGGCTCGATCGGAAATCAATAGGTGTACGAAATTGGATAATTCAAGTTCAAAGGCAGTTCGTGCCTTATTGGAGTGGTTGGTAATTTTTGTAGTTCTAGCGATTGGATTTCACTCAAAACACATCAAATGACTCCTCCCACCACATTATGAGGATTTCCAAGTTTTGGGCTCAATCGGAAATCAATAGGTGTACGAAATTGGACAATTCAATTTCTAAGGCAGTTCGTGCTTTATTGGAGTATTTGGTGTATTCCGTAGTTCTAGAGATTGGATTTCACTCAAAACTCACCAAATGACTCCTCCCACCATATTAATATGATGCTCAAGTTTTGGGCTTGATCGGAAATCAATAGGTGTACGAAATTGGACACTTCAAGCTCAAAGGCAATATGTTCCGAATTGGAGTGGTTGGTGTATTCCGTAGTTCTAGCGAATGGATTTCACTCAAAACTCACCACATGACTCCTCCCACCTTATTATGATGATGCCCAAGTTTTGGGATCGATCGGAAATCAATAGGTGTACGAAATTGGACAATTCCAGTTCAAAGGCAGTTCGTTCTGAATTGGACTTGTTGGTGTATCCCGTAGTTCTAGCGATTGGATTTCATTCAAAACTCTCCAAATGACTCCACCCACCATATTTTGATGATGCCCAAGTTTTGGGTTCGATCGGAAATCAATAGGTGTACGAAATTGGACACTTCAACTTCGAAGGCAGTTTGTTCTGAATTGGAGTGGTTGGTGTATTCCGTAGTTCAAGCGATTGGATTTCACTCAAAACCCACCACACGACTCCTCCCACCATATTATGATGATGCCCAAGTTTTGGGCTCAATCGGAAATCAATAGGTGTACGAAATTGGACAATTCAAGTTCAAAGGCAGTTCGTGCCTTATTGGAGTGGATGGTAATTTTTGTAGTTCTAGCGATTGGATTTCACTCAAAACACATCAAAAGACTTCTCCCACGACATTATGAGGATGCCCAAGTTTTGGGCTCAATCGGAAATCAATAGGTGTACGAAATTGGACAATTCAATTTCAAAGGCAGTTCGTGCTTTATTGGAGTGTTTGGTGTATTCCGTAGTTCTAGAGATTGGATTTCACCCAAAACTCACCAAAAGACTCCTCCCACCATATTAAGATGATGCTCAAGTTTTGGGCTCGATCGGAAATCAATAGGTGTACGAAATTGGACACTTCAAGTTCAAAGGCAGTATTTCCGAATTGGAGTGGTTGGTGTATTCCGTAGTTCTAGCTATTGGATTTCACCCAAAACTCACCAAATGACTCCTCCCACCATATTATGATGATGCCCAAGTTTTGAGCTCGATCGGAATCAATAGGTGTTCGAAATTGGACAATTCAAGTTCAAAGACAGTTCGTGTTTTATTGGAGTGTTTGGTGTATTCCGTAGTTCTAGGGATTGGATTTCACTCAAAACTCACCAAATTAATCCTCCCACCATAATATGTTGATGCCCAAGTTTTGGGCACGGTCGGAAATGAATACGTGTACGAAATTGGACACTTCAAGTTCAAAGGCAGTTTGTTCCGAATTGGAGTGGTTGGTGTATTCCGTAGTTCTAGGGACTGGATTTCACTCAAAACTCACCACATGACTCCTCCCAACATATTCTGTTGATGCCCAAGTTTTTGGCTCCATCGGAAATCAATAGGTGTACGAAATTGGACACTTCAAGCTCAAAGGCAGTTTGTTCCGATTTAGTGAGATTGGTGTATTCCGTAGTTCTAGCAATTGGATTTCACTCAAAACTCACCACATGACTCCTCCCACCATATTACGATGATGCCCAAGTTTTGGGCACGGTCGGAAATCAATACGTGTACGAAATTGGACACTTCAAGTTCAAAGGCAGTTTGTTCCGAATTGGAGTGGTTGGTGTATTCCGTAGTTCTAGGGACTGGATTTCACTCAAAACTCACCACATGACTCCTCCCACCATATTATGATGATGCCCAAGTTTTGTTCTCGATCGGAAATCAATAGGTGTACGAAATTGGACAAGTCAATTTCAAAGGCGGTTCGTGCTTTATTGGAGTGTTTGGTGTATTCCGTAGTTCTAGAGATTGGATTTCACTCAAAACTCACCAAATTAATCCTCCCACCATAATATGATGATGCCCAAGTTTTGGGCTCGATCGGAAATCAATAGGTGTACGAAATTGGACACTTCATGTTGAAAGGCAGTTTGTTCCGAATTGGAGTGGTTGGTGTATTCCGTAGTTCAAGCGATTGGATTTCACTCAAAACTCACCACATGACTCCTCCCACCATATTATGATGATGCCCAAGTTTTGGGATCGATCGGAAATCAATAGGTGTACGAAATAGGACACTTCAACTACAAAGGCAGTTTGTTCCGAATTGGAGTGGTTGGTGCATTCCGTAGTTCTAGCGAATGGATTTCACTCAAAACTCTCCAAATGACTCCTCCCACCATATTATGATGATGCCCATGTTTTGGGTTCGATCGGAAATCAATAGGTGTACGAAATTGGACAATACCAGTTCAAAGGCAGTTCGTTCCGAATTGTACTTGTTGGTGTATCCCGTAGTTCTAGCGATTGGATTTCATTCAAAACTCTCCAAATGACTCCTCCCACCATATTATGATGATGCCCATGTTTTGGGTTCGATCGGAAATCAATAGGTGTACGAAATTGGACACTTCAACTTCAAAGGCAGTTTGTTCCGAATTGGAGTGGTTGGTGTGTTCCGTAGTTCAAGCGATTGGATTTCACTCAAAACCCACCACACGACTCCTCCCACCATATTATGATGATGCCCAAGTTTTGGGCTCGATCGGAAATCAATAGGTGTACGAAATTGGATAATTCAAGTTCAAAGGCAGTTCGTGCCTTATTGGAGTGGTTGGTAATTTTTGTAGTTCTAGCGATTGGATTTCACTCAAAACACATCAAATGACTCCTCCCACCACATTATGAGGATTTCCAAGTTTTGGGCTCAATCGGAAATCAATAGGTGTACGAAATTGGACAATTCAATTTCTAAGGCAGTTCGTGCTTTATTGGAGTATTTGGTGTATTCCGTAGTTCTAGAGATTGGATTTCACTCAAAACTCACCAAATGACTCCTCCCACCATATTAATATGATGCTCAAGTTTTGGGCTTGATCGGAAATCAATAGGTGTACGAAATTGGACACTTCAAGCTCAAAGGCAATATGTTCCGAATTGGAGTGGTTGGTGTATTCCGTAGTTCTAGCGAATGGATTTCACTCAAAACTCACCACATGACTCCTCCCACCTTATTATGATGATGCCCAAGTTTTGGGATCGATCGGAAATCAATAGGTGTACGAAATTGGACAATTCCAGTTCAAAGGCAGTTCGTTCTGAATTGGACTTGTTGGTGTATCCCGTAGTTCTAGCGATTGGATTTCATTCAAAACTCTCCAAATGACTCCACCCACCATATTTTGATGATGCCCAAGTTTTGGGTTCGATCGGAAATCAATAGGTGTACGAAATTGGACACTTCAACTTCGAAGGCAGTTTGTTCTGAATTGGAGTGGTTGGTGTATTCCGTAGTTCAAGCGATTGGATTTCACTCAAAACCCACCACACGACTCCTCCCACCATATTATGATGATGCCCAAGTTTTGGGCTCAATCGGAAATCAATAGGTGTACGAAATTGGACAATTCAAGTTCAAAGGCAGTTCGTGCCTTATTGGAGTGGATGGTAATTTTTGTAGTTCTAGCGATTGGATTTCACTCAAAACACATCAAAAGACTTCTCCCACGACATTATGAGGATGCCCAAGTTTTGGGCTCAATCGGAAATCAATAGGTGTACGAAATTGGACAATTCAATTTCAAAGGCAGTTCGTGCTTTATTGGAGTGTTTGGTGTATTCCGTAGTTCTAGAGATTGGATTTCACCCAAAACTCACCAAAAGACTCCTCCCACCATATTAAGATGATGCTCAAGTTTTGGGCTCGATCGGAAATCAATAGGTGTACGAAATTGGACACTTCAAGTTCAAAGGCAGTATTTCCGAATTTTAATGGTTGGTGTATTCCGTAGTTCTAGCGATTGGATTTCACCCAAAACTTACCACATGACTCCTCCCACCATATTATGATTATGCCCAAGTTTTGGGTTCGATCGGAAATCAATAGGTGTACGAAATTGGACACTTCAAGTTCACAGGCAGTTCGTGCCTTATTGGAGTGCTTGGTACATTTTGTAGTTCTAGCGATTGGATTTCAGTCAAAACTCACCAAATGACTCCTCCCAACATATTCTGTTGATGCCCAAGTTTTGGGCTCCATCGGAAATCAATAGGTGTACGAAATTGGACACTTCAAGCTCAAAGGCAGTTTGTTCCGATTTGGTGAGATTGGTGTATTCCGTAGTTCTAGCAATTGGATTTCACTCAAAACTCACCACATGACTCCTCCCACCATATTATGATGATGCCCAAGTTTTGGGTTCGATCGGAAATCAATGGGTGTACGAAATTGGACAATTCAAGTTCAAAGGCAGTTTGTTCCGAATTGAAGTGGTTGGTGTATTCCGTAGTTCTAGCGACTGGATTTCACTCAAAACTCACCAAATGACTCCGCCCACCATATTAAGATTATGCCCAAGTTTTGGCTCGATCGGAAATCAATAAGTGTACGAAATTGGACACTTCAAGTTCAAAGGAAGTTTGTTCCGAATTGGAGTGGTTGGTGTATTCCGTAGTTCTAGCGAATGGATTTCACACAAAACTTACGACATGACTCCTCCCACCTTATTATGATGATGCCCAAGTTTTGGGCTCGATCGGAAATAAACAGGTGTACGAAATTGGACAATTCAAGTTCAAAGGCAGTTTGTTCCGAATTGAAGTGGTTGGTGTATTCCGTAGTTCTAGCGATTGGATTTCATTCAAAACTCTCCAAATGACTCCTCCCACCATATTATGATGATGCCCAAGTTTTGGGTTCGATCGGAAATCAATAGGTGTACGAAATTGGACACTTCAATTCCGTACGAAATTGGACAATTCAAGTTCAAAGGCAGTTCGCGTTTTGTTGGACTGGATTTCACTCAAAACACACCAAACAACTCCTCCCACCATATTATGATGATGCCCAAGTTTTGGGCCTGATCGGAAATCAATAGGTGTACGAAATTAGACACTTCAACTTCAAAGGCAGTTTGTTCCGAATTAGAGAGGTTGGTGTATTCCGTAGTTCTAGTGACTGGATTTCACTCAAAACTCACCACATGATTCCTCCCACCATATTATGATGATGCCCAAGTTTTGGGATCAATCGGAAATCAATAGGTGTACGAAATTGGACAATTCAAGTTCAAAGGCAGTTCGTGCCTTATTGGAGAGGTTGGTGTATTTCGTAGTTCTAGCGATTGGATTTCACTCATAACTCACTAAGTGACTCCTCCCAACATATTATGATGATGCCCAAGCTTTGGGCTCGATCGGAAATCAACAGGTGTACGAAATTGGACACTTCAAGTTCAAAGGCAGTTTGTTCCGAATTAGAGAGGTTGGTGTATTCCGTAGTTCTAGTGACTGGATTTCACTCAAAACTCACCACATGATTCCTCCCACCATATTATGATGATGCCCAAGTTTTGGGATCAATCGGAAATCAATAGGTGTACGAAATTGGACAATTCAAGTTCGAAGGCAGTTCGTGCCTTATTGGAGGGGTTGGTGTATTTCGTAGTTTTAGCGATTGGATTTCACTCAACACTCAACAAATGACTCCTCCCACCATATTATGATGATGCCCAAGTTTTGGGCTCAATCGGAAATCAATAGGTGTACGAAATTGGACAATTCAAGTTCAAAGGCAGTTCATGCCTTATTGGAGTGCTCGGTACTTTTCGTAGTTCTAGCAATTCGAATTCACTCAAAACACACCAAATGACTCCTCCCACCATATTATGATGATGCACAAGTTTTGGGCTCAATCGGAAATCAATAGGTGTACGAAATTAGACACTTCAAGTTCAAAGGCAGTTTGTTCCGAATTAGAGAGGTTGGTGTATTCCGTAGTTCTAGTGACTGGATTTCACTCAAAACTCACCACATGATTCCTCCCACCATATTATGTTGATGCCCAAGTTTTGGGATCAATCGGAAATCAATAGGTGTACGAAATTGGACACTTCAAGTTCAAAGGCAGTTTGTTCCGAATTGGAGTGGTTGGTGTATTCCGTAGTTCTAGCGACTGGATTTCATTCAAAACTCACCACAGGATTCCTCCCACCATACTATGATGATACCTAAGTTTTGGGCTCAATCGGAAATCAATAGGTGTACGAAATTAGACACTTCAAGTTCAAATGGAGTTTGTTCCGAATTGGAGTGGTTGGTGTATTCCGTAGTTCTAGCGATTGAATTTCACTCAAAACTCACCACAAGACTCCTCACATCATATTATGAGGATGCCCAAGTTTTGGGCTCGATCGGAAATCAATAGGTGTACGAAAGTGGACACTTCAAGTTCAAAGGCAATTTGTTCCGAATTGGAGTGTTTGGTGTTTTCTGTAGTTCTAGCGATTGGATTTCACTCAAAACTCACCACACGACTCCTCCCAACTTATTATGATGATGCCCAAGTTTTGGGCTCGATCGGAAATCAATAGTTGTACGAAAGTGGACACTGAAAGTTCAAAGGCAGTTTGTTCCGAATTGGAGTGGTTGGTGTATTCCGTAGTTCTAGCGATTGAATTTCATTCAAAACTCACCACATGACTCCTCCCACCATACTATGATGATGCCCAAGTTTTGGCCTCGATCGGAAATCAATAGGTGTACGAAAGTGGACACTTCAAGTTCAAAGGCAGTTTGTTCCGAATTGGAGTGGTTGGTGTTTTCCGTAGTTCTAGCGACTGGATTTCATTCAAAACTCACCACATGATTCCTCCCACCATACTATGATGATACCTAAGTTTTGGGCTCAATCGGAAATCAATAGGTGTACGAAATTAGACACTTCAAGTTCAAATGGAGTTTGTTCCGAATTGGAGTGGTTGGTGTATTCCGTAGTTCTAGCGATTGAATATCACTCAAAACTCACCACAAGACTACTCACATCATATTATGAGGATGCCCAAGTTTTGGGCTCGATCGGAAATCAATAGGTGTACGAAAGTGGACACTTCAAGTTCAATGGCAATTTGTTCCGAATTGGAGTGTTTGGTGTTTTCTGTAGTTCTAGCGATTGAATTTCATTCAAAACTCACCACATGACTCCTCCCACCATACTATGATGATGCCCAAGTTTTGGGCTCGATCGGAAATCAATAGATGTACAAAAGTGGACACTGAAAGTTCAAAGGCAGTTTGTTCCGAATTGGAGTGGTTGGTGTATTCCGTAGTTCTAGCGATTGAATTTCATTCAAAACTCACCACATGACTCCTCCCACCATACTATGATGATGCCCAAGTTTTGGCCTCGATCGGAAATCAATAGGTGTACGAAATATGACAATTCAAGTTCGAAGGCAGTTCGTGCCTTATTGGAGTGGTTGGTGTATTTCGTAGTTTTAGCGATTGGATTTCACTCAACACTCAACAAATGACTCCTCCCACCATATTATGATGATGCCCAAGTTTTGGGCTCAATCGGAAATCAATAGGTGTACGAAATTGGACAATTCAAGTTCAAAGGCAGTTCATGCCTTATTGGAGTGGTCGGTACTTTTCGTAGTTCTAGCGATTCGAATTCACTCAAAACACACCAAATGACTCCTCCCACCATATTATGATGATGCCCAAGTTTTGGGCTCAATCGGAAATCAATAGGTGTACAAAATTAGACACTTCAAGTTCAAAGGCAGTTTGTTCCAAATTAGAGAGGTTGGTATATTACGTAGTTCTAGTGACTGGATTTCACTCAAAACTCACCAAATGACTCCTCCCACCATATTATGATGATGCCCAAGTTTTGGGCTCAATCGGAAATCAATAGGTGTACGAAATTGGACACTTCAAGTTCAAAGGAAGTTTGTTCCGAATTGGAGTGGTCAGTGTATTCCGTAGTTCTAGCGACTGTATTTCATTCAAAACTCACCACATGATTCCTCCCACCATACTATGATGATACCTAAGTTTTGGGCTCGATCGGAACTCAATAGGTGTACGAAATTGGACACTTCAAGTTCAAAGGCAGTATGTTCCGAATTGGAGTGGTTGGTGTGTTTTGTTGTTCAAGCGATTGGATTTCAATCAGAACTCACCAAATGACTACTCCCAACATATTATGATGATACCCAAGTTTTGGGCTCGATTGGAAATCAATAGGTGTACGAAATTAGACACTTCAAGTTCAAAGGGAGTTTGTTCCGAATTGGAATGGTTGGTGTATTCCGTAGTTCTAGCGATTGAATTTCACTCAAAACTCACCACAAGACTCCTCACACCATATTATGAGGATGCCCAAGTTTTGGGCTCGATCGGAAATCAATAGGTGTACGAAAGTGGACACTTCAAGTTCAAAGGCAGTTTGTTCCGAATTGGAGTGGTTGGTGTTTTCCGTAGTTCTAGCGATTGGATTTCAGTCAAAACTCACCACATGACTCCTCCCACCTTATTATGATGATGTCCAAGTTTTGGGCTCGATCGGAAATCAATAGGTGTACGAAAGTGGACACTTCAAGTTCAAAGGCAGTTTGTTCCGAATTGGAGTGGTTGGTGTTTTCCGTAGTTCTAGCGATTGGATTTCATTGAAAACTCACCACATGACTCCTCCCACCATATTATGATGATGCCCAAGTGTTGGGCTCGATCGGAAATCAATAGGTATACGAAATTGGACAATTCAAGATCAAAGGCAGTTCGTGCTTTATTGGAGGGTTTGGTGTATTCCGTAGTTCTAGCGATTGGATTTCACTCAAAACTCATCAAACGACTCCTCCCACCATATTATGATGATGCCCATGTTTTGGGCTCGATCGGAAATCAATAGGGGTACGAAATTGGACACTTCAATTCAAACGCAGTTTGTTCCGAATTGGGGTGGTTGGTGTATTCCATAGTTCAAGTGATTGGATTTCACTGAAAACTCACCACATGACTCCTCCCAACATATAAGATGATTCCCAAGTTTTGGGCTCGATCGAAAATCAATAGGTGTACAAAATTGGACAATTCAAGTTCAAAGGCTGTTCGTGCCTTATTGGAGTGGTTGGTGTATTTCGTAGTTCTAGCGATTGGATTTCACTCCAAACTCACCAAATGACTCCTCCCAAACATATTATGATGATGCCCAAGTTTTGGGATCAATCGGAAATCAATAGGGGTATGAAATTGGACAATTCAAGTTCAAAGGCAGTTCGTGCTTTATTGGAGTGTTTGGTGTATTCCGTGGTTCTAGCGATTGGATTTCACTCAAAACTTATCAAACGACTCCTCCCGCCATATTATGATGATGCCCAAGTTTTGGGATCGATCGGAAATCAATAGGTATACGAAATTCGACACTTCAAGTTCAAAGGCAGTTTGTTCCGAATTGGAGTGGTTGGTGTTTTCCGTTGTTCTAGCGATTGGATTTCACTCAAAACTCACCACATGACTCCTCCCACCATATTATGATGATACCCAAGTGTTGGGCTCGATCGGAAATCAATAGGTATACGAAATTGTACAATTCAAGATCAAAGGCAGTTCGTGCTTTATTGGAGTGTTTGGTGTATTCCGTAGTTCTAGCGATTGGATTTCACTCAAAACTCATCAAACGACTCCTCCCACCATATTATGATGATGCCCAAGTTTTTGGCTCGATCGGAAATCAATAGGTGTACGAAATTGGACAATTGAAGTTCTATGGCAGTTCGTTTCGAATTGGAGTGGTTGGTGTATTCCGTAGTTCTAACGATTGGATTTCTCTCAAAACTCACCAAATGACTCCTCCCACCATATTATGATGTTGCCCAAGGTTTGGGCTCGATCGGAAATCAATAGGTGTACGAAATTAGACACTTCAAGTTCAAAGGGAGTTTGTTCCGAATTGGAGTGGTTGGTGTATTCCGTAGTTCTAGCGATTGAATTTCACTCAAAACTCACCACAAGACTCCTCACACCATATTATGAGGATGCCCAAGTTTTGGGCTCGATCGGAAATCAATAGGTGTACGAAAGTGGACACTTCAAGTTCAAAGGCAGTATGTTCCGAATTGAAGTGGTTGGTGCATTCCGTAGTTCTAGCGATTGGATTTTACCCAAAACTCTCCACATGACTCCTCCCACCATATTATGATGATGCCAAATTTTTGGGCTCGATCGGAAATCCATAGGTGTACGAAATTGGACATTTGAAGTTCGAAGGCAGTTTGTTCCGAATTGGAGTGGTTGGTGTATTCCGTAGTTCTAACAATTGGATTTCACTCAAAACTCACCACATGATTCCTCCCACCATACTATGATGATTCCCAAGTTTTGGACTCGATCGGAAATGAATAGGTGTACGAAATTGGACACTTCAAGTTCAAACGCAGTTTATTCCGAATTGGAGTGGTTGGTGAATTCCGTAGTTCAAGTGATTGGATTTCACTCAAAACTCACCACAAGACTCCTCACACCATATTACGATGATGCCCAAGTTTTGGGCTCGATCGGAAATCAATAGGTGTACGAAAGTGGACACTTCAAGTTCAAAGGCAGTTTGTTCCGAATTGGAGTGGTTGGTGTTTTCCGTAGTTCTAGCGATTGGATTTCACTCAAAACTCACCACATGACTCCTCCCACCATATTATGATGATGCCCAAGTTTTGGGCTCAATCGGAAATCAATAGGGGTATGAAATTGGACAATTCAAGTTCAAAGGCAGTTCGTGCTTTATTGGAGTATTTGGTGTATTCCGTAGTTCTAGCGATTGGATTTCACTCAGAACTCACCAAATGACTCCTCCCAACATATTACGATGATTCCCAAGTTTTGGGCTCGATCGGAAATCAATAGGTGTACGAAATTGGACACTTCAAGTTCAAAGGCAGTTTGTTCCAAATTGGAGTGGTTGGTGTATTTCGTAATTGTAGCGATTGGATTTCACTCAAAACTCACCACATGACTCCTCCCACCAGATTGTGATGATGATCAAGTTTTGGGCTCGATCCGAAATCAATAGGTGTACGAAATTGGACAATTCATGTTCAAAGACAGTTCGTTCCATATTGGAATGGATGGCATATTTCGTAGTTCCAGAGATTGGATTTCACTCAAAACTCACCAAATGACTCCTCCCAACATATTATGATGACGCCCAAGTTTTGGGCTAAATCGGAAATCAATAGGTGTACGAAATTAGACACTTCAAGTTCAAAGGCAGTTTGTTCAGTATTGGAGTTGTTGGTGTATTCCGTAATTGTAGCGATTGGATTTCACCCAAAACACACCACATGACTCCACCCCACATATTATGATTATGCCCAAGTTTTGGGCTCGATCGGAAATCAATAGGTGTACGAAATTGGACACTTCAAGTTCAAAGGCAGTTTGTTCCAAATTGGAGTGGTTGGTGTATTCCGTAGTTGTAGCGATTGGATTTCACCCAAAACTCACCACATGACTGCTCCCACCATATTATGATGATCCCCAAGTTTTGGGCTCGATCGGAAATCGACAAGTGTACGAAATTTGACAATTGAAGTTCAAAGGCAGTTCGTGCTTTATGAGAGTGTTTAGTGTATTCCGTAGTTCTAGCGATTGGATTTCACTCAAATCTCATCAATGACTCCTGCCCCCTTATTATGATGATGCCCAAGTTTTGGGCTCGATCGGAAATCAATAGGTGTACGAAATTGGACAATTCAAGTTCAAAGGCAGTTCGTGCCTTATTGGAGTGGTTGGTGTATTTCGTAGTTGTAAAGATTGGATTTCACTCAAAACTCATCAAACGACTCCTCCCAACATAATATGATGATGCCCAAGTTTTGAGCTCGATTGGAAATCAATAGGTGTACGAAATTGGGCACTTTAAGTTCCAAGGGAGTTCGTGGCTTATTGGAGTGGTTGGTGTATTCCGTAGTTCTAGCGATTGGATTTCACTCAATACTCTCCACATGACACCTCCCACCATATTATGATGATGCCCAAGTTTTGGGCTTGATCGGAAATCAATAGGTGTACGAAATTGGACAATACAAGCTCAAAGGCAGTTCGAGCTTCATTGGAATGTTTGGTGTAGTCCGTACTTCTAGCGGTTGGATTTCATTCAAAACTCATCAAATGACTCCTCCCACCATATTATAATGATGCCCAAGTTTTGGGCTCGATCGGAAATCAATAGGTGTACGAAATTGGACAATTCAAGTTCAAAGGCAGTTCGTGCCTTATTGGAGTGGTTGGTACATTTCGTAGTTCTAGCGATTGGATTTCACTGAAAACTCACCAAATGACTCTTCCCAACATATTATGATGATGCCCAAGTTTTGAGCTCAATCGGAAATCAATAGGTGTACAAAATTGGACACTTCAAGTTCAAAGGCAGTTTGTTCCGAATTGGAGTGGTTGGTGTATTCCGTAGTTCTAGCGATTGGATTTCACTCAAAACTCACTACATGACTCCTCCCACCATATTATGATGATGCCCAAGTTTTGGGCTTGATCGGAAATCAATAGGCGTACGAAATTGCACAATTCAAGATCAAAGGCAGTTCGAGCTTCATTGGAATGTTTGGTGTAGTCCGTACTTCTAGCGGTTGGATTTCATTCAAAACTCATCAAATGACTCCTCCCACCATATTATAATGATGCCCAAGTTTTGGGCTCGATCGGAGATCAATAGGTGTACGAAATTGGACAATTCAAGTTCAAAGGAAGTTCGTGCGTTATTGGAGTGGTTGGTGTATTTTGTAGTTCTAGCGATTGGATTTCACTCAAAACTCACCAAATTACTCCTCCTAACATATTATGATGATGCCCAAGTTTTGAGCTCAATCGGAAATCAATAGGTGTACGAAATTGGACACTTCAAGTTCAAAGGAAGTTTGTTCCGAATTGGAGTGCTTGGTGTATTCCGTAGTTCTGGCGATTGGATTTCACTCAAAACTCATCAAATGACTCCTGCCCCCTTATTATGATGATGCCCAAGTTTTGGGCTCGATCGGAAATCAATAGGTGTACGAAATTGGACAATTCAACTTCAAAGGCAGTTCGTGCCTTATTGGAGTGGTTGGTGTATTTCGTAGTTCTAAAGACTGGATTTCACTCCAAACTCATCAAATGACTCCTCCCAACATAATATGATGATGCCCAAGTTTTGAGCTCGATAGGAACTCAATAGGTGTACGAAATTGGGCACTTTAAGTTCAAAGTGAGTTCGTGGCTTATTGGAGTGGTTGGTGTATTTCGTAGTTCTAGCGATTGGATTTCACTCAATACTCTCCACATGACACCTCCCACCATATTATGTTGATTCCCAAGTTTTGGGCTCGGTCGGAAATCAATAGGTGTACGAAATTGGACATTTCAAGTTCAAAGGCAGTTCGTGCATTATTGGAGTGGTCGGTGTATTCCGTAGTTCAAGCGATTGGATTTCACTCAAAACTCATCAAATGACCCCTTCCCCATATTATGATGATGCCCAAGTTTTGGGCTCCATCGGAAATCTATAGGTGTACGAAATTGGACAATTCAAGTTCAAAGGCAGTTCGTGCCTTATTGGAGTGGTTGGTGTATTTCGTAGTTCTAGCGATTGGATTTCACTCAAAACTCATCAAATGACTCCTCCCCCCATATTATGATCATGAACAAGTTTTGGGCTCGATCGGAAATCAATAGGTGTACGAAATTGGACAATTCAAGTTCAAAGGCAGTTTGTACGTTATTGGAGTGGTTGGTGTATTTTGTAGTTCTAGCGATTGGATTTCACTCAAAACTCACCAAATGACTCCTCCCAACATATTATGATGATGCCCAAGTTTTGAGCTCAATCGGAAATCAATAGGTGTACGAAATTGGACACTTCAAGTTCAAAGGCAGTTTGTTCCGAATTGGAGTGGTTGGTGTATTCCGTAGTTCTAGCGATTGGATTTCACTCAAAACTCACTACATGACTCCTCCCACCATATTATGACAATGCCCAAGTTTTGGGCTTGATCGGAAATCAATAGGTGTACGAAATTGCACAATTCAAGATCAAAGGCAGTTCGTGCTTCATTGGAGTGTTTGGTGTATTCCGTACTTCTAGCGGTTTGATTTCACTCAAAACTCACCAAATGACTCCTTCCACCATATTATGATGATGCCCAAATTTTGGGCTCGATCGGAAATCAATAAGTGTTCGAAATTGGACACTTCAAGTTCAAAGGCAGTTTGTTCCGAATTGGAGTGGTTGGTGTATTCCGTAGTTCTAGCAGTTGGATTTCACTCAAAACCCACCACATGACTCCTCCCACCATATTATGATGATGCCCAAGTTTTGGGCTCGATCGGAAATCAGTAGGTGTACGAAATTGGACAATTCAAGTTCAAAGGCAGTTCGTGCTTTATTGGAGTGTTTGGTGTATTCCGTTGTTCTAGCGGTTGGATTTCACTCAAAACTCACCAAATGACTCCATCCACCATATTATGATGATGCCCAAATCTTGGGGTCGATCGGAAATCAATAAGTGTTCGAAATTGGACACTTCAAGTTCAAAGGCAGTTTGTTCCGAATTGGAGTGGTTTCTTTATTCCGTAGTTCTAGCGATTGGATTTCACTCAAAACCCACCACATGACTCCTCCCACCATATTATAATGATGCCCAAATTTTGGGATCGATCGGAAATCAATAAGTGTTCGAAATTGGACAATTCAAGTTCAAAGGCAGTTCGTGTCTTATTGTAGTGGTTGGTACATTTCGTAGTTCTAGCGATTGGATTTCACTCAAAACTCGCCAAATGACTCCTCCCACCATATTATGATGATTCCCAAGTTTTGGGCTCGATCGGAAATCAATAGGTGCACGAAATTGGACACTTCAAGTTCAAAGGCAGTTTGTTCCGAATTGTAGTGGTCGGTGTATTCCCAAGTTCTAGCGATTGGATTTCAGTCAAAACTCACCACATGACTCCTCCCAGCATATTATGATGATGCCCAAGCTTTGGGGTCGATCGAAAATCAATAGGTGCACGAAATTGGACGCTTCAAGTTCAAAAGGCAGTTTGTTCCGAGTTGGAGTGGTTGGTGTATTCCGAAGTTCGAGCGATTGGATTTCTCCCAAAACTCTCCACATGACTCCTCCCACCATATTACGATGATGCCCAAGTTTTGGGCTCGATCGGAAATCAATAGGTGTATGAAATTGGACTCTTCGAGTTCAAGGGTAGTTTGTTCCGAATTGGAGTGGTTGGTGTATTACGTAGTTCAAGCGATTGGATTTCACCCAAAACTATCCACATGACTCCTCCCACCATATTATGATGATGCCCAAGTTTTGGGTTCGATCGGAAATCAATAGGTGTACGAAATTGGACACTTCAAGTTCAAAAGTAGTTTGTTCCGAATTCGGGTGGTTGGTGTATTTCGTAGTTCAAGCGTTTGGATTTCTCCCAAAACTCTCCACATGACTCCTCCCACCATATTATGATGATGCCCAAGTTTTGGGCTCGATCGGAAATCAATCAGTGTACGAAATTGGACACTTCAAGTTCAAAGGCAGTTTGTTCCGAATTGGAGTTTTTTGTGTATTCCGTAGTTCTAGCGATTGGATTTCACTCAAAACTCACCACACGACTCCTCCCAGCATATTATGGTGACACCGAAGTTTTGGGCTCGATCGGAAATCAATAGGTGTATGAAATTGGACACTTCAAGTTCAAGGGTAGTTTGTTCCGAATTGGAGTGGTTGGTGTATTACGTAGTTCTAGCGATTGGATTTCACCCAAAACTATCCACATGACTCCTCCCACCATATTATGATGATGCCCAAGTTTTGGGCTCGATTGGAAATCAATACGTGTACGAAATTGGACACCTCAAGTTCAAAGGCAGTTTGTTCCGAATTGGAGTGGTTGGTGTATTCTGTAGTTCTAGCGATTGGATTTCACTCAAAACTCACCACCTGATTCCTCCCACCATATTATGATGATGCTCAAGTTTTGGGCTCGATCGGAAATCAATAGGTGTACGAAATTGGACACTTCAAGTTCAATGGCAGTTTGTTCCGAATTGGAGTGGTTGGTGTATTCCGTGGTTCTAGCTATTGGATTTCACTCAAAACTCACCAAATGACTCCTCCCAACATAATTTGATGATTCCGAAGTTTTGGGCTCGATCGGAAATCAATAGGTGTACGAAATTGGACAATTCAAGTTCAAAGGCAGTTTGTTCCGAATTGGAGTGGTTGGTGTATTCCATGGTTCTAGATATTGGATTTCACTCAAAACTCACCAATTGACTCCTCCCAACATATTATGATGATTCCCAAGTTTTGGGCTCGATCGGAAATCAATAGGTGTACGAAATTGGACAATTCAAGTTCAAAGGCTGTTCGTGCCTTATTGTAGTGGTTGGTACATTTCATAGTTCTAGCGATTGGATTTCACTCAAAACTCACCACAAGACTCCTCCCAACATATTATGATGATACCGAAGTTTTGGACTCGATCGGAAATCAATAGGTGTATGAAATTGGACTCTTCAAGTTCAAGGGTAGTTTGTTCCGAATTGGAGTGGTTGGTGTATTACGTAGTTCTAGCGATTGGATTTCACCCAAAACTATCCACATGACTCCTCCCACCATATTATGATGATGCCCAAGTTTTGGGTTCGATCGGAAATCAATAGGTGTACGAAATTGGACACTTCAAGTTCAAAAGCAGTTTGTTCCGAATTCGGGTGGTTGGTGTATTCCGCAGTTCAAGCGTTTGGATTTCTCCCACAACTCTTCACATGACTCCTCCCACCCTATTATAATGATGCGCAAGTCTTGGGCTCGATCGGAAATCAATCGGTGTACGAAATTGGACACTTCAAGGTCAAAGGCAGTTTGTTCCGAATTCGAGTGGTTGGTGTATTCCGTAGTTCTAGCGATTGGATTTCTCCCAAAACTCTCCACATGACTCCTCCCACCATATTATGATGATGCCCAAGTTTTGGGCTCGATCGGAAATCAATCGGTGTACGAAATTGGACACTTCAAGTTCAAAGGCAGTTTGTTCCGAATTGGAGTATTTCGTAGTTCTAGTGATTGGATTTCACTCAAAACTCACCACATGACTCCTCCCACCATATTATGTTGATGCCCAAGTTTTGGGCTCGATCGGAAATCAATAGGTGTACGAAATTGGACACTTCAAGTTCAAAAGCAGTTTGTTCCGAATTCGAGTGGTTGGTGTATTCCATAGTTCTAGCGATTGGATTTCACCCAAAACTCTCCACATGACTCCTCCCACCATATTATGGTGATGCCCAAGTTTTGGGCTCGATCGGAAATCAATCGGTGTACGAAATTGGACACTTCAGGTTCAAAGGCAGTTTGTTCCGAATTGGAGTGGTTGGTGTATTCCGTAGTTCTAGCGATTGGATTTCACCCAAGACTCTCCACATGACTCCTCCCACCATATTATGATGATGCCCAAGTTTTGGGGTCGATCGGAAATCAATAGGTGTACGAAATTGGACAATTCAAGCTCAATGGCAGTTCGTGCTTTATTGGAGTGTTTGGTGTATTCCGTAGTTCTAGCGACTGGATTTCAGTCAAAACTCACCACATGACTCCTCCCACCATATTATGATGATGCCCAAGTTTTGGACTCGATCGAAAATCAATAGGTGTCCGAAATTGGACAATTCAAGTTCAAAGGCAGTTCGTGCCTTATTGGCGTGGTTGGTACATTTCTTAGTTCTTGCGATTGGATTTTACTCAAAACTCTCCAAATGACTCCTCCCAACATATTATGATGATTCCCAAGTTTTGGGCTCGATCGGAAATCAATAGGTGCACGAAATTGGACACTTGAAGTTCGAAGGCAGTTTGTTCCGGATTGTAGTGGTTGGTGTATTCCGTTGTTCTAGCAATTGGATTTAATCCAAAGCTCTCCACATGACTCCTCCCACCATATTATGATGATGCCCAAGTTTTGGGCTCGATCGGAATTCAATAGGTGTACGAAATGGGACACTTCAAGTTCAATGGCAATTTGTTCCGAATTGGAGTGGTTGGTGTATTCCGTAGTTCTAGCGATTGGATTTCACTCAAAACTCACCACATGACTCCTCCCACCATATTATGACGATGCCCAAGTTTTGGGCTAGATCGGAAACCAATAGGTGTACGAAATTGGACACTTCAAGTTCAAAGGCAGTTTGTTCCGAATTGGAGTATTTCGTAGTTCTAGTGATTGGATTTCACTCAAAACTCACCACATGACTCCTCCCACCATATTATGTTGATGCCCAAGTTTTGGGCTGGATCGGAAATCGATAGGTGTACGAAATTGGACAATTCAAGTTCAAAGGCAGTTCGTGCCTTGTTAAAGTGGTTGGTACATTTCTTAGTTCTAGCGATTGGATTTACTCAAAACTCTCCAAATGACTCCTCCCATCATATTATGATGATTCCCAAATTTTGGGCTCGATTGGAAATTAATTGGTGTACAAAATTGGACATTTCAAGTGCAAAGGCAGTTTGTTCCGAATTGGAGTGGTTGGTGTATTCCGTAGTTCTAACAATTGGATTTCACTCAAAACTCACCACATGACTCCTCCCACCATATTATGATGATGCCCAAGTTTTGGGCTCGATCGGAAATCAATAGGTGTACGAAATTGGACACTTCAAGCTCAAAAGCAGTTTGTTCCGAATTCGAGTGGTTGGTGTATTCCGTAGTTCTGGCGATTGGATTTCTCCCAAAACTCTCCACATGACTCCTCCCACCATAATATGATGATGCCCAAGTTTTGGGCTCGATCGGAAATCAATAGGTGCACGAAATTGGACACTTCACGTTCAATAGCAGTTCGTGCTTTATTGGAGTGTTTGGTGTATTCCGTAGTTCTAGCGACTGGATTTCACTCAAAACTCATCAAATGACTCCTCCCACCATATTATGATGATGCCCAAGTTTTGGGCTCGATTGGAAATCAATAGGAGTACGAAATTGGACACTTCAAGTTCAAAGGCATTTTGTTCCGAATTGGAGTATTTCGTAGTTCTAGCGACTGGATTTCACTCAAAACTCATCAAATGACTCCTCCCACCATATTATGTTGATGCCCAAGTTTGGGGCTCAATCAGAAATCAATAGGTGTACGAAATTGGACAATTCAAGTTCAAAGGAAGTTCGTGCCTTGTTGAAGTGGTTGGTACATTTCTTAGTTCTAGCGATTGGATTTCACTCAAAACTCTCCAAATGACTCGTCCCACCATTTTATGATGGTGCCCAAGTTTTGGGCTCGATCGGAAATGAATAGGTGTACGAAATTGGACACTTCAAGTTCAAAGGAAGTTTGTTCCGAATTGGAGTGCTTGGTGTATTCCGTTGTTCTAGCAATTGGATTTCACCCAAAGCTCGCCACATGACTCCTCCCACCATATTATGATGATGCCCAACTTTTGGGCTCGATCGGAAATCAATAGGTGTACGAAATTGGACACTTCAAGTTCAATGGCAGTTTGTTCCGAATTGGAGTGGTTGGTGTATTCCGTAGTTCTAGCGATTGGATTTCACTCAAACTCACCACATGACTCCTCCCACCATATTATGACGATGCCCTAGTTTTGGGCTCGATCGGACATCAATAGGTGTACGAAATTGGACACTTCAAGTTCAAAGGCAGTTTGTTCCGAATTGGAGTATTTCGTAGTTCTAGTGATTGGATTTCACTCAAAACTCCCCACATGACTCCTCCAACCATATTATGTTCATGCCCAAGTTTTGGGCTCGATCGGAAATCAATAGGTGTACAAAATTGGACACTTCAATTTCAAAAGTAGTTTGTTCCGAATTCGAGTGGTTGGTGTATTCCGTAGTTCTAGCGATTGGATTTCTCCCAAAACTCTCCACATGACTCCTCCCACCATATTATGATGATTCCCATGTTTTGGGCTCGATCAGAAATCAATCGGTGTACGAAATTGGACACTTCATGTTCAAAGGCAGTTTGTTCCGAATTGGAGTGGTTGGTGTATTCCGTAGTTCTAGCAATTGGATTTCACCCAAAGCTGTCCACATGACTCCTCCCATCATATTATGATGATGCCCAAGTTTTGGGCTCGATCGGAAATCAATCGGTGTATGAAATTGGACACTTCAGGTTCAAAGGCAGTTTGTTTCGAATTGGAGTGGTTGGTGTATTCCGTAGTTCTAGCAATTGGATTTCATCCAAAACTCTCCACATGACTCCTCCCACCATATTATGATGATGCCCAAGTTTTGGGCTCGATCGGAAATCAATAGGTGTACGAAATTGGACAATTCAAGCTCAATGGCAATTCGTGCTTTATTGGAGTGTTTGGTGTATTCCGTAGTTCTAGCGACTGGATTTCACTCAAAACCCATCAAATGACTTCTCCCACCATATTATGATGATGCCCAAGTTTTGGGCTCGATTGGAAATCAATAGGTGTACGAAATTGGACACTTCAAGTTCAAAGGCAGTTTGTTCCTAATTGGAGTGGTTGGTGTATTCCGTAGTTCTAGCGATTGGATTGCACTCAAAACTCACCAAATGACTCGTCCCACCATATTATGATGGTGCCCAAGTTTTGGGCTTCATCGGAAATCAATAGGTGTACGAAATTGGACACTTCAAGTTCAAAGGCAGTTTGTTCCGAATTGGAGTGGTTGGTGTATTCCGTAGTTCTAGCGATTGGATTTCATCCAAAACTCTCCACATGACTCCCCCCACCATATTATGATGATGCCGAAGTTTTGGGCTCGATCGGATATCAATAGGTGTACGAAATTGGACACTTCAAGTTCAATGGCAGTTTGTTCCGAATTGGAGTGGTTGGTGTATTCCGTAGTTCTAGCGATTGGATTTCACTCAAAACTCACCACATGACTCCTCCCACCATATTATGATGATGCCCAAGTTTTGGGCTCGATCGGATATCAATAGGTGTCCGAAATTGGACAATTCAAGTTCAGAGGCAGTTCGTGCCATATTGGAGTGGTTGGTACATTTCTTCGTTCTTGCGATTGGATTTCACTCAAAACTCACCAAATGACTCCTCCCAACTTATTATGATAATGCCCAAGTTTTGGGCTCGATTGGAAATCAATAGGTGTACGAAATTGGACACTTCAAGTTCAAAGGCAGTTTGTTCCGAATTGGAGTGGTTGGTGTATTCCGTAGTTCTAGCGATTGGATTTCACTCAAAACTCACCACATGACTCCTCCCACCATATTACGATGATGCCCAAGTTTTGGGCTCGATCGAAAATCAATAGTTGTACGAAATTGGACACTACAAGTTCAAAGGCAGTTTGTTCCGAATTGTAGTGGTCGGTGTATTCCCTAGTTCTATCGATTGGATTTCACTCAAAACTCACCAAATGACTCCTCCCAACATATTATAATGATGCCCAAGTTTTGGGCTCGATTGGAAATCAATAGGTGTACGAAATTGGACACTTCAAGTTCAAAGGCAGTTTGTTCCGAATTGGAGTATTTTGTAGTTCTAGCGACTGGATTTCACTCAAAACTCACCACATGACTCCTCCCACCACATTATGTTGATGATTCCCAAGTTTTGGGCTCGATCGGAAATCAATAGGTGCACGAAATTGGACACTTCAAGTTCAAAGGCAGTTTGTTCCGAATTGGAGTGGTTGGTGTATTCCGTAGTTCTAGTGATTGGATTGCACTCAAAACTCACCAAATTACTCCTCCCACCATATTATGATGATGCCCAAGTTTTGGGCTCGATTGGAAATCAATAGGTGTACGAAATTGGACATTTCAAGTTCAAAGGCAGTTTGTTCCGAATTGGAGTGGTTGGTGTATTCCGTAGTTCTAGCGATTGGATTTCACTCAAAACTCACCACATGACTCCTCCCACCATATTATGATGATGCCCAAGTTTTGGGCTCGATCGGAAATCAATAGGTGTCCGAAATTGGACAATTCAAGTTCAAAGGCAGTTCGTGCCATATTGGAGTGGTTGGTACATTTCTTCGTTCTTGCGATTGGATTTCACTCAAAACTCACCAAATGACTCCTCCCAACATATTATGATGATGCCCAAGTTTTGGGCTCGATTGGAAATCAGTAGGTGTACGAAATTGGACAATTCAAGTTCAATGGCAGTTCGTGCTTTATTGGAGTGTTTGGTGTATTCCGTTGCTCTTGCGACTGGATTTCTCTCAAAACTCATCAAATGACTCCTCCCACCATATTATGATGATGCCCAAGTTTTGGGCTCGATTGGAAATCAATAGGTGTACGAAATTGGACACTTCAAGTTCAAAGGCAGTTTGTTCCGAATTGGAGTATTTTGTAGTTCTAGCGACTGGATTTCACTCAAAACTCACCACATGAATCCTCCCACCATATTATGTTGATGATTCCCAAGTTTTGGGCTCGATCGGAAATCAATAGGTGCACGAAATTGGACACTTCAAGTTCAAAGGCAGTTTGTTCCGAATTGGAGTGGTTGGTGTATTCCGTTGTTCTAGCGATTGGATTGCACCCAAAGCTCTCCAAATGACTCCTCCCACCATATTATGTTGATGCCCAAGTTTTGGGCTCGATCGGAAATCAATAGGTGTACGAAATTGGACAATTCAAGTTGAAAGGCAGTTCGTTCCTTGTTGAAGTGGTTGGTACATTTCTTAGTTCTAGCGATTGGATTTCACTCAAAACTCTCCAAATGACTCCTCCCATCATATTATGATGATTCCCAAGTTTTGGGCTCGATCGGAAATCAATAGGTGTACGAAATTGGACACTTCAAGTTCAAAGGCAGTTTGTTCCGAATTGGAGTGGTTGGTGTATTACGTAGTTCTAGCGATTGGATTTCACCCAAACACTCCACATGACTCCTCCCACCATATTATGTTGATGCCCAAGTTTTGGGCTCGATTGGAAATCAATAGGTGTACGAAATTGGACACTTCAAGTTCAAAGGCAGTTTGTTCCGAATTGGAGTGGTTGGTGTATTCCGTAGTTCTAGCAATTGGATTTCTCTCAAAACTCACCACATGACTCCTCCCAACATATTATGATGATTCCCATGTTTTGGGCTCGATCGTAATTCAATAGATGTACGAAATTGGACACTTCAAGTTCAAAGGCAGTTTGTTCCGAATTGGAGTGGTTGGTGTATTCCGTAGTTCTAGCAATTGAATTTCACTCAAAACTCACCACATGACTCCTCCCATCATATTATGATGATGCCCAAGTTTTGGGCTCGATCGGAAATCAATAGGTTACGAAATTGGACACTTCAAGTTCGAAGGCAATTTGTTCCAAATTGGAGTGGTTGGTGTATTCCGTAGTTCTAGCAATTGGATTTCACCCAAGACTCACCACATGACTCCTCCGACCTTGTTATAATGATGCCCAAGTTTTGGGCTCGATCGGAAATCAATAGGTGTACGAAATTGGGCACTTCAAGGTCAAAGGCAGTTCGTTCCGAATTGGAGTGGTTGGTGTATTCCGTAGTTCTAGCGATTGAATTTCACTCAAAACTCACCACATGACTCCTCCCATCATATTATGATGATGCCCAAGTTTTGGGCTCGATCGGAAATCAATAGGTGTACGAAATTGGACAATTCAAGTTCAAAGGCAGTTCGTGCCTTGTTGGAGTTGTTGGTACATTTCTTAGTTCTAAAGTTTGGATTTCACTCAAAACTCACCAAATGACTCCTCCCAACATATTATGATGATTCCCAAGTTTTGGGCTCGTTCGGAAATCAATAGGTGTACGAAACTGGACAATTCGAGTTCAAACGCAGTTCGTGCCTTGTTGGAGTGGTTGGTACATTTCTTAGTTCTAGCGATTGGATTTCACTCAAAACTCACCAAATGACTCCTCCCACCATATTATGATGATGCCCAAGTTTTGGGCTCGATCGAAAATCAATAGGTGTACGAAATTGGACACTTCAAGTTCAAAGGGAGTTCGTGCTTTATTGGAGTGTTTGGTGTATTCCGTAGTCCTAGCGATTGGATTTCACTCAAAACTCACCAAATGACTCCTCCCACCATATTATGATGATGCCCAAGTTTTGGGCTCGATCGGAAATCAATGGGTGTATGAAATTGGACACTTCAAGTTCAAGGGCAGTTCGTTCCGAATTGGAGTGGTTGGTGTATTTCGTAGTTCTAGCGATTGGATTTCGCCCAAAACTCTCCACATGACTCCTCCCACCATACTATGATGATGCCCAAGTTTTGGGCTCGATCGGAAATCAATAGGTGTACGAAATTGGACAACTCAAGTTCAAAGTCAGTTCGTGCTCTATTGGAGTGTTTTATGTATTCCGTAGTTCTAGCGGTTGGATTTCACTCAAAACTCACCAAATGACTCCTCCCACCATATTTTGATGATGCCCAAATTTTGGGCTCGATCGGAAATCAATAGGTGTACGAAATTGGACACTTCAAGTTCAAAGGCAGTTTGTTCCGAATTGGAGTGGTTGGTGTATTCCATAGTTCTAGCAATTGGATTTCTGTCAAAACTCACCACATGACTCCGCCCACCATGTTATGATGATGCCCAAGTTTTGGGATCGATCGAAAATCAATAGGTGTATGAAATTGGACAATTCAAGCTCAAAGGCAGTTCGTGCTTTATTGGAGTGTTTAGTGTATTCAGTAGTTCTAGCAGTTGGATTTCACTCAAAACTCACCAAATGACTCCTCCCACCACACTATAATGATGCCCAAGTTTTGGGCTTGATCGGAAATCAATAGGTGTACGAAATTGTACAATTCAAGTTCAAAGGCAGTTCGTGCTTTATTGGAGTGTTTGGTGTATTCCGTAGTTCTAGCGGTTGGATTTCACTCAAAACTCACCAAATGACTCCTCCCACCATATTATGATGATGCCCAAGTTTTGGGCTCGATCGGAAATCAATAGGTGTACGAAATTGGACAATTCAAGTTCAAAGGCAGTTCTTGCTTTATTGGAGTGTTTGGTGTATTCCGTAGTTCTAGCGGTTGGATTTCACTCAAAACTCACCAAATGACTCCTCCCACCATACTATGATGATGCCCAAGTTTTGGGCTCGATCGGAAATCAATAGGTGTACAAATTGGACAATTCAAGTTCAAAGGCAGTTCGTCCTCTATTGGAGTGTTTCTTGTATTCCGTAGTTCTAGCGGTTGGATTTCACTCAAAACTCACCACATGACTCCGCCCACCATATTATGATGATGCCCAAGTTTTGGGCTCGATCGGAAATCAATGGGTGTATGAAATTGGACACTTCAAGTTCAAGGGCAGTTTGTTTCGAATTGGAGTGGTTGGTGTATTTCGTAGTTCTAGCGATTGGATTTCACCCAAAACTCTCCACATGACTCCTCCCACCATATTATGATGATGCCCAAGTTTTGGGCTCGATCGGAAATCAATAGGTGTACGATATTGGACAATTCAAGCGCAAAGGCAGTTCGTGCTTTATTGGAGTGTTTGGTGTATTCCGTAGTTCTAGCGATTGGATTTCACTCAAAACTCACCACATGACTCCTCCCACCATACTATGACGATGCCCAAGTTTTGGGCTCGATCGGAAATCAATAGGTGTATGAAATTGGACACTTCATGTTCAAGGGCAGTTTGTTCCGAATTGGAGTGGTTGGTGTATTACGTAGTTCTAGCGATTGGATTTCACCCAAAACTGTCCAAATGACTCCGCCCACCAAATTATAATGATGCCCAAGTTTTGGGCTCGATCGGAAATCAATAGGTTTACGAAATTGGACAATTCAAGTTCAAAGGCAGTTCTTGCTTTATTGGAGTGTTTGGTGTATTCCGTAGTTCTAGCGGTTGGATTTCACTCAAAACTCACCAAATGACTCCTCCAACCATACTATGATGATGCCCAAGTTTTGGGCTCGATCGGAAATCAATAGGTGTACGAAATTGGACAATTCAAGTTCAAAGGCAGTTCGTGCTTTATTGGAGTGTTTGGTGTATTCCGCACTTCTAGCCGTTGGATTTCACTCAAAACTCAACAAATGACTCCTCCCACCATATTATGATGATGCCCAAGTTTTGGGCTCGATCGGAAATCAATAGGTGTACGAAATTGGACAATTCAAGCGCAAAGGCAGTTCGTGCTTTATTGGAGTGTTTGGTGTATTCATTACTTCTAGCGGTTGGATTTCACTCAAAACTCATAAAATGACTCCTCCCACCATATTATGATGATGCCCAAGTTTTGGGCTCTATCGGAAATCAATAGGTGTACGAAATTGGACAATTCAATTTCAAAGGAAGTTCGTGCTTTATTGGAGTGTTTCTTGTATTCCGTACTTCTAGCGGTTGGATTTCACTCAAAACTCACCAAATGACTCCTCCCACCATACTATGATGATGCCCAAGTTTTGGGCTCGATCGGAAATCAATCGGTATACGAAATTGGACAATTCAAGTTCAAAGGCAGTTCGTGCTTTATTGGAGTGTTTGGTGTATTCCGTAGTTCTAGCGATTGGATTTTACTCAAAACTCACCATATGACTCCTCCCACCATACTATGACGTTGCCCAAGTTTTGGGCTCGATCGGAAATCAATAGGTGTACGAAATTGGACAATTCAAGCGCAAACGCAGTTCGTGCTTTCTTGGAGTGTTTATTGTATTCAATACTTCTAGTGGTTGGATTTCACTCAAAACTCATAAAATGACTCCTCCCACCATATTATGATGATGCCCAAGTTTTGGGCTCGATCAGAAATCAATAAGTGTACGAAATTGGACAATTCAATTTCAAAGGCAGTTCGTGCTTTATTGGAGTGTTTCTTGTATTCCGTACATCTAGCGGTTGGATTTCACTCAAAACTAACCAAATGACTCCTCCCACCATACTATGATGATTCCCAAGTTTTGGGCTCGATCGGAAATCAATCGGTATACGAAATTGGACAATTCAAGTTCAAAGGCAGTTCGTGCTTTATTGGAGTGTTTGGTGTATTCCGTAGTTCTAGCAGTTGGATTTCACTCAAAACTCACCAAATGACTCCTCCCACCATATTATGATGATGCCCAAGTTTTGGGCTCGATCGGAAATCAATAGGTGTACGAAATTCGACACTTCAAGTTCAAAGGCAGTTTGTTCCGAATTGGAGTGGTTGGTGTATTCCGTAGTTCTAGCAATTGGATTTCACTCAAAACTCATCAAATGACTCCTGCCACCATATTATGATGATGCCCAAATTTTGGGCTCGATCGGAAATCAATAGGTGTACGAAATTGGCCAATTCAAGCTCAAAGGTAGTTTGTACTTTATTGGAGTGTTTGGTGTATTCCGTACTTCTTGGGGTTGGATTTCACTCAAAACTCACCAAATGACTCCTCCCACCATATTATGATGATGCCCAAGTTTTGGGCTCGATCGGAAATCAATAGGTGTACGAAATTGGACAACTCAAGTTCAAAGGCAGTTCGTGCTCTATTGGAGTGTTTGATGTATTCCGTAGTTCTAGCGGTTGGATTTCACTCAAAACTCACCAAATGACTCCTCCCACCATATTTTGATGATGCCCAAATTTTGGGCTCGATCGGAAATCAATAGGTGTACGAAATTGGACACTTCAACTTCAAAGGCAGTTTGTTCCGAATTGGAGTGGTTGGTGTATTCTGTAGTTCTAGCAATTGGATTTCACTCAAAACTCATCAAATGACTCCTGCCACCATGTTATGATGATGCCCAAGTTTTGGGCTCGATCGGAAATCAATAGGTGTATAAAAATTGGACAATTCAAGCTCAAAGGCAGTTCGTGCTTTATTGGAGTGTTTGGTGTATTCAATAGTTCTAGAAGTTGGATTTCACTCAAAACTCACCAAATGACTCCTCTCACCACACTATAATGATGCCCAAGTTTTGGGCTCGATCGGAAATCAATAGGTGTACGAAATTGTACAATTCAAGTTCAAAGGCAGTTCGTGCTTTATTGGAGTGTTTGGTGGATTTCGTAATTCTAGCAGTTGGATTTCACTCAAAACTCACCAAATGACTCCTCCCACCATATTATGATGATGCCCAAATTTTGGGCTCGATCGGAAATCAGTAGGTGTACGAAATTGGACACTTCAAGTTCAAAGGCAATTTGTTCCGAATTGGAGTGGTTGCTGTATTCCGTAGTTCTAGCAATTGGATTTCACTAAAAACTCACCACATGACTCCTCCCACCATATTATGATGATGCCCACGTTTTGGGCTCGATCGGAAATCAATAGGTGTACGAAATTGGACAATTCAAGATGAAAGGCAGTTCGTGCTTTATTGGGGTGTTTGGTGTATTCCGTACTTCTAGCGGTTGGATTTCACTCGAAACTCATCAAATGACTCCTCCGACCATATTATGATGATGCCCAAGTTTTGGGCTCGATCGGAAATCAATAGGTGTACGACATTGGACAATTCAAGCGCAAAGGCAGTTCGTGCTTTATTGGAGTGTTTGGTGTATTCCGTACTTCTAGTGGTTGGATTTCACTCAAAACTCATAAAATGACTCCTCCCACCATATTATGATGATGCCCAAGTTCTGGGCTCCATCGGAAATCAATAGGTGTACGAAATTTGACAATTTAATTTCAAAGGCAGTTCGTGCCTTATTGGAGTGTTGGTATATTTCATAGTTTAGCGATGGGGTTTCACTCCAAACTCACCAAATGACTCCTCCCACCATATGGTGATGATGCCCAAGTTTTATGCTCGATCGGAAATCAATGGGTGTACGAAATTGGACACTTCGAGTTCAAAGGCAGTTTGTTCGAATTGGAGTGGTTGGTGTATTCCGTAGTTCTAGCGATTGGATTTCCCTCAAAACTCACCACGTGACTACTCCCACCATACTATGACGATGCCCATGTTTTGGGCTCGATCGGAAATCAATAGGTGTACGAAATTGGACAATTCAAGTCCAATGGCAGTTCATCCTTTATTGGAGTGTTTGGTGTATTCCATAGTTCTAGCGGTTGGATTTCACTCAAAACTCACCAAATGACTCCACCCACCATATTATGATGATGCCCAAGTTTTGGGCTCGATCAGAAATCAATAGGTGTACGAAATTGGACAATTCAATTTCAAAGGCAGTTCGTGCTTTATTGGAGTGTTTCTTGTATTCCGTACATCTAGCGGTTGGATTTCACTCAAAACTAACCAAATGACTCCTCCCACCATACTATGATGATTCCCAAGTTTTGGGCTCGATCGGAAATCAATCGGTATACGAAATTGGACAATTCAAGTTCAAAGGCAGTTCGTGCTTTATTGGAGTGTTTGGTGTATTCCGTAGTTCTAGCAGTTGGATTTCACTCAAAACTCACCAAATGACTCCTCCCACCATATTATGATGATGCCCAAGTTTTGGGCTCGATCGGAAATCAATGGGTGTATGAAATTGGACACTTCAAGTTCAAGGGCAGTTTGTTCCGAATTGGAGTGGTTGGTGTATTTCGTAGTTCTAGCGGTTGGATTTCACTCAAAACTCATAAAATGACTCCTCCCACCATATTATGATGATGCCCACGTTTTGGGCTCGATCGGAAATCAATAGGTGTACGAAATTGGAGAATTCAAGCTGAAAGGCAGTTCGTGCTTTATTGGGGTGTTTGGTGTATTCCGTACTTCTAGCGGTTGGATTTCACTCAAAACTCATCAAATGACTCCTCCGACCATATTATGTTGATGCCCAAGTTTTGGGCTCGATCGGAAATCAATAGGTGTACGAAATTGGACAATTCAAGCGCAAAGGCAGTTCGTGCTTTATTGGAGTGTTTGGTGTATTCCGTACTTCTAGCGGTTGGATTTCACTCAAAACTCATAAAATGACTCCTCCCACCATATTATGATGATGGCCAAGTTCTGGGCTCGATTGGAAATCAATAGGTGAACGAAATTGGACAATTCAATTTCAATGGCAGTTCGTGCTTTATTGGAGTGTTTCTTGTATTCCGTAGTTCTTTCGGTTCGATTTCACTCAAAACTCACCAAATGACTCCTCCCACCATATTATGACGATGCCCAGGTTTTGGGCTCGATCGGAAATCAATGGGTGTATGAAATTGGACACATCAAGTTCAAGGGCAGTTTGTTCTGAATTGGAGTGGTTGGTTTATTTCGTAGTTCTAGCGATTGGATTTTACCCACAACCTTGCACAGGACTCCTCCCACCATATTATGATGATGCCCAAGTTTTGGGCTCGATCGGAAATCAATAGGTGTACGAAATTGCACAACTCAAGTTCAAAGGCAGTTCGTGCCATCTTAGGTTGTTTGGTGTATTCCATAGTTCTAGCTGTTGGATTTCACTCAAAACTCACCAAATGACTACTCCCACAATATTATGATGATGACCAAATTTTGGGCTCGATCGGAAATCAATAGGTGTACGAAATTCGACACTTCAAGTTCAAAGGCAGTTTGTTCCGAATTGGAGTGGTTGGTGTATTCCGTAGTTCTAGCAATTGGATTTCACTCAAAACTCATCAAATGACTCCCGCCACCATATTATGATGATGCCCAAATTTTGGGCTCGATCGGAAATCAATAGGTGTACGAAATTGGCCAATTCAAGCTCAAAGGTAGTTTGTACTTTATTGGAGTGTTTGGTGTATTCCGTACTTCTTGGGGTTGGATTTCACTCAAAACTCACCAAATGACTCCTCCCACCATATTATGATGATGCCCAAGTTTTGGGCTCGATCGGAAATCAATAGGTGTACGAAATTGGACAACTCAAGTTCAAAGGCAGTTCGTGCTCTATTGGAGTGTTTGATGTATTCCGTAGTTCTAGCGGTTGGATTTCACTCAAAACTCACCAAATGACTCCTCCCACCATATTTTGATGATGCCCAAATTTTGGGCTCGATCGGAAATCAATAGGTGTACGAAATTGGACACTTCAACTTCAAAGGCAGTTTGTTCCGAATTGGAGTGGTTGGTGTATTCTGTAGTTCTAGCAATTGGATTTCACTCAAAACTCATCAAATGACTCCTGCCACCATGTTATGATGATGCCCAAGTTTTGGGCTCGATCGGAAATCAATAGGTGTATAAAAATTGGACAATTCAAGCTCAAAGGCAGTTCGTGCTTTATTGGAGTGTTTGGTGTATTCAATAGTTCTAGAAGTTGGATTTCACTCAAAACTCACCAAATGACTCCTCTCACCACACTATAATGATGCCCAAGTTTTGGGCTCGATCGGAAATCAATAGGTGTACGAAATTGTACAATTCAAGTTCAAAGGCAGTTCGTGCTTTATTGGAGTGTTTGGTGGATTTCGTAATTCTAGCAGTTGGATTTCACTCAAAACTCACCAAATGACTCCTCCCACCATATTATGATGATGCCCAAATTTTGGGCTCGATCGGAAATCAATAGGTGTACGAAATTGGACAATTCAAGTTCAAAGGCAGTTCGTGCTTTATTGGAGTGTTTGGTGTATTCCGTACTTCTAGCGGTTGGATTTCACTCAAAACTCATAAAATGACTCCTCCCACCATATTATGATGATGCCCAAGTTTTGGGCTCGATCGGAAATCAATAGGTGTACGAAATTGGACAACTCAAGTTCAAAGGAAGTTCGTGCTTTATTGGAGTGTTTGGTGTATTCCGTACTTCTACCGGTTGGATTTCACTCGAAACTCATCAAATGACTCCTCCGACCATATTATGATGATGCCCAAGTTTTGGGCTCGATCGGAAATCAATAGGTGTACGACATTGGACAATTCAAGCGCAAAGGCAGTTCGTGCTTTATTGGAGTGTTTGGTGTATTCCGTACTTCTAGTGGTTGGATTTCACTCAAAACTCATAAAATGACTCCTCCCACCATATTATGATGATGCCCAAGTTCTGGGCTCCATCGGAAATCAATAGGTGTACGAAATTTGACAATTTAATTTCAAAGGCCTTATTGGAGTGTTGGTATATTTCATAGTTTAGCGATGGGATTTCACTCCAAACTCACCAAATGACTCCTCCCACCATATGGTGATGATGCCCAAGTTTTGGGCTCGATCGGAAATCAATGGGTGTACGAAATTGGACACTTCGAGTTCAAAGGCAGTTTGTTCGAATTGGAGTGGTTGGTGTATTCCGTAGTTCTAGCGATTGGATTTCCCTCAAAACTCACCACGTGACTACTCCCACCATACTATGACGATGCCCATGTTTTGGGCTCGATCGGAAATCAATAGGTGTACGAAATTGGACAATTCAAGTCCAATGGCAGTTCATCCTTTATTGGAGTGTTTGGGGTATTCCGTAGTTCTAGCGGTTGGATTTCACTCAAAACTCACCAAATGACTCCTCCCACCATATTATGATGATGCCCAAATTTTACGCTCGATCGGAAATCAATAGGTGTAGGAAATTGGACACTCCAAGTTCAAAGGCAGTTTGTTCCGAATTGGAGTGGTTGGTGTATTCCGTAGTTCTAGCAATTTGATTTCACTCAAAACTTACCACATGACTCCTCCCACCATATTATGATGATGCCCAAGTTTTGGGCTCGATCGGAAATCAATAGGTGTATGAAATTGGACACTTCAAGTTCAAGGGCAGTGTGTTCCGAATTGGAGTGGTTGGTGTATTCCGTAAATCTAGCAAATGGATTTCACTCAAAACTCACCACAAAACTCCTCCCACCATATTATGATGATGCCCAAGTTTTGGGCTCGATCAGAAATCAATAGGTGTACGAAATTGGACAATTCAAGCGCAAAGGCTGTTCGTGCTCTATTGGAGTGTTTGATGTATTCCGTAGTTCTAGCGGTTGGTGTATTCCGTAGTTCTAGCGGTTGGATTTCACTCAAAACTCATAAAATGACTCCTCCCACCATATTACGATGATGCGCAAGTTTTGGGCTCGATCGGAAATCAATAGGTGTACAAAATTGGACAATTCAATTTCGAAGGCAGTTCGTGCTTTATTGGAGTGTTTCTTGTATTTCGTAGTTCTAGCGGTTGGATTTCACTCAAAACTCACCAAATGACTCCTCCCACCATACTATGATGATGCCCAAGTTTTGGGCTCGATCGGAAATCAATCGGTGTACGAAATTGGACAATTCAAGTTCAAAGGCAGTTCGTGCCTTATTGCAGTGGTTGGTACATTTAATAGTTTAGGGATGGGATTTCACTCAAAACTCACCAAATGACTCCTCCCACCATATGGTGATGATGCCCAAGTTTTGGGCTCGATCGGAAATCAATGGGTGTACGAAATTGGACACTTCAAGTTCAAAGGCAGTTAGTTCCGAATTGGAGTGGTTGGTGTATTCCGTAGTTCTAGCGATTGGATTTCACTCAAAACTCACCACATGACTCCTCCCACCATACTATGACGATGCCCAAGTTTTGGGCTCGATCGGAAATCAACAGGTGTATGAAATTTGACACTTCATGTTCAAGGGCAGTTTGTTCCGAATTGGAGTGGTTGGTGTATTACGTAGTTCTAGCGATTGGATTTCACCCAAAACTATCCACATGACTCCGCCCTCCATATTATGATGATGCCCAAGTTCTGGGCTCGATCGGAAATCAATAGGTGTTCGAAATTGGACAATTCAAGTTCAAAGGAAATTCTTGCTTTATTGGAGTGTTTGTTGTATTCCGTAGTTCTAGCGGTTAGATTTCACTCAAAACTCACCAAATGACTCCTCCCACCATACTATGTTGATGCCCAAGTTTTGGGCTCGATCGGAAATCAATAGGTGTACGAAATTGGACAATTCAAGTTCAAAGGCAGTTCGTGCTTTATTGGAGTGTTTGGTGTATTCCGTACTTCTAGCGGTTGGATTTCACTCAAAACTCATAAAATGACTCCTCCCACCATATTATGATGATGCCCAAGTTTTGGGCTCGATCGGAAATCAATAGGTGTACGAAATTGGACAACTCAAGTTCAAAGGAAGTTCGTGCTTTATTGGAGTGTTTGGTGTATTCCGTACTTCTACCGGTTGGATTTCACTCAAAACTCACCAAATGACTCCTCCCACCATATTTTCATGATGCCCAAATTTTGGGCTCGATCGGAAATCAATAGGTGTACGAAATTGGACACTTCAAGTTCAAAGGCAGTTTGTTCCGAATTGGAGTGGTTGGTGTATTCCATAGTTCTAGTAGTTGGATTTCTGTCAAAACTCACCAAATGACTCCTCCCACCATATAATGATGATGCCCAAGTTTTGGGCTCGATCGGAAATTAATAGTTGTACGAAATTGGACTATTCAAATTCGTAGGCAGTTCGTGCTTTATTGGAGTGTTTGGTGTATTCCGTAGTTCTAGGGGTTGGATTTCGCTCAAAACTCACCAAATGACTCCTCCCACCACACTATAATGATGCCCAAGTTTTGGGCTCGATCGGAAATAAATAGGTGTACGAAATTGGACAATTCCAGTTCAAAGGCAGTTCGTGCTCTATTGGAGTGTTTGGTGTATTACATAGTTCTAGCGGTTGGATTTCACTCAAAACTCAACAAATGACTCCTCCCACCATATTATGATGATGCCCAAGTTTTGCGCTCGATCGGAAATCAATAGGTGTATGAAATTGGACGATTCAAGCCCAAAGGCAGTTCGTGCTTTATTGGAGTGTTTGGTATATTCCGTAGTTCTAGCGGTTAGATTTCACTCAAAACTCATCAAATGACTCCTGCCACCATATTATGATGATGCCCAAGTTTTGGGCTCGATCGTAAGTCAATAGGTGTACGAAATTGGACACTTCAAGTTCGAAGGCAGTTTGTTCCGAATTGGAGTGGTTGGTGTATTACGTAGTTCTAGCGATGGAATTTCACTCAAAACTCACCACATGACTCCTCCCACCATAATATGATGATGCCCAAGTTTTGGGCTCTATTGGAAATCAATAGGTGTACGAAATTGGACACTTCAAGTTCAAAGGCAGTTTGTTCCGAATTGGAGTGGTTGGTGTATTTCGTAGTTCTAGCGATTGAATTTCACTCAAAACTCACCACATGACTCCTCCCACCATAATATGATGATGCCCAAGTTTTGGGCTCTATTGGAAATCAATAGGTGTACGAAATTGGACACTTCAAGTTCAAAGGCAGTTTGTTCCGAATTGGATTGGTTGGTGTATTCCGTTGTTCTAGCAATTGGATTTCGCTCAAAACTCACCACATGACAACTCCCACCATATTATGATGGTGGCAAAGTTTTGGGCTCGATCGGAAATCAATAGGTGTACGAAATTGGACAATTCAAGTTCAAAGGCGGTTCGTGCTTTATTGGAGTGTTTGGTGTATTCCGTAGTTCTAGCAATTGGATTTCACTCAAAACTCATCAAATGACTCCTACCACCATATTATGATGATGCCCAAATTTTGGGCTCAATAGGAAATCAATAGGTGTACGAAATTGGCCAATTCAAGCTCAAAGGCAGTTCGTGCTTTATTGGAGTGTTTAGTGTATTCCGTACTTCTAGCGGTTGGATTTCACTCAAAACTCATCAAATGACTCCTCCCACCATAATATGATGATGCCCAAGTTCTGGGCTCGATCGGAAATCAATAGGTGTACGAAATTGGACAATTCAAGTTCAAAGGCAGTTCGTGCTCTATTGGAGTGTTTGGTGTATTCCGTACTTCTAGCGGTTACATTTCACTCAAAACCCATCAAACGACTCCTCCCACCATATTATGATGATGCCCAAATTTTGGGCTCGATCGGAAATCAATAGGTGTACGAAATTGGACAATTCAAGTTCAAAGGCAGTTCTTGCTTTATTGGAGTGTTCGGTGTATTCCGTAGTTCTAGCGGTTGGATTTCACTCAAAACTCAAAACTCACCAAATGACTCCTCCCACCATATTATGATGATGCCCAAATTTTGGGCTCAACTGGAAATCAATAGGTGTACGAAATTGGACAATTCAAGTTCAAAGGCAGTTCGTGCTTTATTGCAGTGTTTGGTGTATTCCGTAGTTCTAGCGATTGGATTTCACTCAAAACTCATCAAATGACTCCTGCCACCATATTATGATGATGCCCAAGTTTTGGGCTCGAACGGAAATCAATAGGTGTACGAAATTGGACACTTCAAGTTCAAAGGCAGTTTGTTCCGAATTGGAGTGGTTGGTGTACTACGTAGTTCAAGCGATTGTATTTCACCCAAAACTCTCCACATGACTCCTCCCACCATATTATGATGGTGCCCAAGTTTTGGGCTCGATCGGAAATCAATAGGAGTACGAAATTGGACAATTCAAGTTCAAAGGCAGTTCGTGCTTTATTGCAGTGTTTGGTGTATTCCGTAGTTCTAGCGATTGGATTTCACTCAAAACTCATCAAATGACTCCTGCCACCATATTATGATGATGCCCAAGTTTTGGGCTCGATCGGAAATCAATAGGTGTACGAAATTGGACACTTCAAGTTCAAAGGCAGTTTGTTCCGAATTGGAGTGGTTGGTGTACTACGTAGTTCAAGCGATTGTATTTCACCCAAAACTCTCCACATGACTCCTCCCACCATATTATGATGGTGCCCAAATTTTGGGCTCAACTGGAAATCAATAGGTGTACGAAATTGGACAATTCAAGTTCAAAGGTAGTTCCTGCTTTATTGGAGTGTTTGGTGTATTCCGTAGTTCTAGCGGTTGGATTTCACTCAAAACTCACCGAATGACTCCTCTCACCATACTATGATGATGCCCAAGTTTTGGGCTCGATCGGAAATCAATAGGTGTACGAAATTGGACAATTCAAGTTCAAAGGCAGTTCTTGCTTTATTGGAGTGTTTGGTGTATTCCGTAGTTCTAGCGGTTGGATTTCACTCAAAACTCACCAAATGACTCCTCCGACCCTGTTATGATGATGCCCAAATTTTGGGCTCGATCGGAAATCTATAGGTGTACGAAATTGGACACTTCAAGTTCAAAGGCAGTTTGTTCCGAATTGGACTGGTTGGTGTATTCCGTAGTTCTAGCGATTGGATTTCACTCAAAACTCACCACATGACTCCACCTACAATACTATGACGATGCCAAAGTTTTGGGCTCGATCGGAAATCAATAGGTGTACGAAATTGGACAATTCAAGCTCAAAGGAAGTTCGTGCTTTATTGGCGTGTTTGGTGTATTCCGTAGTTCTAGCGGTTGGATTTCACTCGAAACTCCTCAATTGACTCCTCCCACCATATTATAAAGATGCCCAAGTTTTGGGCTGGATCCGAAATCAGTAGGTGTACGAATTTGGACAATTCAAGTTCAAAGGCAGTTCGTGCCTTATTAGGGTGTTTAGTGTATTCCGTAGTTCTTGCGGTTGGATATCAGTCAAAACTCACCAAATGACACCTCCCACCATGTTATGATGATGCCCAAGTTTTGGGCTCAGTCGGAAATCAATGGGTGTATGAAATTGGACACTTAAAGTTCAAAGGAAGTTTGTTCCGAATTGGAGTGGTTGGTGTATTCCGTAGTTCTAGCGATTGGATTTCACTCAAAACTCACCACATGACTCCACCTACCATACTATGACGATGCCAAAGTTTTGGGCTCGAACGGAAATCAATAGGTGTACGAAACTGGACAATTCAAGCTCAAAGGCAATTCGTGCTTTATTGGAGTGTTTGGTGTATACCGAAGTTCTAGCGGTTGGATTTCACTCAAAACTCACCAAATGACTCCTCCCAACATATTATGAGGATGCCCAAGTTTCGGGCTCGATCGGAAATCAATAGGTGTACGAAATTGGACAATTTAAGTTCAAAGGCAGTTCGTGCTTTATTGGAGTGTTTGGTGTATTCCGTAGTTCTAGCGGTTGGATTTGACACAAAACTCACCAAATGACTCCTCCCACCATATTATGATGATGCCCAAATTTTGGGCTCGATCGGAAATCAATAGGTGTACGAAATTGGACAATTCAAGCTCAAAGGCAGTTCGTGCTTTATTGGAGTGTTTGGTATATTCCGTAGTTCTAGCGGTTGGATTTCACTCAAAACTCACCGAATGACTCCTCTCACCATACTATGATGATGCCCAAGTTTTAGGCTCGATCGGAAATCAATAGGTGTACGAAATTGGACAATTCAAGTTCAAAGGCAGTTCGTGCTTTATTGGAGTGCTTGGTGTATTTCGTAGTTCTAGGGGTTGGATTTCACTCGAAACTCACCAAATGACTCCTCCCACCATATTATGATGATGCCCAATTTTTTGGCTCGATCGGTAATCAATAGGTATACGAAATTGGACAATTCAAGTTCAAATGCAGTTCGTGCTTTACTGGAATGTTTGGTGTATTCCGTAGTTCTAGCGCTTGGATTTCACTCAAACCTTACCAAATGACTCCTTCCACCATATTATGATGATGCCCAAGTTTTGGGCTCGATCGGAAATCAATAGGTGTACGAAATTGGACAATTCAAGTTCAAAGGCAGTTCGTGCTTTATTGGAGTGTTTGGTGTATTCCGTAGTTCTAGCGATTGGATTTCACTCAAAACACACCACATGACTCTTCCCACCATACTATGATGATGCCCAATTTTTGGGCTCGATCAGAAATCAATACGTGTACGAAATTGTACGATTCAAGTTCAAAGGAAGTTCGTGCTTTATTGGATTGTTTGGTGTATTCCGTAGTTCTAGCGATTGGATTTCACTCAAAACTTACCAGATGACTCCTTCCACCATATTATGATGATGCCCAAGTTTTGGGCTCGATCGGAAATCAATAGGTGTACGAAATTGGACAATTCAAGTTCAAAGGCAGTTTGTTCCGAATTTGAGTGGTTGGTGTACTACGTAGTTCTAGCAATTGAATTTCGCTCAAAACTCACCACACGACTCCTCCCACCATAATATGATCATGCCAAGTTTTGGGCTCGATCGGAAATCAATAGGTGTACGAAATTGGACACTTCAAGTTCAAAGGCAGTTTGTTCAGAATTGGAGTGGTTGGTGTATTACGTAGTTCTTGCGATTGGATTTCACTCAAAACTCGTCAAATGACTCCTCTCACCATACTATGATGATGCCCAAGTTTTAGGCTCGATCGGAAATCAATAGGTGTACGAAATTGGACAATTCAAGTTCAAAGGCAGTTCATGCTTTATTGGAGTGTTTGGTGTATTCCGTAGTTCTAGCGGTTGGATTTCACTCAAAACTCTCGAAATGACTCCTCCCACCATATAATGATGATGCCCAAGTTTTGGGCTCGATTGGAAATCAATAGGTGTACGAAATTGGACACTTCAAGTTCAAACGCAGTTTGTTCCGAATTGGAGTGGTTGGTGTATTCCTTAGTTCTAGCGATTGTATTTCGCCCAAAACTCACCACATGACTCTTCCCACCATACTATGATGATGCCCAGGTGTTGGGCTCGATCGGAAATCAATAGGTATATGAAATTGGACAATTCAAGTTCAAAGGCAGTTCGTGCTTTATTGGAGTGTTTGGTGTATTCCGTAGTTCTAGCGATTGGATTTCCCTCAAAACTAATCAAACGACTCCTAACACCATATTATGATGAGGCCGAAGTTTTGGGCTCAATCGGAAATCAATAGGTGTACGAAATTGGACAATTCAAGTTCAAAGGCAGTTCGTGCCTTGTTATCATGGTTGGTACATTTCGTAGTTCTAGAGATTGGATTTCACTCCAAACTCACCAAATGACTCCTCCCACCATATTATGATGATGCCCAAGTTTTGGGCTTAATTGGAAATCAATAGGTGTACGAAATTGGACACTTCAAGTTCAAAGGTAGTTTGTTCCGAATTGGAGTGGTTGGTGTATTCCGTAGTTCTAGCGATTGGATTTCACTCCAAACTTACCAAATGGCTCCTCCCACCATATTATGATGATGCCCAGGTTTTGGGCTCAATCAGAAATCAATAGGTGTACGAAATTGGACTCTTCAAGTTCAAAGGCAGTATATTCCGAATTGGAGTGGTTGGTGTATTCCGTAGTTCAAGCGATTGGATTTCACTCAAAACTCGTGAAATAAATCCTCCCACCATATGACGATGATGCCCAAGTTTTGGGCTCGATCGGAAATCAATAGGTGTACGAACTTGGACACTTCAAGTTCAAAGGCAGTTTGTCCCAAATTGGAGTGGTTGGTGTATTCCTTAGTTCTAGCGATTGGATTTCGCCCAAAACTCACCACATGACTCCTCCCACCATATTATGACGATGCCCAAGTTTCGGTCTCGATCGGAAATCAATAAGTGTACGGAATTGGACACTTAAAGTTCAAAGGCAGTTTGTCCCAAATTGGAGTGGTTGGTGTATTCCTTAGTTCTAGCGATTGGATTTCACTCAAAACTCACCAAATGACTCCTCCCACCATATTATGATGATGCCCAGGTTTTCGGCTCCATCGGAAATCAATTGGTGCACGAAATTGGACAATTCAAGTTCAAAGGCAGTTCGTGCCTTATTGGAGTGGTTGGCATATTTCGTAGTTCTAGCGATTGGATTTCACTCAAAACCCAACAAGTGACTACTCCCACCATATTATGATGATGCCCAAGTTTTGGGCTCGATTGGAAATCAATAGGTGTACGAAATTGGACACTTCAAGTTCAAACACAGTTTGTTCCGAATTGTAGTGGTTGGTGTATTCCGTAGTTCTAGCGATTGGATTTCACTCCAAACTTACCAAATGACTCCTCCCACCATATTATGATGATGCCCAGGTTTTGGGCTCAATCAGAAATCAATAGGTGTACGAAATTGGACACTTCAAGTTCAAAGGCAGTTTGTTCCGAATTGGAGTGGTTGGTGTATTCCGTAGTTCTAGCGATTGGATGTCACTCAAAACTCTCCACATGACTCCTCCCAACATATTATGATGATGCTCAGGTTTTGGCCTCAATCGGAAATCAATAGGTGTACGAAATTGGACTCCACAAGTTCAAAGGCAGTTTGTTCCGAATTGGAGTGGTTGGTGTATTCCGTTGTTCTTGCGATTGGATTTCACTCAAAACACACCACATGACTCTTCCCACCATACTATGATGATGCCCAAGTTTTGGGCCCAATCGGAAATCAATAGGTGTACGAAATTGGACACTTCAAGTTCAAAGGCAGTTTGTTACGAATTGGGGTGGTTGGTGTATTCCGTAGTTCTAGCGATTGGATTTCACTCCAAACTCACCAAATGACTCCTCCCACCATATTATGATGATGCCCAAGTTTTGGGCTTAATCGGAAATCAATAGGTGTACGAAATTGGACACTTCAAGTTCAAAGGTAGTTTGTTCCGAATTGGAGTGGTTGGTGTATTCCGTAGTTCTAGCGATTGGATTTCACTGAAAACTCACCACATGACTCCCCCCACCGTATTATGATGATGCCCAGGTGTTGCGCTCGATCGGAAATTAATAGGTATACGAAATTGGACAGTTCAAGTTCAAAGGCAGTTCGTGCTTTATTGGAGTGTTTGGTGTATTCCGTAGTTCTAGCGATTGGATTTCACTCAAAACTCATCAAATGACTCCTCCCACCATATTACGATGATGCCCAAATTTTAGGCCTCAATCGGAAATCAATAGGTGTACGAAATTGGACTCCACAAGTTCAAAGGCAGTTTGTTCCGAATTGGAGTGGTTGGTGTATTCCGTTGTTCTAGCGATTGGATTTCACTCAAAACACACCACATGACTCTTCCCACCATACTATGATGATGCCCAAGTTTTGGGCCCAATCGGAAATCAATAGGTGTACGAAATTGGACACTTCAAGTTCAAAGGCAGTTTGTTCCGAATTGGAGTGGTTGGTGTATTCCGTAGTTCTAGCGATTGGATTTCACTCCAAACTTACCAAATGACTCCTCCCACCATATTATGATGATGCCCAGGTTTTGGGCTCAATCAGAAATCAATAGGTGTACGAAATTGGACTCTTCAAGTTCAAAGGCAGTATATTCCGAATTGGAGTGGTTGGTGTATTCCGTAGTTCAAGCGATTGGATTTCACTCAAAACTCGTGAAATAAATCCTCCCACCATATGACGATGATGCCCAAGTTTTGGGCTCGATCGGAAATCAATAGGTGTACGAACTTGGACACTTCAAGTTCAAAGGCAGTTTGTCCCAAATTGGAGTGGTTGGTGTATTCCTTAGTTCTAGCGATTGGATTTCGCCCAAAACTCACCACATGACTCCTCCCACCATATTATGACGATGACCAAGTTTCGGTCTCGATCGGAAATCAATAAGTGTACGGAATTGGAAACTTAAAGTTCAAAGGCAGTTTGTCCCAAATTGGAGTGGTTGGTGTATTCCTTAGTTCTAGCGATTGGATTTCACTCAAAACTCACCAAATGACTCCTCCCACCATATTATGATGATGCCCAGGTTTTCGGCTCAATCGGAAATCAATTGGTGCACGAAATTGGACAATTCAAGTTCAAAGGCAGTTCGTGCCTTATTGGAGTGGTTGGCATATTTCGTAGTTCTAGCGATTGGATTTCACTCAAAACCCAACAATTGACTACTCCCACCATATTATGATGATGCCCAAGTTTTGGGCTCGATTGGAAATCAATAGGTGTACGAAATTGGACACTTCAAGTTCAAACACAGTTTGTTCCGAATTGTAGTGGTTGGTGTATTCCGTAGTTCTAGCGATTGGATTTCACTCCAAACTTACCAAATGACTCCTCCCACCATATTATGATGATGCCCAGGTTTTGGGCTCAATCAGAAATCAATAGGTGTACGAAATTGGACACTTCAAGTTCAAAGGCAGTTTGTTCCGAATTGGAGTGGTTGGTGTATTCCGTAGTTCTAGCGATTGGATGTCACTCAAAACTCTCCACATGACTCCTCCCAACATATTATGATGATGCTCAGGTTTTGGCCTCAATCGGAAATCAATAGGTGTACGAAATTGGACTCCACAAGTTCAAAGGCAGTTTGTTCCGAATTGGAGTGGTTGGTGTATTCCGTTGTTCTTGCGATTGGATTTCACTCAAAACACACCACATGACTCTTCCCACCATACTATGATGATGCCCAAGTTTTGGGCCCAATCGGAAATCAATAGGTGTACGAAATTGGACACTTCAAGTTCAAAGGCAGTTTGTTACGAATTGGAGTGGTTGGTGTATTCCGTAGTTCTAGCGATTGGATTTCACTCCAAACTTACCAAATGACTCCTCCCACCATATTATGATAATGCCCAGGTTTTGGGCTCAATCAGAAATCAATAGGTGTACGAAATTGGACTCTTCAAGTTCAAAGGCAGTATATTCCGAATTGGAGTGGTTGGTGTATTCCGTAGTTCAAGCGATTGGATTTCACCCAAAACTCGTGAAATAAATCCTCCCACCAGATGACGATGATGCCCAAGTTTTGGGCTCGATCGGAAATCAATAGGTGTACGAACTTGGACACTTCAAGTTCAAAGGCAGTTTGTCCCCAATTGGAGTGGTTGGTGTATTCCTTAGTTCTAGTGATTGGATTTCGCCCAAAACTCACCACATGACTCCTCCCACCATATTATGACGATGCCCAAGTTTCGGACTCGGTCGGAAATGAATAGGTGTACGGAATTGGACACTTCAAGTTCAAAGGCAGTTTGTCCCAAATTGGAGTGGTTGGTATATTCCGTAGTTCTAGCAATTGGATTTCACTCAAAACTCACCACATGACTCCTCCCACCATATTATGATGATGCCCAACTTTTTTGCTGGATCGGAAGTCAATAGGTGTACGAAATAGGACAATTCAACATCTAAGGCAGTTCGTGCTTTATTGGAGTGTTTGGTGTATTCCGTTGTTCTAGCGATTGGATTTCACTCAAAACTCACCAAACGACTCCTCCCACCATATTATGATGATGCCCAAGTTTTGGGCTTGATCGAAAATCAATAGGTGTAAGAAATTGGACAATTCTAGTTCAAATGCAGTTCGTGCTTTATTGGAGTGTTTGGTGTATTCCGTAGTTCTAGCAATTGTATTCCGTTATTATGATGATGCCCAAGTTTTGGGCTCGATCGAAAATGAATAGGTTTACGAAATTGGACACTTCAACTTCAAAGGCAGTTTGTTCCGAATTGGAGTGGTTGGTGTATTCCATAGTTCAAGTGATTGGATTTCACTCAAAACTGACCACATGACTCCTCCCACCATATTATGAGGATGCCCACGTTTTGGGCTCGATCGGAAATCAATAGGTGTACGAAATTGGACACTTCAACTTCAAAGGCAGTTTGTTCCGAATTGGAGTGGTTGGTGTATTCAATAGTTCAAGTGATTGGATTTCACTCAAAACTCACCACATGACTTCTCCCACCATATTATGATGATGGCCAAGATCTGGGCTCGATCGGAAATCCTTAGGTGAACGAAATTGGACAATTCAAGTTCCAAGGCAGTTCGTGCTTTATTGCAGTGTTTGGTGTATTCCGTAGTTGTAGCGATTGGATTTCACTCAAAACTCATCAAATGACTCCTCCCCCCATATTACGATGATGCCCAAGTTTTGGGCTCAATCGGAAATCAATAGGTATACGAAATTGGACAATTCAAGTTCAAAGGCAGTTCGTGCTTTACTGGAATGTTTGGTGTATTCTGTAGTTCTAGCGATTGGATTTCACTCAAAACTCATCAAATGACTCCTCCCCCCATATTATGATGATGCCCAAGTTTTGGGCTCGATCGGAAATCCTTAGGTGTACGAAATTGGACAATTCAAGTTCCAAGGCAGTTCGTGCTTTATTGCAGTGTTTGGTGTATTCCGTAGTTGTAGCGATTGGATTTCACTCAAAACTCATCAAATGACTCCTCCCCCCATATTATGATGATGCCCAAGTTTTGGGCTCAATCGGAAATCAATAGGTATACGAAATTGGACAATTCAATTTCAAAGGCAGTTCGTGCTTTATTGGAGTGTTTGGTGTATTCCCTAGTTCTAGAGATTGGATTTCACTCAAAACTCATCAAATGACTCCTCCCACCATATTAAGATGATGCCCAAGTTTTGGGATCGATCGGAAATCAGTAGGTGTACGAAATTGGACACTTCAAGTTCAAAGGAAGTTTGTTCCGAATTGGAGTGGTTGGTGTGTTCCATAGTTTAAGCGAGTGGATATCACTCAAAACTCACCACATGACTCTTCCCACTGTATTCTGATGATTCCCAAGTTTTGGGCTTGATCGGAAATCAATAGGTGCACGAAATTGGACACTTCAAGTTGAAAGGCAGTTTGTTCCGAATTGGAGTGGTTAGTGTATTCCTTAGTTCTAGCGATTGGATTTCACTCAAAACACACCACAAGACTCCTCCAACCATACTATGATGATGCCCAAGTTCTGGGCTCGATCGGAAATCAATAGGTGCACGAAATTGGACAATTCAAGTTCAAAGGCTGTTCGTCCTTTATTTGAGTGGTTGGTGTGTTCCGTAATTCTAGCAACTGGATTTTACTCAAAACTCACCAAATGACTCCTCCCACCATATTATGATGATGCCAAAGTTTTGGGCTCGATCGGAAATCAATAGGTGTACGAAATTGGACAATTCAAGTTCAAAGGCAGTTCGTGCCTTATTGGAGTGGTTGGTGATATCCGTAGTTCTAGAGATTGGATTTCACTCAAAACACACCACATGACTCCTCCAACCATACTATGATGATGCCCAAGTTCTGGGCTCGATCGGAAATCAATAGGTGTACAAAATTGGACAATTCAAGTTCAAAGGCAGTTCGTGCCTTATTGGAGTGTTTGGTGTATTACGTATTCCTAGCGATTGGATTTCACTCAAAACACACCACATGACTCCTCCCACCATATTATGGTGATGCCCAAGTTATGGGCTCGATCGGAAATTAATAGTTGTACGAAATTGGACAATTCAAGTTCAAAGGCAGTTCGTGCCTTATTGAAGTGTTTGGTGTATTCCGTAGTCCAAGCGATTGGATTTCACTCAAAACACACCACATGACTCCTCCCACCATATTATGATGATGCCCAAGTTGAGGGCTCGATCGGAAATCAATAGGTGTACGAAATTGGACAATTGGAGTTCAAAGGCAGTTCGTGCCTTATTGGAGTGGTTGGTGATATCCGTAGTTCTAGCGATTTGATTTCTCTCAAAACACACCACATGACTCTTCCAACCATACTATGATGATGCCCAAGTTCTGGGCTAGATCGGAAATCAATAGGTGTACGAAATTGGACAATTCAAGTTCAAAGGCAGTTCGTGCCTTATTGAAGTGTTTAGTGTATTCCGTAGTCCAAGCGATTGGATTTCACTCAAAACACACCACATGACTCCTCCCACCATATTTTGATGATGCCCAAGTTGAGGGCTCGATCGGAAATCAATAGGTGTACGAAATTGGACAATTAGAGTTCAAAGGCAGTTCGTGCCTTATCGGAGTGGTTGGTGTATTCCGTAGTTCTAGCGATTGGATTTCACTCAAAACTCACCAAGTGACTTCTCCCACCATATTATGATGATGCCCAAGTTTTGGGCTCGATCGGAAATCAATAGGTGTACGAAATTGGACAATTCAAATTCAAAGGCAGTTCGTGCCTTATTGGAGTGGTTGGTGTATTCCGTAGTTCTAGCGATTGGATTTCACTCAAAACTCTCCAAATGACTCCTCCCACCAAATTATGATGATGCCCAAGTTTTGGGCTCGATCGGAAATCAGTAGGTGTACGAAATTGGACAATTCAAGTTGAAAGGCAGTTCTTGCCTTATTGGAGTGGTTGTTACATTTCGTAGTTCTAGCGATTGAATTTTACTCAAAACTCACCAAATGACTCCTCCCACCTTATTATGATGATGCCCAAGTTTTGGGGTCGATCGGAAATCAATAGTTGTACGAAATTGGACACTTCAAGTTCAATGGCAGTTTGTTCCGAATTGGAGGGGTTGGTGTATTCCGTAGTTCTAGCGATTGGATTTCACTCAAAACTCACCAAATGACTCCTCCCAACATATTATGATGATGCCCAAGTTTTGGGCTCGATCGGAAATCAATAGGTGTACGAAATTGGACACTTCAATTTCAAAGGGAGTTTGTTCCGAATTGGAGTGGTTGGTGTATTCCGTAGTTCTTGCAATTGGATTTCACTCAAAACTCACCACATGACTCTTCCCACCATATTATGATGATAATAGGTGTACGAAATTGGACACTTCAAGTTCAAAGGCAGTTCGTGCCTTATTGGAGTAGTTGGTGTGTTCCGTAGTTCTAGCGAATGGATTTCACTCAAAACTCACCAAATGACTCCTCCCAACATATTATGATGACGCCCAAGCTTTGGGCTCGATCGGAAATCAATAGGTGTACGAAATTGGACACTTCAAGTTCGAAGGCAGTTTGTTCCGAATTGGAGTGGTTGGTGTATTCCGTAGTTCTAGCGATCGGATTTCACTCAAAACACACCACATGACTCCTCCAACCATACTATGATGATGCCCAAGTTCTGGGCTCAATCAGAAATCAATAGGAGTACGAAATTGGACAATTAAAGTTGAAAGGCAGTTCTTGCCTTATTGGAGTGGTTGTTACATTTCGTAGTTCTAGCGATTGGATTTTACTCAAAACTCACCAAATGACTCCTCCCACCTTATTATGATGATGCCCAAGTTTTGGGGTCGATCGGAAATCAATAAGTGTACGAAATTGGACAATTCAAGTTCAAAGGCAGTTCGTGCTCTATTGGAGTGGTTGGTGTGTTCCGTAGTTCTAGCGATTGGATTTCACTCAAAACTCACCAAATGACTCCTCCCACCTTTTTATAATGATGCCCAAGTTTTGGGGTTGATCGGAAATCAATAGGTGTACAAAATTGGACAATTCAAGTTCAAAGTCAGTTCGTGCCTTATTGGAGTGTTTGGTGTATTCCGTAGTCCTAGCGATTGGATTTCACTCAAAACACACCACATGACTCCTCCCACCATATTATGATGATGCCCAAGTTGTGGGCTCGATCGGAAATCAATAGGTGGACGAAATTGGACAATTGGAGTTCAAAGGCAGTTCGTGCCTTATTGGAGTGGTTGGTGATATCTGTAGTTCTAGCGATTGGATTTCTCTCAAAACACACCACATGACTCTTCCAACCATACTATGATGATGCCCAAGTTTTGGGCTCGATCGGAAATCAATAGCTGTACAAAATTGGACAATTCAAGTTCAAAGGCAATTCGTGCTTTACTGGAGTGGTTGGCGTGTTCCGTAGTTCTAGCGATTGGATTTCACTCAAAACTCACCACATGACTCCTCCCACCATAATATGAAGATGTCCAAGTTTTGGGCTCGATCGGAAATCAATAAGTGTACGAAATTGGACAATTCAAGTTCAAAGGCAGTTCGTGCTCTATTGGAGTGGTTGGTGTGTTCCGTAGTTCTAGCGATTGGATTTCACTCAAAACTCACCAAATGACTCCTCCCACCTTTTTATAATGATGCCCAAGTTTTGGGGTTGATCGGAAATCAATAGGTGTACAAAATTGGACAATTCAAGTTCAAAGTCAGTTCGTGCCTTATTGGAGTGTTTGGTGTATTCCGTAGTCCTAGCGATTGGATTTCACTCAAAACACACCACATGACTCCTCCCACCATATTATGATGATGCCCAAGTTGTGGGCTCGATCGGAAATCAATAGGTGTACGAAATTGGACAATTGGAGTTCAAAGGCAGTTCGTGCCTTATTGGAGTGGTTGGTGTATTCCGTTGTTCTAGCATTTGGATTTCACTCAAAACTCTCCAAATGACTCCTCCCACCAAATTATGATGATGCCCAAGTTTTGGGCTCAATCGGAAATCAATAGGTGTACGAAATTGGACAATTCAAGTTCAAAGGCAGTTCGTGCTTTATTGGAGTGGTTGGTGTATTCCGTAGTTCTAGCTTTTGGATTTCACACAAAACTCTCCAAATGACTCCTCCCACCAAATTATGATGATGCCCAAGTTTTGGGCTCGATCGGAAATCAGCAGGTGTACGAAATTGGACAATTCAAGTTGAAAGGCAGTTCTTGCCTAATTGGAGTGGTTTTTACATTTTGTAGTTCTAGCGATTGGATTTTACTCAAAACTCACCAAATGACTCCTCCCACCTTATTATGATGATGCCCAAGTTTTGGGGTCAATCGGAAATCAATAGGTGTACGAAATTGGACACTTCAAGTTCAAAGGCAGTTTGTTCCGAATTGGAGTGGTTGGTGTATTCCGTAGTTCTAGCGATTGCATTTCACTCAAAACTCACCAAATGACTCCTCCCAACATATTATGATCATGCCCAAGTTTTGGGCTCGATCGGAAATCAATAGGTGTACGAAATTGGACACTTCAAGTTCAAAGGCAGTTTGTTCCGAATTGGAGTGGTTGGTGTATTCCGTAGTTCTAGCAATTGGATTTCACTCAAAACTCACCACATGACTCTTCCCACCATTTTATGATGATAATAGGTGTACGAAATTGGACACTTCAAGTTCAAAGGCAGTTCGTGCCTTATTGGAGTAGTTGGTGTGTTCCGTAGTTCTAGCGAATGGATTTCACTCAAAACTCACCAAATGACTCCTCCCAACATATTATGATGACGCCCAAGCTTTGGGCTCGATCGGAAATCAATAGGTGTACGAAATTGGACAGTTCAAGTTCAAAGGCAGTTCGTGCCTTATTGGAGTGGTTGGTGATATCTGTAGTTCTAGCGATTGGATTTCTCTCAAAACACACCACATGACTCTTCCAACCATACTATGATGACGCCCAAGTTCTGGGCTCGATCGGAAATCAATAGGTGTACGAAATTGGACAATTCAAGTTCGAAGGCAGTTCGAGCTTTATTGGAGTGGTTGGCGTGTTCCGTAGTTCTAGCGATTAGATTTCACTCAAAACTCACCACATGACCCCTCCCACCATATTATGACGATGTCCAAGTTTTGGGCTCGATCGGAAATCAATAAGTGTACGAAATTGGAAAATTCAAGTTCAAAGGCAGTTCCTACCTTATTGGAGTGGTTGGTACATTTCGTAGTTCTAGCGATTGGATTTCACTCAAAACTCACCAAATGACTCCACCCAACATATTAGGATGATTCCCAGGTTTTGGGTTCGATCGGAAATCAATAGGTGTACGAAATTGGAGACTTCAAGTTCAGAGGCAGTTTGGTACGAATTGGAGGGGTTGGTGTATTCCGCAGTTCTAGCGATTGGATTTCACTCAAAACTCACCACATGACTCCTCCCACCATACTATGATGATGAACAAGTTTTGGGCTTGTTCGGAAATCAATAGGTGGACGAAATTGGACAATTGGAGTTCAAAGGCAGTTCGTGCCTTATTGGAGTGGTTGGTGTATTCCGTTGTTCTAGCTTTTGGATTTCACTCAAAACTCACCAAATGACTCCTCCCAACATATTATGCTGATGCCTGTTGGGCCTATTCTTAACAACTAAAATGAGTTATTAAAAACAGCAACTTTAATTCTCGCAAGTGCACGAACCGTTTATAGTATAGCTTATGTAAATACGAGGTCGATCCCACGGAGAATGGTAACGTGGTTGCAAGTTAAACTACTTAGAATGCTAGGAAAACAGAAAACAAAGAAACAAACTAACTAACAATGGCAAGGTCTAGGACAGAATCCTAGCACCACACACGCACTCGAAATGGGGGGTTTTGTTGTTGAAGTGAAAACAAGAGAATGAAATGGAAGTGCTGGAAAGTAAACAATAGCAGTAATCAACAAGTTGTGAAACAATGATTGAGGAGTGTTAGAGCCTTGGAATCCACCACTAGTTTTCCTATCCAAGTTATGAATGCGTAGAAAGTGACTCAAGCTTCATCAACAATAGATTATCGCATACAAGCCTATGGTATCTAGGTGCAGGATGCATGATTCTCCTAAGGCATGTAATTGTGCATGGTATCTACACAACACGTGATCTCTAATATGCAACCTAAGCATGGTATCTACTTAGAATAAAGCATACAAGAGTCATTAAGTTCCCTGAGAATATGATAATCACACAAGTCCTAGAACATGGTATCTGTCCTAGTCAACTTATGGTTATTAACCCCTTGAATGATTCTTAGGCCATTCATGTGTTGCTTGTGAAAGGAGAGTAGAATTGGTGAATCTAAACCCCTTCCCAACATGTGCTAGATGCATAAAATCCTAGTTAGCTACTCCAAGAAAACATACATCAAGCACATAATAAACTGGAGATTAACAACTTGGCAATGAAAGCAAAGAAATCAATTAACTATGAAATCATCCATAACATTGAATATTCATGACTAGGGCTTCATCATAAGCCCTAACTAATGGATTAGTTACACATAACTAAGAATATAGAAAATAAGAAATACATAGATAGAATAAAGAGAATAGAAGAACTAGTTAGTGGCAGCAACTCCCAGGACAGCTCCAAGCTCTCCCTCCTTTGCAGCTAGCTCTCTTCTCTCTTTGTGGTGAATCTGAATGTGTGTGTGAGAGTAATGGATGGAGTGAATGTGTGTGTCTATCTCCCTGGTGAATGAGCTGCAACTCTCTATTTATAGACTTCAAATTCGTCCTCCCATTGGCTGGTGTAGGCAGCCCACCATAAATCCTGGAAACTGCTCCCTCATTTGTGCAAACATGTTTCCCCATAATTAAGCATGCCATGTTTTGCTCCTTGAGATTTCCAATGCTGAAATGCCTCCCTAATTTGCTCAACATGTTAGGTCTAAAGTCAGGTACAGTTCAGTTGAGGCACAAGGCTCAAAGGGGGTGTGGAACACAAGGCTCATTAGCTGGCAGCTGCATATTAAAATCCTCCTGAGTATGCTTCAGTGTTTGACGGGCTAAGGACTCCAGTTATGTTCAATTGGGCTGAATTTTGGATATGTTATACTAGACACCAATCTGAACAACTTCTATGAAGGACGTCTCCTCATCTGAGTTGTGTAAGTTGCTGAAATGAGGCCTGCAAGATGACCCACGATATTGGACTGACAAGGAGTGTGACCCAAATTGGGTCTGTCTTTAAGCTTATATTCCTCTTGTGCTAATAAGCCCTTAACATGCATGGATTGTATCAAATGTGATCTCTTGCTGCCTTAACCTACAAAACACACAAACATAGGTAAGTGACTCGAAATAAAGAGAAACTAAACAAAATCACTAAGTAGAGAAGGCATGCAAATGTATGAAATTATGAACTTATCAAATATATGAACTTATCAATGCCCAAGCTTTGGACTCGATCGGAAATCAGTAGGTGTACGAAATTAGACACTTCAAGTTCAAAGGCAGTTCGTCCCTTATTGGAGTGGTTGGTGTATTCCATAGTTCTAGCGATTGGATTTCACTCAAAACTCACCACATGACTCCTCCCACCATATTATGATGATGTCCAAGTTTTGGGCTCGATCGGAAATCAATAAGTGTACGAAATTTGACAATTCAAGTTCAAAGGCAGTTCGTGCCTTATTGGAGTGGTTGGTGTATTCCATAGTTCTAGCGATTGGATTTCACTCAAAACTCACCACATGACTCCTCCCACCATATTATGATGATATCCAAGTTTTGGGCTCGATCGGAAATCAATAAGTGTACGAAATATGACAATTCAAGTTCAAAGGCAGTTCGTGCCTTACTGGAGTGGTTGGTGTATTCCATAGTTCTAGCGATTGGATTTCACTCAAAACTCACCACATGACTCCTTCCACCATATTATGATGATGACCAAGTCATGGGCTCGGTCGGAAATCAATAGGTGTACGAAATTGGACAATTCAAGTTCAAAGGCAGTTCGTGCCTTATTGGATTGGTTGGTGTATTCCGTAGTTCTAGCGATTGGATTTCCCTCAAAACTCACCAAATGACTTCTTCCAACATATTTTGATGATGCCCAAGTTTTGGGCTCAATTGGAAATCAATAGTTGTACAAAATTGGACACTTCAACTTCAAAGGTAGTTTGTTCCGAATTGGAGTGGTTGGTGTATTCCGCAGTTCTAGCGATTGGATTTCACTCAAAACTCACCACATGACTCCTCCCACCGTACGATGATGATGACCAAGTTTTGGGCTCGGTCGGAAATCAATAGGTGTACGAAATTGGACAATTCAAATTCAAAGGCTGTTCCTGCCTTATTGGAGTGGTTGGTGTATTCCGTAGTTCTAGATATTGGATTTCACTCAAAACTCACCAAATGACTCCTCCCACCATATTATGATGATGCCCAAGTTTTGGGCTCGATCGGAAATCAATAGGTGTACGAAATTGGACACTTCAAGTTCAAAGGCAGTTTGTTCCGAATTGGAGGGGTTGGTGTATTCCGCAGTTCTAGCGATTGGATTTCACTAAAAACTTACCACATGACTCCTCCCACCATACTATGACGATGACCAAGTTTTGGGCTTGATCGGAAGTCAACAGGTGTACGAAATTGGACAATTTAAGTTCAAAGGCAGTTCGTGCCTTATTGGAGTGGTTGGTACATTTTGTAGTTCTAGCGATTGGATTTCACTCAAAACTCACCAAATGACTCCTCCCAACGTATTAAGATGATTCCCAAGTTTTGGGCTCGATCGGAAATCAATAGGTGTACGAAGTTGGACACTTCAAGTTCAAAGGCCGTTTGTTCCGAATTGGAGTGGGTGGTGTATTCCGTAGTTCTAGCAATTGGATTTCACCCAAAACTCACCACATGACTCCTCCCACCACATTATGATGATGCCCAAGTTTTGGGCTCGATCGGAAATCAATAGGTGTGCGAAATTGGACATTTCAAGCACAAAGGAAGTTCATGCATTATTGGAGTGTTTGGTGTATTCCGTAGTTCTAGCGATTAGATTTCACTCAAAACTCGTCAAATGACTCCTCCGACCATATTATGATGATGCCCAAGTTTTGGGCTCGATCGGAAATCAATAGGTGTACGAAATTGGACGATTCAAGTTCAAAGGCAGTTCTTGCTTTATTGGAGTGTTTGGTGTATTCCGTAGTTCTAGAAACTGGATTTCACTCAAAACTCACCAAATGACTCCTCCCACCATATTATGATGATGCCCAAGTTTTGGGCTCAATCGGAAATCAATAGGTGTACGAAATTGGACACTTCAAGTTCAAAGGAAGTTTGTTCCGAATTGGAGTGGTTGGTGTATTCTGTAGTTCTAGCGATTGGATTTCACTCAAAAGCCACCACATGACTCCTCCCACCATATTATGATGATACCCAAGTTTTGGGCTCGATCGGAAATCAATAGGTGTACGAAATTGGACACTTCAAGTTCAAAGGCAGTTTGTTCCGAATTGGAGTGGTTGGTGTATTCCGTAGTTCTAGCGAATGGATTTCACTCAAAACTAACCACATGACTCCTCCCACCTTATTATATGATGCCCAAGTTTTGGGCTCGATTGGAAATCGATAGGTGTACGAAATTGGACAATTCAAGTTCAAATTCAGTTTCTTTCGAATTGGAGTGGTTGGTGTATTCCGTAGTTCTAGCGATTGGATTTCGCTCAAAACTCCCCACATGACTCCTCCCACCATATTATGGTGATGCCCAAGTTTTGGGCTCGATCGGAAATCAATAGGTGTACGAAATTGCACACTTCAAGTTCAAATTCAGTTTGTTTCGAATTGGAGTGGTTGGTGTATTCCGTAGTTCTTGCGGTTGGATATCACTCAAAACTCCCCACATGACTCCTCCCACCATATTATGACGATGCCCAAGTTTTGGGTTTGATCGGAAATCAATAGGTGTACGATATTGGACAAGTCAAGTTCAAAGGCAGTTCGTCCCTTATTGGAGTGGTTGGTACATTTCGTAGTTCTAGCGATTGGATTTCACTCAAAACTCACCAAATGACTCCTCCCACCATATTGTGATGATGCCAAAGTTTTGGGATCAATCGGAAATCAATAGGTGTACGTAATTGGACATTTCAAGTTCAAAGGCAGTTTGTTCCGAATTGGAGTGGTTGGTGTATTCCGTAGTTCTAGCGATTGGATTTCACTCAAAACTCACCACCTGACTCCTCCCACCATATTGTGATGATGCCAAAGTTTTGGGATCAATCGGAAATCAATAGGTGTACGAAATTGGACACTTCAAGTTCAGAGGCAGTATGTTCCGAATTTTAGTGGTTGGTGTATTCTGTAGTTCTAGCGATTGGATTTCACCCAAAACTCACCACATGACTCCTCCCACCATATTATGATGACGCCCAAGTTTTGGGCTCGATCAGAAATCAATAGGTGTACGAAATTGGACAATTCAATTTCAAAGGCAGTTCGTGCTTTATTGGAGTGTTTGGTGTATTCCGTAGTTCTAGAGATTGGATTTCACTCAAAACTCACCAAATGACTCCTCCCACCATATTAAGATGATGCCCAAGTTTTGGGCTCGATCGGAAATCAATAGGTATACGAAATTGGACACTTCAAGTTCAAAGGTAGTATGTTCCGAATTGGAGTGGTTGGTGTATTCCGTAGTTCTAGCGATTGGATTTCACTCAAAACTGACCACATGACTCCTCCCACCATATTATGATGACGCCCAAGTTTTGGGCTCGATCGGAAATCAATAGGTGTACGAAATTGGACAATTCAAGTTCAAAGGCAGTTCGTGCTTTATTGGAGTGTTTGCCCTATTCTGTAGTTCTAGCGATTGGAATTCACTCAAAACTCACCAAATGACTCCTCCCACCATATTGGGATGATGCCCATGTTTTGGGCTCGATCGGAAATCAATAGGTGTACGTAATTAGACATTTGAAGTTCAAACGCAGTTTGTTCCGAATTGGAGTGGTTGGTGTATTCCGTAGTTCTAGCGATTGGATTTCACTCAAAAATGACCACATGACTCCTCCCACCATATTATGATGACGCCCAAGTTTTGGGCTCGATCGGAAATCAATAGGTGTACGAAATTGGACAATTCAAGTTCAAAGGCAGTTCGTGCTTTATTGGAGTGTTTGCCCTATTCTGTAGTTCTAGCGATTGGATTTCACCCAAAACTCTCCACATGACTCCTCCCACCATATTATGATGATGCCCAAGTTTTGGGCTCGATCGGAAATCAATAGGTGTACGAAATTGGACACTTCAAGTTCAAAGGCAGTATGTTCCGAATTTTAGTGGTTGGTGTATTCCGTAGTTCTAGCGATTGGATTTCACCCAAAACTCACCACATGACTCCTCCCACCATATTATGACGACGCCCAAGTTTGGGCTCGATCGGAAATCAATAGGTGTACGAAATTGGACAATTCAAGTTCAAAGGCAGTTCGTGCTTTATTGGAGTGTTTGCCCTATTCTGTAGTTCTAGGGCTTGGAATTCACTCAAAACTCACCAAATGACTCCTCCCACCATATTGGGATGATGCCCAAGTTTTGGGCTCGATCGGAAATCAATAGGTGTACGTAATTGGACATTTGAAGTTCAAACGCAGTTTGTTCCGAATTGGAGTGGTTGGTGTATTCCGTACTTCTAGCGATTGGATTTCACTCAAAACTGACCACATGACTCCTCCCACCATATTATGATGACGCCCAAGTTTTGGGCTCGATCGGAAATCAATAGGTGTACGAAATTGGACAATTCAAGTTCAAAGGAAGTTCGTGCTTTATTAGAGTGTTTGCCCTATTCTGTAGTTCTAGCGATTGGATTTCACCCAAAACTCTCCACATGACTCCTCCCACCATATTATGATGATGCCCAAGTTTTGGGCTCGATCGGAAATCAATAGGTGTACGAAATTGGACACTTCAAGTTCAAAGGCAGTATGTTCCGAATTTTAGTGGTTGGTGTATTCCGTAGTTCTAGCGATTGGATTTCACCCCAAACTCACCACATGACTCCTCCCACCATATTATGATGATGACCAAGTTTTGGGCTCGATCGGAAATCCATTGGTGTACGAAATTGGACATTTCAGTTTCAAAGGCAGTTTGTTCCGAATTGGAGTGGTTGGTGTATTCCGTAGTTCTAGCGATTGGATTTTACTCAAAACTCGCCCCTTGACTCCTCCCACCATACTACGATGATGCCCAGGTTTTGGGCTCGATCGGAAATCAATGGGTGTACGAAATTGGACACTTCAAGTTCAAAGGCAGTTTGTTCCGAATTGGAGTGGTTGGTGTATTCCGTTGTTCTAGCAATTGGATTTCACTCAAAACTCACCACGTGACTCGTCCCACCATATTATGATGATGCTCAAGTTTTGGGCTCGATCGGAAATCAATAGGTGTACGAAACTGGACACTTCATGTTCAAAGACTGTATGTTCCGAATTGGAGTGGTTGGGGTATTCCGTAGTTCTAGCGATTGGATTTCACCCAAAACCCACCACATGACTCCTCCCACCGTATGATGACGATGCCCAAGTTTTGTGCTCGATCGGAAATCCATAGGAGTACGAAATTGGACATTTCAAGTTCCAAGGCAGTTTGTTCCGAATTGGAGTGGTTGGTGTATTCCGTATTTCTGGCGATTGGATTTCACTGAAACCTGACCATATGACTCGTCCGACCATATTATGATGATGCCCAAGTTTTGGGCTCGATCGGAAACCCAAAAGTGTACGAAATTAGACATTTCAAGTTCAAAGGCAGTTTGCTCCGAATTGGAGTGATTGGTGTATTCCGTAGTTCTAGCGATTGGATTTCACTCAAAACTCACCACATGACTCCTCCCACCATACTATGATGATGCCCAAGTTTTGGGCTCGATCGGAAATCAATAGTTGTTCGAAATTGGACACTTCAAGTTCAAAGGCATTTTGTTCCGAATTGGAGTGGTTGGTGTATTCCGTAGTTCTAGCGATTGGATTTCTCTCAAAACTCACCACATGACTCCTCCCACCATACTACGATGTTGTCCAAGTTTTGGGCTCGACCGGAAATCAATTGATGTACGAAATTGGACAATTCAAGTTCAAAGGCAGTTCGTGCCTTATTGTAGCAGTTGGTACATTTCGTAGTTGTAGCGATTGGATTTCACTCAAAACTCACCAAATGACTCCTCCCACAATATTATGATGATGCCTATGTATTGGGCTCCACCGGAAATCAATAGGTGTACGAAATTGGACACTTGAAGTTCAGAGGCAGTTTGTTCCGAATTGGAGTGGTTGGTGTATTCCCTAGTTCTAGCAAATGGATTTCACTCAAAACTCACCAAATGACTCCTCCCACCATATGATGAGGATGCCCAAGTTTTGGGCTCGATCGGAAATCCATAGGAGTACGAAATTGGACATTTCAAGTTCAAAGGCAGTTTGTTACGAATTGGAGTGGTTGGTGTATTCTGTAGTTCTAGCAATTGGATTTCACTCAAAACTCACCACATGACTCCACCCACCATACTATGATGATGCCCAAGTTTTGGGCTCGATCGGAAATCAATAGGTGTACGAAATTGGACACTTCAAGTTTAAGGCAGTTTGTGCCTCATTGGAGTGGTTGGTACATTTCGTAGTTCTAGCGATTGGATTTCACTCAGAACTCACCAAATGACTCCGCCCAACATATTATGTTGATTCCCAAGTTTTGGGCTCGATCGGAAATCAACAGGTGCACGAAATTGGACAATTCAAGTTCAAAGGAAGTTCGTGCCTTATTAGAGTGGTTAGTACATTTCGTAGTTCTAGCGATTGGATTTCACTTAGAACTCACGAAATGACTCCTCCCACCATATGATGATGATGCCCAAGTTTTGGGCTCGATCGGAAATCAATAGGTGTACGAGGCTAGACACTTCAAGTTCAAAGACAGTTTGTTCCGAATTGGAGTGGTTGGTGTATTCCGTAGTTCTAGCGATTGGATTTCACTCAAAACTCACCACATACCTCCTCCCACCATACTATGATGATGCCCAAGTTTTGGGCTCGATCGGAAATCAATAGGTGTACGAAATTGGACACTTCAAGTTTAAGGCAGTTTGTGCCTTATTGGAGTGGTTGGTACATTTCGTAGTTCTAGCGATTGGATTTCACTCAGAACTCACTAAATGACTCCTCCCAACATATTATGTTGATTCCCAAGTTTTGGGCTCGATCGGAAATCAACAGGTGTACGAAATTGGACACTTCAAGTTCAAAGGCAGTTTGTTCCGAATTGGAGTGGTTGGTGTATTCCGTAGTTCTAGCGTTTGGATTTCACTCAAAACTCACCAGATGACTCCTCCGACCATACTTTGATGATGCCCACGTTTTGGGCTCGATCGGAAATCAGTAGGTGTACGAAATTAGACAATTCAAGTTCAAAGGAAGTTCGTGCCTTATTGGAGTGGTTGGTACATTTCGTAGTTCTAGCGATTGGATTTCACTTAAAACACACCAAATGACTCCTCCCACCATATGATGATGATGCCCAAGTTTTAGGCTTGATAGGAAATCAATAGGTGTATGAGACTAGACACTTCAAGTTCAAAGGCAGTTTATTCCGAATTGGAGTGGTTGGTGTATTCCGTAGTTCTAGCGATTGGATTTCACTCAAAACTCACCACATGACTCCTCCCACCATACTATGATGATGCCCAAGTTTTGGGCTCGATCGGAAATCAATAGGTGTACGAAATTGGACACTTCAGGTACAAAGGCAGTTTGTTCCGAATTGGAGTGGTTGGTGTATTCCGTAGTTCTAGCGATTGGATTTCACTCAAACCTGACCATATGACTCGTCCCACCACATTATGATGATGCCCAAGTTTTGGGCTCGATCGGAAATCCATAGGTGTACGAAATTGGACATTTCAAGTTCAAAGGCAGTTTGCTCCGAATTGGAGTGATTGGTGTATGCCGTAGTTCTAGCGATTGGATTTCACTCAAAACTCACCACATGACTCCTCCCACCATACTCTGATGATGCCCAAGTTTTGGGCTCGATCGGAAATCAATAGTTGTTCGAAATTGGACACTTCAAGTTCAAAGGCATTTTGTTCCGACTTGGAGTGGTTGGTGTATTCCGTAGTTCTAGCGATTGGATTTCTCTCAAAACTCACCACATGACTTCTCCCACCATACTACGTTGTTGCCCAAGTTTTGGGCTCGACCGGAATTCAATAGATGTACGAAATTGGACAATTCAAGTTCAAAGGCAGTTCGTGCCTTATTGGAGCAGTTGGTACATTTCGTAGTTCTAGCGATTGGATTTCACTCAAAACACACCAAATGACGCCTCCCACAATATTATGATGATGCCTAAGTTTTGGGCTCCACCGGAAATCAATAGGTGTACGAAATTGGACACTTCAAGTTCAGAGGCCGTTTGTTCCGAATTGGAGTGGTTGGTGTATTCCTTAGTTCTAGCAAATGGATTTCACTCAAAACTCACCAAATGACTCCTCCCACCATATGATGAGGATGCCCAAGTTTTGGGCTCGATCGGAAATCCATAGGAGTACGAAATTGGACATTTCAAGTTCAAAGGCAGTTTGTTACGAATTGGAGTGGTTGGTGTATTCCGTAGTTCTAGCGATTGGATTTCACTCAAAACTCACCACATGACTCCTCCCACCATACTATGATGATGCCCAAGTTTTGGGCTCGATCGGAAATCAATAGGTGTACGAAATTGGACACTTCAAGTTTAAGGCAGTTTGTGCCTCATTGGAGTGGTTGGTACATTTCGTAGTTCTAGCGATTGGATTTCACTCAAAACTCACCACATGACTCCTCCCACCATACTATGATGATGCCCAAGTTTTGGGCTCGATCGGAAATCAATATTTGTACGAAATTGGACACTTCAAGTTCAAAGGCAGTTTGTTCCGAATTGGAGTGGTTGGTGTATTCCGTAGTTCTAGCGATTGGATTTCACTCAAACCTGACCATAAGACTCAACCCACCATATTATGATGAAGCCCAAGTTTTGGGCACGATCGAAAATCCATAGGTGTATGAAATTGGACATTTCAAGTTCAAAGGCAGTTTGCTCCTTATGGGAATGATTGGTGTATTCCGTAGTTCTAGCGATTGGATTTCACTCAAAACTCCCCACATGACTCCTCCCACCATACTATGATGATGCCCAAGTTTTGGGCTCGATCGGAAATCAATAGTTGTTGGAAATTGGACACTTCAAGTTCAAAGGCAGTTTGTTCCGAATTGGAGTGGTTGGTGTATTCTGTTGTTCTAGCGATTGGATTTCACTCAAAACTCACCACATGACTCCTGCCACCATATTATGATGATGCCCAAGTTTTGGGCTTGATCGGAATTCAATAGGTGTACGAAATTGGACACTTCAAGTTTAAAGGCAGTTTGTTCCGAATTGGAGTGGTTGGTGTATTTCTTAGTTCTAACGATTGGATTTCTCTCAAAACACATCAAAAGACTCCTCCCAACATATTATGATGATTCCCAAGTTTTGGGCTCAATCGGAAATCAATAGGTGTACGAAATTGGACAATTCAAGTTCAAAGGCGGTTCGTGCCTTATTGTTGTGGTTGGTACATTTCGTAGTTCTAGCGTTTAATTTCAGTCAAAACTCACCAAATGACTCCTCCCACCATATTATGATGATGCCCAAGTTTTGGGAACGATCGTAAATCAGAAGGTATACGAAATTGGACAATTCAAGTTGAAAGGCAGTTCGTGCCTTATTGGAGTGGTTGGTACATTTCCTACTTCTAGCGATTGGATTTCCCTCAAAACTCACCAAATGACTCCTCCCAACATATTACGAAATTGGACACTTCAAGTTCAAAGGCAGTTTGTTCCGAATTGGAGTGATTGGTGTATTCCGTAGTTCTAGCGATTGGATTGCACTCAAAACTCACCACATGACTCCTCCCACCTTATTATGATGATGCCCAAGTTTTGGGCTCGATCGGAAATCAATAGGTGTACGAAATTGGACACTTCAAGTTCAAAGGCAGTTTGTTCCAAATTGGAGTGGTTGGTGTATTCCGTAGTTCTAGCGATTGGATTTCTCTCAAAACTCACCATATGACCCCTCCCACCTTATTATTATGATACCCAAGTTTTTTGTTCGATCGGAAATCAATAGGTGTACGAAATTGGACACTTCAAGTTCAAAGGCAGTTTGTTCCGAAGTGGAGTGGTTGGTGTATTCCATAGTTCTAGCGATTGGTTTTCACACAAAACTCACCACATGACTCCTCCCACCTTATTATGATGATGCCCAAGTTTTGGGCTCGATCAGAAATCAATAGGTGTACGAAATTGGACAATTCAAATTCAAACGCAGTTCGTGCTTTAATGGGGTGTTTGGTGTATTCCGTAGTTCTAGCAATTGGATTTCAATCAAACCTCACAAAATGACTCCTCCCACCATATTATGATGATTCCCAAGTTTTGGGCTCGATCGGAAATCAATAGGTGTACGAAATTGGACAATTCAAGTGGTTGGTACGTTTCGTGCCTTGTTCTAGTGGTTGGTACGTTTCGTAGTTCTAGCGATTGGATTTCTCTCAAAACTCACCAAATGACTCCTCCCACCATATGATGATAATACCCAAGTTTTGGGCTCGATCGGAAATCAATATGTGTACGAAACGGGACACTTCAAGTTCAAAGGCACTATGTTGCGAATTTTAGTGGTTGGTGTATTCCGTAGTTCTAGCGATTGGATTTCACCCAAAACTCACCACATGACTCCTCCCACCATATTATGATGACGGCCAAGTTTTGGGCTCGATCGGAAATCAATAGGTGTACGGAATTGGACACTTCAAGTTCAAAGGCAGTTTGTTCCGAGTTGAAGTGGTTGGTGTATTCCGTAGTTCTAGCGACTGGATTTCACTCAAAACTCACCACATCATTCCTCCCACCATATTATGATGATGCCTAGGTGTTGGGCTCGATCGGAAACCAATAGGTATACGAAATTGGACAGTTCAAGTTCAAAGGCAGTACGTACTTTATTGGAGTGTTTGGTGTATTCCGTAGTTCTAGCGATTGGATTTCACTCAAAACTCATCAAATGTCTCCTCCCACCCTATTACGATGATGCCCTAGTTTTGGGCTCCATCGGAAATCAATATGTGTACGAAATTGGACACTTCAAGTTCAAAGGCAGTTTGTTACGAATTGGAGTGGTTGGTGTATTCCGTAGACCAAGAGATTGGATTTCTCTCCAAACTCAGCAAATGACTCCTCCCACCATATTATGATGATGCCCAAGTTTTGGGCTCAATCGGAAATCAATAGGTGTACGAAATTGGACACTTCAAGTTCAAAGGCAGTATGTTCCGAATTAGAGTGGTTGGTGTATTCCGTAGTTCTAGCGATTGGATTTCACTCAAAACTCTCCACATGACTCCTCCCAACATATTATGATGATGCCCAGGTTTTGGGCTCAATCTGAAATGAATAGGTGTACGAAATTGGACTCTTCAAGTTCAAAGGCAGTTTGTTCCGAATTGGAGTGGTTGGTGTATTCCCTAGTTCTAGCGATTGGATTTCACTCCAAACTCACCAAATGACTCCTCCCACCATATTATGATGATGCCCAGGTTTTGGGCTCAATCAGAAATCAATAGGTGTACGAAATTGGACTCTTCAAGTTCAAAGGCAGTATATTCCGAATTGGGGTGTTTGGTGTATTCCGTAGTTCAAGCGATTGGATTTCACTCAAAACTCGTGAAATGAATCCTCCCACCATATTATGATGATACCCAAGTTTTGGGCTCGATCGGAAATCAATAGGTGTACGAACTTGGACACTTCAAGTTCAAAGGCAGTTTGTTCCGTATTGGAGTGGTTGGTGTATTCCGTAGTTCTAGCGATTGGATTTCACCCAAAACTCACCACATGACTCCTCCCACCATATTATGACGATGCCCAAGTTCGGGCTCGAACGGAAATCAATAGGTGTACGGAATTGGACACTTCAAGTTCAAAGGCAGTTTGTCCCAAATTGGAGTGGTTGGTGTATTCCTTAGTTCTAGCGATTGGATTTCGCCCAAAACTCACCACATGACTCTTCCCATCATATTATGACGATGCCCAAGTTTCGGGCTCGATCGGAAATCAATAGGTGTACGGAATTGGACACTTCAATTTCAAAGGCAGTTTGTCCCAAATTGGAGTGGTTGGTGTATTCCGTAGTTCTAGCGATTGGATTTCACCCAAAACTCACCACATGACTCCTCCCACCGTATTATGATGATGCCCAAGTTTTGGGCTCGATCGGAAATCAATAGGTGTACAAAATTGGACTCTTCAAGTTCAAGGGCAGTATGTTCCGAATTGGAGTGGTTGGTGTATTCCGTAGTTCAAGCGATTGGATTTCACTCAAACCTCGTGAAATGAATCCTCCCACCATACTATGATGATGCCCAAGTTTTGGGCTCGATCGGAAATCAATAGGTGTAAGAACTTGGACACTTCAAGTTCAAAGGCAGTTTGTTCCGAATTGGAGTGGTTGGTGTATTCCGTAGTTCTAGCGATTGGATTTAACTCAAAACTCTCCACATGACTCCTCCCACCATATTATGATGATGCCCAAGTTCTGGGCTCGATCGGAAATCAATAGGTATACGAAATTGGACAATTCAAGTTCCAAGGGAGTTCGTGCTTTATTGGAGTGTTTGGTGTATTCCGTAGTTCTAGCGATTGGATTTCACTCAAAACTCATCAAATGACTCCTCCCACCATATTAAGATGATGCCCAAGTTTTGGGCTCGATCGGAAATCTGTAGGTGTACGAAATTGGACACTTCAAGTTCAAAGGGAGTTTGTTCCGAATTGGAGTGGTTGGTGTGTTCCATAGTTTAAGCGATTGGATATCACTCAAAACTCACCACATGACTCCTCCCACCATATTCTATTGATTCCCAAGTTTTGGGCTTGATCGGAAATCAATAGGTGCACGAAATTGGCCACTTCAAGTTCAAAGGCAGTTTGTTCTGAATTGGAGTGGTTGGTGCATTCCGTAGTTCTAGAGATTGGTTTCACTCCGAACTCAGCAAATCACTCCTCCCACCATATTATGATGATGCCCAAGTTTTGGGCTCAATCGGAAATCAATAGGTGTACGAAATTGGACAATTCAAGTTCAAAGGCAGTTTATTCCGAATTGGAGTATTTGGTGTATTCTGTAGTTCTAGGGATTGGATTTGACTCAAAACTCACCACATGAATCCTCCCACCATATTATGATGATGCCCAAGTTTTGGGCTCGATCGGAAATCAATAGGTGTACGAAGTTGGAAAATTCAAGTTAAAAGGCAGTTCGTGCTTTATTGGAGTGTTTGGTGTATTCCGCAGTTCTCGCGATTGGATTTCACTAAAAACTCACCACATGACTCCTCCCACCATATTATGATGATGCCCAAGTTTTGGGCTCGATCGGAAATCAATTGGTGTACGAAATTGGGCACTTCAAGTTCAAAGGCAGTTTGTTCCGAATTAGGGTGGTTGGTGTATTCCGTAGTTCTAGCAATTAGATTTCACTCAAAACTGACAACACGACTCCTTCCACCATATTATGATGATGCCCAAGTTTCGGGCTCGATCGGAAATCAATAGGTGTACGAAATTGGACACTTCAAGTTCAAAGGCAGTTTGTCACAAATTGGAGTGGTTGGTGTATTCCGTAGTTCTAGCGATTGAATTTCACCCAAAACTCACCACATGACTCCTCCCACCATATTATGACGATGCCCAAGTTTCGGGGTCGAACGGAAATCAATAGGTGTACGGAATTGGACACTTCAAGTTCAAAGGCAGTTTGTCCCAAATTGGAGTGGTTGGTGTATTCCGTAGTTCTAGCGATTGGATTTCACCCAAAACTCACCACATGACTCCTCCCACCGTATTATGATGATGCCCAAGTTTTGGGCTCGATCGGAAATCAATGGGTTTACGAAATTAGACACTTCAAGTTCAAAGGCAGTTTGTTCCGAATTGGAGTGGTTGGTGTATTCCTTAGTTCTAGCAATTGGATTTCACACAAAACTCACCACATGACTCCTCCCACCATATTATGATGATGCCCAAGTTTTGGCCTCGATCGGAAATCAATAGGTGTACGAAATTAGACACTTCAAGTTCAAAGGCAGTTTGTTCCGAATTGGAGTGGTTGGTGTATTCCGTAGTTCTAGCGATTGGATTCCACTCAAAACTCCCCAAATGACTCCTCCCAATATATTATGACGATTCCCAAGTTTTGGGATCGATCGGAAATCAATAGGTGTACGGAATTGGACACTTCAAGTTCAAAGGCAGTTTGTTCCGAATTGGAGTGGTTGGTGTATTCCGTAGTTCTAGCGATTGGATTTCAATCAAAACTCACCACATGACTCCTCCCACCATATTATGACGATGCCCAAGTTTCGGGCTCGATCGGAAATCAATAGGTGTACGAAATTGGACAATTCAATTTCAAAGGCAGTTCGTGCTTTATTGGAATGTTTGGAGTATTCCCAAGTTCCAGAGATTGGATTTCACTCAAAACTCATCACATGACTCCTCCCACCATATGAAGATGATGCCCAAGCTTTGGGCTCGATCGGAAATCAGTAGGTGTATGAAATTAGACACTTCAAGTTCAAAGGCAGTTTGTCCCAAATTGGAGTGGTTGGTGTATTCCGTAGTTCTAACGATTGGAATTCACTCAAAACGCACCAAATGACTCCTCCCAACATATTATGATGATTCCAAAGTTTTGGGATCGATCGGAAATCAATAGGTGTACGGAATTGGACACTTCAAGTTCAAAGGCAGTTTGTTCCGAATTGGAGTGGTTGGGGTATTCCGTAGTTCTAGTGATTGGATTTCACTCCAAACTCACCAAATCACTCCTCCAAACATATTATGATGATGCCCAGGTTTTGGGCTCAATCGGAAATCAATAGGTGTACGAAATTGGACTCTTCAAGTTGAAAGGGAGTATATTCGGAACTGGAGTGGTTGGTGTATTCCGTTGTTCAAGCGATTGGATTTCTCTCAAAACTCATGAAATAAATCCTCCCACCACATGACGATGATGCCCAAGTTTTGGGCTCGATCGGAAATCAATTGGTGTACGAAATTGGGCACTTCAAGTTCAAAGGCAGTTTGTTCCGAATTGGAGTGGTTGGTGTATTCCGTAGTTCTAGCAATTGGATTTCACTTAAAACTCTCCACATGACTCCTCCCACCTTATTATGATGATGCCCATGTTCTGGGCTCGATCGGAAATCAATAGGTGTACGAAATTGGACAATTCAAGTTCCGTGGCAGTTCGTGCTTTATTGGAGTGTTTGGTGTATTCCGTAGTTCTAGCGATTGGATTTCACTCAAAACTTATCAAATGACTCCTCCCACCATATTATGATGATGCCCAAGTTTTGGGCTCGATCGGAAATCAATAGGTATACGAAATTGGACACTTCAACTTCAAAGGCAGTTTGTTCCGAATTGGAGTGGTTGGTGTATTCCGTAGTTCTAGCGATTGGATTTCACTCAAAATTCACCACATGACTCCTCCCTCCATATTATGACGATGCCCAAGTTTCGGGCACGATCGGAAATCAATAGGTGTACGGAATTGGACACTTCAAGTTCAAAGGCAGTTTGTCCCAAATTGGAGTGGTTGGTGTATTCCGTAGTTCTAGCGATTGGATTTCACCCAACACTCACCACATGACTCCTCCCACCGTATTATGATGATGCCCAAGTTTCAGGCTCGATCGGAAATCAATAGGTGTTCGAAATTGGAAACTTCAAGTTCAAACTCAGTTTGTTCCGATTTGGAGTGGTTGTTGTATTCCGTAGTTCTAGCGATTGGATTTCACTCAAAACTCACCACATGACTCCTCCCACCATATTATGATGATGCCCAAGTTTAGGGCTCGATCGGAAATCAATAGGTGTACGAAATTGGACACTTCAAGTTCAAAGGCAGTTACTTCCGAATTGGAGTGGTTGGTGTATTCCGTAGTTCTAGCGATTGGATTTAACTCAAAACTCTCCACATGACTCCTCCCACCATATTATGATGATGCCCAAGTTCTGGGCTCGATCGGAAATCAATAGGTGTACGAAATTGGACAATTCAAGTTCCAAGGCAGTTCGTGCTTTATTGGAGTGTTTGGTGTATTCCGTAGTTCTAGCGATAGTATTTCACTTAAAACTCTCCACATGAGTCCTCCCACCATATTATGGTGATGCCCAAGTTCTGGCTCGATCGGAAATCAGTAGGTGTACGAAAGTGGACAATTCAAGTTCCATGGCAGTTCGTGCTTTATTGGAGTGTTTGGTGTATTCCGTAGTTCTAGCGATTGGATTTCACTCAAAACTCAACAAATGACTCCTCCCACCATATTATGATGATGCCCAAGTTTTGGGCTCGATCGGAAATCAATTGGTATACAAAATTGGACACTTCAACTTCGAAGGCAGTTTGTTCCGAATTGGAGTGGTTGGTGTATTCCGTAGTTCTAGCGATTGGATTTCACCCAAAACTCACCACATGAGTCCTCTCACCATATTATGTTGATGCCCAAGTTCTGGGCTCGATCGGAAATCAGTAGGTGTACGAAATTGGACAATTCAAGTTCCATGGCAGTTCGTGCTTTATTGGAGTGTTTGGTGTATTACATAGTTCTAGCGATTGGATTTCACTCAAAACTCATCAAATGACTCCTCCCACCATATTATGATGATGCCCAAGTTTCGGGCACGATCGGAAATCAATAGGTGTACGGAATTGGACACTTCAAGTTCAGAGGCAGTTTGTCCCAAATTGGAGTGGTTGGTGTATTCCGTAGTTCTAGCGATTGGATTTCACCCAAAACTCACCACATGACTCCTCCCACCGTATTATGATGATTCCCAAGTTTTGGGCTCGATCGAAAATCAATAGGTGTACGAAATTGGACTCTTCAAGTTCAAAGGCAGTATGTTCCGAATTGGAGTGGTTGGTGTATTCCGTAGTTCAAGCGATTGGATTTCACTCAAACCTCGTGAAATGAATCCTCCCACCATATTATGATGATGCCCAAGTTTTGGGCTTGATCGGAAATCAATAGGTGTAAGAACTTGGACACTTCAAGTTCAAAGGCAGTTTGTTCCGAATTGGAGTGGTTGGTGTATTCCGTAGTTCTAGCGATTCGATTTCACTCAAAACTCTCCACATGACTCCTCCCACCATATTATGATGATACCCAAGTTCTGGGCTCGATCGGAAATCAATAGGTGTACGAAATTGGACAATTCAAGTTCCAAGGCAGTTCGTGCTTTATTGGAGTGTTTGGTGTATTCCGTAGTTCTAGCGATTGGATTTCACTTAAAACTCTCCACATGAGTCCTCCCACCATATTATGATGATGCCCAAGTTCTGGGCTCGATCGGAAATCAGTAGGTGTATGAAATTGGACAATTCAAGTTCCATGGCAGTTCGTGCTTTGTTGGAGTGTTTGGTGTATTCCGTAGTTCTAGCGATTGGATTTCACTCAAAACTCATCACATGACTCCTCCCACCGTATTATGATGATTCCCAAGTTTTGGGCTCGATCGGAAATCAATAGGTGTACGAAATTGGACTCTTCAAGTTCAAAGGCAGTATGTTCCGAATTGGAGTGGTTGGTGTATTCCGTAGTTCAACCGATTGGATTTCACTCAAACCTTGTGAAATGAATCCTCCCACCATATTATGATGATGCCCAAGTTTTGGGCTTGATCGGAAATCAATAGGTGTAAGAACTTGGACACTTCAACTTCAAAGGCAGTTTGTTCCGAATTGGAGTGGTTGGTGTATTCAATAGTTCAAGTGATTGGATTTCACTCAAACCTGACCACATGACTCCTCCCACCATATTCTGATGATGGCCAAGATCTGGGCTCGATCGAAAATCCATACGTGTACGAAATTGGACAATTCAAGTTCCAAGGCAGTTCGTGCTTTATTGAAGTGTTTGGTGTATTCCGTAGTTGTACCGATTGGATTTCACTCAAAACTCATCAAATGACTCCTCCCACCATATTAAGATGATGCCCAAGTTTTGGGCTCGATCGGAAATCAGTAGGTGTACGAAATTGGACACTTCAAGTTCAAAGGCAGTTTGTTCCGAATTGGAGTGGTTGGTGTTTTCCGTATTTCAAGCGATTGGATTTCACTCAAAACTCACCACATGACTCCTCCCACCATATTATGATGATGCCCAAGTTTTGGGCTCGATCGGAAATCAATAGGTGTACGAAATTGGACACTTCAAGTTCAAAGGCAGTTTGTTCCGAATTGGAGTGGTTAGTGTATTCCTTAGTTCTAGCGATTGGATTTCGCTCAAAACACACCACATGACTCCTCCAACCTTACTATGATGATGCCCAAGTTCTGGGCTCGATCGGAAATCAATAGGTGCACGAAATTGGACAATTCAAGTTCAAAGGCAGTTCGTGCTTGATTTGAGTGGTTGGTGTGTTCCGTAGTTCTAGCAATTGGATTTTACTCAAAACTCTCCAAGTGACTTCTCCCAACATATTATATTGATGCCCAAGTTTTGGGGTCGATCGGAAATCAATATGTGTACGAAATTGGACAATTCAATTTCGAAGGCAGTTCGTGCTTTATTGGAGTGTTTGGTGTATTCCGTAGTTCTAGAGATTGGATTTCACTCAAAACTCATCAAATGACTCCTCCCACCATATTAAGATGATGCCCAAGTTTTGGGCTCAATCGGAAATCAGTAGGTGTACGAAATTGGACACTTCCAATTCAAAGGCAGTTTGTTCAGAATTGGAGTGGTTGGTGTATTCCATAGTTCTAGCGATTGGATTTCACTCAAAACTCACCACATGACGCCTCCCACCGTATTATGATGATGCCCATGTTTTGGGCTCAATCGGAAATCAATAGGTGTACGAAATTGGACAATTCAAGTTCAAAGGCAGTTCGTGCCTTATTGGAGTGGTTGGTGTATTCCGTAGTTCTAGCGATTGGATTTCACTCAAAACTCTCCAAATGACTCCTTCCACCATATTATGATGATGCCCAAGTTTTGGGCTAGATCGGAAATCTATAGGTGTACGAAATTTGACGCTTCTTGTCCGAAGGCAGTTTGTTCTGAATTGGAGTGGTTGGTGTATTCCGTAGTTCTAGCGATTGGATTTCACTCAAAACTCACCAAATGACTCCTCCCACCATATTATGATGATGCCAAAGTTTTGGGCTGGATCGGAAATCAATAGGTGTACGAAATTGGACAATTCAAGTTCAAAGGCAGTTCGTGCCTTATTGGAGTGGTTGGTGATATCCGTAGTTCTAGCGACTTGATTTCTCTCAAAACACACCACATGACTCTTCCAACCATACTATGATGATGCCCAAGTTGTGGGCTCGATCGGAAATCAATAGGTGTACGAAATTGGACAATTGGAGTTCAAAGGCAGTTCGTGCCTTATTGGAGTGGTTGTTGTATTCCGTAGTTCTAGCGATTGGATTTCACTCAAAACTCTCCACATGACTCCTCCCACCATATTATGATGATGCCCAAGTTCTGGGCTCGATCGGAAATCAATAGGTGTACGAAATTGGACAATTCAAGTTCAAAGGCAGTTCGTGCCTTATTGGAGTGGTTGGTGTATTCCATAGTTCTAGCGATTGGATTTCACTCAAAACTCACCACATGACTCCTCCCACCGTATTATGATGATGCCCATGTTTTGGGCTCAATCGGAAATCAATAGGTGCACGAAATTGGACAATTCAAGTTCAAAGGCAGTTCGTGCCTTATTGGAGTGGTTGGTGTATTCCGTAGTTCTAGCGATTGGATTTCACTCAAAACTCTCCAAATGACTCCTTCCACCATATTATGATGATGCCAAAGTTTTGGGCTGGATCGGAAATCAATAGGTGTACGAAATTGGACAATTCAAGTTCAAAGGCAGTTCGTGCCTTATTGGAGTGGTTGGTGATATCCGTAGTTCTAGCGACTTGATTTCTCTCAAAACACACCACATGACTCTTCCAACCATACTATGATGATGACCAAGTTGTGGGCTCGATCGGAAATCAATAGGTGTACGAAATTGGACAATTGGAGTTCAAAGGCAGTTCGTGCCTTATTGGAGTGGTTGTTGTATTCCGTAGTTCTAGCGATTGGATTTCACTCAAAACTCACCAAATGGCTTCTCCCACCATATTATGAGGATGCCCAAGTTTTGGGCTCGATTGGAAATCAATAGGTGTACAAAATTGGACAATTCAAGTTTAAAGGCAGTTCGTGCCTTATTGGAGTGGTTGGTGTATTCCGTAGTTCTAGCGATTGGATTTCACTCAAAACTCTCCAAATGACTCCTCCCACCACATTATGATGATGCCCAACTTTTGGGCTAGATCGGAAATCTATAATTGTACGAAATTTGACGCTTCAAGTTCGAAGGCAGTTTGTTCCGAATTGGGGTGGTTGGTGTATTCCGTAGTTCTAGCAATTGGATTTCACTCAAAACTCACCACATGACTCTTCCCACCATATTATGATGATAATAGGTGTACGAAATTGGACACTTCAAGTTCAAAGGCAGTTTGTTCCGAATTGGAGGGGTTGGTGTATTCCGCAGTTCTAGCGATTGGATTTCACTCAAAACTCACCACATGACTCCTCCCACCATATTATGATGATGCATAAGTTTTGGGCTTGATCGGAAATCAATAGGTGTACGAAATTGGACACTTCAAGTTCAAAGGCAGTTTCTTCCGAATTGGAGTGGTTGGTGTATTCCGTAGTTCTAGCGATTGGATTTCACTCAAAACTCACCACATGACTCCTCCCACGATATTATGATGATGCCCAAGTTTTGGGCTCGATCGGAAATCCATAGGTGTACGAAATTGAACACTTCAAGTTCAAAGGCAGTTTGTTCCGAACTGGAGTGGTTGGTGTATTCCGTATTTCTAGCAATTGGATTTCACTCAAAACTCACCACATGACTCTTCCCACCATATTATGATGATAATAGGTGTACGAAATTGGACACTTCAAGTTCAAAGGCAGTTCGTGCCTTATTGGACTAGTTGGTGTGTTACGTAGTCCTAGCGATTGGATTTCACTCAAAACACACCACATGACTCCTCCCACCATATTATAATGATGCCCAAGTTTTGGGCTCGATCGGAAATTAATAGGTGTACCACATTGGGCAATTCAATTTCAAAGGCAGTTCATGCTCTATTGGCGTTTTTGGTGTATTTCGTAGTTCTAGCGATTGGATGTCAGTAAAAACTCACCAAATGACTCCTCCCACCAAATTATGATGATGACCAAGTTTTGGGCTCGATCGGAAATCAATAGGTGTACGAAATTGGACACTTCAAGTTCAATGGCAGTTTGTTCCGAATTGGAGTGGTTGGTGTATTCCGTAGTTCTAGCAATTGGATTTCACTCAAAACTCACCACATGACTCTTCCCACCATATTATGATGATAATAGGTGTACGAAATTGGACACTTCAAGTTCAAAGGCAGTTTGTTCCGAATTGGAGGGGTTGGTGTATTCCGCAGTTCTAGCGATTGGATTTCACTCAAAACTTACCACATGACTCCTCCCACCATACTATGACAATGACCAAGTTTTGGGCTTGATCGGAAGTAAATAGGTGTACGAAATTGGACAATTTAAGTTCAAAGGCAGTTCGTGCCTTATTGGAGTGGTTGGTACATTTCGTAGTTCTAGCGATTGGATTTCACTCAAAACTCACCAAATGACTCCTCCCAACGTATTAATATGATTCCCAAGTTTTGGGCTCGATCGGAAATCAATAGGTGTACGAAGTTGGACACTTCAAGTTCAAAGGCCGTTTGTTCCGAATTGGAGTGGGTGGTGTATTCCGTAGTTCTAGCAATTGGATTTCACCCAAAACTCGCCACATGACTCCTCCCACCATATTATGATGATGCCCAAGTTTTGGGCTCGATCGGAAATCAATAGGTGTGCGAAATTGGACATTTCAAGTTCAAAGGCAGTTTGTTCCGAATTGGAGTGGTTGGTGTATTCCGTAGTTCTAGCGATTGGATTTCACTCAAAACTCACCACATGACTCCTCCCAACATATTATGATGATACCCAAGTTTTGGGCTCGATCGGAAATCAATATGTGTATGAAATTGGACACTTCAAGTTCAAGGGCAGTTTGTTCCGAATTGCAGTGGTTGGTGTATTACGTAGTTCTAGCGATTGGATTTCACCCAAAACTATCCACATGACTCCTCCCACCATATTATGATGATGCCCAAGTTTTGGGCTCGATCAGAAATCAATAGGTGTATGAAATTGGGCACTTCAAGTTCAAACGCAGTTTGTTCCGAATTGGCGTGGTTGGTGTATTCCGTAGTTCTGGCGATTGGATTTCACTCAAAAAACACCACATGACTCCTCCCACCATATTATGATGATGCCCAAGTTTTGGGCTCGATCGGAAATCAATAGGTGTACGAAATTGGACACTTTAAGTTCAAAGGTAGTTTGTTCCGAATTGGAGTGGTTGGTGTATTCTGTAGTTCTAGCAATTGGATTTCACTCAAAAAACACCACATGACTCCTCCCACCATATTATCACTATGCCAAATTTCATGTTTAGCAACACTAGATAGGCATCGGTAAAGAGGGAAATCGATGCTACTAGTAGATTAGGCATCAATTTCATAAATAACGATACTAAACAGATATAAAGACATCAGCGCACATTTTTGTTAATTTATGACGATGCCTTTATTCCCCTTTAGCATCATCTACATAAATACAGATGCCTAAAATGATTAGTTTTTATTTTATTTTTAAGAGGGTCATTTTTTGGTGATATACCTCTGATGCCTAAAGTCTGAGTCAACGCCCTAACCCCAAATTTTTACTCTCCATCGCAAACTCTCTCTGAAACTTCAGCTCCCTCTCAAACTCTAGCCCCAAATCTTCTAACTCCCTCTCAATTTTTTCACTCCCTCTGAAACTGTACCCTAAAAATTCATCTCCTGAACAAAACTCTCCTTTAGTCCCTCTGAAACTCTCTCTTTCTTCTCTCTCCTCCATCACTGCCCCATTCTTGCTAAAACCCTCAGATGCTCAACCATTACGATTCATAGTGAGAATGATTCTTCCATTCAACGATTCTGAAGCCAGCTCACACAATTTCTCAAGCTCAGACGCTCAGACGGAAGTTTAAGTCGACGATTGTGTGATTTCATCTCTCAGTGAAGCATTTCCCTTTCCCCCAAAAGTTAGGGTTTTGATCACACCCCACACCTCCTCTAATGGTAAGCTTTTCTTCTCTCTTCACAACTAAAATTTAAGCTTAAACATTCTTTCTCTCAATTCTTGGAAAATCTTCAAATTTTTTGGAGTTGCAGAGTCGTAATTTTTAGAAAATGCGAGAACTGTGGAATTTTTTTATGTAATTGTTGTTGTTACATCTTCCTAAGCAAGCATCTGCTACTAATTTGTCTTTTTGGGTTAGAAAGTATAAAATTGTCTAGAGATCTAAAAAGCTACTAGTGGCTGCTTGTTGTAATATCTTTCTGTATCTTTTTCTGGTTTCGTTTCGTACTTTGTTGGTTTGTAGAGCTTCTCTGTTTTGTGTCTTTTGGGAGGTGGGCTTAGAGCTTTTTTGGTCTCAGTCATTTTTGTTCCCACTTGTGTAATGCTTTTGTTCTCTCAGGTTTCCATAAACTTTTCAGAGTTAATATTCCATAAACTTTCTCTATTTTGTGTGTTTTGTGAGGGGGGTTTAGAGGTTGATTTTTTTTAGTCTGTAACTTGACGTTTTTAGAAAACCATCAGGGAAACTAAGGCAGTGGTATATGGAGTATCTGCATGTGCCACACTTTATCCAAAAATCTCTCACACTCCTAGATCTAGATATGATGCTAGCTCATTGTTTTTCTTCATTCTTTTAAGTTCTTCCTTTTGCCTCTCTCTTGTTCTCCCATATCTAGATCTGATGCTACGTAGCCACCGTCTTCCTGAAACTCTGCTTTACTCTCAACGACTCTGCAAAGAAGTATCAAAAGAATCCAATACTTGGTTGGCGACTTTCTCTTGACCCTCTCTGTTCTTTTGTGTTAGATGTGCAATTTTTAATGTCAGTCTTGATATTTTTTGTTCGTTGCAGGTATTGATCTCCATCACTTAGACCACCAGCATCCCTCCACCTCTAGCTTGCTCACCCTCATTTAGGAAAAATGTGGTATTGATTTTTCTAGGTTTATGTCTCTCTCTCTATATTATCAAATCTTGGGGGCTAATTTTTTGGGTTTTTGCTTTGTTCATTTTGGGTTTGTAGTGGGATCATTTTTTTCTCGATATATATTCCAACAATTTTCTGGAATCATATATATTCCTACTATCTTTGCTCTTGACTCCCCTGTTTTAGTATGTGGATCAATATGAATATTGAAGTTGAGTTTTTAGCATATAGTAGAGCCTCAGCTAAGAACCTTCTTTGCTGTAATTCATTCATTCCCATAATTTTTTAGTATGTGAATAAATTTTCTCTTATTTTATCGTCCTATTGTTACAATCCACTTATTATTGTATGTCATCATGTAAAACAAACAAAAGCTGTTAAGAATTTTACTTGTATTATTCGACTGTTTTGACTTTATTGAGCGTTGCTTAGATTAGGGGACTAATCTCTTTCCATAGACGCACACCTATATATATATATATATATATATATATATATATATATATATTGATGTAATGACTCTATCATCTCTTGGCACCATTTCTTAACTACGTATTTCTTTCGGTGTTCATACTTTAGTTTGTAGGGTGCTTGCGTCCCGTTTCATGTAATTGGTTAATTTCTTTTTCTATTGTGCTCTAATATTTGTTTCTTGATATGTTAGCCATTTTGTTCTTATACCACTTCTCCTTTTTGCTCTAACGCTTTAATATAAAAAATTCAGGTTCTAGCACATACAATAGTATCCGTTGTCGTGGCTGCAGTAATTGATCTGCAATTGTATTTCAGGTTCTAACACTACACCAATATAAAAAATTTTGGTTCTGATTTGAGATATTGGCATGGTATTTGTTAAAGCCTAATTGATGTTTTATTTTAATTATTTTTCTACAGACAGTTGGTAGGAAAGCGTTGAGATGGGTATTAGTGAGCCTTGGATTACTAAAGCATTGAAGATGGAATTTCATCTCATTGGATCATCCCCAAGAGTAGCCTCAAGAGTAACATATAATTACTAGATAGCTTAGTTCATTTCATTATGTTCTGTTTGCATTGTAAATGTGTTTTTAAAGTATAACATTTATTGTATATTAAATTAGTCTATCTAACTATATTATAATGGATGTAGTGCAGGGTCATCGAGGTTTTTGGGACTACGGTCTTCATCGATGCTAGCTTAGTTTCTAATATGTTTAGTTTGTTATGTGTTGACAAGTGGTTTTGCTATTTTATAAGTATAATTTGTCAGTTTAGATTTTAAATTGTTCTTTTATCTAAGATAGATCATTTATTAGTTTGGGTAGTTTGTTGGAAGTTGCAAATTTAAGGTGGGTTTTTAAACATTCATTGCCTGTTCAATACACGTGAAGGTGGTTGTAACTTCTATTAGTATATTAGCTATTTATTTTATTTTACTTTCTTTCAATTTCTGTGTAGCTAGTAGCTTTTGGAGCAAACTACATCAATTTCTTATGGTGTCTGACTGAGATTATATATTTACAAGGTTGTCAAAGAGGAGTGAGATCGCTTTCTGCAACTGCTGATCTTCTAACTGCGGTAAGTACACTTGTTTGGTCGGTTGGAAGTTGAGCGGTGAAGCTTTGATAGTTATGTCATATGCACTGCTAGGGGAACATAAGGCTGACTTGTACAAATTTAGAGTGCAAAGAATTATAATTCACAATTGTCACCTTGGCAATTATATTACAACACGTGAACTGATTATATATTATGCGATCGCATTATCATCTTGTGACAGTCAATTTAATGGCATGACTAAACTTGTAGCTTTTTTACAAAGGGAATTTAACTTGGAATAAGCTTCTTCATAGGTTTATTTGTTGTACTTGACCTAAAAACATTATGTTTATGTTATTAGGATTGTGTTGCTTGAGAAAAGTTATGGATGTAGGAACGAATAAACCCGCGCTTGAATGGGTTCATTGAACCTTATTTTACTCAATGTCCAAAGCTAGGAAAAATATCGATGTTGATATGAGTAGTTAAGTGAGAAAAAATATTGATATTAATATGAACCTTGTGTAATTTTTTTCACAGCAATGTGACTTTTTTTGGTAGTTGGGTCTGTGTTAATTAAGAAGAAATGCTAGCTGTGCTTGTCCAACTCTCTACCCCATCACATGATCATTTAATTGCTAGTTGAAACATGAAGTGAGATCCATTTAATGACTTCTTGTTATCTAATTAGATTGGTTGAAAAATTAGATTTTCTTGTTCACCAATATGATTTCGTAAATTTGCATATTGGTTAATTTGAAGTGACAACATATCTTATGCAAATTTAGTATCTTGCATTTTTTAAGCTTATGTTTATATTATACACTGTTTGTGTTTAGACTCTACTTGTTTTTTTTTTTTTTTTTTCTAGTATAGAGCTAGACGGAAGGACATGTACACCCAAATGGAATTGGATGAGATGCGAGAAGAATTGGCAACTCATGTCCTAGATGGCTTTTTGATTGAGCTAAACATTCCTTCATTTTACATGTCTTTTTAGCTAATATTTTGCTTATGCATAGACAAGTATGGATAATTTGTGGTGTAGGGCTGGTAAAATTGTGATTTGGATGTGACAAGTATGGATCATTCAAGTATTTTGCTTATATATATAGACAATTATGGATATATTTAAATTACTGTTTATATAATATTTTTTTATGAGCAATGACAACACAACATGATTTGGAAATGAGGCCTTTCTTAAATATTAACACAGTAACTAAGTAAAGTGTGATGTGAAACAAGCAAAATACCTACCCTTTCCTTACATAAGTGATGCCTATTGTTTATAACAACTTCAGTTTTCCAAAAATAACTGAAGTTGAAAGATAAAAACAACAACCAGACATCTATTATCACTGATGCCTAAAACGAGAAGTAGCATCAACATTTATGTAACGACTAGCACTATTAAAGGCTTTTCACGTCTACAAAATAAAAAAAACGATGATGTATAACATAATTCACAACACCATTATTTGTTTCTACGATGTTGTAATTGATAATACGCATCAGCATAGTAGATGTCACTGATGCTGTTAGACCTCTTTAGCCTCATCCCTTTTGAAACAACTGATGCTGTTTTGGGTTTAGGCGTCAGAAGTCAACCTTTTTTTGCACCTAGAAATCATTTACGCATCGGAGTTTACCAAATATCCGATGTAGTAAGTGACAAACAGCGACGGAGAATATCCGTTGCCTATTACATGGTAATAGACAACAGGCTTGAATACCACGGTATTTACGTGTAATAGGAAACGGATTTTATCCGTTGCTAAAGCCCTTTTTTGGCATAGTGTATGATGATGCCCAAGTTTTGGGCTCGATCGGAAATCAATAGGTGTACGAAATTGGACAATTCAAGCTCAAAGGCAGTTCGTGCCACATTGGAGTGGTTGGTACATTTCATAGTTTAGCGATGAGATTTCACTCAAAACTTACCAAATGACTCCTCCCACCATATTATGATGATGCCCAAGTTTTGGGCTCGATCGGAAATCAATGGGTGTACGAAATTGGACAATTCAAGCACAAAGGCAGTTCGTGCTTTATTGGAGTGTTTGGTGTATTCCGTACTTCTAGCTGTTGGATTTCACTCAAAACTCACCACATGACTCCTCCCAACATATTATGATGATACCCAAGTTTTGGGCACGATCGGAAATCAATAGGTGTAAGAAATTGGACACTTCAAGTTCAAGGGCAGTTTGTTCCGAATTGGAGTGGTTGGTGTATTACGTAGTTCTAGAAATTGGATTTTACCCAAAACTCTCCATATGACTCCTCCCACCATATTATGATGATGCCCAAGTTTTGGGCTCGATCGGAAATCAATAGGTGTACGAAATTGGACACATCAAGTTCAAAAGCAGTTTGTTCCGAATTGGAGTGGTTGGTGTACTCCGTAGTTCTAGCGATTGCATTTCACTCAAAACTCACCACATGACTCCTCCCACCATATTATGATGATGCCCAAGTTTTGGGCTCGATCGAAAATCAATAGGTGTACGAAATTGGACACTTCAAGTTCAAAGGCAGTTTGTTCCGAATTGGAGTGGTTGTTGTATTCCGTAGTTCTAGCAATTGGATTTCTCTCAAAAAACACCACATGACTCCTCCCACCATATTATGATGATGCCCAAGTTTTGGGCTCGGTCTGAAATCAATAGGTGTACGAAATTGGACAATTCAAGCTCAAAGGCAGTTCGTGCTTTACTGGAGTGTTTGGTGTATTCCGTAGTTCTAGCGGTTGGATTTCACTCAAAACTCATCAAATGACTCCTCCCACCATATTATGATGATACCCAAGTTTTGGGCTCGATCGGAAATCAATAGGTGTACGAAATTGGACAATTCAAGTTAGTTCGTGCTTTATTGGAGTGGTTGGTGTATTCCGTAGTTCTAGCTGTTGGATTTCACTCAAAACTCACCAAATGACTCCTCCCACCATATTATAATGATGCCCAAGTTTTGGGCTCGATTGGAAATCAATGGCTGTTCGAAATTGGACATTTCAAGTTCAAAGGCAGTTTGTTCCGAATTGGAGTGGTTGGTGTATTCCGTAGTTCTAGCGATTGGATTTCTCTCAAAACTCACCACATGACTCCTCCCAAGATACTATGACGATGCCCAAGTTTTGGGCTCGATCGGAAATCAATAGGTGTACGAAATTGGACAATTCAAGTTCAAAGGCAGTTCGTGCCTTATTGGAGTGGTTGGCACATTTCGTAGTTCTAGCGATTGAATTTCCCTCAAAACTTACCAAATGTCTCCTCCCACCATATTATGATGATGCCCAAGTTTTGGGCTCGATTGGAAATCAATGGGTGTACGAAATTGGACACTTCAAGTTCAAAGGCATTTTGTTCCGAATTGGAGTGGTTGGTGTATTACGTAGTTCTAGGGATTGGATTTCACTCAAAACTCACCACATGACTCCTCCCAAAGTATTATGATGATGCCCAAGTTTTGGCCTCGATCAGAAATCAATAGGTGTACGAAATTGGACAATTCAAGTTCAAAGGCAATTCGTGCTTTATTGGAGTGTTTGGTGTATTCCGTAGTTCTAGAGGTTGGATTTCACTCAAAACTCACCAAATGACTCCTCCCACCATATTATGATGATTCCCAAATTTTGGGCTTGATCGGAAATCAATAGGTGTACGAAATTGGACAATTCAAGGTCAAAGGCAATTCGTGATTTATTGGAGTGTTTGGTGTATTCCGTAGTTCTAGCGGTTAGATTTCACTCAAAACTCATCAATGGACTCCTCCCACCATATTATGATGATGCCCAAGTTTTGGGCTCGATCGGAAATCAATAGGTGTACGAAATTGGACAATTCAAGTTCCAAGGCAGTTTGTGCTTTATTGTAGTGTTTGGTGTATTCCGTTGTTCTAGCGGTTGGATTTCACTCAAAACTCATCAAATGACTCCTCCCACCATATTATGATGATGCCCAAGTTTTGGGCTCGATCGGAAATCAGTAGGTGTACGAATTTGGACAATTCAAGTTCAAAGGCAGTTCGTGCTTTATTAGAGTGTTTGGTGTATTCCGTAGTTCTAGCGGTTGGATTTCACTCAAAACTCACCAAATGACTCCTCCCACCATATTATGATGATGCCCAAATTTTGGGCTCGATAGGAAATCAATAGGTGTACGAAATTGGACACTTCAAGTTCAAAGGCAATTTGTTCCGAATTGGAGTGGTTGGTGTATTCTGTAGTTCTAGCGATTGGATTTCACTCAAAACTCACCACACGACTCCTTCCACCATATTATGATGATGCCCAAGTTTTGGGCTCGATCGGAAATCAGTAGGTGTACGTATTTGGACAATTCAAGTTCAAAGGCAGTTCGTGCTTTATTAGAGTGTTTGGTGTATTCCGTAGTTCTAGCGGTTGGATTTCACTCAAAACTCACCAAATGACTCCTCCCACCATATTATGATGATGCCCAAATTTTGGGCTCGATAGGAAATCAATAGGTGTACGAAATTGGACACTTCAAGTTCAAAGGCAGTTTGTTCCGAATTGGAGTGGTTGGTGTATTCTGTAGTTCTAGCGATTGGATTTCACTCAAAACGCACCACGCGACTCCTTCCACCATATTATGATGATGCCCAAGTTTTGGGCTCGATCGGAAATCAATAGGTGTACGAAATTGGACACTTCAAGTTCAAAGGCATTTTGTTCCGAGTTGGAGTGATTGGTGTATTCCGTAGTTCTAGCGACTGGATTTCACTCAAAACTCACCACATAGTCCCTCCCACCATATTATGATGATGCCCAAGTTTTGGGCTCGATCGGAAATCAATAGGTGTACGAAATTGGACAATTCAAGTTCAAAGGCACGTTGTGCCTTATTGGAGTGGTTGGTGTATTTCGTAGTTCTAGCGATTGGATTTCACTCAAAACTCCCCGAATGACTCCTCCCAACATATTATAATGACACCCAAGTTTTGGGCTCGATCGGGAATCAATAGGTGTACGAAATTGGAAAATTCAAGTTCAAAGGCAGTTCTTGCCTTATTACAGTGGTTAGTGTATTTTGTAGTTCTAGCCTTTGGATTTCTCTCAAAAATCACCAACTGACTCCTCCCAACATATTATGATGATGCCCAAGTTTTGGGCTCGATCGGAAATCAATCGGTGTACGAAATTAGACACTTCAAGTTCAAAGGCAGTTTGTTCCGAATTGGAGTGGTTGGTGTATTCCGTAGTTCTAGCGATTGGATTTCACTCAAAACTCACCACATAGTCACTCCCACCATATTATGATGATGCCCAAGTTTTGGGCTCGATCAGAAATCAATAGGTGTACGAAATTGGACACTTCAAGTTCAAAGGCAGTTTGTTCCGAATTGAAGTAGTTGGTGTATTTCGTAGTTCTAGCGATTGGATTTCACTCAAAACTCACCAAATGACTCCTCCCACCATATTATGATGATGCAAAAGTTTTGGGCTCGATCGGAAATCAATAGGTGTACGAAATTGGACACTACAAGTTCAAAGGCAGTTTGTTCCGAATTGGAGTGGTTGGTGTATTATGTTGTTCTAGCGATTGGATTTCACTCAACACTCACCAAATAGTCCCTCCCAACATATTATAATGATGCCCAAGTTTTGGGCTCGATCGGAAATCAATAGGTGTATGAAATTGGACACTTCAAGTTCAAAGGCATTTTGTTCCGAATTGGAGTGATTGGTGTATTCCGTAGTTCTAGCGACTGGATTTCACTCAAAACTCTCTACATAGTCCCTCCCACCATATTATGATGATGCCCAAGTTTTGGGCTCGATCGGAAATCAATAGGTGTACGAAATTGGAAAATTCAAGTTCAATGGCAGTTCGTGCCTTATTGGAGTGGTTGGTGTATTCCGTAGTTCTAGCGTTTGGATTTCACTCAAAACTCACCAAATGACTTCTCCCACCATATTATGATGATGCCCAAGTTTTGGGCTCAATCGGAAATCAATAGGTGTACGAAATTGGACAATTCAAGTTCAAAGGCATGTCGTGCCTTATTGGAGTGGTTGGTGTATTTCGTAGTTCTAGCGATTGGATTTCACTCAAAACTCACCAAATGACTCCTCCCAACATATTATGATGATGCCCAAGTTTTGGGCTCGATCGGAAATCAATAGGTGTACGAAATTGGAAAATTCAAGTTCGAAGGCAGTTCGTGCCATATTGGAGTGGTTGCTGTATTCCGTAGTTCTAGCGATTGGATTTCACTCAAAACTCCCCATATGACTCCTCCCACCATATTATGATGATGCCCAAGTTTTGGGCTCGATCGGAAATAAATAGTTGTACGAAATTCGACACTTGAAGTTCAAAGGAATTTTGTTCCGAATTGGAGTGGTTGGTGTATTCCGTAGTTCTAGCGATTGGAATTCATTCAAACTCACCAAATGACTCCTCCCACCATATTATGATGATGCCCAAGTTTTGGGCTCGATCGGAAATCAATAGGTGTACGAAATTGGACACTTCAAGTTCAAAGGCAGTTTGTTCCTAATTGGAGTGGTGTTTGTATTACGTAATTCTAGCGATTGCATTTCACTCAAAACTCCCCACATGACTCCTCCCACCATATTATGATGATGCGCAAGTTTTGGGCTCGATCGGAATTCAATAGGTGTACGAAATTGGACACTTCATGTTCGAAGGTAGTTCATGCCTTATTGGAGTGGTTGGTGTATTTCGTAGTTCTAGCGATTGGATTTCACTCAAAACTCACCAAAGGACTCCTCCCAACATATTATGATGATGCCCAAGTTTTGGGCTCGATCGGAAATCAATAGGTGTACGAAATTGGAAAATTGAAGTTCAAAGGCAGTTCGTGCCATATTGGAGTGGTTGGTGTATTCCATAGTTCTAGCGATTGGATTTCACTCAAAACTCCCCACATGACTCCTCCCACCATATTATGATGATGCCCAAGTTTTGGGTTCGATCGGAAATAAATAGGTGTACGAAATTGGACACTTCAAGTTCAAAGGCGTTTTGTTCCGAATTGGAGTGGCTGGTGTATTCCGTAGTTCTAGCGTTTGGATTTCACTCAAAACTCTCCACATGACTCCTCCCACCATATTATGATGATGCGCAAGTTTTGGGCTCGAACGGAATTCAATAGGTGTACGAAATTGGACACTTCAAGTTCGAAGGCATTTTGTTCCAAATTGGAGTTGTTTTTGTATTCCGTAGTTCTAGCGATTGGATTTCACTCAAAACTCCCCTCATGACTCCTCCCAATATATTATGATGATGCCCAAGTTTTGGGCTCGATCGGAAATCAATAGGTGTATGAAATTGGAAAATTCAAGTTCAAAGGCAGTTCGTGCCTTATTGGAGTGGTTGGTGTATTCCGTACTTCTAGCATTTGGATTTCCCTCAAAACTCACCAAATGACTTCTCCCACTATATTATGATGATGCCCAAGTTTTGGGCTCGATCGGAAATCAATAGGTGTACGAAATTGGACACTTCAAGTTCAAAGGCAGTTTGTTCCTAATTGGAGTGGTTTTTGTATTCCGTAGTTCTAGCGATTGGACTTCACTCAAAACTCCCCACATGACTCCTCCCACCATATTATGATGTTGCCCATGTTTTGGGCTCGATCGGAAATCCGTAGGTGTACGAAATTGGACACTTCAAGTTCAAAGGCAGTTTGTTCCGAATTGGAGTGGTTGGTGTATTCCGTAGTTCTAGCGATTGAATTTCACTCAAAACTCACCACATGACTCCTCCCACCATACTATGATGATGCCCAAGTTTTGGGCTCGAACAGATATCAATAGGTGTACGAAATTGGACAATTCAAGTTCAAAGGCAGTTCGTTCCGAATTGGAGTGGTTGGTGTATTCTGTAGTTTTAGCGATTGGATTTCACTCAAAACTCACCAAATGACACCTCCCAACATATTATAATGATGCCCAAGTTTTGGGCTCAATCGGAAATCAATAGCTGTACGGAATTGGACACTTCAAGTTCAAAGGCAGTTCGTGCCTTATTGGAGTGGTTGGTGTATTTCATAGTTCTAGCGATTGGATTTCACTCAAAACTCACCAAATGATTCCTCCTAACATATTATGATGATGACCAAGTTTTGGGCTCGATCGGAAATCAATATAAATTGGACAATTGAAGGTCAAAGGCAGTTCGTTCCGAATCGGAGTGGTTGGTGTATTCCGTAGTTCTAGCGATTGGATTTCACTCAAAACTCACCACATGACTCCTCCCACCATAATATGATGATGCCCAAGTTTTGGGCTAGATCGGAAATCAATAGGTGTACGAAATTGGACACTTCAAGTTCAAAGGCAGTTTGTTCCTAATTGGAGTGGTTTTTGTATTCCGTAGTTCTAGCGATTGGACTTCACTCAAAACTCCCCACATGACTCCTCCCACCATATTATGATGTTGCCCATGTTTTGGGCTCGATCGGAAATCAATAGGTGTACGAAATTGGACACTTCAAGTTGACAGGCAGTTTGTTCCGAGTTGGAGTGGTTGGTGTATTCCGTAGTTCTAGCGATTGAATTTCATTCAAAACACACCACATGACTCCACCCACCATAATATGATGATGCCCAAGTCATGGGCTCGATCGGAAATCAATAGGTGTACGAAATTGGACAATTCAAGTTCAAAGGCAGTTTGTGCTTTATTGGAGTGGTTGGAGTGTTCCGTAGTTCTAGCGATTTGATTTCACTCAAAACTCACCAAATAACTCCTCCCACTATAATATGGTGATGCCCAAGTTTTGGGATCGATCGTAAATCAATAGGTGTACAAAATTGGACAATTCAAGTTCAAAGGAAGTTCGTGCCTTATTGGAGTGGTTGGTGTATTTCGTAGTTCTAGCGATTGGATTTCACTCAAAACTCACCAAATGACTCCTCCCAACATATTATGATGATGCCCAAGTTTTGGGCTCGATCGGAAATCAATAGGTGTACGAAATTGGAAAATTGAAGTTCAAAGGCAGTTCGTGCCTTATTGGAGTCGTTGGTGTATTCCGTAGTTCTAGCGTTTGGATTTCACTCAAACTCACCAAATGACTTCTCCCACCATATTATGATGATGCCCAAGTTTTGGGCTCGATCGGAAATCAATAGGTGTACGAAATTGGACAATTCAAGTTCAAAGGCATGTCGTGCCTTATTGGAGTGGTTGGTGTATTCCGTAGTTCTAGCGATTGGATTTCACTCAAAACTCACCAAATGACTCCTCCCAACATATTATGATGATGCCTAAGTTTTGGGCTCAATCGGAAATCAATAGGTGTACTAAATTGGACAATTCAAGTTCAAAGGCATGTCGTGCCTTATTGGAGTGGTTGGTGTATTCCGTAGTTCTAGCGATTGGATTTCACTCAAAACTCACCAAATGACTCCTCCCAACATATTATGATGATGCCTAAGTTTTGGGCTCAATCGGAAATCAATAGGTGTACTAAATTGGACAATTCAAGTTCAAAGGCAGTTCGTGCCTTATTGGAGTGGTTGCTGTATTTCGTAGTTCTAGCGATTGGATTTCACTCAAAACTCACCAAATGACTCCTCCCAACTTATTATGATGATGCCCAAGCTTTGGGCTCGATCGGAAATCAATAGGTGTACGAAATTGGACACTTCAAGTTCATAGGCAGTTTGTTCCGTATTGGAGTGGTTGGTGTATTCCGTAGTTCTAGCGATTGGATTTCACTCAAAACTCTCCACATGACTCCTCCCACCATAATATGATGATGCCCAAGTTTTGGGCTTCATCGGAAATCAATAGGTGTACGAAATTGGACAATTCAAGTTCAAAGGAAGTTCGTGCCTTATTGGAGTGGTTGGTGTGTTCCGTAGTTCTAGCGATTGGATTTCACTCAAAACTCACCACATGACTCCTCCCACCATACTATGATTAAGCCCAAGTTTTGGGCTGGATCGGAAATCTATAGGTGTACGATATTGGACAATTCAAGTTCTAAGGCAGTTCGTGTTTTATTGGTGTGGTTGGTGTGTTCCGTAGTTCTAGCTATTGGATTTCACTCAAAACCCACCAAACGACTCCTCTCACCATATTATGATGATGCCCAAGTTTTGGGCTCGATCGGAAATCAATAGGTGTACGAAATTGGACACTTCAAGTTCAAAGGCAGTTTGTTCCGAATTGGAGTGGTTGGTGTATTCCGTAGTTCTAGCGATTGAATTTCACTCAAAACTCACCACATGACTCCTCCCACCATACTATGATGATGCCCAAGTTTTGGGCTGGATCGGAAATCAATAGGTGTACGAAATTGGACACTTCAAGTTCAAAGGCAGTTTGTTCCGAATTGGAGTGGTTGGTGTATTCCGTAGTTCTAGCGATTGGATGTCACTCAAAACTCACCACATGACTCCTCCCCCCATATTATGGTGATGCCCAAGTTTTGGGCTCGATTGGAAATCAGTAGGTGTACGAAATTGGACACTTCAAGTTCAAAGGCAGTTCATGCTTTATTGGAGCGGTCACTACTACAAAAAACGAAATAGACGACGGTAATCCACCGTCGTGTATCATGGTTTACAAACGACGAGAAATCGACCGCCGTCTTTTCATAAATGAAATAACGACGGCAAATATCCGACGTAGTTAATATAGTACACGTCAGTAAAACAGTAAAACCGACGTAGATTTCATACATAAAAGCTTAAAAAGAGACCTTTCGACTATAATAGACAACGGTTTTAGTAAAACACAGACGTTAATATAATGTTAAATGTCAAAAAAAACTACGAAACCGACGTAAATATTCTTATCAACGTCTCTAAATAAACTAAAACCGACGTGTAAAACTTAGAAACTGTCGTGGTGAATAAATACTACGTTCACTAAATGAAAAAACTGACGTCTAAAACATATAACATGGCATATATTTACTTTAACTGACGTAAAAACAACAATAACCACTACCCTTTTTATCACCACAGACGTTGAAAATGATTTTGACGGCTTGAACACAAAACAAACGACGTGGTTAATATAGTACACGTCAGTAAAATACTAAAACCGACGTAGATTTCATACATAAAAGCTTAAAAAGAGACCTTTCGACTATAATAGACGACGGTTTTACTAAAACACAAACGTTTAAATAATGTTAAATGTCAAAAACAACTACAAAACCGACGTAAATATGCTTGTCAACGTCTCTAAATAAACTAAAACCGACGTGTAAAACTTAGAAACCGTCGTGATGAATAAATACTACGTTCACTAAATGAAAAAACTGACGTCTTAAACATATAACATGGCATATATTTACTTGAACTGACGTAAAAACAACAATAACCACGACCCTATATATTACCACAGACGTTGAAAATGATTTTGACGGCTTGAACACAAAAAAAACGACGTGGTTAATATAGTACACGTCACAAAAAAACTAAAACCGAAGTCGATTTGGTACATAAACGCATAAAAAGAGACCTTTCGACTATAATAGACGACGGTTGTATTAAAACACAGACGTTTAAATAATTTTAAATGTAAAAAACAACTATAAAACCGACGTAAATAGTTTTATCAACGTCTCTAAATCAAACAAAACCGACGTGTCATACTTAGAAACCGCCGTGGTTAATAAATACTACGTTCACTGAACAAAAAAACGGACGTCTAAAACATATAACATGGCATATATTTACTTCAACTAACGTAAAAACTATAATAACCACGGTTCTTTATATCACCACAGACGTTGAAAATGATTTTGACGGCTTGAACACAACAAAAACGACGTGGTTAATATATTACACGTCATAAAAAAACTAAAACCGACGTTGATTTGATAAATAAAAGCATAAAAAGAGACCTTTCGACTATAATAGGCGACGGGTTTAGTAAAAAACAGACGTTTAAATAATTTTAAATGTCAAAAACAACTATAAAACCGACGTAAATAGTTTTATCAACGTCTCTAAATCAAACAAAACCGACGTGTCAAACTTAGAAACCGCCGTGGTTAATAAATACTACGTTCACTAAATAAAAAAACGGACGTCTAAAACATATAACATGGCATATATTTACTTGAACTGACGTAAAAACAACAATATTAACCGTTTTGAAATGAATTATAATTAACCGACGTGTTTTCTTTTTCAAATGGCGGTTTTTATTTCATTTTTGCGTTGTCATTCCACGTCGGTTGTGAAAACCCGACGTTGGTTGTTTTTAAGACGTCTCGTTTTGCGCTTTTTGTAACTTGATCGTCGTATTTTCAGCTTTAACCGATTATTTTTTAATTTTTGATTTGTTGTGCCCGAAGCTTGCAGAATGAAAATGTGATCGGAATTAAAATGATATACAGAGCTATGAATTAATGTCATACAATTAACTGCATAACTAATGTCATACATTACAACAATCAATCAATCCATATATCTTCACACCCATCTCTAATGTTCTCACTCCCAAACTCACCCACTAGGTCATCAAATGTGTCAACATTTGGTATCCCTCTAGAAAATGGCTCACACTCAATTCTAATATCACCTAGCACATCATCACCAATAACATCATTATATTCTCTATTAGGCATTGATAACACTACCGACCAACCACGATGCATTGGGTCGTCAATATAAAATACTTGTTTGACTTGAGAAGCCATAACAAATTGGTCATTCCTATGTCCAATTTTACTCAGATCTACAAGGGTAAATCCAAGTTCGTCGACTACAAGGCCCGAAGTGTTATCTATCCAATCACACCTCAAAACTGGGATTCTAAACTTTTGGTAGTCAAGATCCCAAATTTCTTGAATAACCCCATAAAAACCCATATTGGAGACAATAAGGTTTTTATCCTTGGCACTAGCAACTTGCATAGTATGTGCAAGTAAATAAACTCCACTATTTTGGACAGTTCGCACATCATCTTGTGCCTTGGTGCTAAATTTGACACCATTAATAAGATAGCTCCTATATGATGGCACTACCATGCTTGGACCAGCTGCTAACCACCCCAAATTTTCTGATATGCCATTATAATCTTCCCCATTAAATTCACTTTGAACCTACAAATTAAACATATATATTAATTCAATCTAACATATATATAGACAGAAAGAAAATTAAAATAAGTTGAATATGTCATTCAATAACATATATACCTTAACACGTAGCCATTGAATGAAAGTGCTATTGTGCTTATCTTGTAGCCACTTTGTTCTCTTTCTAAATTTCGGATAAGTGGTCTTGATGTGGATCATATGTTCCCTACAATTGACACGAAAAAAACACGCATTACGGTCCCTTATATATAAGATAAATATAAGGAGTAATAATATTTAAAATGGCTACATATATATGAAAAATTAAACTCATACGTACTCAATATAAGGTAGGACTTCCTCCGTATTCTCCAAGACATATAGATGTGCCTGGTTCAACAAGTCCATATCAACTAAACTCACTGTGCAACCTGATAATGGCTTTGAAACTCCCATATTCTGGCTTGAAGGCACTCCAACTGTACTAACACCAGATAAATGCTCGGTACAAAACTCTACAGCTTCTTCAGCTATATACTGCTCAGCAATGCAACCTTCGGGACGAGTACGATTCTGAACATACCCCTTTAGCACTTTCATATATCTTTCAAACGGATACATCCATCTAAAATATACTGGCCCACATAGACGAACTTCTCTGACAAGATGTACTACTAGATGAACCATGATATCAAAGAATAAAGGGGGAAAGTACTTCTCAAGCAAACATAAAGTAACTACTACATCTTCTTCCAACTTATCAAGCTTGGAAACATCTACCGTCTTTGCACATATAGCATTGAAGAAGAAGCACAATCGAGTTATTGCATACCTTGCAGGCTTCTCCAAAACAGAACGAATTGCCACAGGGAGCAATTGTTGCATCAAGGTATGACAATCATGAGATTTAAGGCCAAGAAGTCTTGAATCTTTTAAAGATACAAGATTTTTTATATTTGAAGAATAACCTTCAGGAACCTTCATACCATAAAAAGAATTGCAAACCGCTCTCTTCTCTGCTCTTGACAAATTCCAAGGCCCTGGAGGCAAGCGAGTACATCTTTCTCCATACTCGGGTTGGAAATCAATTTTTACCCCCATGTTCAATAAGTCTAACCGAGTAGCAATCCCATCTTTATTTTTTCCAGGGATCTCTAGCAATGTACCAATGATACTATCGCAAACATTCTTCTCAATGTGCATAACATCTAAGGCATGCCTCACAGGGAGGTATTTCCAATACTCGAGATCAAAGAATTTTGATTTCTTCTTCCAACAAACTCTGTCACCATCATTCTCACCAACACTTCCCCCATTTTTCGAGCCCCATATGTAATTAATATCTTCAACCATATGCAGCACTTCTTCTCCTGTTAATGGCTCATGGTGCATGCCATATTCAGGTTTCCCATTAAAAGCTGCACGTTGCCTCCTATATGGATGATTGATTGGTAACCACTTTCTATGCCCAATGTAACAAATTTTGTGGCCATTTTTCAACTTGTGACTAGGTGTATCATCGCCGCATATTGGACAAGCTTTATATCCTTTAACAACACAACCAGATAAGTTTCCATAAGCTGGAAAATCATTAATTGTCCACAGTAATGCAGCTCTGAGTGTAAAGTATTCTCCTATGTGGGCATCATACACTCCTCTAATCCCATCCCACAAAGATTTCAAATCATCAATCAAAGGCTCTAAGTAGACGTCTATATCATTTCCGGGCTGTTTAGGACCGGAAATCAGTATAGTCAACATCATGAACTTCCGCTTCATTCATAGCCATGGTGGGAGATTATATGTAACTAACATAACTGGCCAACAACTGTATCTGCTACTTAAAGAACTGTGGGGATTGAATCCATCAGATGAGAGAGCCAATCTCAAGTTTCTTGGCTCATTACCAAAGTCGGGCCATTTTTCATCAACATGTTTCCAAGACGGGGAATCCGCTGGATGAGACATATAACCGTCAACTGATTTTCTTACAGCATGCCAAGTCAAACTCTTAGCTGTCTTATGTGATTGAAACATCCTTTTAAACCTTGGAATTGGAGGAAAATACCACACCACCTTCGCTGCCACACCCTCTTTCAAGAACCCATCCTTGGTTTCCTTCCACCTTGAGATACCACAAGTAGGACAATTAATTGCATTCTCATACTCCTTCCGATACAAAATGCAGTCATTGGAACATGCGTGGATTTTCTCATAACTCATCCCTAAAGCAGACAAAGTCTTTTTTGCCTCGTACATAGAGGAAGGTAGTGTATTTCCTTCTGGAAGAAATTCTCCTTGAAGTATCAATAATTCTGTAAAGCAAACATCACTCATCCCATGTTTTGCTTTCAAATTATATAACTTCACCAAAGCCGACAACTTCGTGTACTTACTGCAACCAGGGTACAAGGGTTCATCGCCATCCCCAATCACATTGGCAAACTTATAAGGATCAGATCCAATATTGGCAAAATCATTATCATCCATACCTAATTCTTCAGAAACATAACTAAACCTACTTTGCTCATCTTCTTCCACATTTCTACTAGCATTGGTAGTCCATTCCCAAGGTTCTCCGTGCCATCTCCAAATCTTATAGCTTTGGTCAATTCCATTAAAGTATAAGTGTTCCCTTATAATTCCAACCCCAAACAATCGAATATTCCCACATTTAACACATGGACAACGAATCTCAGTTGTATTTCCAAGATTTTCTAACGCAAAATTCAAAAATCCTTCCACCCCTAACTCATATGCCTTCGATCTTCTATCCGTATGCATTCATGACTTATCCATCTCACACTCTATCAAATTCATATAAATATATATATATTAAAGTGGAAAGACCAGCAATGAAACACTACCTCATTCAAATAGCAGAGAACAAAATGAAAATTAAATATAAAACATGGAAAAGACGACGGTTTATAAAAATAATCGTCGTTTAATATACATTCCGACGACGGCATCTATAGTCACCGTCGTCATTAAGATACCCAAACCTAGAAATTTGAACGGTATTCTGGTAGCCTAAAGACGACGTTTAATGGAGAAACAGTCGTCTTTAGGCTACCAGTTGCGGCTTAAAACGCAGACGACGAGAGTAAATGAACAACCGACGTATAATAAACATTTGGACGACGGTTTGATCCTTCAACCGTCGTCGTAGTTAAAAAAAAAAACAGCTTAAATCTCCCATCCCCATTCCTTTTCCAAGAACCCATGGCCAAACAAACATAAAAGAACCCAAACAGAGAGCAATTATTACAAGATTGCAAACACCAAAACCCTAATATAGCTACCAACGAAAACATTTATGGATTTAAGAAGAGATTAGGGTTGTACTTACATGGATATTGAGAGAGAGCTGCGAGAATATAACAACTGCTTCAGAGAGAGCTTGGAGAATCTACGTACCCAATGCTTTGAGAGAGAGCTTGGAGAATCTACGTACCCAATGCTTTGAGAGAGAGCTGAGAGAATTAGGATTAAAGGGACTAGAGTTGTACTTACATGGATATTGAGAGAGAGCTTGGAGAACGAAAACTTTCAGACAAATTTATGTTGAAGAGAGAGAATGAACTATTTGAGGGTTAAAGGGAAATTCTGAAAATTTTAGGTCGCGGTCAAAAAATTTTAAGTACCGCGTTTTTCAACCACGACGGTCAACACTTATAATGACGTCTAATAATTACTTACAACGGCGGTTGTTATAAAATCCCGACGTTGTAAACACTAAGGACGTCGCTATTTTATAACCGACGTCGTCAACCGAATTCAATTAGTCTTTGTTAATGTAGTTGACCAAAAACAGCGGGAGAAAACCGGCGTCGTTTCAAAAAACCCTAAACCCTAAACCCTAAACCCTAAATTTTAAAATAATTTTTAAAAAATACACAAGTACGAGAAAAATGAACCGAAAATTGCTATGGATTCCTTACAACATTGCCTTCTACAATAGTAGGCTAAAATATGGATTTCATAATTTTGAATTTATGGGCACCAATGGATCACATAAACCTTAGGGTTATGTTATGTAAAGTATAAGGAGTACCATGCTTTGTCTCTAAATTTGTTTGAATTTTGTTATCATTTGAACTTTGAAAACTAAAATTACATTTTTCAGGCCTTAACGGGCAAGATATTGTCTCAATCAGTGCATAGAATTTGCTGGTATATTTTTCGGATTTTGTTTTGAATATATTATTAATATTAGTAATTAAATACAATAAAAAAATATTTCCAAAATTATATTTTTTAAAGCTTTAGGATAGAGACAATATTCCAATGCTTGGTAGTTTTCAGTATAATTTTTGGATATAGTTATGAATTTAATATGGATTTAAATAAAATATAAAAGTCAATAACAATTAAATTAAAAATGACCTAGCCGACGTTGTATCCCTTTACAACGACTTTAAACATAATAAACCGACGTTGAAACTATATTTAAGAATATACACAGGATGAATTAATTATAAACCGTCGTTGTTATACTATTACACGTCATTTTAGTGTATATAACGGACGTTGTTTAAATATATAAAGGCGGATATTTAAGAATATCCGCCTTTGTATAGTATTACAACGTCGATAAGGTTATACTAACCGACGTAGTATATGAATACAAATTCATTTATACAGGATGAATTAATTATAAACCGTCGTTGTTATTAATATTAAACGTCATTTTAGTGTATATAACTGACGTTGTTTATATATATAAAGGCGAATATTTAAGAATATCCGCCTTTGTATAGTATTACGACGTCGATAAGGTTATACTAACCGACGTAGTATATGAATTCATATTCTTTTATGCAGGATGAATTAATTATACACCGTCGTTGTTATGTCTATTAAACGTCATTTTGTTGTATATAACTGACGTTGTTTATTTATACAAAGGCGGATATTTAGGAATATCCGCCTTTGTATAATATTTAGACGTCGATAAGGTTATACTAACTGACGTAGTATATGAGTACAAATTCATTTATACAGGATGAATTAATTATAAACCGTCGTTGTTTTGACTATTACACGTCGTTTTTAAGAATTACCGTCGATGTTATATTTCCATTTACTGCAAGACGACCATTGTGTACACGTATGAGACGTGTAAATTAGAATCAGACGTCGGTGTTTGGGAACTAAACAAATTTTAAAACAAAATTTAATTTTTTTGATTTTTGTTCTCTTGATTACAACAAAATATTTATGTACATTTTAAATAAACTAAATTAAACCTGAACATTGTTCATAAATATTTATGGGAGCTTCACTAATATACCCAAAATGGGAGCTGAAATTATAAAAAAACCCCATATGAAAATCACTTCATAAACACACCCAAAACCCATTTATTAAATAACAAATTAGTATTGAAGTTCCAATATATTACAAGAACTGCCATTATCAAGCCCAACAGAAAAAAACTCAAAAAGCACCCAAAACAACACCAGCCCAAACTTATAAACAAGCCCAACAGAAAAAAAACTCAAAACGCACCCAAAAAAACCCCAGCCCAAACTTATAAACAAGCCCAAATATTTTACCATCTCAAAACAGTAATATAGTTCAAAAAAATTGAAAACAAAAATGTAACTTCCAGCACCCAACTTCCCTCTGCAAAATGTCCCTTCAGTCACCGTCTTCATCAATGCGTCTTCTTCATCGCTCCAGAACCGAAACTCCATAACCACCACCGAGCTGCTTTATCTACTTTCGAAAACAAACACCACACTGACCTCCACCTTCAAAACCAAGACAAAAATTCGTAGAACATTTTCGACGAGAAAGCGCTTCAAAGGTAAGACATTTACAAACCTATACTGTAATTTTGATTAATTGTTAGAGTTCCAGTCTAGGGTAATAACAGTATTTTAGATTTGAATCAAGGACAAAATCTTGAAACTAGACTGCTTATTATCAGGATTTTAGTCGCTAGTTTACTGTCATTCTGATTAATGGCTGTAAATTTCCAATATAGGGTAATAACACTGCTTGTTCATTCCTCTGAAAATCCTATTTCTGATGCATGTCTACCACTGTAAAGTTCCAATATAGGGTAATAACATTGCTTGTTCATTCCTCTGAAAATCCTATTTTCTGATGCATGTCTACCACTGTAAAGTTCCAGTATAGGGTATTAATACTGCTTGTTCATTCCTCTGAAAATCCTATTTCTGATGCATGTCTAACACTGTATAGTTCCAGTATACGGTAATAACACTGATTGTTTCTTATGAAATCCTATGTCTGATGCATTTCTACCACTGCAAAGTTCCAGTATAGGGTATTAACACTGCTGCTTTATTGTCATTTTCATTAATGCCTATCATGTTGCTATTTGTAATGCAGGTATACCAAATAAAGAATGAAGAAAGGACAACAGTCATCATCCAAAACAAAAACAAACAAGAAGCCGGGCAGATGGGAAGACCCCAACTATGTGCAAATCAAGAGCAACATGCTCTCTTTTACAGCAACAATTGACAACATTAGACAAAAACTTGAAAAACGGAACGATGTCAAGACACTGCTATCGAAGACACCTTTCTGGCCACTGATAGAAGCATATATGCAGAAAAGGTTAACAAAGGTAGAGTGCATGAAGTCTAACTACGACATCGTGAGACTCATTAAAGACTACGACACAATGACAAGGAAGTTCAAGTTTAATGATGGTCACAGTGAGCTGAAAAGCCAAGATGTGGCTGAAATTTTTGGCTTGCCAGACAGAGGCAACAAGCTACCAAGCACGACAAGCTCAACAAGGCCAAATTTGCATTTTGTGAAGAAATACTTCAGCGATTATAAGAAGATAACAAAGACTTCAATTGATAAGTGCTTGAAGTTAGCACTTGAAGATGAAACAGAAGAGGGTCCGATGGATGTAATAAGATTGATAATCCTACAACTCTTCATGACCAATCTATTCTGCAACTCTGGTTGTACACTTGCTTGGACATACACAACCACAATAGACACCTTAGAAGAGATGGGAAATATAATTGGGCTTAAGGAGTTTTGGACTACATGTATTTTGGATTGGAACAAGCAAAGAAGAACAAGAAGGACAAAAAAAAGCAGCCAAGCGTGAGTGGCTGCCTAGTCCTAATACTGGTAAGAACACAAATCTCCAAACTACAAATTCGTAGCATTATTCTAATGATATGAATTGACAAGTGATATTGCAAACAAAAAATTGTGCAGTATTGGCTCTGTCAAAGATCTAACCTGATCACTCCAATTCCTGGAAGAGAAAAAATGACACCAGGGGCTGTCAAATGGAGTCTTCAAGAACTGAGTGCGAAGCTTCATCATCTAAAGAACAACCAGATAAAGGTACTCTTTCCTTTCAAATAATCTGCAGCTGGTATGACAACATTGTTAATAACATGTCATAGACGTACATTATTAATACCATGTCATAGAAGCTAACTATTAATACCATGTCACAGAAGTAAACTATTAATACCATGTCATAGAAGTACACTCTTAATACCATGTAATAGAAGTACACTGTCAATGCTAAACTCTACTTAACAAACAGATAAAAAGCACTAAAGTTCAAGAGGAGGAGGAGGATGCTGAAGAAGTGAATGAAGAGCATGATGATGCTGCTCAAGAAGAAAATGAAGAGGAGGATGATGCTGCTGAAGAAGTGGATGAAGAGCATGATGATGCTGCTGAAGAAGAAAATGAAGAAGAGGATGATGAGAACCAAGAACATGAAGTCCACCAACACCACCAGCTACAAGATGACCTCCAAACTGAAATCCCAGAATTCAAGAATTCAAAATTGTTTGAGGAAGTTGTTAGATCAATCCCAGAATGCAAGGAGGATGAAATACAACTTACAAAAGAGTACATGATGGAGGTCAATAATGCTGCTGAATATTGGACAAAGAAAGGAGACCATCAAAAGATCCATGATGTAATAGCATCCTGCATAAAAAAGAATAAATTGATTCAGATGTTATACAATGAAAAAGTAGAATTAAGGAAGCAGCAGCAGCAATTGCAGAAGCTGGTTAAGGAAGAAGCATATCACAAGAAATCCATTCAACTTGATCTTTATGAGGAAAAATCCTGCATGACAAAGCTGTAGCTAGAAAATGATCAACTTTTTGCAGAGAAGATTTCCTACTTGGAGATTATAAATGAAAAGGAATCTGTCATTGTCTCCTTCACAGATAAAAAATTAGCACAAGAGATTGCAACAGAACCAGATTCCTCATTCCCCAAAGCAGAGACGAGAGCAAAAAAGAGAAAGGCACCAAGAAAAGGACCAGCAAAATCAAAGAAGAGGGCCAAAGGTTCATTCCTGCAATGGAATACATATGAGGTCTACAACATGCTGGATGAACTCTCACAAGAAAAGCTGAGAAATTACTGGAAACATTCAGTAGATGGGTAAGCCAATGTGTTTCATTCATTTTCAATGGGTTTAGGCACTATTATTGAACATGCATTAGAAAATAGGAGTTCATAGGAATGAACAAGCAGTGTTATGATCCTATACTGGAACTTTACAGGGTGTAGACATGCATTAGAACTAGGATTTCAGAGGAATCTAGCAGTGTTATTACCCTATACTGGAACTCAACAGTGGTAGACGTGCATTAGAACTAGGATTTCATAGGGAACTAGCAGTGTTATTACCCTATACTGGAACTCAACAGTGGTGGACATGCATTAGAAATAGGATTTCATAGCAAACAAGCAGTGTTGTTACCCTATACTGGAACTTTATTGAACAGTTCTTTCACTTTTATTAACATTTTTTCTAACTACAAATACTGTTACAGCTCTGCTTTTTGGCAAGGGGAAAGCATTTTGTTCAAAGATGACATACAAAGCTTATTGAAAGATACTGAAATTTTTGGACAAATCATAGATGCATATGGAGAGATACTTCATCATGACGAAAAGAAGGACCCTAAAAGACAACAGAATGCATACATCACATGCTATGCTTATGTAAGATAATAGCTATCTCATCACCTCTAGTGAATATCACAAATTATTCATCTTCCTATACTTTTCATATTCTTTTCTAATGCTGAAACTATTAATCTTGCAGAGGTATCTCACAGGGAAAATGCACACAAAAGCATTTGATGAATATTTTCTCAAAATCCTTGAATTAATAGGGAAAACTTCAGAGGTTTTCATACCAATTACGGATGACGGCCACCACACCCTCCTTGTCTTTGACACCATTTCATTGCAATGGACGCACTACAACTCTTTGAGGGGGGCAACAGAGCAAACTGTTGAATACTACAACAAAAAAGCAGTCATTTTGGTAAGACAGACTACTACTGTGAACTGTTAATACAAGGCATTAACAAAACAGTTAAACAAGAATCAGTGAAGCTAACAACATACTTGCCTACAATGCAGGTAGACGCCTCAAATGTCTTCCTCAATAGTGTGAAGGAATGTGCTCCAAAAATTTTAGAAAAAAACAGCCTCACACTTCTTGAGTTCAAGAAGCCAATCTACAATGAAGAATTTACCGAAGACGTTGCAAAACGTCTTCCAACTCTGAAGTTTACACCAGCAATTGCTCAAACACTACAGTATCTGATGAAACATGATCCCACCAAATTCGACTTTAACAAGGATAGGGAATGCGCCCAACAACCCGAAAATTCGTAAGTGTCACAATAAAGTTCCAGTATAGGGTAATAACACTGCTTGTTAGCTATCAAATCCTATATCTAATGCATGTCTACCACTGTAAAGTTCCAGTATAGGGTATTAATACTGATTTTTTCCTCTGAAATCCTATTTCTGATGCATGTCTACCACTGTAAAGTTCCAGTATAGGGTATTAATACTGCTTGTTTCCTCTGAAATACTATTTCTGATGTATGTCTACCACTGTACAGTTCCAGTATCTGGTAATAACACTGCTTGTTCATTCCTATGAAATCCTATTTTCTAATGCATATATGTGTGTGAATTTGCAGAAAAGATTGTGGTGTATTTGTCATGTACTACATGCAGCAATTGTCGCAACGGAAAAAAATTGAAGGAAGCTTGAGTGCAGACCAAGTGTGGGAAATGAGAAAAGAAATTTTATTGAAGACAATGGCAAGTGAAAAAAGTTGGTATTTCACAGAAGGGAATAAAGGATGAAAGCATGGATTTCACATATTTTAGAACTGTCCAATATGTAGCTTCTAACTTCCAAATGTCAAATTGTTAATATGTAGCTTCTTAACTTTGTAGTTACTGTATAGTGAAATTCAAATGTAAAAAATTGTTAGTCTGTACCTTCTCATTTTCAAAATTCTTAACAGAGGGTTTCAAAATGCGCATTAACAGTGACTTTCAAAAAGCCCAACCCAAGTTGACAAAAACGAGGTCAGAAACGAGCTAAAGCCCAAAAAAATCAAATAAGCCATAGTAAAAAACAGAAAAAAGGCCCAATCTAATTTGACAAAAAAAAAGCCCAAATAAAATAAAAGAAATCACAAAGTCCCCAAAAAAAAGCCCAGAAAACTTTTTATAAAAAGCCCAATATCACCAAGCCCATAAATAAAAAAAACAATTAAACGCAAAAAAAACAGTTAAACGAAGAGAACAGGATAGACGACAGACGCACGACCCCCAAATTGAATTGAAAAACCAACTCACCTCACTCCGATCTTCGCGACACCGATTCCAAAAGCAGCCCACAACTTCCATAACCACCAATCAACGATTCCAAAAGCGGCCCACAACTTCCATAACCACCAATCAACGAGAAACCCGGTGACATGTCTTCAAAAACGACACAGCAAAACCCTAAAACAGCAAAAAGCACTCCAGATGCAAAAAGCAAAGAAGACAATCCCAAATCAAACAAAGAAGCTTCAGAAATGACTGACAAAGAATCAGTATCAAACTCCCAGGTATTACAAAATCTCTAACTTCAAAGTCCAATAGCAATGTTTTGACTTGTTTTGAAAAGAAGCATGTTTCAACTGCAAATGTATATGTTTCACAACTGTTAATACTATGCCATAGAACTTGAACTGTTAATACTATGTAATAGAACTTCAAAATATATAGAATGCTCTGTTACTGAAAATCTGGGACTGCTATGCATCTTGCTCTTCTAGTGCACTGCGAAGCAGTGCACTTGAATACCAAAATATATAGCATGCTTTGTTAATCAAAATCTGGGACTGCTATACATCTTGCTCTTCAAGTGCACTGCTTCGCAGTGCACTTGAAGAGCAAAAAATATAGCATGCTTTGTTAATCAAAATCTAGGACTGCTATACATCTTGCTCTTCAAGTGCACTGCTTCGCAGTGCACTTGAAGAGCAAAAAATATAGCATGCTTTGTGGACCAAAATATGCGACTGCTATGCATCTTGATTAATACCATGTCATAGACCAAAATATATAACATGCACTAGAAATGCATATGAAAATAAATTGTAGTGTACTAGAAAGAGAAGCATGAGGTTCAAATGCATAGAAGTAAACAGTTAATACCATGTAATAGAAGTATTAATTCTCATTTGTCATCTTTCTTTTGTCTAGTTAAAGTAACCTATTTGCTTCACTTAGCAGGTGGTCATATGGAAAAAGGTAACGGGGTTGAAATACAAAAGAAAAGCATACAAAAGGATCCCAAGCCAACAAAAGGTCAACATAGCATCAACAAACACACAAGGCACACCACTAACAACAGCAAAAGCCAAACTGTCAACACCTGAAGCCGATCCACCTAAACCAAAAACCAAATCTAAACAAACACCAAAACCATCCACACCCAAACCCACAAACACACTGAAACCGAAGAAAACAACGTAGACGAAAAGAACACCATCCCAAACACAAAAACCTAAACCGAGCAGACGCAATAACCCAAATTATGTGCAGATCAAGAGCAACATGCTCACATTTGACAACACAATTCAAACGGTAAAAGACAAGCTTGAAGCAAGAAAGGATGTCCTCAAGATCCTACAAAAAACGCCATTTTGGAGCATCATCAAGGCTTACATGGCAGGACAGTTCACCAAGACAGAGTTCCAGAAGTCTAATTATGAAATAGTTAGACTGATCAGACTCTACAACCCTGCAACCAAAAAATTCAAATTCAGTGAAGGCAACGAGTATGAAATTACAAGCAACGATGTGTCTGACATCTTTGGATTGCCAAACAAAGGAAACAAGTTGCCAAGCACAACAACTTCCACAAGAACAAATTTGGACTTTGAAGAGAAATACTTCAAGAATTCAAAAAAAATCACAAAAACTGAAGTTGATAGGTCTCTGAACACAGCAATAGCAGATGACAGAAACAAGAATGCAATGGATGTTGTGAGGTTGTTAATCCTAGAGCTCTTCATCACAAATCTCTTTTGCAACTCTGGGGCGACAATGGCTTGGACCTTTTTGACAATGATCGACATCTTAAAAGCAATGAACAGCTACAACTGGGCACAAGGAGTCTTAGATTACATGCATTTTGGACTGGACCAAGCCATGAAAAATAAAAAAGACAAGACAAATCAACCAAGTGTGAGTGGTTGCCTTGTGCTAATCCTGGTAAGAAACTACATCCATTTGTTAATCCTATTATATTATTTGTTAATCCTATCTAATGCATGTCTACTGATGGGCATATTTTATATCATATATTTAACCCTATTCTTAGTATATTTTGGTTAATATTTTGGAAGAATTTTGATACTTTGAATTATATTTCCAATATAGGACTCTCGACTTCCTTTGGAGCAAAACGTAATCAAATGGACGAATTTTGGAGTAATTCCAGTTGGAGGACGTTCGTGAGTCACTTAGCTTGATCGTATCAAAATTTCAGATGTTTCTACCAAGCGGTTATTTTCTGGCGATAAAATAAAGGAGCAGTGTGCTGTGCTGGAATAGTGACGTTTTGGCCCTTTATTGCGTTTTTGGAGCCCAAGATGACCTCGGATGGGTTCGTGGCCTTCTGGAGAAGTGTTCAGAACGTTTTTATCTTTAAAACAAGCTATCTTGGGCCGGATTTGGAGGAGTTTTGAGCCCAAAACGTGGCTGGGCAGATTATTGGCAGATTCTCCTAGTCCAATTTGGACTTTATTTCCTAGTATTATTTTATTTTATCCTAGTTTCCTTATGAAGATTGGGCAACTAGGTTTGAGGAGGTATTTAAGTTATGTTTCACATAATTTTAGGATCTCTCTTTTGGCTTATGAACGCGACTTTTGTTAGGGTTTTTGAAGAACTTTTACTTCAAGGTGTTTTTATTCTTATTCATGGGAATGATATTTTCTTGGGTTTTAGTTATGATTATGCGTAACTAATTCCTTTTGCTAGGGCGAGGCCATAAGCCTTAGCATGAATATGTGATTTTATTAATTTGCTTATGAATGGATGCATGTTTGCTTTGAGTTATTAATCACTGTGTTTAGAACTATCTTCTATTTTAATGACTGATCACCATTAGGATATTTAGACAAGTAATTTGATGCAATTTCTATTGGAACATCACCCTGAAATTGAGGAGGGCTTCTTGTGATTAGTAATTGTAAGTTCACTTAAGGCGAACATCACGCTCTTAAGGGTTGCATGGTTTTTCAAAGGGTTTTCACAAAGCTTAATGAGTCTTGCATGTTTATATTTGATCTGAACATCACAGACGGATTGCATGTTAGATATACGTTTTCGCTTGAACATCACAAGGAAAATATGCATTAGGAAAACCTAACCTTCAAAGCATATATGTGGAAATTCATAAGTAATTGATAGAATTGCATAGGATTGTGACGGCGACGGCTAAACCCTAGTTTCTCTCTATATTGTTAATTTTGAAAACATTTTTATTCTCTGCTATTATTACCTCCCAACTTTCAGATTTCTTTTATTGTCAAGTTAATCTTTTCAAATTCATAAATTTCAGATCTTTGATAAAATCTATTTTAGTTATTAATTAAGAGTTAGTTTAATTACAAATTAGTCAAACAATCTTTGGGGACAACGACCTTGCATGAGCATCTATACTACAAAATCCTTGTATTCTTGCAAGTATTTTAAGTGATTTTAATCCTGTTTGCGCAGGTACGAAAAATCCTATCAAGAAATTGGCGCCGCTGCCGGGGATTGTTTCAATTAATTTGTTTTTATCTTATTCTTAGTTAGTTCTTGTTTAGACGTTTTCTGATTTTTATTTTTATTTTTATTTCTCGTTCAAAAAAAAAAAAAAAAAATTTCAATTTTCGTTTTTTTTCAGATTGCTGAAATCTTTGCATGGTCAGCACCAGATCACAACCTGCACAGTTTGTTCCGTTTGACCTAGAGCCTGAAAGGATATTAAGAAAACAGCGTAGAGAACAGTTTTTAGCATTTGATTCTTCATTACAAGACACATTTTTGCAGAAATTGTTTGCTGATTCTGTGGACAGCAAGGTTAAAATGGCATTGGCAATACCTGCAGCAGGCAGACCACTCAAAGAGTCATTGGCTGCCCGTGCCAATGATGTTCCTAATTGCATTGTGTATCCTACACAAGAAGATGGTGATTCGTTCGAAATCAGGCACCACATGCTTGAGATTTTACCAACATTCCGTGGGCTACCTAATGAAGATGCGAACATACATATTGCAAAATTCATTGTGGGTTGCAAAAATATTTTGATTAGGGGTTTTTCTGCTGAAGCTATTAAGCTCCGTCTTTTTCCTTTTACTTTGAAGGATAAAGCAGAAACTTGGTTATTCACTCTACCAGCTAATAGCATTACTACTTGGCAACAATTACATACAAAATTCCTGACCAAGTATTATCCAGCATCCAAGACATTGAATTACAAGAGGGAGATTTTGACATTTACTCAGAAGCCTAATGAAGAGTTTCATGAAGCATGGGAAAGATATACAGAGATGTACGTTAAGTGTCCACATGCTAATATTGATGCTGATACACAGATGAATATTTTCTTTGATGGGCTTAATCCTACATCAAAAAGTCATGTGAACGCATCAGCTGGAGGATCGCTGTCAAATAAGTCAGCGAGAGAGGCGTTTGAACTGTTTGATATGATGGCTACAGAATCTCAACAATGGGCAGCAGAACATTCACAGAAAAGGGGAATTTTTGAGTTATCAGTAGGTTCTCCCAACATGTGTGCACAAATGGAAAAAATGGAGAAGAAAATTGATGCAAGGTTTGACATTATTTTGCAACAGATAGCAAGTTCTACTCAACAGCAGTCACCTGCAACAACAATTTGCAGTATTTGCAGCATGGCTACACATGATATATTTGGATGCCCGCATAGAGAATCCTATCCGGAACTTGTTGAGCAACATGTTAACATGATGAACAGCTATCAAAGGCCTAGGAATGATGCATATGCAACTCAATACAGTCCAGGATGGAGGGATCATCCTAATTTCAAATGGAGTGACAATCAGAATAATGCAAAACCGACTGTGGATGATCAGCTTGCTAAATTAGCAGCAACAACTCAATCATTCATAGAGGGCAGCAACCAAAGATTCCAAAATGTTGAAGCATCAATTAAAAGTTTAGAACAACAATTTGGACAGCTAGCTGCACAAATTTCAGAGAGAGAAAAGGGCAAATTTCCTAGTCAAACAGTGCCTAATCCAAGAGGACGTGAAGATTGCAATGCTGTTCGGACTTTACGATGTGGAAAAAGCTATGACAATCGTGAAAATAGCAGTGAAAAGGAACAGACAACAGTGGAGGATCATGCAGAAAATTTTGCAGCAGCAGAACCTGCCAAAATTGCAGAAAAACAGAATCTGGCAGATCCTGAAACTGCCCCAAAACAGGTTTTACAGCGTGTTTATGACCCCCCACTGCCCTATCCTGAACGTCTAATTCCTAAGGCAAGAGATCAGCAACTAAAGGACTTTATGCAGACATTATCCAAAGTTCAAATCAATATTCCATTGCTGGAAGCTATCAAGAAAATTCCATCTTATGCCAAATTTTTAAAGGAAGTTTGCAGTAGCAAAAAGAAGCTTGTTGATTTAGACAAAGTCGTTTTGACAGAACAGTGCAGCGCAGTTTTGCTACACAAACTGCCACCCAAGAAAAAAGATCCAGGGAGTTTTAATATCTCTTGTACTATTGGAAATTCTAATTTTAAAAGTGCTTTAATTGATTTGGGTGCAAGTGTTAATTTGATGCCTTTTTCTGTTTTTCAGCGATTGGGACAAGGAGATTTAAAGCCTACATCAATGATACTTCAATTGGCTGACCGTTCAATCACTTATCCTAGAGGCGTTATTGAAGATCTAATTATTAAGGTTGGTGATGTTTACCTACCAGCAGACTTTGTGGTTTTGGACATGGACGAAGACCTTCAAACACCTATTATTTTGGGGAGACCGTTTATGGCAACAGCTAGGACTCTAATTGATGTGGAAGCTGGGACATTGACCGTACGAGTTCAAGACCAATCTGTGGTGTTTAATTTGTTTGAGGCTGAAAAACGTCCTAATGAACAACAAGAATGTATGCGCATTGATGTGGTAGACAATATGGTTCAAGACAGCTTTCATGCAAGTTCAAATACATATAAGTTGCTCAACAGGGGAAAAGCGAAAAAGCGTAAATTGCAGTTAAATGAGCTAGAGGAAATTCATCAGGGTGCTTATAACAGTTCTCACATCTACAAGGAAAGAACTAAGGCATTTCATGACAGTCAAATTTTACGAAAGGAATTTGAGCCTGGGAAAAAGGTTCTGTTATTCAGTTCAAGGCTCAAGTTATTTCCAGGAAAATTAAAGTCTCGATGGACTAGACCCTACTTGGTGACTCAAGTTTTTTCTCATGGGGCAGTTGAAATAACTAATGAGGCTAAATGCAACACATTCAAGGTGAATGGTCACAGGCTGAAACCCTATGCGGAGACACCTTTTGACACTGCAAACGAGTCTTTGACTCTGAAGGAACCAGAGATTTGACCACCAGGCTTCTACAATGTCTAGCTACAGACTTAAAATAAAGCGCTTACTGGGAGGCAACCCAATTTTTCTAAACTCTTTACTTCTTTTATTTTCATAAATAAACAAACACAACAAAAAAACAAAAAAAAAAAAAAAATAATGTCAAAGGCAGTTTGTACGAAATTGGACACTTCAAGTTCAAAGGCAGTTTGTTCCGAATTGGAGTGGTTGGTGTATTTCGTAGTTGTAGCGATTGGATATCAGTCAAAACTCACCACATGACTCCTGCCAATATATTATGATGATGCCCAAGTTTTGGGCTCAATCGGAAATCAATAGGTGTACGAAATTGGACACTTCAAGTTCAAAGGCAGTTTGTTCCGAATTTGAGTGGTTGGTGTATTCCGTAGTTCTTGCGATTGGATATCACTCAAAACTCACTAAATGACTCCTCCCACCATATTATGATGATGCCCAACTTTTGGGCTCGATCGGAAATCAATAGGTGTACGAAATTGGACAATTCAAGTTCAAAGGCAGTTCGTGCCTTATTGTGGTGGTTGGTGTATTTCGTAGTTCTAGCGATTGGATGTCACTCAAAACTCGTAAAATGACTCCTCCCAACATATTACGGTGATGCCCATGTTTTGGGCTCGATCGGAAATCAATAAGTGTACGAAATTGGACAATTCAAGTTCAAAGGCAGTTCTTGCCGTATTGGAGTGGTTGGTGTATTTCGTAGTGCTAGCGATTGGATTTCACTCAAAAATCACAAAATGACTCCTCCCAACGTATGACGGTGAGGCCCATGTTTTGGGCTCGATCGGAAATCAATAAGTGTACGAAATTGGACAACTCAAGTTCAAAGGCAGTTCTTGCCGTATTGGTGTGGTTGGTGTATTTCGTAGTTCTAGCGATTTGATTTCACTCAAAACTCCCCACACGACTCCTCCCATCATATTATGACGATGCACAAGGTTTTGGGCTCGAACGGAAATCAATAGGTGTACGAAATTGGACACTTCAAGTTCAAAGGCAGTTTGTTCCGAATTGGAGTGGTTGGTGTATTTCGTAGTTGTAGCGATTGGATATCAGTCAAACCTCACCACATGACTCCTGCCAATATATTATGATGATGCCCAAGTTTTCGGCACAATCGGAAATCAATAGGTGTACGAAATTGGACACTTCATGTTCAAAGGCAGTTTGTTCCAAATTGGAGTGGTTGGTGTATTCCGTAGTTCTAGCGTTTGGATTTCACTCAAAATTCTCCACATGACTCCTCCCACCATATTATGGTGATGCCCAGGTTTTGGGCTCGATCGGAAATCAATAGGTGTACGAAATTGGACAATTCAAGTTCAAAGGCAATTCGTGCCTTATTGGAGTGGTTGGTGTGTTCCGTAGTTCTAGCAATTGGATTTCACCCAAAACTCACCAAATGACTCCTCCCAACATATTATGGTGATGCCCAAGTTTTGGGCTCGATCGGAAATCAATAGGTGTACGAAATTGGACACTTCAAGTTCAACGGCAGTTTCTTCCGAATTGGAGTGGTTGGTGAATTCCATAGTTCTAGCGATTGGATTTCACTCAAAACTCACCAAACGACTTCTCCCACCATATTATGATGATGCCCAAGTTTTGGGCTCGATCGGAAATGAATAGGTTTATGAAATTGGACACTTCATGTTCAAAGGCAGTTTGTTCCAAATTGGAGTGGTTTTTGTATTCCTTAGTTCTAGCGATTGGTTTTCACTCAAAACTCCCCACATGACTCCTCCCACCATATTATGATGTTGCCCAGGTTTCGGGCTGGAACGGAAATCAATAGGTGTACGAAATTGGACACTTCAAGTTCAAAGGCAGTTTGTTCCGAATTGGAGTGGTTGGTGTATTCTGTAGTTCAAGCGATTTGATTTCACTCAAAATTCACCACATAGTCCCTCCCACCATATTATGATGATGCCCAAGTTGTGGGCTTGATCAGAAATCAATAGGTGTACCAAATTGGACAATTCAAGTTCAAAGGCAATTCGTGCCTTATTGGAGTGGTTGGTGTATTCCGTAGTTCTAGCGTTTGGATTTCACTCAAAACCCACCACATAGTCCGTCTGACCATATTATTATGATGCCCAAGTTTTGGGCTCGATTGGAAATCAATAGGTGTACGAAATTGGACAATTCAAGTTCAAAAGCAGTTCGTGCCTTATTGGAGTGGTTGGTGTATTTCGAAGTTCTAGCCATTGGATTTCGCTCAAAACTCACCAAATGACTCCTCCCAACATATTATGATGATGCCCAAGTTTTGGGCTCGATCGGAAATCAATAGATGTACGAAATTGGACACTTCAAGTTCAAAGGCAGTTTGTTCCGAATCGGAGTGGTTGGTGTGTTCCGTAGTTCTAGCGTTTGGATTTCACTCAAAATTCTCCACATGACTCCTCCCACCATATTATGGTGATGCCCAGGTTTTGGGCTCGATCGGAAATCAATAGGTGTACGAAATTGGACAATTCAAGTTCAAAGGCAATTCGTGCCTTATTGGAGTGGTTGGTGTGTTCCGTAGTTCTAGCAATTGGATTTCACTCAAAACTCACCAAATCACTCCTCCCAACATATTATGGCGATGCCCAAGTTTTGGGCTCGATCGGAAATCAATAGGTGTACGAAATTGGACACTTCAAGTTCAAAGGCAGTTTCTTCCGAATTGGAGTGGTTGGTATATTCCGTAGTTCAAGAGATTTGATTTCACTCAAAATTCACCACATAGTCCCTCCCACCATATTATGATGATGTCCTAGTTGTGGGCTTGATCAGAAATCAATAGGTGTACGAAATTGGACAATTCAAGTTCAAAGGCAATTTGTGCCTTATTGGAGTGGTTGGTGTATTCCGTAGTTCTAGCGATTGGATTTCACTCAAAACTCACCAAATGACTCCTCCCAACATATTATGGTGATGCCCAAGTTTTGGGCTCGATCGGAAATCAATAGGTGTACGAAATTGGACACTTCAAGTTCAAAGGCAGTTTGTTCCGAATTGGAGTGGTTGGTGTATTTCGTAGTTCTAGAGATTGGATTTCAGTCAAAACTCAGCACATAACTCCTCCCACCATATTATAATGATGCCCAAGTTTTGGGCTCGATCGGAAATCAATAGGTGTACGAAATTGGACAATTCAAGTTTAGAGGCAGTTCGTGCCTTATTGGGGAGGTTGGTGTATTTCATAGTTCTAGCGATTGGATTTCACTAAAAACTCACCAAACGACTCCTCCCAACATATTATGGGGATGCCCAAGTTTTGGGCTCGATCGGAAATCAATAGGTGTTCAAAATTGGACAATTCAAGTTCAAAGGCAATTCGTGCCTTATGGGAGTGGTTGGTGTATTCCGTAGTTCTAGCGATTGGATTTCACTCAAAACTCACCAACTGACTCCTCCCACCATATTATGATGATGCCCAAGTGTTGGGCTCGATCGGAAATCAATAGGTGTACGAAATTGGACAGTTCAAGTTCAAAGGCAGTTCGTGCCTTATTGGGGTGGTTGGTGTATTTCGTAGTTATAGCGATTGGATTTCACTCAAAACTCACCAACTGACTCCTCCCACCATATTATGATTATGCCCAGGTTTTGGGCTCGATCGGAAATCAATAGGTGTACGAAATTGGACAATTCAACTTCAAAGGCAGTTCTTGCCTTATTAGAGTGGTTAGTGTATTTCGTAGTTCTAGCCTTTGGATTTCACTCAAAAATCACCAACTGACTCCTCCCAACATATTATGATGATGCCCAAGTTTTGGGCTCGATCGGAAATCAATCGGTGTACGAAATTGGACACTTCAAGTTCAAGAGCAGTTTGTTCCGAATTGGAGTGGTTGTTGTATTCCGTAGTTCTAGCGATTGGATTTTACTCAAAACTCCCCACATGACTCCTCCCCCCATATTATGATTATGCCCAGGTTTTGGGCTCGATCGGAAATCAATAGGTGTACGAAATTGGACACTTGAAGTTCAAAGGCAGTTTGTTCCGAATTGGAGTGGTTTGTGTATTCCGTCGTTCTAGCGATTGGATTTCACTCCAAACTCACCAAATGACTCCTCCCAACATATTATGATGATGCCCAAGTTTTGGGCTTGATTGGAAATCATTACGTGTACGAAATTGGACACTTCAAGTTCAAAGGCAGTTTGTTCCGAATTTGAGTTATTGGTGTATTCAGTAGTTCTAGCGATTGGATTTCACTCAAAACTCCCCGCATGACTCCTCCCACCATATTATGATGATGCCCAGGTTTTGGGCTCGATCGGAAATCAATAGGTGTACGAAATTGGACACTTCAAGTTCAAAGGCAGTTTGTTCCAAATTGGAGTGGTTTTTGTATTCCGTAGTTCTAGCGATTGGATTTCACTCAAAACTCACCAAATGACTCCTCCCACCATGTTATGATGATGCCCCAGTTTTGAGCTCGATCGGAAATCAATAGATGTATAAAATTGGACACTTCAAGTTCAAAGGCAATTTGTTCCGAATTGGAGTGGTTGGTGTATTCCGTAGTTCTAGCAATTGGATTTCACTCAAAACTCACCAAATGACTCCTCCCACCGAATTATGATGATTCCCAAGTTTTGGGCACGATCGGAAATCAATAGGTGTACGAAATTGGACAATTCAAGTTCAAAGGCATCTCATGCGTTACTGGAGGGGTTGGTGTATTTCGTAGTTCTAGCGATTGGATTTCACTCAAAACTCACCAAATGACTTCTCCCACCATATTATGATGATGCCCAAGTTTTGGGCTCGATCGGAAGTTAATAGGTGTAAAAATTTCACACTTCAAGTTCAAAGGCAGTTTGTTCCGAATTTGAGTGGTTGGTGTATTCCGTAGTTCTAGCGATTGGATTTCACTCAAAACTCACCAAATGACTTCTCCCACCATATTATGATGATGCCCAAGTTTTTGGCTCGATCGGAAATCAAGAGGTGTACGAAATTGCACAATTCAAGTTCCAAGGGAGTTTGTTCCGAATTGGAGTGGTTGGTGTATTCCGTAGTTCTAGCGAATGGGTTTCACTCAAAACTAACCAAATGACTCCTCCCACCATATTATGATGATTCCCAAGTTTTGGGCTCGATCGGAAATCAATAGGTGTACGAAATTGGACACTTCAAGTTCAAGAGCAGTTTGTTCCGAATTGGAGTGGTTGTTGTATTCCGTAGTTCTAGCGATTGGGTTTCACTCAAAACTCCCCACATGATTCCTTCCAAAATATTACGATGATGCCCAGGTTCTGGGCTCGAACGGAAATCAATAGGTGTACGAAATTGGACACTTCATGTTCAAAGGCAGTTTGTTCCGAATTGAAGTCGTTGGTGTATTCCGTAGTTCTAGCGATTGGGTTTCACTCAAAACTAACCAAATGACTCCTCCCACCATATTATGATGATGCCCAAGTTTTGGGCTCGATCGGAAATCAATAGGTGTACGAAATTGGACACTTCAAGTTCAAAGGCAGTTTGTTCCGAATTGGAGTGGTTGGTGTATTCCGTAGTTCTAGCGATTGGGTTTCACTCAAAACTAACCAAATGACTCCTCCCACCATATTATGATGATGCCCAAGTTTTGGGCTCGATGGGAAATCAATAGGTGTACGAAATTGGACACTTGAAGTTCAAAGGCATTTTGTTCCGAATTGGGGTGGTTGGTGTATTCCATCGTTCTAGCAATTGGATTTCACTAAAAACTCACCAAATGACTCCTCCCAACATATTATGATGATGCCCAAGTTTTGGGCTCGATCGGAAATCATTACGTGTACGAAATTGGACACTTCAAGTTCAAAGGCAGTTTGTTCCGAATTGGAGTGGTTGGTGTATTTCGTAGTTCTAGAGATTGGATTTCAGTCAAAACTCAGCACATAACTCCTCCCACCATATTATAATGATGCCCAAGTTTTGGGCTCGATCGGAAATCAATAGGTGTACGAAATTGGACAATTCAAGTTTAGAGGCAGTTCGTGCCTTATTGGGGAGGTTGGTGTATTTCATAGTTCTAGCGATTGGATTTCACTAAAAACTCACCAAACGACTCCTCCCAACATATTATGGGGATGCCCAAGTTTTGGGCTCGATCGGAAATCAATAGGTGTTCAAAATTGGACAATTCAAGTTCAAAGGCAATTCGTGCCTTATGGGAGTGGTTGGTGTATTCCGTAGTTCTAGCGATTGGATTTCACTCAAAACTCTCCACATTGTCCCTCCCACCATATTATGATGATGCCCAAGTTTTGGGCTCGATCGGAAATCAATAGGTGTACGAAATTGGACAGTTCAAGTTCAAAGGCAGTTCGTGCCTTATTGGGGTGGTTGGTGTATTTCGTAGTTATAGCGATTGGATTTCACTCAAAACTCACCAACTGACTCCTCCCACCATATTATGGTGATGCCCAGGTTTTGGGCTCGATCGGAAATCAATAGGTGTACGAAATTGGACTCTTCAAGTTCACAGGCAATTCGTGCCTTATTGGTGTGGTTGGTGTATTCCGTAGTTCTAGCGATTGGATTTCTAGCGATTGGATTTCTCTCAAAACTCACCACATTGTCCCTCCCACCATATTATGATGATGCCCAAGTTTTGGGCTCGGTCGGAAATCAATAGGTGTACGAAATTGGACACTTCAAGTTCGATGGGAGTTTGTTCCGAATTGGAGTGGTTGGTGTATTCCGTAGTTTTAGCGTTTGGATTTCACTCAAAACCCACCACATAGTCCCTCCGACCATATTATGATGATGCCCAAGTTTTGGGCTCGATTGGAAATCAATAGGTGTACGAAATTGGACAATTCAAGTTCAAAGGAAGTTCGTGCCTTGTTGGAGTGGTTGGTGTATTTCGAAGTTCTAGCCATTGGATTTCACTCAAAACTCACCAAATGACTCCTCCCAACATATTATGATGATGCCCAAGTTTTGGGTTCGATCGGAAATCAATAGATGTACGAAATTGGACACTTCAAGTTCAAAGGCATTTTGTTCCGAATTGGAGTGGTTGGTTTATTCCATAGTTCTAGCGATTGGATTTCACTCAAAACTCACCAAATGAGTCATCCCACCATATTATGAAGATGCCCAAGTGTTGGGCTCGTTCGGAAATCAATAGGTGTACGAAATTAGACACTTCAAGTTCAAAGGCAGTTTGTTCCGAATTGGAGTGGTTGGTGTATTCCATAGTTCTAGCAATTGGATTTCACTCAAAACTCTCCACATTGTCCCTCCCACCATATTATGATGATGCCCAAGTTTTGGGCTCGATCGGAAATCAATAGGTGTACGAAATTGGACACTTCAAGTTCAAAGGCAATTTCTTCCAAATTGGAGTGGTTTTTATATTCCGTAGTTCTAGCGATTGGATTTCACTCAAAACTCCCCACATGACTCCTCCCACCATATTATGATGATGCCCAGGTTTTGGGCTCGATCGGAAATCAATAGGTGTACGAAATTGGACAATTCAACTTCAAAGGCAGTTCTTGCCTTATTAGAGTGGTTAGTGTATTTCGTAGTTCTAGCCTTTGGATTTCACTCAAAAATCACCAACTGACTCCTCCCAACATATTATGATGATGCCCAAGTTTTGGGCTCGATCGGAAATCAATCGGTGTACGAAATTGGACACTTCAAGTTCAAGAGCAGTTTGTTCCGAATTGGAGTGGTTGTTGTATTCCGTAGTTCTAGCGATTGGATTTTACTCAAAACTCCCCACATGACTCCTCCCCCCATATTATGATTATGCCCAGGTTTTGGGCTCGATCGGAAATCAATAGGTGTACGAAATTGGACACTTGAAGTTCAAAGGCAGTTTGTTCCGAATTGGAGTGGTTTGTGTATTCCGTCGTTCTAGCGATTGGATTTCACTCCAAACTCACCAAATGACTCCTCCCAACATATTATGATGATGCCCAAGTTTTGGGCTTGATTGGAAATCATTACGTGTACGAAATTGGACACTTCAAGTTCAAAGGCAGTTTGTTCCGAATTTGAGTTATTGGTGTATTCAGTAGTTCTAGCGATTGGATTTCACTCAAAACTCCCCGCATGACTCCTCCCACCATATTATGATGATGCCCAGGTTTTGGGCTCGATCGGAAATCAATAGGTGTACGAAATTGGACACTTCAAGTTCAAAGGCAGTTTGTTCCAAATTGGAGTGGTTTTTGTATTCCGTAGTTCTAGCGATTGGATTTCACTCAAAACTCACCAAATGACTCCTCCCACCATGTTATGATGATGCCCCAGTTTTGAGCTCGATCGGAAATCAATAGATGTATAAAATTGGACACTTCAAGTTCAAAGGCAATTTGTTCCGAATTGGAGTGGTTGGTGTATTCCGTAGTTCTAGCAATTGGATTTCACTCAAAACTCACCAAATGACTCCTCCCACCGAATTATGATGATTCCCAAGTTTTGGGCACGATCGGAAATCAATAGGTGTACGAAATTGGACAATTCAAGTTCAAAGGCATCTCATGCGTTACTGGAGTGGTTGGTGTATTTCGTAGTTCTAGCGATTGGATTTCACTCAAAACTCACCAAATGACTTCTCCCACCATATTATGATGATGCCCAAGTTTTGGGCTCGATCGGAAGTTAATAGGTGTAAAAATTTCACACTTCAAGTTCAAAGGCAGTTTGTTCCGAATTTGAGTGGTTGGTGTATTCCGTAGTTCTAGCGATTGGATTTCACTCAAAACTCACCAAATGACTTCTCCCACCATATTATGATGATGCCCAAGTTTTTGGCTCGATCGGAAATCAAGAGGTGTACGAAATTGCACAATTCAAGTTCCAAGGGAGTTTGTTCCGAATTGGAGTGGTTGGTGTATTCCGTAGTTCTAGCGAATGGGTTTCACTCAAAACTAACCAAATGACTCCTCCCACCATATTATGATGATGCCCAAGTTTTGGGCTCGATGGGAAATCAATAGGTGTACGAAATTGGACACTTGAAGTTCCAAGGCATTTTGTTCCGAATTGGGGTGGTTGGTGTATTCCATCGTTCTAGCAATTGGATTTTACTCAAAACTCACCAAATCAGTCCTCCCACCACATTATTATGATGCCCAAGTTTTGGGCTCGATCGGAAATCAATAGGTGTACGAAATTGGACACTTCAAGTTCAAAGGCAGTTTGTTCCGAATTGGAGTGGTTGGTGTATTCCGTAGTTCTAGCGATTGGATTTCACTCAAAACTCACCAAATGACTCCTCCCACCATGTTATGATGATGCCCCAGTTTTGAGCTCGATCGGAAATCAATAGATGTACGAAATTGGACACTTCAAGTTCAAGAGCAGTTTGTTCCGAATTGGAGTGGTTGTTGTATTCCGTAGTTCTAGCGATTGGGTTTCACTCAAAACTCCCCACATGATTCCTTCCAAAATATTATGATGATGCCCAGGTTCAGGGCTCGAACGGAAATCAATAGGTGTACGAAATTGGACACTTCATGTTCAAAGGCAGTTTGTTCCGAATTGAAGTCGTTGGTGTATTCCGTAGTTCTAGCGATTGGGTTTCACTCAAAACTAACCAAATGACTCCTCCCACCATATTATGATGATGCCCAAGTTTTGGGCTCGATCGGAAATCAATAGGTGTACGAAATTGGACACTTCAAGTTCAAAGGCAGTTTGTTCCGAATTGGAGTGGTTGGTGTATTCCGTAGTTCTAGCGATTGGGTTTCACTCAAAACTAACCAAATGACTCCTCCCACCATATTATGATGATGCCCAAGTTTTGGGCTCGATGGGAAATCAATAGGTGTACGAAATTGGACACTTGAAGTTCAAAGGCATTTTGTTCCGAATTGGGGTGGTTGGTGTATTCCATCGTTCTAGCAATTGGATTTCACTAAAAACTCACCAAATGACTCCTCCCAACATATTATGATGATGCCCAAGTTTTGGGCTCGATCGGAAATCATTACGTGTACGAAATTGGACACTTCAAGTTCAAAGGCAGTTTGTTCCGAATTTGAGTTGTTGGTGTATTCCGTAGTTCTAGCGATTTGATTTCACTCAAAACTCCCCGCATGACTCCTCCCACCATATTATGATGATGCCCAGGTTTTGGGCTCGATCGGAAATCAATAGGTGTACGAAATTGGACACTTCAAGTTCAAAGGCAGTTCGTGCTTTATGGGAGTGTTTGGTGTATTCCGTAGTTCTAGGGATTGGATTTCACTCAAAACTCACCAAATGACTCCTCCCACCATATGATGATGATGCCCAAGTTTTGGGCTCAATCGGAAATCAATAGGTGTACGAAATTGGACACTTCAAGATCAAAGGAAGTTTGTTCCGAATTGGAGTGGCCGGTGTATTCCGTAGTTCTAGCGATTGGATTTTACTCAAAACTCACCAAATCAGTCCTCCCACCACATTATTATGATGCCCAAGTTTTGGGCTCGATCGGAAATCAATAGGTGTACGAAATTGGACACTTCAAGTTCAAAGGCAGTTTGTTCCGAATTGGAGTGGTTGGTGTATTCCGTAGTTCTAGCGATTGGATTTCACTCAAAACTCACCAAATGACTCCTCCCACCATGTTATGATGATGCCGCAGTTTTGAGCTCGATCGGAAATCAATAGATGTACGAAATTGGACACTTCAAGTTCAAGAGCAGTTTGTTCCGAATTGGAGTGGTTGTTGTATTCCGTAGTTCTAGCGATTGGGTTTCACTCAAAACTCCCCACATGATTCCTTCCAAAATATTATGATGATGCCCAGGTTCTGGGCTCGAACGGAAATCAATAGGTGTACGAAATTGGACACTTCATGTTCAAAGGCAGTTTGTTCCGAATTGAAGTCGTTGGTGTATTCCGTAGTTCTAGCGATTGGGTTTCACTCAAAACTAACCAAATGACTCCTCCCACCATATTATGATGATGCCCAAGTTTTGGGCTCGATCGGAAATCAATAGGTGTACGAAATTGGACACTTCAAGTTCAAAGGCAGTTTGTTCCGAATTGGAGTGGTTGGTGTATTCCGTAGTTCTAGCGATTGGGTTTCACTCAAAACTAACCAAATGACTCCTCCCACCATATTATGATGATGCCCAAGTTTTGGGCTCGATGGGAAATCAATAGGTGTACGAAATTGGACACTTGAAGTTCAAAGGCATTTTGTTCCGAATTGGGGTGGTTGGTGTATTCCATCGTTCTAGCAATTGGATTTCACTAAAAACTCACCAAATGACTCCTCCCAACATATTATGATGATGCCCAAGTTTTGGGCTCGATCGGAAATCATTACGTGTACGAAATTGGACACTTCAAGTTCAAAGGCAGTTTGTTCCGAATTTGAGTTGTTGGTGTATTCCGTAGTTCTAGCGATTTGATTTCACTCAAAACTCCCCGCATGACTCCTCCCACCATATTATGATGATGCCCAGGTTTTGGGCTCGATCGGAAATCAATAGGTGTACGAAATTGGACACTTCAAGTTCAAAGGCAGTTCGTGCTTTATGGGAGTGTTTGGTGTATTCCGTAGTTCTAGGGATTGGATTTCACTCAAAACTCACCAAATGACTCCTCCCACCATATGATGATGATGCCCAAGTTTTGGGCTCAATCGGAAATCAATAGGTGTACGAAATTGGACACTTCAAGATCAAAGGAAGTTTGTTCCGAATTGGAGTGGCCGGTGTATTCCGTAGTTCTAGCGATTGGATTTTACTCAAAACTCACCAAATCAGTCCTCCCACCACATTATTATGATGCCCAAGTTTTGGGCTCGATCGGAAATCAATAGGTGTACGAAATTGGACACTTCAAGTTCAAAGGCAGTTTGTTCCGAATTGGAGTGGTTGGTGTATTCCGTAGTTCTAGCGATTGGATTTTACTCAAAACTCACCAAATCAGTCCTCCCACCACATTATTATGATGCCCAAGTTTTGGGCTCGATCGGAAATCAATAGGTGTACGAAATTGGACACTTCAAGTTCAAAGGCAGTTTGTTCCGAATTGGAGTGGTTGGTGTATTCCGTAGTTCTAGCGATTGGATTTCACTCAAAACTAACAAAATTACTCATCCCACCATATTATGACGATGCCCAAGTTTTGGGCTCGATCGGAAATCATTACGTGTACGAAATTGGACACTTCAAGTTCAAAGGCAGTTTGTTCCGAATTTGAGTTGTTGGTGTATTCCGTAGTTCTAGCGATTTGATTTCACTCAAAACTCCCCGCATGACTCCTCCCACCATATTATGATGATGCCCAGGTTTTGGGCTCGATCGGAAATCAATAGGTGTACGAAATTGGACACTTCAAGTTCAAAGGCAGTTCGTGCTTTATGGGAGTGTTTGGTGTATTCCGTACTTCTAGCGATTGGATTTCACTCAAAACTCACCAAATGACTCCTCCCACCATATTACGATGATGCCCAAGTTTTGGGCTTGATCGGAAATCAATAGGTGTACGGAACTGGACACTTCAAGTTCAGAGGCAGTTTGTTCGGAATTGGAGTGGTTGATGTATTCCGTAGTTCTAGTGATTGGATTTCAGTCAAAACTCTCCACATGACTCCTCCCACCATATTATGATGATGCCCAAGTTTTGAGCTCGATCGGAAATCAATAGGTGTACGAAATTGGACACTTCAAGTTCAAAGGCAGTTTGTTCCGAATTGGAGTGGCTGGTGTATTCCGTAGTTCTAGCAATTGGATTTCACTCAACACTCACCACATGACTCCTCCCACCATATTATGGTGATGCCCAAGGTTTGAGCTCGATCGGAAATCAATAGGTGTACGAAATTGGACAATTCAAGTTCAAAGGCAGTTCATGCCTTATTGGAGTGGTTGGTGTATTCCGTAGTTCTAGCAATTGGATTTCACTCAAAACTCACCACATGACTCCTCCCGCCATACTATGATTATGCCCAAGTTTTGGGCTCGATCGGATATCAATTGGTCTTCGAAATTGGACAATTCAATTTCCAAGGCAGTTCGTGCCTTGTTGGAGTGGTTGGTACATTTCGTAGTTCTAGCAATTGGATTTCACTCAAAACTCACCAAATGACTCCTCCCACCATATTATGATAATCACCAAGTTTTGGGTTCGATCGGAAATCAATAGGTGTACGAAATTGGACAATTCAAGTTCAAAGCTAGTTTGTTCCGAATTGGAGTGGTTGGTGTATTCCGTAGTTCTACCTATTCGATTTCACTCAAAACTCACCACATGACTCCTCCAGCCATACTATGTTGATGTCCAAGTTTTGGGCTCGATCGGAAATCAATAGGTGTACGAAATTGGACACTTCAAGTTCAAAGGCAGTTTGTTCCGAATTGGAGTGGTTGGTGTATTCCGTAGTTCTAGCGATTGGATTTCACTCAAAACTCACCACATGACTCCTCCCGCCATATTATGATAATGCCCAAGTTTTGGGCTCGATCGGAAATCAATAGGTGTACGAAATTGGACACTTCATCTTCAAAGGCAGTTGTTTCCGAATTGGAGTGGTTGGTGTATTCCGTAGTTCTAGCAATTGGATTTCACTCAAAACTCACCACATGACTCCTCCCACCACATTATGATGATGCCCATGTTTTGGGCTCGATCGGAAATCAATAGGTGTACGAAATTGGACACTTCATCTTCAAAGGCAGTTGGTTCCGAATTGGAGTGGTTGGTGTATTCCGTAGTTCTAGCAATTGGATTTCACTCAAAACTCACCACATGACTCCTCCCACCACATTATGATGATGCCCAAGTTTTGGGCTCGATCGGAAATCAATAGGTGTACGAAATTGGACACCTCATGTTCAAAGGCAGTTTGTTCAGAATTGGAGTGGTTGGTGTATTCCGTAGTTCTAGCAATTGGATTTCACTCAACACTCACCACATGACTCCTCCCACCATATTATGATGATGCCCAAGGTTTGAGCTCGATCGGAAATCAATAGGTGTACGAAATTGGACAATTCAAGTTCAAAGGCAGTCCGTGCCTAATTGGGGTGGTTGGTACATTTCGTAGTTCTAGCGATTGGATTTCACTCAAAACTCACCAAATGACTCCTCCCACCATATTATGATAATGCCCAAGTTTTGGGCTCGATCGGAAATCAATAAGTGTACGAAATTGGACACTTCATCTTCAAAGGCAGTTTGTTCCGAATTGGAGTGGTTGGTGTATTCCGCAGTTCTAGCAATTGGATTTCACTCAAAACTCACCCCATCACTCCCCCCGCCATACTATGTTGATGCCCAAGTTTTAGGCTCGATCGGAAATCAATAGGTGTACGAAATTGGACAATTCAAGTTCAAAGGCAGTTCGTGCCTTGTTGGAGTGGTTGATACATTTCGTAGTTCTAGCAATTGGATTTCACTTAAAACTCACCAAATGACTCCTCCCACCATATTATGATAATGCCCAAGTTTTGGGCTCGTTCAGAAGTGAATAGGTGTACGAAATTGGACACTTCAAGTTCAAAGGCAGTTTGTTCCGAATTGGAGTGGTTGGTGTATTCCGTAGTTCTAGCAATTGGATTTCACTCAACACTCACCACATGACTCCTCCCACCATATTATGATGAAGCACAAGTTTTGGGCTCGATCGGAAATCAGTAGGTGTATGAAATTGGACACTTCAAGTTCAAAGGCAGTTTGTTCCGAATTGGAGTGGTTGGTGTATTCCGTAGTTCTAGCAATTGGATTTCACTCAACACTCACCACATGACTCTTCCCACCATATTATGATGATGTCCAAGTTTTGGGCTCCATCGGAAATCAATAGGTGTACGAAATTGGACAATTCAAGTTGAAAGGCAGTTCGTGCTTTATTGGAGTGTTCGGTGTCTTCCGTAGTTCCAGCGATTGGATTTCACTCAAAACTCATCAAATGACTCCTCCCACCGTATTATGTTGATGTCCAAGTTGTGGGCTCCATCGGAAATCAATAGGTGTACGAAATTGGACAATTCAAGTTCACAGGCAGTTCGTGCTTTACTGGAGTGTTTGGTGTGTTCCGTAGTTCTAGCGATTGGATGTCACTCAAAACTCACCAAATGACTCCTCCCACCATATTATGATGATGCCCAAGTTTTGGGCTCGATTGGAAATCAATACGTGTACGAAATTGGACACTTCAAGTTCGAAGGCAGTTTGTTCCGAATTGGAGTTGTTGGTGTATTCCGTAGTTCTAGCGATTGGATTTCACTCAAAACTCACCACATGACTCCACCCACCATACTATGATGATGCCCGAGTTTTGGGCTCGATCGAAAATCAATAGGTGTACGAAAATGGACAATTCAAGTTCAATGGCAGTTCGTGCCATATTGGAATGGTTGGTGTATTTCGTAGTTGTAGCGATTGGATTTAACTCAAAACTCACCAAATGACTCCTCCCAACATATTATGATGATGCCCAAGTTTTGGGCTCGATTGGAAATCAATAGGTGTACGAAATTGGACAATTCAAGTTCAGAGGCAGTTCGTGCTTTACTGGAGTGTTTCTTGTATTCTGTAGTTCTAGCGATTGGATTTCACTCAAAACTAATCAAATGACTCCTCCCACCATATTATGGTGATGCCCAAGTTTTGGGCTCGATCGGAAATCAATAGGTGTACGAAATTGGACAATTCAAGTTCAAAGGCAGTTCGTGCCTAATTGGAGTGGTTGGTACATTTCGTAGTTCTAGCAATTTTATTTCACTCAAAATTCACCAAATGACTCCTTCCAACATATTATGATGACTCCCAGGTTTTGGGCTCGATCGGAAATCAATAGTTGTACGAAATTGGACAGTTCAAGTTCAGAGGCAGTTTGTTCCGAATTGGAGTGGTTGGTGAATTCTGTAGTTCTAGCGATTGGATTTCACTCAAAACTCACCACAAGACTCCTCCCACCATATTATGATGATGCCCAAGTTTTGAGGTCGATCGGAAATTAATAGGTGTACGAAATTGGACACTTGAAGTTCAAAGGCAGTTTGTTCCGAATTGGAGTGGTTGGGGTATTCCGTAGTTCTAGTTATTGGATTTCACCTAAAACTCACCACATGACTCCTCCAACCATACTATGATGATGCCCATGTTTTGGGCTCGATCGGAAATCAATAGGTGTACGAAATTTGACAATTCAAATTCAAAGGCAGTTCGTGCCTTATTGGAGTGGTTGGTGTATTCCGTAGTTCTAGCGATTGGATTTCACTCAAAACTCACCAAAGGACTCCTCCCAACAGATTATGATGACGCCCAATTTTGGGCTCAATCGGAAATCAATAGGTGTACGAAATTGGACAATTCAAGTTCAATGGCAGTTCGTGCCTTATTGGAATGGTTGGTGTATTCCGTAGTTCTAGCGATTGGATTTCACTCAAAACTCACAAAATGACTCCTCCCAACATATTATGGTGATGGCCAAGTTTTGAGCTCGACCGGAAATCAATAGGTGTACGAAATTGGACACTTTAAGTTGAAAGGCAGTTTGTTCCAAATTGGAGTGGTTGGTGTTTTCCATAGTTCTAGCGAGTGGATTTCACTCAAAACTCTCGACATGACTCCTCCCACCATATTATGATGATGCCCAAGTTTTGCGCTCGATCGGAAATCAATAGGTGCACGAAATTGGACAATTCAAGTTCAATGGTTGTTCGTCCCTTATTGCAGTGATTGGTACATTTCGTAGTTCTAGCGATTGGATTTCACTCAAAACTCTCCATATGACTCCTCCCACCATATTATGATGATGCCCAAGTTTTGGGCTCGACCGGAAATCAATAGGTGTACGAAATGGGACACTTCAAGTTCAAAGGCAGTTTGTTACGAATTGGAGTGGTTGGTGTATTACGTAGTTCTAGTGTTTGGATTTCACTCAAAACTCACCACATGACTCCACCCACCATACTATGATGATGCCCAAGTTTTGCGCTCGATCGGAAATCCATAGGTGCACGAAATTGGACAATTCAAGTTCAATGGCAGTTCGTGCATTATTGGAATGGTTGGTGTATTTCGTAGTTCTAGCGATTGGATTTCACTCAAAACTCACCAAATGACTCCTCCCACCATATTGTGATGATGCCCAAGTTTTGGGCTCGATCGGAAATCAATAGGTGTACGAAATTGGACACTTCAAGTTCAAAGGCAGTTTGTTCCGAATTTGAGTGGTTGGTGTATTCCGTAGTTCTAGCGAGTGGATTTCACTCAAAACTCTCCACATGACTCCTCCCACCATATTATGATGATGGCCAAGTTTTGGGCACGAACGGAAATCAATTGGTGTACGAAATTGCACACTTCAAGTTCAAAGGCTGTTTGTTCCGAATTGGAGTGGTTGGTGTATTCCGTAGTTCTAGCGCCTGGAATTCACTCAAAACTCACCACATGACTCCTCCCACCATATTATGATGATGCCCAAGTTTTGGGCTCGATCGGATATCAATTGGTGTACGAAATTGGACAATTCAAGTTCAAAGGCAGTTCCTGCCTTATTGGAGTGGTTGGTACATTTCGTAGTTCTAGCAATTGGATTTCACTCAAAACTCACCAAATGACTCCTCCCACCATATTATGATGATGCCCAAGTTTTGGGCTCGATCAGAAATCAGTTGGTGTACGAAATTGGACACTTCAAGTTCAAAGGCAGTTTGTTCCAAATTGGAGTGATTGGTGTATTCCGTAGTTCTAGGGATTGGATTTCACTGAAAACTCACCACATGACTCCTCCCACCATATTATGATGATGCCCAAGTTTTGGGCTTGATCGGAAATCGATACGTGTACGAAACTGGACACTTCAAGTTCAAAGGTAGTTTGTTCCGAATTGGAGTGACTGGTGTATTCCGTAGTTCTAGCAATTGGATTTCGCTCAAAACTCACCACAGGACTCCTCCCACCATATTATGATGATGCCCAAGTTTGGGGCTCGGTCGGAAATCAAAATGTGTACGAAATTGGACACTTCAAGTTCAAAGGCAGTTCGTGCTATATTGGAGTGTTTGCTGTATTCCGCGGTTCTAGCAATTGGATTTCACTCAACACTCACCAAATGACTCCTCCCACTATATTATGATGATGGCCAAGTTTTGCGCTCCATCGGAAATCAATAGGTGTACGAAATTGGACACTTCAAGTTCAAAGGAAGTTTGTTACGAATTGGATTGGTTGGTGTATTCCGTAGTTCTAGCGATTGGATTTTACTCAAAACTCACCACATGACTCCTCCCACCATATTACGATGATGCCAAAGTTTTGGGCTCGATCGGAAATCAATAGGTGTACGAAATTGGACACTTCAAGTTCAAAGGCAGTTTGTTCCGAATTGGAGGGGTTGGTGTATTCCGTAGTTCTAGCAATTGGATTTCACTCAAAAATCTCCACATGACTCCTCCCACCGAATTAGGATGATGCCAAAGCTTTGGGCTCGATCGGAAATCAATAGGTGTACCAAATTGGACATTTCAAGTTCAAAGGAAGCTTGTTCCGAATTGGAGTGGCTGGTGTATTCCGTAGTTCTAGCGATTGGATTTCACTAAAAACTCACCACATGACTCCTCCCACCATATTATGATTAAGCCAAAGTTTTGGGCTCGATCGGAAATCAATAGGTGTACGAAATTGGACAATTCAAGCTCAAAGGCAGTTCGTGCTTTATTGGAGAGTTTGGTGTATGCCGTAGTACTAGCGATTGGATTTCACTCAAAACTCATCAAATGACTCCTCCCAACATTTACGATGATGCCCAAGTTTTGGGCTCGATCGGAAATCAATAGGTGTACGAAATTGGACAATTCAAGTTCATTGGCAGTTAGTGCATTATTGGAATGGTTGGTGTATTTCGTAGTTCTAGCGATTGGATTTCACTCAAAACTCACCAAATGACTCCTCCCACCGTATTGTGATGATGCCCAAGTTTTGGGCTCGATCGGAAATCAATAGGTGTACGAAATTCGACACTTCAAGTTCAATGGCAGTTTGTTCCGAATTGGAGTGGTTGGTGTATTCTGTAGTTCGAGCGATTGGATTTCACTCAAAACTCACCCCATGCGTCCTCCCACCATATTCTGATGATGCCCAAGTTTTGGGCTCGATCGGAAATCAATTGGTGCACGAAATTGGACACTTCAATTTCAAAGGCGGTTTGTTACGAATTGGAGTGGTTGGTGTATTCTGTAGATCTAGGGATTGGATTTCACTCAAAACTATCCACATGACTCCTCCCAGCATATTATGATGATGCCCAAGTTTTGGGCTCGATCAGAAATCAATAGGTGTACGAAATTGGACAACTCAAGTTCAAAGGCAGTTCGTGCATTATTGGAGTGTTTGGTACATTTCGTAGTTCCACCGATTGTATTTCACTCAAAACTCACCAAATGACTCCTCCCAACATATTATGATGATGCCCAAGTTTTGGGTTCGATCGGAAATCAATAGGTGTACGAAATTGGACACTTCAAGTTCAAAGGCAGTTTGTTCCGAATTGGAGTGGATGGTGTATTCCGTTGTTCTAGCGATTGGATTTCACCCAAAACTCTCCACATGAATCCTCCCACCATATTATGATGATGCCCAAGTTTTGGGCTCGATCGGAAATCAATAGGTGTACGAAATTGGACACTTCAAGTTCAAAGGCATTTTGTTCCGAATTGGAGTGGTTGGTGTATTCCGTAGTTCTAGCTATTGGATTTCACTCAACACTCACCACATGACTCCTCCCACCATATTATGATGATGCCAAAGTTTTGTGCTCGATCGGAAATCGATAGGTGTACGAAATTGGACAATTCAAGTTCAAAGGCAGTTCGTGCTTTATTGGAGTGTTTGGTGTATTCCGTAGTTCTAGTGATTGGATTTCACTTAAAACTCATGAAGTGACTCCTCCCACCATATTATGACGATGCCCAAGTTTTGGGCTCGATCGGAAATCAATAGGTGTACGAAATTGGAGAACTCAAGTTCAAAGGCAGTTCGTGCATTATTGTAGTGTTTGGTACATTTCGTAGTTCCACCGATTGTATTTCACTCAAAACTCACCAAATGACTCCTCCCAACATATTATGATGATGCCCAAGTTTTGGGCTCGATCGGAAATCAATAGGTGTACGAAATTGGACACTTCAAGTTCAAAGGCAGTTTGTTCCGAATTGGAGTGGTTGGTGTACTCCGTAGTTCTAGCTATTGGATTTCACTCAACACTCACCACATGACTCCTCCCACCATATTATGATGATGCCCAAGTTTTGGGCTCGATCGGAAATCAATAGTTGTACGAAATTGGACAATTCTTGTTCAAAGGCAGTTCGTGCGTTGTTGGAGTATTTGGTGTATTCCGTAGTTCTAGCGATTGGGTTTCACTCAACACTCATCAAATGACTCCTCCCACCATATTATGATGATAATGCCCAAGTTTTGGGCTCGATCGGAAATCAATAGGTGTACGAAATTGGACATTTCAATTTCAAAGGCGGTTTGTTACGAATTGGAGTGGTTGGTGTATTCTGTAGATCTAGGGATTGGATTTCACTCAAAACTGTCCACATGACTCCTCCCAGCGTATTATGACGATGCCCAAGTTTTGGGCTCGATCGGAAATCAATAGGTGTACGAAATTGGACAATTCAAGCTCAAAGGCAGTTCGTGCCTTATTGTAGTGGTTGGTACATTTCATAGTTCTAGCGATTGAATTTCACTCAAAACTCACCAAATGACTCCTCCCAACATATTATGATGATGCCCAAGTTTTGGGCTCGATCGGAAATCAATAGGTGTACGAAATTGGACACTTCAAGTTCAAAGGCAGTTTGTTCCGAATTGGAGTGGTTGGTGTATTCCGTTGTTCTAGTGATTGGATTTCACTCAAAACTCTCCGCATGACTCCTCCCACCATATTATGATGATGCCCAAGTTTTGGGTTCGATCGGAAATCAATAGGTGTACAAAATTGGACAATTCAAGTTCAAAGGCAGTTCGTGCCTTATTGGAGTGGTTGGTACATTTCGTAGTTCTAGCGATTGGATTTCACTGAAAACTCACCAAATGACTCCTCCCAACATATTATGATGATTCCCAAGTTTTGGGCTCGATCGGAAATCAATAGGTGTACGAAATTGGACACTTCAAGTTCAAAGGCAGTTTGTTCCGAATTGGAGTGGTTGGTGTATTCCGTAGTTCTAGCGATTGGATTTCACTCAAAACTCACCACATGACTCCTCCCACCATATTATGATGATGCCCAAGTTTTCGGCTCGATCGGAAATCAATAGGTGTACGAAATTGGACAATACAAGTTCAAAGGCGGTTCGTGCTTTATTGGAGTGTTTGGTGTATTCCGTAGTTCTAGCGATTGGATTTCACTCAAAACTCACCACATGACTCCTCCCACCATATTACGATGATGCCCAAGTTTTGGGCTCGATTGGAAATCAATAGGTTTACGAAATTGGACAATTCAAGTTCAAAGGCAGTTCGTGCCTTATTGGAGTGGTTGGTACATTTCGTAGTTCTAGCGATTGGATTTCACTCAAAACTCACCAAATGACTCCTCCCACCATATTATGATGATGCCCAAGTTTTGGGCTCGACCGGAAATCAATAGCTGTACGAAATTGGACACTTCAAGTTCAAAGGCAGTTCGTGCTTTATTGGAGTGTTTGGTGTATTTCGTAGTTCTAGCGATTGGATTTCACTCAAAACTCATGAAATGACTTCTCCCACCATATTTTGACGATGCCCAAGTTTTGGGCTCGATCGGAAATCAATAGGTATTCGAAATTGGACACTTCAAGTTCCAAGGCAGTTTCTTCCGAATTGGAGTGGTTGGTGTATTCCGTAGTTCTAGCGATTGGATTTCACTCAAAACTCATGAAATGACTCCTCCCACCATATTATGATGATGCCCCTGTTTTAGGCTTGATCGGATATCAATAGGTGTACGAAATTGGACACTTCAAGTTCAAAGGCAGTTTGTTCCGAATTGGAGTGCCTGGTGTATTCCGTAGTTCTAGTGATTGGATTTCACCCAAAACTCTCCACATGACTCCTCCCACCATATTATGATGATGCCCAAGTTTTGGGGTCGATCGGAAATAAATAGGTGTACGAAATTGGACACTTCAAGTTCAAAGGCAGTTTGTTCCGAATTAGAGTGGTTGGTGTATTCCATAGTTCTAGCTATTGGATTTCACTCAACACTCACCACATGACTCCTCCCACCATATTATGATGATGCCAAAGTTTTGTGCTCGATCGGAAATCGATAGGTGTACGAAATTGGACACTTCAAGTTCAAAGGCAGTTTGTTCCGAATTGGAGTGCCTGGTGTATTCCGTAGTTCTAGTGATTGGATTTCACCCAAAACTCTCCACATGACTCCTCCCACCATATTATGATGATGCCCAAGTTTTGGGGTCGATCGGAAATAAATAGGTGTACGAAATTGGACACTTCAAGTTCAAAGGCAGTTTGTTCCGAATTAGAGTGGTTGGTGTATTCCATAGTTCTAGCTATTGGATTTCACTCAAAACTCACCACATGACTCCTCCCACCATATTATGACGATGCGAAAGTTTTGGGCTTCATCGAAAATCAATAGGTGTACGAAATTGGACAATTCAAGTTCAAAGGCAATTCGAGCTATATTGGAGTGTTTGGTGTATTCCGTAGTTCTAGGGATTGGATTTCACTCAAAACTCATCAAATGACTTCTCCCACCATATTATGATGATGCCCAGGTTTTGCGCTCGATCGGAAATCAATAGGTGTACGAAATTGGACAATTCAAGTTCAAAGGCAAGTCGTGCCTTATTGGAGTGGTTGGTGTATTCCGTAGTTCCAGCGGTTGGATTTCACTCAAAACTCATCAAATGACTCCTCCCACCGTATTATGATGATGCCCAAGTTTTGGGCTCGATCGGAAATCAATAGATGTACGAAATTGGACACTTCAAGTTCAAAGGCAGTTTGTTCCGAGTTGGAGTCGTTGGTGTATTCCGCCGTTCTAGCAAATGGATTTCACCCAAAACCCACAACATGACTCCTCCCACCATTTTATGATGATGCCCAAGTTTTGCGCTCGATCAGAAATCAATAGGTGTACGAAATTGGACACTTGAAGTTCAAAGGCAGTTCATGCCTTATTGTAGTGGTTGGTACATTTCGTAGTTCTAGCGATTGAATTTCACTCAAAACTCACCAAATGACTCCTCCCACCATATTATGATGATGCCCAAGTTTTGGGCTCGATTGGAAATCAATAGATGTACAAAATTGGACACTTCAAGTTCAAAGGCATTTTGTTCCGAATTGGAGTGGCTGGGGTATTCCGTAGTTCTAGCGAATGGATTTCACCCAAAACCCACAACATGACTCCTCCCACCATTTTATGATGATGCCCAAGTTTTGCGCTCGATCGGAAATCAATAGGTGTACGAAATTGGACACTTCAAGTTCAGAGGAAGTTTGTTCCGAATTGGAGTGGTTGGTGTATTCCGTAGTTCTAGTGAATGGATTTCACTCAAAACTCACCACATGACTCCTCCCACCATAGTATGATGATGCCCAAGTTTTGGGCTTGATCGGAAATCAATAGGTGTACGAAATTGGACAATTCAAGCTCAAAGGCAGTTCGTGCCTTATTGTAGTGGTTGGTACCTTTCGTAGTTCTAGCGAATGAATTTCACTCAAAACTCACCATATGACTCCTCCCACCATATTATGATGATGCCCAAGTTTTGGGCTCGATCGGAAATCAATAGATGTACGAAATTGGACACTTCAAGTTCAAAGGCATTTGTTCCGAATTGGAGTGGCTGGGGTATTCCGTAGTTCTAGCGAACGGATTTCACTCAAAACTCACCACATGACGCCTCCCACCATATTATGACGATGCGAAAGTTTTGGGCTTCATCGAAAATCAATAGGTGTACGAAATTGGACAATTCAAGTTCAAAGGCAGTTCGTGCTATATTGGAGTGGTTGGTGTATTCCGTAGTTTTAGCGATTGGATTTCACTTAAAACTCACCAAATGACTCCTAACAACATATTATGATGATGCCCAAGTTTTGGGCTCGATCGGAAATAAATAGGTGTACGAAATTGGACACTTCAAGTTCAAAGGCAGTTGGTTCCGAATTGGAGTGGTTCCTGTATTCCGTAGTTATAGCAGTTGGATTTCACTCAAAACTCACCACATGACCCCTCCCACCATATTATGATGATGCCCAAGTTTTGGGCTCGATCGGAAATCAATAGGTGCACGAAATTGGACAATTCAAGTTCAAGGGCAATTGGATTTCGCTCAAAACTCACCAAATGACTCCTCCCAACAGATTGTGATGATGCCCAAGTTTTGGGCTCAATCGGAAATAAATAGGTGTACGAAATTGGACACTTCAAGTTCAAAGGCAGTTTGTTCCGAATTGGAGTGGTTGCTATATTCCGTAGTTCTAGCAGTTGGATTTCAGTCAAAACTCACCACATGACCCCTCCCACCAAATTATGGTGATGCCCAAGTTTTGGGCTCGATAAGAAATCAATAGGTGTACGAAACTGGACAATACAAGTTCAAAGGCTGTTCGTGCCTTATTGGAGAGGTTGGTGTATTTCGTAGCTCCAGCGATTGGATTTCACTTAAAACTCACCTAATGACTCCTCCAAACATATTATGATGATGCCCAAGTTTTGGTCTCGATCGGAGATCAATAGGTGTACGAAAATGGACACTTCAAGTTCAAAGGCAGTTTGTTCCGAATTGGTGTGGTTGGTGTATTCCGTAGTTCTAGCGATTGGATTTCATTCAAAACTCACCAAATGCTCCTCCCACCATATTAGGATGATGCCCAGGTTCTGCGCTCGATCAGAAATCAATAGGTGTACGAAATTGGACAATTCAAGTTCGAAGGCAAGTCGTGCCTTATTGGAGTGGTTGGTGTATTCAGTAGTTCCAGCGATTGGATTTCACTCAAAACTCACCAAATGGCTCCTCCCAACATATTTTTATGATTCCGAAGTTTTAGGCTCGATCGGAAATCAATAGGTGTACGAAATTGGACAGTTCAAGTTCAAAGGCAGTTCGTGCCATATTGGAGTGGTTGGTGTGTTCCGTAGTTCTAGCGATTTGATTTCACTTAAAACTCACCAAATGACTCCTCCCAACATATTATGATGATGCCCAAGTTTTGGACTAGATCGGAAATCAACCGGTGAACAAAATTGGACAATTCAAGTTCAAAGGCAGTTTGTTCCGAATTGGAGTGGTTAATGTATTCTGTATGAGACGACCCGACCCAAATTCCTCTTTGGAATCCGGGTCAAATCTTATTTAAACTGACACCTGGTGGCCATGGGTCAAAAAATGACCAAAGTGTCCTGAAAAACAAAAGCACAAACCCTAAGGCCCTAACTCGTGGCTGCACCTGATAACTGTAGGCTGCCTACGTACCCTTACAGAGGGATCAAGCCACACGTAGTTCTTTCTTCTGGGCCTGATCTGCCACTAGTTTGTTTACTGTAAAACTCGCTCTATGGCTGACATTCCTGGAGTAACCAGGACTCCCTTTTATGATCCGTCAAATACTATGCGATCCTGGAATTACTTAGCTTAACATACCAGAACATGACTACGATCCAACGGTTCAAACCTGCTGAACTCGGAAATCACACACTAGGCGAGATCCGTTCGGGGTTCAAACGTTATCCGAATTAAGATCCGCGAAATCCTACGCGCTTAAGGGGACTAGAAGATTATTGTAGGACTGACTGTGATCTTCACCCTGCTACCCACGCGCCGCCACACTGGCCAGCAGCGAGTGGTGCCTAAAGCGATAACGCTTCGTCGGAAAAACTCCGAATCACGGCTCAAGGTTCCTACCCTAGGTGTAACACCCTATTTGGAGCCACTTTTGTTCTTGGACTTACCCCAAAAACTGGACAGAAGTGGCCGGAATCGTACCCTCAAAACCGGCTGAAACCTAACTTAACAATCGAAGTATTTACGCTTGGAATTTCTGAAATCCTACCCAACCAGCAGCTAGAGCATGGAAAATAGCTAGAAAACCATACCTCACTCGTCTGATTTGGTGGCCGGAAGTGTTCGAACGAGCTCCTTGAAATTCCATCAAAAAACTGTCCAAACCGCTCTGTTTCGTGGCGGTTTCCGGCGACCACGACGGCGGATCGAGGCTGGGATGGGCTGAGACTGAAAGAGGGGAGTGAGGTGGTTCGTTTGGCACTGGTCTTGCTCGATTTGGTGGTCGGGGCTGAAAGATATCCCCTTTGGAAGTCAGCTGGTCGAGCTCCCCCCAAAACTCAGAAATTCTGGGTTTAAAAAAAGCTAAACTTCGAAATATTTACGGTTATGCCACTGAACTTCTTTTGATCGCCATTTCTTCGTTACAACTCCGATTCGAGTCCACTACGTGTCTACGGACTCGTTCCAACGTGCTCTACGCAACGGTCCAATCAAAATTTCCAAATTCCTTCCCAAACTTAAAATGACCTTTTTACCCCATCTTAATATTAAATAATATCTTACTTTTCAAATTTATTTTCTCACTTAAACTTATTTCCTCTTATTTTAATTATTTAATCAATCCTAGGGTAAAATTGTCCTTTTCTTGAATAATTTAATATTTAACTATTAATTTAGGACCGGGTTGTTACACTGTAGTTCCGGCGATTTGATTTCACTCAAAACTCACCACATGACTCCTCCCACCATATTATGACGAAGCCCAAGTTTTGGGCTCGATCGGAAATCAATAGGTGTACGAAATTGGACACTTCGAGTTCAAAGGCAATTCGTGCCTTATTAGAGTGGTTGGTGTATTCCGTAGTTCTAGCGATTCGATTTCACTCAAAACTCACCGAATGACTCCTCCCACCATATTATGATGATGCCCCAGTTTTGGGCTCGATCGGAAATCAATAGGTGTACGAAATTGGACAATTCAAGTTCAAAGGCAGTTCGTGCCTTATTGGAGTGGTTGGTTTATTCCATAGTTCCAGCGATTGGATTTCACTGAAAACTCACTAAATGACTCCTCCCAACATATTATGATGATGCCCAAGTTTTGGGCTCACTCGGAAATCAACAGGTGTACGAAATTGGACAATTCAAGTTCAAAGGAAGTTAGTTTCGAATTGGAGTGGTTGGTGTATTCTGTAGTTCTAGCAATTGGATTTCACTCAAAACTCACCAAATGACTCCTCCCACCATATTATGACGACTCCCAAGTTTTGGGCTCGATCGGAAATCAATAAGTGTACAAAATTGTACACTTCGAGTTCAATGGCAGTTTGTTCCGAATTGAAGTGGTTGGGGTATTCGGTCGTTCTAGAGATTGGATTTCACTCAAAAACCAGCGAAGGACTCCTCCCACCATATTATGATGATGCCCAAGTTTTGGGCTCGATCGAAAATCAACAGGTGTACGAAATTGGACAATTCAAGTTCAAAGGCAGTTCGTGCCTTATGGGGTGGTTGGTGTATTCCGTAGTTCAAGCAATTGGATTTCACTCACAACTCACCAAATGACTCCTGCCCCCGTATTATGATGGTGCCCAAGTTTTGGGCTCGATCGGAAATCAACAGGTGTACGAAATTGGACAATTCAAGTTCAAAGGCAGTTCGTTTCGAATTGGAGTGGTTGGTGTATTCCGTTGTTCTAGAGATTGGATTTCACTCACAACTCACCAAATGACTCCTCCCACCGTATTATGATGATGCCCACGTTTTGGGCTCGATCGGAAATCAACAGGTGTACAAAATGGGACAATTCAAGTTCAAAGGCCGTTCGTTCCGAATTGGAGTGGTTGGTGTATTCCGTAGTTTTGGCGAGTGGATTTTCCTCAAAACTCACCAAATGACTCCTCCCACCATATTATGATGATGCCCATGTTTTGGGCTCCATCGGAAATCAATAGGTGTACGAAATTGGACAATTCCAGTTCAAAGGCAGTTCGTGCTTTATTGGAGTGGTTGGTGTATCCCGTAGTCCTACTATTGGATTTCACTCAAAACTCACCAAATGACTCCTCCCACCATATTATGATGATGCCCATGTTTTGGGCTCCATCGGAAATCAATAGGTGTACAAAATTGGACACTACGAGTTCAATGGCAGTTTGTTACGAATTGAAGTGGTTGGGGTATTCGGTCGTTCTAGAGATTGGATTTCACTCAAAACCCACCAAATGACTCCTCCCACCATATTATGATGATGCCCAAGTTTTGGGGTCGATCGAAAATCAACAGGTGTACGAAATTGGACAATTCAAGTTCAAAGGCAGTTCGTTTCGAATTGGAGTGGTTGGTGTATTCCGTTGTTCTAGAGATTGGATTTTACTCACAACTCACCAAATGACTCCTCCCACCATATTATGATGATGCCCAAGTTTTGGGCTCGATTGGAAATCAATAGGTGTACGAAATTGGACAATTCAAGTTCAAAGGCAGTTCGTGCCTTTTGGAGTGGTTGGGGTATTCCGTAGTTCAAGCGATTGGATTTCACTCAAAACTCACCAAATGACTCCTCCCACCGTATTATGATGATGCCCAAGGCTTGGGCTCGATCAGAAATGAACAGGTATACGAAATTGGACAATTCAAGTTCAAAGGCAGTTCGTGCCTTATTGGAGTGGTTGGTGTATTCCGTAGTTCTAGTGCTTGGATTTCATTCAAAACTCACCAAATGACTCCTCCCGCCATATTATGATGATGCCCAAGTTTCGGGCTCGATCGGAAATCAACAGGTGTACGAAATTGGACAATTCAAGTTCAAAGGCAGTTCGTTTCGAATTGGAGTGGTTGGTGTATTCCGTTGTTCTAGAGATTGGATTTCACTCACAACTCGCCAAATGACTCCTCCCACCATATTATGATGATGCCCAAGTTTTGGGCTCGATTGGAAATCAATAGGTGTACGAAATTGTACAATTCAAGTTCAAAGGCAGTTCGTGCCTTATGGGGTGGTTGGTGTATTCCGTAGTTCAAGCTATTGGATTTCACTCACAACTCACCAAATGACTCCTGCCACCGTATTATGATGGTGCCCAAGTTTTGGGCTCGATCGGAAATCAACAGGTGTACGAAATTGGACAATTCAAGTTCAAAGGCAGTTCGTGCCTTATTGGAGTGGTTGGTGTATTCAGTAGTTCTAGCGATTGGATTTCTCTCAAAACTCACCAAATGACTCCTCCCACCATATTATGATGATGCCCAAGTTTTAGGCTCGATCGGAAATCAATAGGTGTACGAAATTGGACAATTCCAGTTCAAAGGCAGTTCGTGCCTTATTGAAGTGGTTGGTGTATTCTGTAGTTCTACCATTGGATTTCACTCAAAACTCACCAAATGACTCCTCCCACCATATTATGACGATGCCCATGTTTTGGGCTCGATCGGAAATCAATAGGTGTACGAAATTGGACAATTCTAGTTCAAAGGCAGTTCGTGCCTTGTTGGAGTGGTTGGTGTATTCCGTAGTTCTACGATTGGATTTCACTCAAAACACACCAAATGACTCCTCCCACCATATTATGATGATGCCCATGTTTTGGGCTCGATCGAAAATCAATAGGTGTACAAAATTGGACACTTCGAGTTCAATGGCAGTTTGTTCCGAATTGAAGTGGTTGGGGTATTCGGTCGTTCTAGAGATTGGATTTCACACAAAACCCACCAAATGACTCCTCCCACCATATTATTATAATGCCCAAGTTTTGGGCTCGATCGGAAATCAACAGGTGTACGAAATTGGACAATTCAAGTTCAAAGGCAGTTCGTTTCGAATTGGAGTGGTTGGTGTATTCCGTTGTTCTAGAGATTGGATTTCACTCACAACTCACCAAATGACTCCTCCCACCGTATTATGATGATGCCCAAGTTTTGGGCTCGATCGGAAATCAACAGGTGTACAAAATGGGACAATTCAAGTTCAAAGGCCGTTCGTTCCGAATTGGAGTGGTTGGTGTAGTCCGTAGTTCTGGGGAGTGGATTTCCCTCAAAACTGACCAAATGATTCCTCCCACCATATTATGATGATGCCCATGTTTTGGGTTCAATCGGAAATGAATAGGTGTGCGAAATTGGACACTTCAAGTTCAAAGGCAGTTTGTTCCGAATTGGAGTGGTTGGTGCATTCCGTAGTTGTAGTGATTGGATTTCACTGAAAACTCACCAAACGACTCCTCCCAACATATTATGATGATGCCTAAGTTTTGGGCTCGATCGGAAATCAATTGGTGTACGAAATTGGACACTTCGGGTTCAACGGCAGTTTGTTCCGAATTGGAGTGGTTGGGGTATTCCGTCGTTCTAGAGATTGGATTTCACTCAAAACTCACCGAATGACTCCTCCCACCGTATTATGATGATACCCAAGTTTTGGGCTCGATCGGAAATCAACAGGTATACGAAATTGGACAATTCAAGTTCAAAGGCAGTTCGTTTCGAATTGGAGTGGTTGGTGTATTCCGTAGTTCTAGCGATTGGATTTCACTCAAAACTCATCAAATGACTCCTCCCACCATATTATGATGATGCCCAAGTTTTGGGCTCGATCGGAAATGAACAGGTGTACAAAATTGGACAATTCAAGTTCAAAGGCAGTTCGTTCCGAATTGGAGTGGTTGGTGCGTTCCGTAGTTCTAGTGAGTGGATTTCCCTCAAAACTCACCAAATGACTCCTCCCACCATATTATGTCGATGCCCAAGTGTTGGGCTCAATCGGAAATCAATAGGTGTGCGAAATTGGACACTTCAAGTTGAAAGGCAGTTTGTTCCGAATTGGACTGGTTGGTGTATTCTGTAGTTGTAGCGATTGGATTTCACTCAAAACTCACCAAACGACTCCTCCCAACATATTATGATGATGCCCAAATTTTGGGCTCGATCGGAAATCAATAGGTGTACGAAATTGGACAATTCAAGTTCAAAGGCAGTTCGTTCCGAATTGGAGTGGTTGGTGTATTCCGTAGTTCTAGCGATTGGATTTCACTCAAAACTCACCAAATGACTCCTCCCACCATTTTATGATGTTGCCCATGTTTTGGGTTCGATCGTAAATCAATAGGTGTGCGAAGTTGGACAATTCAAGTTCAAAGGCATTCGTGCCTTATTGGAGTGGTTGGTGTATTCCGTAGTTCTAGCAATTGGATTTCACTCAAAACTCACCAAATGGCTCCTCCCACCATGTTATGATGATGCCCAAGTTTTTTGCTCGATCGGAAATCAATAGGTGCACGAAATTGGACAATTCAAGTTCAACGACAGTTCGTGCCTTATTGGAGTGGTTGGTGTATTCCCTACTACAATAAAGTTAATAGACAACGGGTTTTAGCCGTTGTTGAAAGTCTTCTAAAATCGTTGAGGTTAAGAGTGTCGTCGTTTCTACCTATTTATGACAACGGTCTAAAACCGTTGTAATATGTCACTTTCAACAACGGTTTTTAAGAAAAACCGTTGTAAATTCTCTCAAATAAAACATGTATACAAAAGCAACTGTTGTAATATGGCCCTTTCAACAACGGTTATTGAGGAAAACCGTTGTAGTAAGTCACTTTCAACAACGGTTTTGTCTAATAACCGTTGTAGTAAGTCACTTTCCACAACGGTTATTGATACCTTTGCACAACGGTTTTCAGAATAACCGTTGTAAATGTTCTTATTATACAATGGATGTTGGTTCTAACCGTTGTAATAAGAGGATTTCTACAACGGTTTGAATGGGTAACCGTTGTAGTTAATGATATTCCTTCAGTACTGAATATGATTTAAAAATTAATTAATATTGTTGCATTCCAAAATTAACGAATATAGGTAGAACAATGATGTATTCATATTTCAATATGAAAAGTATTCGAACCTGTTCAATTACAACAATTTGAGGTCTACATGCAATCTAAAGTTTTGAATTTAGTACATACATCCCAAAGCTACCAACCACAGAATCTAAAACTTTGTACATTCTATGTGAAAATTCTACCATTCACAAAATGACAATCAAAGTGATTGCCACGTAATCATGTTCAAAAGAAACCAAAACAATGGTTGATAACCTTGTCCGCTATTCTAAGCCAAAAAACCTTGTCCACTTTGAGGTCTGAGCTACACATAATTGGTCATCACACAATCTGCCCACTCATGCCATACTTCATCAATTTGATTTTGTGCATCTGTACAATAATTTGTTTTACTCCGCTGTAACAAGATATCAAAAATAAGACTTAATGATTAAATAGATAAAATAATTTCATAAAACTTTCAATTGAAGTCGAATTAAATAGAAGAGAGATAAGAGATATGACTACCAGTTCAAACTGGTACACAGAGTATCAACTACACAGCATTCAAACTGGTAACCAAACTGGTAATCAACTACACGGCATGCAAAGGTTTTGACAACTGAATTTTCTTTTACTATATATGTGCAATGTTGCAGCAACAAAGGGTCCTGTTATCTTTATTGGAACAGGAGAGCACGTGGACGAGTTTGAAGTTTTTTTATGTTAAACCGATTGTCAGCTGTCTCTTAGGTCACTCGCTTTTTCAGTCTTGACTTTTTTGGATGTACTTAGCAATGACTGTTTTAAATTGTTTAAATAACAATGGCTTTTACTTCTATGCATGGGCAACTGGTCTGGATTTATGGACAAGATCCATGAAGTTGTTCCTATATGGACCAACAGTCAGAACTCTTGCAAACGCTGTCAGAAGGGAACTTTACATTAAGGATTATGTATGAGTCCAGTTAGCCAGGTTATCATTCTCTTTTATTGTACTTTATCTAGAATGTGCCTCTTTTATCTTCTTGCCCCTTCTATAATTCTGTTTTAAAGGGTATGCAAATGTGTGAATACTAAATGGGTGGTACCTATGTGTTATTGGATCTACTGAAGCTAATTATGGATACGAACATATTACGTTCACATGTTCACTTTTTATGGTAGCTTCACCAATTCTTCCCCAAATCTAAATTTTAACAAAAACCACTTAAAACCCAACTTTGACCCCCATCCCTACAGGCTACACCTTCCCCAAATTGAGAACTGCCCAAACTTTTCTCTAAATCAAGTTGGGTGTTTCAGATTTTTCAAATGCTGCTTATTACTCTGACTTAGTAGCTACAGCTCTCCTCTATAAAAGAGGTCTTCGAATTCCCCTCCCCGAAATGTTGTAAATGGATTTTAGGAAACCATATGATTAACGTCATGAGACCATGCTAATAACATAAGAACATACATAAGAACATTCAATTGAGCTATTAGCTCAAAAATTTATCAAGACACCATGCCATTAAAAAGGAACAATAGGAACTAAAAACATAAGAACATGCAATAGAGTTCTAGTGTTGGCTATATCTACTAAAAGCAGATATAGTGTTCTAGTTTTAGTAGATATAGCAATGAGAAAAGCAACGCTTGCAGCCACCTGAAATGGGTAAATAATGTCAGGAAAAACAAATTAAGTACGCGTTTTAAGGCATGCGCTCTTACCTAAATAATGTCAGGAGATAATCTAGAAAAGCAAATCATTTTAGATATATATGGATAAACTTGCAATCTACACAGTTACACATGATTTGAAATTGGCAAAAGGCACCATTTGTTTTTGCAACTGCTGCAGCACTCGAACACAATATGGCATCAACTTGTGCAACATTGTTTTCTTAATAGAACAGCTGGGGATTGGGCTTATGAACATTGGCAGGCTACCGCTAACTTGAATTGAAGAGAAATACTAAAATTTTGATATAAAGCTCCAAAACTGGCAACACTTTCACAGTAAAATTACCATAAAATTTTGATATAAACAAAAGAGAAATACTGTCAGCAGCAGAAACTACCTGCGATGGCCTTCAACCACTTTAGCCATGTACAAAATACAGAAGGTGGCTTCAGCTTTCATCTACTCACCAATTTGGGATAAGCCTTTGCAAGACTTGCCATTCTCCTCCCTGCAGCATATATTTCACCAGCTGCAATATAAATCTGAATATCGCGATCTTGTACACCTCTTAGTTGGGGAGAGTATGTTTTGGCAAAACTTATCATAAATCAAGATCTTGTACACCTCTTCGTTGGCCATACCAGTTGCATTAACGGGTTGGTTCAGATTCAACATATGGGTAATACATTCTGAACCCAAAAATCACAGATCAAATTCAATACTTTACTAAAAATTCAGAAAACTAAATCGAATATATGCAAACCCAATCAGACGAATCAAATAAAATTTCGTTTAGCATATGACATTTCAGTTCCTCTTTTTCTAAGTAGAAAAAAACAGCTCTCAAACTAAAATCACAGATCAAATTCAATAACAAAAACCCACAACAAAGTAAGCAAATTTAATCAACTCCAATGGTAATTCCACTATAAATTTACCTGTGTTTTCTCTATTAGCTAAATGGGTTCTCGATTAATTCCACAGTATTTTCATTTTTACATCCTTGGTTTGGTTGAAACAGAGATCTAGAGCAACTAAATGACCAAGAGAGCAATTCAACTGTTTGCCTTTGCCGCAGATTGAGAGCCATGGCCGTGAAATCTATATCCTTCCGCGTAGCAAAGACTCCCAGACTCACTAGCAATTTTGGTTCGATTTGAAGTTTTATGATTTCCGAAGAGCTCCGCAAATTTGCGGGTTAAACTTGAGTCCTGTGATGTCAAAAGAGATGGAAGCTCAAATCAGATTGTACACATGAGCCAAATCTCCAAAGAGGAGGCAATCAACAAACTCCTACACCAATTCTTACCCAAAAACACAAAATTAAAACTTTAGCAAAATCAAAATGAAAAATAAGAGGAAACAGATCGGGTTTGGAAATGGAAAAAACCAGCGCTGCATGAAGTAGGAGGATCTTTCTGGAGGTCCTTCAGCTCCTTCAAGATCCGTTTCGACGCCATCACCTTTACAAGCACACACACAAATGGTTAAATTAAAACCGAAATCAGTAACCCTAAAATTAAAACCCAAATCCTCTAAACTAGAAGGAGGGAGGAGAGAGAAAGAGACGGGAGAGGGAGGAGAGAGAGAGAGAGAGAGAGAGAGAGAGAGAGAGAGAGAGAGACGCGAGAGACAGAGTCTTGCTGTCTATGGCTGTGGCAAAGGGCAAGGCAACGAGGTGGGAAGAACAAGACCATGGAGAGAGCTAGATGCGAGAGACAAAAGATAAGAGAGAATGAGAACTATCGGGGCTGAAGAAAAATATTGAGCCACTGTTCACTCCGTGTTTTTTTTTAAAAGCTTTAATTACAACGGTTGAAACGAAAACCGTTGTAGAAAGCTGTGAAATAAAATCTGAAAACCAAATACCCTAAACCACAACGCTTAAAAACCCCTTTTAACAACGGTTACATAATAACCGTTGTGGAAAGAACAACTACAACGGTTTTGGAGCCAACCGTTGTGTATTCAGCGTTGTCTTTTTGAATATTTGTAGTAGTGATTCCGTAGTTGTAGCGATTGGATTTCACTCAAAACTCACCAAATGACTCCTCCCACCATATTATGATGATTCCCAAGTTTTGGGCTCGATCGGAAATCAATAGGTGTACGAAATTGGACAATTCAAGTTCAAAGGCAGTTCGTGCCTTATTGGAGTGGTTGGTGTCTTTCGTAGTTCTAGCGATTGGAATTCACTCAAAACTTGCCACATGACTCCTCCCACCGTATTATGATGTTGCCCAAGTTTTGGGCTCAATCGTAAATCAATAGGTGTGCGAAATTGGACACTTCAAGTGCAAAGCCAGTTTGTTCTGAATTGGAGTGGTTGGTCTATTCCATAGTTCTAGCGATTGGATTTCACTCAAAACTCACCACAAGACTCCTCCCACCATATTATGATGATGCCCAAGTTTTGGGCTCGATCGGAAATCAATAGGTGTACGAAATTGGACAATTCAAGTTCAAAGGCAGTTCGTGCCTTATTGGAGTGGTTGCTGTATTCCATAGTTCTAGTGATTGGATTTCACACAAAACTCTCCAAATGACTCCTCCCACCATATTATGATGATGCCTAAGTTCTAGGCTCAATCGGAAGTCAATAGGTGTGTGAAATTGGACACTTCAAGATCAAAGGCAGTTTGTTCCGAATTGGAGCGGTTGGTGTATTTCGTAGTTCTAGCGATTGGATTTCACTCAAAATTCTCCAAATGACTCCTCCCACCAAATTATGATGATGCCCAAGTTCTGGGCTCAATCAAAAGTCAATAGGTGTGTGAAATTGGACACTTCAAGTTCAAAGGCAGTTTGTTCCCAATTAGAGTGGTTGGTGTATTTCATAGTTCTAGCGATTGGATTTCACTCAAAACTCTCCAAACAACTCCTCCCACCGTATTATGATGATGTCCAAGTTTTGGGCTCGATCGGAAATCAATAGGCGTACGAAATTTGATAATTCAAGTTCAAATGCAGTTCGTGCTTTACTGGAGTGGTTGGTGTATTTCGTAGTTCTAGCGATTGGATTTCACTCAAAACTCTCCAAACGACTCCTCCCACCATATTATGATGATACCCAAGTTTTGGACTCGACCGGAAATAAATAGGTGTACGAAATTGGACAATTCAACTTTAAAGGCATTTCGTTCCGAATTGGAGTGGTTGGTGTATTCCGTAGTTCTAGCGATTGGATTTCACTCAAAACTCTCCAAATGTCTCCTCCAACCATATTATGATGATGCCTAAGTTCTAGGCTCAATCGGAAATCAATAGGTGTGCGAAATTGGACACTTCAAGTTCAAAGTTAATTTGTTCCGAATTGGAGTGGTTGGTGTATTTCATAGTTCAAGCGATTGGATTTCACTCAAAACTCACCAAATGACTCCTCCCACCATATTATGATGATGCCCAAGTTTTGGGATCGATCGGAAATCAATAGGTGTACGAAATTGGACAATTCAAGTTCAAAGGCAGTTCGTTCCGAATTGGAGTGGTTGGTGTATTCCGTAGTTCTAGCGATTGGATTTCACTCAAAACACTCCAAATGACTCCTCCCACCATATTATGATGATGCCCAAGTTCTGGGCTCAATCAGAAATCAGTACGTGTGCGAAATTGGACACTTCTAGTTCAAAGACAGTTTGTTCCGAATTGTAGTGGTTGGTGTATTTCATAGTTCTAGAGATTGGATGTCAATCAAAACTCACCAAATGACTCCTTCCACCATATTATGATGATGCCCAAGTTTTGGGCTCGATCGGAAGTAAATAGGTGTACGAAATTGGACAATTCAACTTCAAAGACAGTTCGTTCCGAATTGGAGTGGTTGGTGTATTCCGTAGTTCTAGCGGTTGGATTTCACTCACAACTCTCCAAATGACTCCTCCCACCAGATTATGATGATGCCCAAGTTCTAGGCTCTATCGGATGTCAACAGGTGTGTTAAATTGGACACTTTAAGTTCAAAGGAAGTTTGTTCCGAATTGGAGTGGTTGGTGTATTTCCTTGTCCTAGCGATTGGATTTCACTCAAAACTATCCAAATGACTCCTACCACCATATTATTATGATGCCCAAGTTTTGGGCTCGATCGGAAATCAATAGGAGTACGAAATTGGACAACTCAAGTTCAAAGGCAGTTTGTTCCGAATTGGAGTGGTTGGTGTATTCCGTAGTTCTAGCGACTAGATTTCACTCAAAACTCTCCAAATGACTCCTCCCACCATATTATGATGATGCCAAAGTTCTGGGCTCAATCGGAAATCAATAGGTGTACGAAATTGGACAATTAAAGTTCAAAGGCAGTTCGTGCTTTATTGGAGTGGATGGTGTATTCTGTAGTTCTAGCGATTGGATTTCACTCAAAACTCTCCAAATGTCTCCTCCCACCATATTATGATGATGCCCAAGTTTTGGGCTCGATCTTAAATCAATAGGTGTACGAAATTGGACAATTCAAGTTCAAAGGTAGTTCGTGCTTTATTGGAGTAGTTGGTGTATTCCGTTGTTCTAGCGATTGGATTTCATTCAAACCTCACCAAATGACTCCTCCCACCATATTATGATGATGCCCAAGTTTTGGGCCCGATCGGAAATCAATAGGTGTACGAAATTGGACAATTCAAGTTCAAAGGCAGTTCGTGCTTTATTGGAGTAGTTGGTGTATTCCGTAGTTCTAGCGATTGGATTTCATTCAAACCTCACCAAATAACTCCTCCCACCATATTATGACGATGCCCAAGTTTTGGGCCCGATCGGAAATCAATAGGTGTACGAAATTGGACAATTTAAGTTCAAAGGCAGTTCGTTCCGAATTGGAGTGGTTGGTGTATTCCGTAGTTCTCGTTATTGGATTTCACTCAAAACTCTCTAAATGACTACTCCCACCATATTATGGTGATGCCCAAATTTTGGGCTCGATCGGAAATCAATAGGTCTACGAAATTGGACAATTGAAGTTCAAAGGCAGTTCGTTCCGAATTGGAGTGGTTGGTGTATTCCGTAGTTCTAGCGATTGGATTTCATTCAAAACTCTCCAAATTACTCCTCCCACTATATTATGATGATTCCCAAGTTTTGGGCTCGATCGGAAATCAATAGGTCTACGAAATTGGACAATTCAAGTTGAAAGGCAGTTCGTGCTTTATTGGAGTGGTTGGTATATTCAGTACTTCTAGTGATTGGATTTCGTTCAAACCTCACCAAATGACTCCTGCCACCATATTATGATGATGCCCATGTTTTGGGCTCGATCGGAAATCAATAGGTGTACGAAATTGGACAATTCAAGTTCGAAGGCAGTTCGTTCCGAATTGGAGTGGTTGGTGTATTCCGTAGTTCTAGCTATTGGATTTCACTCAAAACTCACCAAATGACTCCTCCCACCATATTATGATGATGCCCAAGTTTTGGGCTCGATCAGAAATAAATGGGTGTACGAAATTGGACAATTCAACTTCAATGGCAGTTCGTTCCGAATTGGAGTGGTTGGTGTATTCAATAGTTCTAGCGATTGGATTTCACTCAAAAATCTCCAAATGACTCGTCCCACCATATTATGATGATGCCCAAGTTCTGGGCTCAATCGGAAGTCAATAGGTGCGTGAAATTGGACACTTCAATTTCAAAGGCAGTTTGTTCCGAATTGGAGTGGTTGGTGTATTTCGTAGGTCTAGCGATTGGATTGCACTCAAAACTCTCCAAATGACTCCTCCCACCATTTTATGTTGATGCCCATGTTTTGGGCTCGATCGGCAATCAACAGGTGTACGAAATTGGACAATTCAACTTCAAAGGCAGTTCGTTCCGAATTGGAGTGGTTGGTGTATTCCGTAGTTCTAGCGATTGGATTCACTCAAAACTCTCCAAATGACTCCTTCCACCATATTATGATGATGCCCAAGTTCTGCGCTCAATCCGAAATCAATAGGTGTGCGAAATTGGACACTTCAAGTTCAAAGGCAGTTTGTTCCGAATTGGAGTGGTTGGTGTATTCCGTAGTTCTAGCGATTGGATTTCACTCAAAACTCTCCAAATGACTCCTCCCTCCATATTATGGTGATGCCTAAGTTTTGGGCTCGATCGTAAATGAATAGGTGTACGAAATTGGACAATTCAAGTTCAACGGCAGTTCGTTCCGAATTGGAGTGGTTGGTGTGTTCCATAGTTCTAGCGATTGGATTTCACTCAAAACTCTCCAAATGACTCCTCCCACCATGTTATGAAGATGCCCAAGTTTTGGGCTCGATCGGAAATCAATAGGTGTACGAAATTGGACAATTCAAGTTCAAAGGCAGTTCGTGCTTTATTGGAGTGGTTGGTGTATTCCGTACTTCTAGCGATTGGATTTCACTCAAAACTCTCCAAATGACTCCTCCCACCATGTTATGATGATGCCCAAGTTCTGGGCTCAATCGGAAATCAATAGGTGTGCGAAATTGGACACTTCAAGTTCATAGGCATTTTGTTCCGAATTGGAGTGGTTGGTGTATTTCGTAGTTCTAGCGATTGGATTTCACTCAGAACTCACCAAATGACTCCCCCACCATATTATGATGATGCCCAAGTTTCGGGCTCGATCGGAAATAAATAGGTGTACGAAATTGGACAATTCAAGTTCAAAGGCAGTTCGTTCCGAATTGGAGTGGTTGGTGTCACTATGCCAAAAAAGGGCTTTAGCAACGGATGAAATCTGTTGCCTATTACACATAAATACCGTGGTATTGGTGACTGTTGCCTATTCCTATGTAATAGGCAACGGATATTCTTCGTCGCTGTTTATTACTTACTACATCGGATATCAAGTAAACTCCGATGCCTAAATGATTTCTGAGTGCCAAAAAAAGGTTGACTTCTGACGCCTAAACCCGAAACAGCATCAGTACTTTCAAAAGGGAGGAGGCTAAAGAGGTCTAACATCATCAGTAGTTTTAAAAGGGATGAGGCTAAAGAGGTCTAACAGCATCAGTGATATCTACTATGCTGATGCATATTATCAATTACAACATCGTAGAAACAAATAATGGTATTGTGAATTATGTTATACATCATCGCTTTTTTTATTTTGCGGACGTGAAAAGTCTCCAATAGTGCTGGTGGTTATATAAATGCTGATGCTACTTCTCGTTTTAGGCATCAGTGATAATAGATGTCTAGTTGTTTTTATCTTTCAACTTCAATTATTTCTGGAAAACTGAAGTTTTTATAAACAATAGGCATCATTTATGTAAGGAAAGGATAGGTATTTTGCTTGTTTCACATCACACTTTACTTAGTTACTGTAATAGTATTTAAGAAAGGCCTCATTTCCAAATCATGTTGTGTTGCCATTGCTCATAAAAAAAATACATTATATCAACAGTAATTTAAATATATCCATAATTGTCTATATATATATAAGCAAAATACTTGAATGATCCATACTTGTCACATCCAAATCACAAATTTACTAGCCCTACACCACAAATTATCCATACTTGTCTATGCATAAGCAAAATACTAGCTAGAAAGACATGTAAAATGAAGGAATGTTTAGCTTAATCAAAAAGCCATTCTAGGACATGACTTGCCAATTCTTCTCGCACCTCATCCAATTCCATTTGGGTGTACGTGTCCTTCCTTCTAGCTCTATACTGGGAAAAAAAAAACACATAGAATGTAAACACAAAATATGAACATAAGCTTAAAAAGTGCAAGGTACTAAATTTGCATAAGATATGTTGTCACTTCAAATGAACCAATATGCAAATTTACGAAATCATATTAGTGAACAAGAAAATCTAATTTGTCAATCAATCTAATTAGATAACAAGAAGTCATTAATTGGATCCCACTTCATGTTTAAACTAGCAATTAAATGATCATGTGATGGGGTAGAGAGTTGGACAAGCACAGCTAGCATTTTATCTCAATTTACAGAGACCTAACTACCAAAAAAACAGAGGCACATTGCTGTGAAAAAAAATTACACAAGGTTCATATTAACACAAACCTAACTACCAAAAAAACAGAATTTGTCAACCAATCTAATTAGATAACAAGAAGTCATTAAATGGATCCCACATTATGTTTCAAATAGGAATTAAATGATTATGTGATGGAGTAGAGAGTAAGCCAAATTTTTCTGTTAAGAGTAAGATAAAGAGTCAATGGTGAACCATATGCAACCAGACCTCAGCATATCAAGTGAGAACAAAAAGAAGAAAAACATAATAAGAAGAATTAGGATATGCATTTAGATATAAAGAGACATAGCATATGCAAATTTGGCACAAAAACAAAAAGAACACACAAATCAATTCTAGACACATTGTAAGTTGGACTAATGTGTGTAAGCAGGTTAGAATTCCATCCCCCTTCTTCCACCCAAAAACACAAAAAAGAACGTAAATATAAAAATAAGTGAATAGGAATTACTCTCTTTGCAAGTTTCAAAGCCTTCCTTTCAGTGGGCTTCTGTCTTCACAAGAACATCTCAGATTGTTAGATGGTTGAATAAAGTAGTCAACATATGAGAAGCATATTTCTCAGAGGTTAGAGGTTACCTTTGTCAAATGTGCCTTTGGATACAAAAATCTTCTCAATATTGAAATACTAACATCTAAACATTCATTTTCAGATAATATTTTGTCAGTGATAGGGCTTTAATATAAATAATAATAGAAATCAGAGTGCCAAAATTACACACAAAAACAGGTCGGAAAAGATCCACCACATAAACCTTAAAAAAAAATTTACCCTCTTCACTCTAGTAAATAATGGGGGAAAGAAGAGAGCTTTTAAAATGCTACAGAAAGGAAGCTCATTTCTGAAAATTTCAACAGTTAAGTTTCATTGAACCAGCTCTCTTTCTCTCTCTCATAATAATTATAATAACAATAAGAACTTCACAAATGGATTGCTGCACCCTTAGTAGTTGCTAAAAGAAATACTATCATTTTTTTTTTTATAGAAACGATTGTATTGATAATCAAGAGGACAAGTTGTCCTCGACTAAACAACAAGAGCAAACACTGCTTAAAAAACAGGAAACTAGAACCAAGGAAAGACTCTGAAGCAACACCTCTCTAAGAAAGACAAGAAACTAATGTCTTAGTAGACTTATCTTAACACAGCTCTCATATATCTCAGGATAATAGGATAATGGTAATCCTTAAAATGTTATATTCTAGGGATTTTAGTTATTATTATATAAATAAATTTCTAAAACGTACTGTTACAATACATAATACTTATATTTGCATGGGCAGAAAGAAAAAACACACGGGGACCAACCCAAATTTATCCAACAGCTAGCATAATTCTACTTCACAACCCAAATTTCCCCTTTCCTTGCAGTATATGGGGACCAACCCCCATAATTCTACTTCACAGCCTAATTTCAAAATACATCTTTCCCACTGCCTATTATCACCTCCATTTTCCCCATATACTGCAAGATTCAGCAACATTTAAAACAAATTGTAACCCAACCAACCAAGTGGTATCCACAATCGCCTTGACCATTCCATTCAAAGAAATGGTGGATTTTGTAAAACAGTTTTTAAGCTACAAGTGAAGGGCCAGTAAATGAAGACATTAACAGAACATTGTAACATACAAATACAATCAAGATTTCAGGACATTTTAATAGACAGATGTAATCAGGGAAAGTAGGCAACTAAATCTCAGAGAGTGACTCAACAAAGAGATCATATATAATAACCTCAATAGAAGTGCAAGGAATCCAACAATGATAATAAAAAAATTAATCACACCAAAATGCATAGCATGCTCCATCTGCTTCAGTCACTAAATTCAAATTTTCTCAAGATTTTCCCCACAAAATGACATTTATGTCAACCCATAAACTAGACACAATAAAGGATGAACAGAAACATTAAGGAATGAACATTGCTCCAGTTAGCAGCTGCAAACATAAACTATAATCCAGAGTGCTTAAGCAGAAAAATCACATAGACTAAATTGATTGAAAGTCTCGTGTTTACGATATTGTTGACCTTATTTTTGTGTAGGGCTTTGATGGGTCTACATAGAGCTGAATAGCAACATAGTACTAGATAACAGAGTCACTCACATTTTGTGACCCATGCACCGTACGCACTCCAGTCCTTGAAAGACTCCCATAAATCTCCAAGTACAAAGTAAGGATGTAGCTCTGGCTCATGAGTCCTCCATCTCCTCACGCTTGTCTATCCATCACCAAAATGGGACCTCATGAGAAACACATGTATAATTACAGTAACAATAAATATTATACCATGTAGAAAACTTGAAAACTCAATACGTATGATTCTTCAAGTAGAAAACTTTAACTAAAGTTAGATAGACAAGTTGTATTGAGCTCAGTTTGGACTGTTTAGAAGTGATAAAGATAACCCAATACTCATAGTACTTTCTCATCTTCCTCTGATTCTAAAAATAAATAGTATACATGTACACATGCATGTCTCTTCTTCAGTTAGACTCTCATAGTACTTTATCTCCCTTCTGAAGGTGAAATAACACACAAGATTAACAAAATGGCAAGACAAAAAAAAACATAGAAAATACAAAGAACATAAAATAAATAAATAAATACACCCAGGAGATTTGTACCATTCCAAAACCCTTTATCTGTTACTGCCTTTGTAAAAATTTACAATTTAGGTTATACACAAGAATTCATATAAAGAAAATCGAAGATATAAATAAGCTACAAATCAAACATAACCCAAATGAAAGTTAATCCCTAATCTTCAGTAACAAGGACAAAAAGGGAACTCAATTACCCGATTGCAGATATCGAAGATGAGCAACTCCAAATCAGAGCGAGCTAATGGTTTGCGTCTGTGCAGTGGCGTGTGACATCGAGTAGGCGGCGAGGGCGGTCCTCGGATGCCCAGCCCTAAATGTTACTGATGTGAGAGAGAGAGAGAAAGAGAGAGAGAGAGCTTCTGCCATGGAGGCTTGAGGGATGGTTAGAGTTTAGATTTCGTGGGTCAGTGATGGAGGAGAGAGAAGAAAGAGAGAGTTTTAGAGGGACTGAAGGAGAGTTTTGTTTAGGAGATGAATTTTTAGGGTACAGTTTTAGAGGGAGTGAAAAAATTTAGAGGGAGTTGGAAGAATTGGGGCTAGAGTTTGAGAGGGAGCTGAAGTTTCAGAGAGAGTTTGCGAGGGAGAGTACAAATTTTGGGCTAGGGCGTTGACTCAGACTTTAGGCATCAGAGGTATATCACCAAAAAATGACCCTGTCGTAAGAAAATAAAAACTAATCACTTTAGGCATCTGTATTTATGTTGATGATGCTAAAGGGGAATAAAAGCATCGTCAAAAATAAACAAAAATGCGCGCTGATGTCTTTATATCTGTTTAGTATCGTTATTAATGAAATTGATGCCTCTTCTACAAATAGCATCGATTTCACTCTTTATCGATGCCTATCTAGTGTTGCTAAAAGTGAAATTTGGCATAGTGTGTATTCCGTAGTTCTAGCGATTGGATTTCACTCAAAACTCTCCAAATGACTCCTCCCACCATATTATGATGATGCCCAAGTTTTGGGCTCAATCGAAAATCAATAGGTGTGCGAAACTGGACACTTCAAGTTCAAAGGCAGTTTGTTCCGAATTGGAGTGGTTGGTGTATTTCGTAGTTCTAGCGATTGGATTTGACTCAAAACTCATCAAATGACTCACCCACCATATTATGATGATGCCCAAGTTTTGGGCTCGATCGGAAATAAATAGGTGTACGAAACTGGACAATTCAAGTTCAAAGGCAGTTCGTTCCGAATTGGAGTGGTTGGTGTATTCCGTAGTTCTAGCGATTGGCTTTCACTCAAAATTCTCCAAATGACTCCTCCCACCATATTATGATGATGCCCAAGTTTTGCGCTCAATCGGAAATCAATACGTGTTCGAAATTGGACACTTCAAGTTCAAAGGCAGTTTGTTCCAAATTGGAGTGGTTGGTGTATTTCGTAGTCCTAGCGATTGGATTTCACTCAAAACTCTCCAAATGACTCCTCCCACCATATTATGGTGATGCCCAAGTTTTGGGCTCGATCGGAAATCAATAGGTGTACGAAATTGGACAATTCAAGTTCAAAGGCAGTTCGTTGCGAATTGGAGTGGTTGGTGTATTCCGTAGTTCTAGCGATTGGATTTCACTCAAAACTCACCAAATAACTCCTTCCACCATATTATGATGATGCCCAAGTTTTGGGCTCGATCGGAAATAAATAGGTGTACGAAATTGGGCAATTCAAGTTCAAAGGCAGTTCGTTCCGAATTGGAGTGGTTGGTGTATTCCGTAGTTCTAGAGATTGGATTTCACTCAAAACTCTCCAAATGACTACTCCCACCATATTATGATGATGCCCAAGTTCTGGGCTCAATCGGAAATCAATAGGTGTACGAAATTGGGCAATTCAAGTTCAAAGGCAGTTCGTTCCGAATTGGAGTGGTTGGTGTATTCCGTAGTTCTAGAGATTGGATTTCACTCAAAACTCTCCAAATGACTACTCCCACCATATTATGATGATGCCCAAGTTCTGGGCTCAATCGGAAATCAATAGGTGTGCGAAATTGGACACTTCCAGTTCAAAGTTAATTTGTTCCGAATTGGAGTGGTTGGTGTATTTCATAGTTCTAGCGATTGGATTTCACTCAAAACTCACCAAATGACTCTCCCACCATATTATGATGATGCCCAAGTTTTGGGCTCGATCGGAAAGCAATAGGTGTACGAAATTGGACAATTCAAGTTCAAAGGCAGTTCGTGGTTTATTGGAGCGGTTGGTGTATTCCGTAGTTCTAGCGATTGGATTTCACTCAAACCTCCCCAAGTGACTCCTCCCACCATATTATGGTGATGCCGAAGTTTTGGGCTCGACCGGAAATCAATAGGTGTACGAAATTGCACAATTCAAGTTCAAAGGCAGTTCGTTCCGAATTGGAGTGGTTGGTGTATTCCATAGTTCTTGCGATTGGATTTCACTCAAAACTCTCCAAATGGCTCCTCCCACCATATTATGATGATGGCCAAGTTCTGGGCTCGATCGGAAATCAACAGGTGTACGAAATTGGACAATTCAATTTCAAAGGCTGTTCGTGCTTTATTGGAGTGGTTGGTGTATTCCGCACTTCTAAAGATTGGATTTCACTCAAAACTCTCCAAATGACTCCTCCCACCATTTTATGATGATGCCCAAGTTCTGGGCTCAATCGGAAGTCAATAAGTGTGTGAAATTGGACACTTCAAGTTCAAAGGCAGTTTGTTCCGAATTGGAGTGGTTGGTGTATTTCGTACTTCTACCGATTGGATTTCACTCAAAACTCTCCAAATGACTCCTCCCACCATATTACGGTGATGCCCAAGGAGTGGCTAGTGTATTTTGTAGTCCTAGCGATTGGATTTCACTCAAAACTCACCAAATGACTACTCCCACCATATTATGATAATGCCCAAGTTTTGGGCTCGATCGGAAATCAATAGGGGTACGAAATTGGACAATTCAGGTTCAAAGACAGTTCGTTCCTTTTAGGAGTGGTTGGTGTATTCCGTAGTTCTAGTGATTGGATTTCACTCAAAACCCACCAAATGACTTCTCCCACCGTATTACTATGATGCCCAAGTTTTGGGCTCGATCAGAAATCAATAGGGGTAAGAAATTGGATAATTCAGGTTCAAAGGCAGTTCGTTCCTTACAGGAGTGGTTGGTGTATTCCGCAGTTCTAGCGATTGGATTTCACTCAAAACTCACCAAATGACTCCTCCTACCATATTATGATGATGCCCAAGTCTTGGGCTCGATCGGAAATCAGTAGGGGTAAGAAATTGGACAATTCAAGTTCAAAGGCAGTTCATTCCGAATTTGAGTGGTTGGTGTATTCCGTAGTTCTAGCGATTGGATTTCACTCAAAACTCTCCATGTGACTCCTCCGACCATATTATTATGATGCCCAAGTTTTAGGCTCGATCGGAAATCAATAGTTGTACGAAATTGGACAATTCAAGTTCAAAGGCAGTTCGTGCTTTATTGGAGTGGTTGGTGTATTCCGTAGTTCTAGCAATTGGATTTCACTCAAAACTCACCAAATGACTCCTCCCACCATATTATGATGATGCCCAAGTTTTGGGCTCGATCGGAAATAAATAGGTGTACGAAATTGGACAATTCGACTTCAAAGGCAGTTCGTTTCGAATTGGAGTGGTTGGTGTATTCCGTAGTTCTAGTGATTGGATTTCACTCAAAACTCTCCAAATGACTCCTCCCACCATATTATGATGATGCCCAAGTTTTGGGCTCGATCGGAAATCAATAGGGGCAAGAAATTGGACAATTCAGGTTCAAAGGCAGTTCGTTCCTTAGAGGAGTGGTTGGTGTATTCCGTAGTTCTAGCGATTGGATTTCACTCAAAACTCACCAAATAGCTCCTCCCACCGTATTATGTTGGTGCCCAAGTTTTGGGCTCGATCGGAAATCAATAGGGGCAAGAAATTGGACAATTCAGGTTCAAAGGCAGTTCGTTCCTTAGAGGAGTGGTTGGTGTATTCCGTAGTTCTAGCTATTGGATTTCACTCAAAACTCACCAAATAGCTCCTCCCACCGTATTATGATGATGCCCAAATTTTGGGCTCGATCGGACATCCATAGGAGTAAGAAATTGGACAATTCAAGTTTGAAGGTAGTTCGTTCCGAAATTGGAGTGGTTGGTGTATTGCACACTTCTAGCAATTGGATTTCACTCAAAACTCACCAAATGACTCCTCCCACCATATTATGATGATGCCCAAGTTTTGGGCTCGATCAGAAATCCATAGGGGTAAGAAATTGGACAATTCAAGTTCGAACGCAGTTCGTTCCGAATTGGAGTGGTTGGTGTAGTCCGTAGTTCTAGCGCTTGGATTTCACTCAAAACTCACCAAACGACTCCTCCCACCATATTATGATGATCCCCAAGTTTTTGGCTCGATCGGAAATCAATAGGGGTAAGAAATTGGACAATTCAGGTTCGAAGGCAGTTCGTTCCTTATAGGAGTGGTTGGTGTATTCCGTAGTTCTAGCGATCAGATTTCACTCAAAACTCACCAAGTGACTCCTCCCACCATATTATGATGATGTCCAAGTTTTGGGCACGATCGGAAATCAATAGGGATAAGAAATTAGACAATTCAGGTTCAAAGGAAGTTCGTTCCTTATAGGAGTGGCTGGTGTATTCCGTAGTTCTAGCGATTGGATTTCAGTCAAAACTCACCAAATGATCCACCCACCATATTATGATGATGTCCAAGTTTTGGGCTCGATCGGAAATCCATAGGGGTAAGAAATTGGACAATTCAAGTTCGAAGGTAGTTCGTTCCGAATTGGAGTGGTTGGTGTACTGCATAGTTCTAGGAATTGGATTTCACTCAAAACTCACCAAATGACACCTCCCACCATATTATCATGATGCCCAAGTTTTGGGCTCGATCGAAAATCAATAGGGGTAACAAATTGGACAATTCAGGTTCGAAGGCAGTTCGTTCCTTATAGGAGTAGTTTGTGCATTCCGCCGTTCTAGCGATCGGATTTCACTTAAAACTCACCAAATGACTCCTCCCACCATATAATCGTGATGCCCAAGTTTTTGGCTCGATCGGAAATCAATAGGGGTAAGAAATTGGACAATTCAGGTTCGAAGGCAGTTCGTTCCTTATAGGAGTTGTCGGTGTATTCCGTAGTTCTAGCGATTGGATTTCACTCAAAAGTCACCAAATGACTCCTCCCACCATATTATGATGATGCCCAAGTTTTGGGCTCGATCGGAAATCCATATGGGTAAGAAATTGGACACTTCAAGTTTGATGGCAATTCGTTCCGAATTTGAGTGGTTGGTGTATTGCATAGTTCTAGCGATTGGATTTCACTCAAAACACACCAAATGACTCCACCCACCATATTATGATGATGCCCAAGTTTTGGGCTCGATCGGAAATCCATAGGGGGTAAGAAATTGGACACTTCAAGTTTGATGGCAATTCGTTCCGAATTGGAGTGGTTGGTGTATTGCATAGTTCTAGCGATTGGATTTCACTCAAAACACACCAAATGACTCCACCCACCATATTATGATGATGCCCAACTTTTGGGTTCGATCGAAAATCAATTGGGGTAAGAAATTGGACAATTCAGGTTCAAAGGCAGTTCGTTCCTTATAGGAGTGGCTGGTGTATTCCATAGTTCTAGCGATTGGATTTCACTCAAAACTCACCAAACGACTCCTCCCACCGTATTATGATGATGCCCAAGTCTTGGGCTCAATCGGAAATCAATAGGGGTAAGAAATTGGACAATTCAGGTTCAAAGGCAGTTCGTTCCTTATAGGAGTAGCTGGTGTATTCCATCGTTCTAGCGATTGGATTTCACTCAAAACTCACCAAATGACTCCTCCCACCATATTATGAGGACGCCCAAGTTTTGGGCTCGATCAGAAATCCATAGGAGTAAGAATTTGGACAATTCAAGTTTGAAGGAAGTTCGTTCCGAAATTGGAGTGGTTGGTGTATTGCATAGTTCTAGCGATTGGATTTCACTCAAAACTCACCAAATGACTCCTCCCACCATATTATGATGATACCCCAGTTTTGGGCTCGATCAGAAATCAATAGGGCTATGAAATTGGACAATTCAGGTTCAAAGGCAGTTCGTTCCTTATTGGACTAGTTGGTGTATTCCGTAGTTCTAGGGATTGGATTTCAATCAAAACTCACCAAATGACTCCCCCCACCATATTATCATGATGCCCAAATTTTAGGCTCGATCGGAAATCAATAGGGGTAAGATATTGGACAATTCAGGTTCAAAGGAAGTTCGTTCCTTATAGGAGTAGTTTGTGTATTCCGCCATTCTAGCGATTGGATTTCACTTAAAACTCACCAAATGACTCCTCCCACCATATAATCGTGATGGCCAAGTTTTTGGCTCAATCGGAAATCAATAGGGGTAAGAAATTGGGCAATTCAGGTTCGAAGGCAGTTCGTTCCTTATAGGAGTTGTCAGTGTATTCCGTAGTTCTAGCGATTGGATTTCACTCAAAACTCACCAAATGACTCCTGCCTCCATATTATGATGATGCCCCAGTTTTGGGCTCGATTAGAAATCAATAGGGGTATGAAATTGGACAATTCAGGTTCAAAGGCAGTTCGTTCCTTATAGGATTGGTTGGTGTATTCCGTAGTTCTAGGGATTGGATTTCAATCAAACTCACCAATGACTCCTCCCACCATATTATCATGATGCCCAAATTTTAGGCTCTATCGGAAATCAATAGGGGTAAGATATTGGACAATTCAGGTTCAAAGGCAGTTCGTTCCTTATAGGAGTGGCTGGTGTATTCCATAGTTCTAGCGATTGGATTTCACTCAAAACTCACAAAACGACTCCTCCCACCGTATTATGATGATGCCCAAGTCTTGGGCTCGTTCGGAAATCAATAGGGGTAAGAAATTGGACAATTCATGTTCAAAGGCAGTTCGTTCCTTATAGGAGTGGCTGGTGTATTCCGCAGTTCTAGCAATTGGATTTCAATCAAAACTCACCAAATGACTCCCCCCACCATATTATAACGATGCCCAAGTTTTGGGCTCTATCGGAAATGAATAGGGGTAAGAAATTGGACAATTCAGGTTCACAGGCAGTTCGTTCCTTATAGGAGTGGTTGGTGTATTTCGTAGTTCTAGGGATTGGATTTCACTCAAAACTCACCAAATGACTCCTCCCGCCATATTATGATGATGCCCAAGTTTTGGGCTTGATCGGAAATCAATAGGGGAAAGAAATTAGACAATTCAGGCTCAAAGGCAGTTCGTTCCTTATAGGAGTGGCTGGTGTATTCCGTAGTTCTAGCGATTGGATTTCACTCAAAACTCACCAAATGACTCCTCCCACCATAGTATGATAATGCCCAAGTTTTGGGCTCGATCGGAAATCAATAGGGGAAAGAAATTGGACAATTCAGGTTCAAAAGCAGTTCGTTCCTTATAGGAGTGGTTGGTGTATTCCGTAATTCTAGGAATCAGATTTCACTCAAAACTCACCAAATGACTCCTCCCGCCATATTATGATGATGCCCAAGTTTTGGGCTTGATCGGAAATCAATAGGGGAAAGAAATTAGACAATTCAGGGTCAAAGGCAGTTCGTTCCTTATAGGAGTGGTTGGTGTATTCCGTAATTCTAGTGATTGGATTTCACTCAAAACTCACCAAATGACTCCTCCCACCATAATATGATGATGGCCAAGTTTTGGACTCGATCGGAAATCAATAGGGGTAAGAAATTGGACAATTCAGGTTCGAAGGCAGTTCGTTCCTTATTGGAGTGGCTGGTGTATTCTGTAGTTCTAGCGATTAGATTTCACTCAAAACTCACCAAATGACTCCTCCCACCATATTATGATGATGCCCAAGTTTTGGGCTCGATCGGAAATCAATAGGGGAAAGAAATTGGACAATTAAGGTTCAAAGGCAGTTCGTTCCTTATAGGTGTGGCTGGTGTATTCCGTAGTTCTAGCGATTGGATTTCACTCAAAACTCACCAAATGACTCCCCCCACCATATTATCATGATGCCCAAGTTTTGGGCTCGATCGGAAATCAATAGGGGAAAGAAATTGGTCAACTCAGGTTCGAAGGCAGTTCGTTCCTAATAGGAGTGGTTGGTGTATTCCGTAATTCTAAGTATTGGATTTCACTCAAAACTCACCAAATGACTCCTCCCACCATAATATGATGATGGCCAAGTTTTGGACTCGATCGCAACTCATTAGGGGTAAGAAATTGGACAATTCAGGTTCAAAGGCAGTTCGTTCTTTATTGGAGTGGCTGGTGTATTCTGTAGTTCTAGCGGTTGGATTTCACTCAAAATTCACCAAATGACTCCTCCCACCATATTATCATGATGCCCAAGTTTTGGGCTCGATCGGAAATCAATAGGGGAAAGAAATTGGACAATTCAGGTTCAAAGGCAGTTCGTTCCTTATAGGAGTGGTTGGTGTATTCCGTAATTCTAGCTATCGGATTTCTCTGAAAACTCACCAAATGACTTCTCCCACCATATTATGATGACGACCAAGTTTTGGGCTCGATCAGAAATCAATAGGGGAAAGAAATTGGGCAATTCAAGTTCAAAGGCAGTTCGTTTCTTATAGGAGTGGTTGGTGTATTCCGTAATTCTAGCAATCGGATTTCACTCAAAACTCACCAAATGACTCCTCCCACCATATTATGATGATATCCAACTTTTGGGCCCAATCGGAAATCAATAGGGGTAAGAAGTTGGACAATTCATGTTCAAAGGCAGTTCGTTCCGAATTGGAGTGGTTGGTGTATTCTGTAGTTCTAGCGATTGGATTTCACTCAAAACTCACCAAATGACTCCTCCCACCATATTATGATGAAGCCCCAGTTTTGGGCTCGATCGGAAATCAATAGGGGTTAGAAATTGGACAATTCAGGTTCAAAAGTAGTTCGTTCTTTATAGGTGTGGTTGTTCAAGCTACTGGATTTCACTCAAAACTCACCAAATGGCTCCTCCCCCCAAATTACGTTAATGCCGAAGTTTTGGGCTCGATCGAAAATCCATAGGTGTAAGAAATTGGACAATTCAAGTTCAACGGCAGTTCGTTGCTAATTGGAGTGGTTGGTGTACGGCATAGTTCTAGCGATTGGATTTCTCTCAAAACTCACCAAATGACTCCTCCGACCATATTATGATGGTGCCCAAGTTTTGGGCTCGATCGGAAATCCATTGGGGTAAGAAATTGGACAATTCAAGTTCAAAGGCTGTTCGTTCCTTACAGGAGTGCTTGGTGTATTCCGTAGTTCATGCGTGATTTGACTCAAAACTCACCAAATGAGTCCTCCCACCACATTATGATGATGCCCAAGTTTTGGGCTCGATCGGAAATCAATAGGGGTAAGAAATTGGACAATTCAGGTTCAAAGGCAGTTCGTTCCTTATAGGGGTGGCTGGTGTATTCCGTAGTTCTAGCAATTGGATTTCTCTCACAACTTACCGAATGACTCCTCCCACCATATTGTGATGATGCCCAAGTTCTGGGCTCGATCGGAAATCCATAAGTGTAGGAAATTGGAGAATTCAAGTTCGAAGGCAGTTCGTTTCGAATTGGTGTGGTTGGTGTATTGCAGAGTTCTAAGGATTGGATTTCACTCAAAACTCACCAAATGACTCCTCCCACCATATTATGATGATGCCCAAGTTTTGGGCTCGATCGGAAATCAATAGGTGTACGAAATTGAACAATTCAAGTTCAAAGGCGGTTCGTGCCTTATTGGACTGGTTGGTACATTTCGTAGTTCTAGAGATTGGATTTCACTCCATACTCACCAAATGACTCCTCCCAACGTATTACGATGATGCCCAACAAAGGCAGTTTGTTCCGAATTGGAGTGGTTGGTGTATTCCGTAGTTCTAGCGATTGGATTTCACTCAAAACTCACCAAATGGCTCCTCCCACCATATTATGATGATGCCCAAGTTTTGGGCTCGATCGGAAATCAATAGGTGTACGAAATTGGACACTTCAAGTTCAAAGGCAGTTTGTTCCGAATTGGAGTGGTTGGTGTATTCCGTAGTTCTAGCGATTGGATTTCACTCAAAACTCACCACATGACTCCTCCCACCATATTGTGACGATGCCCAAGTTTTGGGCTCGATCGGAAATCAATAGGTGTACGAAATTGGACAATTCAAGTTCAAAGGCAGTTCGTTCCTTATTGGAGTGGTTGGTACATTTCATAGTTCTACGGATTGGATTTCACTCAAAACTCACCAAATGACTCCTCCCAACATATTATGATGATTCCCAAGTTTTGGGCTCGATCAGAAATCAATAGGTGTACGAAATTGGACACTTCAAGTTCAAAGGCAATTTGTTCCGAATTGGAGTGGTTGGTGTATTCCGTAGTTCTAGCGATTGGATTTCACTCAAAACTTACCACATGACTCCTCTCGCCATATTATGATGATGCCCAAGTTTTGGGCTCGATCTGAAATCAATAGGTGTACGAAATTGGACACTTCAAGTTCAAAGGCAGTTTGTTCCGAATTGGAGTGGTTGGTGTATTCTGTAGTTCTAGCGATTGGATTTCACTCAAAACTCACCACATGACTCTTCCCACCATATGATGATGATGTCCAAGTTTTGGGCTCGATCGGAAATCAATAGGTGTACGAAATTGGACAATTCAAGTTCAAAGGCAGTTTGTTCCAAATTGGAGTGGTTAGTGTATTCCGTAGTTCTAGCGATTGGATTTCACTCAAAACTCACCACATGACTCCTCCCTCCATACTATGATGATGCCCAAGTTTTGGGCTCGATCGGAAATCAATAGGTGTACGAAATTGGACACTTCAAGTTCAAAGGCAGTTCGTGCCTTATTGGAGTGGTTGGTACATTTCGTAGTTCTAAGGATTGGATTTCACTCAAAACTCACCAAATGACTCCTCCCAACATATTATGATGATTCCCAAGTTTTGGGCTTGATCGGAAATCAATAGGTGTACGAAATTGGACACTTCAAGTTCAAAGGCAGTTTGTTCCGAATTGGAGTGGTTGGTGTATTCTGTAGTTCTAGCGATTGGATTTCACTCAAAACTCATGATAAGTGTATTATTTCCTATATTTTTATACCTCTTTTATTTGGTTTTTGTAGGGAAAGTTAATTAAAAAGAGCATTATTACATTACTTTCCTTATTTTCAGCGATTCTGCGCTCTTGGAAGGCTTTCAACTGAAAATCGACTTTTTGAGTGAATTTTAGCGCAAGGCCAATTGGAGAAGAAAGCTAAGACATTGAAGATCATTGTGTCAAAGTTTCATAATTTTCTGCCAAGCCAAATGCTCCAGACTTGCAAGTCAAGACAGCCTAAGTTGAAATCCCGTCAGAATTGCACTGCTGTGGAAGATTGAAGATTTGAAGACCTTTCCGATTGTTCCTCGTGGCGTGTAATATATGCTTGGAAAGCTTAGATATAAAGCTACGTTTCTGATATTTTTCCAGAATTTTCTAGGAAGTGGAACGACCCCAAAACGTGAGTGCAACTTGGCTGACGTGTTTCCAAGTCAAAGAAGGATTCTTTCCTAATTTGTTTCCTTAATTGTTTGGGATTTTGTTTTGCTTTAGGAGAGTTTTTCCAAACCTTTTAAGAGTAGGGTTTAGTTGTTTTACACTATATAAGATCACCCTAAGGGATCATCTTTTGGACCATCATCCTCCCACATACCATACTTTACCACCAACTTTCATACACCCAGAGAAACATCAGAGAGAGCCAAGGATTTGCTGCTGCACTACTTGAGGAGCTTTCGAAGGTGTTCCTGTGGAAACTCCGAAGATCAAGTCCATCGGCCAAATCGGTTTTATGACAATAATTCTCTTGTTTATATTTTCTTTTGTCATGAACTAATTTCCCTTGCTAGGGCTACGATGTAGCCTAACCATGAATACTTAATTTTTATAGTTATATTAATTTCTTATTATTATCCCATGTTGAGTATTTGTTACTGTTCTTAATGATTTAAATATCTAGCTAATATTTAATTGATGATCCAAGCGGAGACCGAGAGGAGATGTTTGGTGTTTGCTTCTTGTAACAAATACCATGACTTGAATGAGTGCCCCAGAGGGACTAACATGACTCATGCAGTTTTCTTGCAGGTTCTCATAGAACTTAATGGGTTCTTGATTTTCTAAATCTATTGCTCGAGAGAGAATGGGTTGTTAATTAAGAATACTTTTGGTTGAGCCCGAGAGGGGATATCGAATGAATTAGGAGAAACCAACTATCAACATGGATAGTAATTAGGGTTAATTGGCTATAAGAATTAAGTGGAATTGGTTATGGTGAAATCGAATGCTCTAGTGTCTCATCATCTTAATTTTCTACCATTAATTAAATTGCTATTTTTCATAATTGTTTTAGGTTACTTAAATCAATCAATCTTCTTAATCAATTGTTCAGATAAACTTTTGAATTAATCATAATTGGTAATTAATAGGAAATTACAGTCTTCATGGGAACGATACTCTACTTATTTCTATATTACTTGTGCGAATTGTGCGCTTGCAATAATTTCACAACAAGTTTTTGGCGCCGTTGCCGGGGATTGTTTTATTTTCTATTAATATGAATATATTTTAATTCTGAGTTTAATTTGAATTTCTTCTTTTTGTTTCAGGTACTTTAATTCGTGTATGCACCGTTCTCGTACCCTACAACTCATACCACTTGACCCAGAAATCGAACGTACGTTTCATAAGCGGAACAAAGGAAACAAAAAGCACACTTTGGTGGAACCACCATCCACACATATGGCGGAGGAAGCAGAAAGAGCAATGAGGGAATTTGGCCCCCCAGTGGCAACTCCCTCAGCGATCCGACGTCCTTCTATTGTAGCCAACAATTTTGAGATCAAGCCAGCTATGATCACCATGCTGCAGAATTCATCCGTATTTTGTGGTTTGCCGAATGAAGATCCAAATATACATCTTGCGATATTTTTGGAGATTTGTGACACATCCAAGTTCAATGGGGTATCTGACGACGCGATTCGTTTAAGGCTATTCCCCTTCTCCTTGAAAGATAAAGCCAAGCTTTGGTTACTGTCACAGCCACAAGACTCCATCCGTACTTGGGATGATTTATCCAAGAAATTTCTTGCTAAATTTTTCCCACCAGCCAAAACTGCAAAATTCCGACAAGATATTATGTTATTCGCTCAGTATGATAAGGAGCCTTTATATGAAGCCTGGGAACGATTCAAAGATTTATTGCGCAAGTGTCCTCACCATGAGCTACCAACTTGGATTCAAGTTCAGACTTTCTACAATGGGTTGAGTCAAACAAGTAGGACACTAGTTGATGCAGCTGCTGGAGGGGCTTTAATGGCAAAAACGGCTACTGAAGCATTTGAATTATTGGAGACCATGGCGTCCAACAACTACCAATGGCCGAGTGAGAGAATGAATCTGAAGCCAGCTGGAGTCTTGGAAGTTGATGCTATGGCTTTGCTAACAGCACAAATTTCTAACCTTACTAAAAAAGTTGATTCTTTAAGTGTTAATGCTATAAATACTAATACTAATTTTGGTTGTGAATTTTGTGCAGGCCCTCATCCAAGTTCAGAGTGCACCACAGGGAATCCATTCGTGTCCATTGAGCAAGTCAATCAGGTTGGAGAATTTAATCGACAAAGGAATAATCCTTATTCCAATACATACAACCCCGGTTGGCGAAACCATCCAAATTTTTCATGGAGCAATACTCAGAATGTGCAGAGACCACCACCTGGCTTTCCAGCTCAAGAGAAGAAAATAAATTTGGAAGATGCGCTTACTCAGTTGACTATGTCTACCACCCAATTTATGACTGAAACAAAAACCCAATTCAGAATCAGAGCGCTTCTATTCAGAATTTGGAGGTGCAAGTAGGCCAACTAGCTAATGTATTGAGTGGAAGAAATCAAGGAGTATTTCCAAGCCAATCCGAAGTTAACCTGAAAAATCAAGAACAAACAAAGGCAATCACTCTTCGTAAAGGGAAGCAAGTGAATACAGCGGTCGACTTGGAAAAAGAAGCCAAGAAGTCTGCGGCGGAAGTGGGACATGCATTTTCATCGCCAATCACCACCACAGAAAAATCCCAAGAAGAAGAAAATTCTATACCAATTCCTTCTCTCCATTGAAGCCATATGTCCCACAAATCCCTTTTCCGCAGAGGTTGAGGAAAAATAAAATTCATGGGCAATTTTCAAAATTCTTGGAGATGTTCAGGAAGTTGCAGATCAACATTCCTTTTGCTGAAGCTTTGGAACAAATGCCAAGTTATGCGAAATTCATGAAAGACATTCTCTCCAAGAAGAGGAAATTTGGAGAGCACGAGAAAATCCAACTGACAGAAGAGTGCAGTGCCATCCTACAACGGAAGCTTCCACCAAAACAAAAAGATAGAGGGAGTTTTAAAATTCCATGCACTATTGGAAATAATTTCTTTGAAAGAGCTTTATGTGATTTGGGTTCTAGCATTAATTTACTACCTTTATCTGTTGCTAAAAAGATTGGTATTGGTGAAATTAAACCCACTACAGTTTCTTTGCAGATGGCGGACAGATCAATCACATATCCAGACGGAATTATTGAAGATGTTCTAGTAAAGGTTGATACACTCATATTTCCGGCGGATTTTTTAGTTTTGGATATGGAAGAAGATTCTGACACACAACTAATTTTGGGCCGCCCGTTCCTGATTACTTCACGCACTTTGATTGACGTAGAAGAAGGATTACTAACTTTGAGATTTGGGAATGAAAAAGCGACATTCAAAGTGTTTGAAGAAATTAAATTTCCAAGAGAAGCGGAGGAGGATTGTTTTCGCATGGAATTAGTTGATGAAATTGTTTCCGACACATTTGAAAAGGAGAATCCAAGCCACCCATTGGAATCTACTTTGGTCCATGCGGCTACCCCCCAAGATGACAACCCCATGGTTGCCGAATATGCCTTGTATTTGGATGCATCACAACCGTACAACCCAAGGCGAAGGAATCAATTCGAACCATTAGGAGCGGCACCTCCTAAGGCTGCACCTTCTGTGATTGCTGCACCTACACTCACTCTGAAGCCATTGCCAACGCATTTGAGGTATGCTTATTTGGGAACGTCTGAAACTTTACCAGTTATTATTGCTGCAAATTTGAGTGAAACTGAAGAAGAAAAAGTGTTACAGGTTTTGCGAAAACATAAAACTGCAATTGGGTGGACAATCGCTGACATCAAGGGTATTAGCCCTTCTATGTGTATGCACCGAATACTAATGGAAGACGAGCATAAGCCATCCGTGGAGCATCAACGCCGATTGAACCCCAACATGAAAGAAGTGGTTCGTGCAGAGGTATTAAAATTGCTTGATGCAGGTATTATTTACCCTATATCTGATAGTAGTTGGGTGAGTCCTACACAGGTTGTGCCAAAGAAAGGAGGGATGACTGTTGTAAAAAATGAAAATAATGAGTTAGTCCCGACAAGAACTGTTACAGGATGGAGAGTCTGCATAGATTACAGGAAATTGAATTCTGCAACCAGAAAAGATCACTTCCCCCTGCCTTTTATTGATCAGATGCTAGAAAGACTTGTTGGGCATGCTTATTACTATTTTCTAGATGGATACTCAGGGTATAATCAAATCCCTATCGCGCCTGAATACCAAGAAAAAACGACCTTCACATGTCCATTTGGCACTTTTGCCTATCGTCGTATGCCTTTTGGGTTATGTAATGCTCCTGCCACTTTTCAGCGTTGTATGATGAGCATTTTCTCTGACATGGTGGAGAGATTTATTGAGGTATTTATGGATGACTTCTCTATTTTTGGTTCATCTTTTGATTCTTGTTTGGATAATTTGGCATTGGTGTTGGCAAGATGTGAAGAAACCAATTTAGTTCTCAATTGGGAAAAATGCCATTTTATGGTACAAGAAGGGATTGTGTTGGGGCATAAAATTTCAGCTAGAGGTATTGAGGTTGACCATGCAAAAATTGAGACCATAGAAAAGTTGCCACCCCCTTCTACAGTGAAAGGAATTCGAAGCTTCTTGGGACATGCTGGGTTTTATCGTCGATTTATTCAGGATTTCTCAAAAATTACAAAGCCTCTTTGCAAATTGTTATTGAAGGATTCTGAATTTAACTTTAATTCAGAATGTTTGGAGGCATTTAATTTATTGAAGGAGAAGCTCACCACTGCACCAGTCATTATTGCACCTGATTGGGAATTACCATTCGAGATTATGTGTGATGCAAGTGATTATGCTATAGGAGCTGTTTTGGGTCAACGAAAGAATAAATTACTACATGTGATTCACTATGCAAGTCGTACATTGAATGATGCCCAACTGAATTATGCCACTACAGAAAAGGAATTGTTGGCAGTGGTATTCGCATTGGATAAATTTCGTTCTTACTTATTGGGTGCGAAGGTGATTGTGTATACGGATCATGTGGCTTTGAAATTTTTGCTTGCCAAGAAGGAAGCAAAACCAAGACTAATTCGATGGGTTCTATTGCTTCAAGAGTTTGATATTGAAATTCGAGATAAAAAAGGGTCTGAGAATGTGGTGGCCGACCACCTCTCTAGGCTAGTCCGTGAGGATGAAGTTATAGAAGATGTTGCACCCATCTTAGAGACATTCCCTGACGAGCAACTATTTTCCATCAATTCTGAAAAAGAATTCATCACTCCCTGGTATGCAGACTTTGTCAATTATTTAGCTTGTGGTATTCTTCCCCCTAATATGTCTTTTTATCAGAAAAAGAAATTCCTTTCATTGGTTAAACATTATTATTGGGATGATCCATATTTGTGGAAGCACGGTCCTAACCAAGTTATACGAAGATGTGTACCTGAGACAGAGATGGTTGACATATTACTGCATTGTCACACTTTGGCATGTGGAGGCCATTATGGTGCTTCCAAGACTGCGGCCAAGGTTCTACAATCTGGGTTTTTCTGGCCTACTCTATTTAAAGATGCTCAAGATTTTGTTGCGACGTGTGATCCCTGCCAACGTACTGGAAATATCTCTAGTCGAAACCAAATGCCCTTGAATAATATTTTGGAGGTGGAATTGTTTGATGTTTGGGGTATTGACTTCATGGGTCCGTTTCCGGCATCGTATGGGAATTTGTATATTTTGGTTGCAGTGGATTATGTATCGAAATGGGTCGAAGCGGCTGCCTTACCCACTAATGACGCCAAGGTTGTGGTTAGATTTCTACGAAAGAATATTTTCACAAGGTTTGGGGTCCCTCGTGCAATTATTAGTGATGGAGGTACGCATTTTTGCAATCGTCAATTTAATTCTCTTCTTGCAAAATATGGCGTTACCCACAAAGTGTCCACTCCCTACCATCCGCAAACTAGTGGGCAAGTTGAAGTTTCGAATAGGGAATTAAAGAAAATCTTGGAAAAGACGGTGAATGCCTCTAGGAAAGATTGGTCATTGAAATTGGATGATGCACTATGGGCTTATAGGACGGCATTCAAAACACCAATTGGGATGTCACCATATAGACTTGTTTTTGGGAAAGCATGCCACCTTCCAGTGGAATTGGAGCATAAAGCATTTTGGGCTATTAAAACGCTCAATTTTGACATGAGTTCGGCGGGTGAGAAAAGGAAGTTACAATTGAATGAGTTAGAGGAACTTCGGAATGAATCATATGAGCATGCGAAAATTTACAAAGACCGTACAAAGAAGTGGCATGACAAGCACATCTTGAAGAAGGAATTTTATGTGGGTCAAAGCGTTCTCCTCTACAACTCACGGTTGAAACTTTTTCCTGGTAAACTTCGCTCTCGTTGGTCTGGGCCATTCACGGTGTTAACAGTGTATCCTTATGGGACAGTTGAAATCAAGAATGATCGTGATGGTACAACGTTCAAAGTTAATGGCCATCGACTCAAACCATATGTGGCCACCGCATTCCTTGATGAGGAGACCACTGTCCTCCTCGATGATCCCAAGTAAATGCATCCAAAAGTCGGGCTATTGACTCTAAACTAAGCGCTTGTTGGGAGGCAACCCAACTAGGTACCTTCGTTCCTTATCTTTTTAATTTTTCGTTTGTGTGCTTCTCACGTTCATTACTTTTACTCTTCTCTGTCCTTACTTTTATTTTCATTTTAAACATTGAGGACAATGTTTGGTTTAGGTTTGAGGTGGGTAACATTCGTTTTATTTTAATTTTTTTCGTTTTTAGTCTTTTTCGAGTCATGCAAAACATTGGTGTTTATGTTTCGATAATACTGTTTTCATCTGTAATGGATTTGAAGATTTGGCCCTCGAAGCCTTCTTTAGTTTTTTGTGCTGAATCCATCCATATAAGGCTCGTAATTTTCTGACTTTTCCTTTGGAAGTTACAGCTATTTTTATGAACAGGGGTCTGGAACTGGAATTTTTCTGCGATTCAGTACTGTTTCTGTTTTCAACATCAGTTTTCATGAAGTTCTAGTCTGTTTTCTGGTATTTTGTCTAAAGAGAAGTCATGCGTTTGTTTGTCTATTTTCTGAGCATATAAGGCTTGTTAAAATCCATGCAATACTTTAAGAGATAATTGTTGAAAACTGATCTGAGGTCGAAATTGAAAAGAAGCAGTTTTTGTGAAATATAAATTCTAGTTAAAGCTATCACTTTTCCTTGCTAATAGAGATGTATATGTCATGTTTTGATCATGAATGCTTTACTAACGTGTTGCCATGAAGGGTTATTGCATTATAATCTTTGCACTTCACAATACCATACTCGTAATATTTTGGTGGAAAAGGTTGCTATGCTCGAATGACTATGGAATATTAGTGGAGACTACCTTTGTGAGATAAATGAGCCAAAAGCCATTCTTTGAGAGGGGTTTTATTGTTTCTACTCTTAAACACTCTTCGATTTTGTTCTTAATTAGATTGCTCTCATTAGATTTGTATTGGATACTAAAGAATTTTCTTATTTTTGTAGGTACGTCGCTTCCAAGTTGGATGGACCATGAGAGATGATGTTAGGCTATGCACGTTTTCACCCTCTAAAAGACCTGTCATCCTACCCTTTTGTGTGCGTCATTAGCCCCTTTGTAACCAAACACTTAACCTTTCTTTCACCACCCTTATTATCTATGACCTATACAACCCGTTTCTAAGCCATACCTTATAGCTTAGGATGTGCCAAAGTGATGAAAATATGAAGGTTGAGCTCTACACCAAAGAATTGGCGTGTACCGAGCTGTTTGTGCAAAATTGCAGAAAAAAAAAAAGAAAAGAAAAGAGAATATTGAAGAAAAGAAAAAAAAAAGTATTTTGCAATTCAAAAGAAATAAAAGTTCAAAATCACTCCAAATGGAGTAGGAAATATGCACAATTCCTGGACGCTGAATACTACAAAATGTCAAAAGGAGCTGACCGTGAATAATGCTTTGGTATGTCCTAAGTTTTTGTTATTCATTTCCTTTCTTTCATACCCCAAGCCTAGCCTTTCATTACAACCTGAGTAGAAGACCTAACTGATCTTTTGGGAAATCTTGCTTGGAGGTGAGGTATGTACTCTAGTTCTTAGTATTCGATTCTTTTCATGAGACATTATTTTCAGAAATTTCCATTCTTCAAGCTAAGCATATGTGTTAATATTTGATTTCCATTACATAACTTCATACACATATGTGACATTTGAGTGTAAGCCTAGGATTCTGAGAGAAAATAGAGTGATATCCGGTGAGGATAGAGTTGAGGCGAAATAATTCCATGGAATTCGAGTATGGTTATCTTTAAGCTTGGATGTTATGACTTTTGGTATTACACGTTACACCATGATGCAATTTACTCAAAGTGGCATAGCTTTAGTGATGCAAATGTGATTGGCATGCATTGGTTTTTATTAGCTTGTTTAAAGTGGTGCCTTTAACGACTTTGTTTTGCAGTTAAACGTTTGTGGGTATCGTGACTGGTAAACCCTCAGGAGACACAACTCCTCCTACTAGGGACACCTAGAGGTTTAACGGCTTGTGGCACATGCTAAGTGTCATCGAGTTTACCTGCGAAAGTGGTTTAGTTAGTTTTTCGTTTTGTTTTTGTTTTTGTTTCTAATTTTGCTTGAGGACTAGCAAAAGATAGGTTTGAGGTAGTTTGATAAGTGTATTATTTCCTATATTTTTATACCTCTTTTATTTGGTTTTTGTAGGGAAAGTTAATTAAAAAGAGCATTATTACCTTACTTTCCTTATTTTCAGCGATTCTGCGCTCTTGGAAGGATTTCAACTGAAAATTGACTTTTTGAATGAATTTTAGTGCAAGGCCAATTGGAGAAGAAAGCTAAGACATTGAAGATCATTGTGTCAAAGTTTCATAATTTTCTGCCAAGCCAAATGCTCCAGACTTGCAAGTCAAGACAGCCTAAGTTGAAATCCCGTCAGAATTGCACTGCTGTGGAAGATTGAAGATTTGAAGACCTTTCCGATTTTTCCTCGTGGCGTGTAATATATGCTTGGAAAGCTTAGATATAAAGCTACGTTTCTGATATTTTTCCAGAATTTTCTAGGAAGTGGAACGACCCCAAAACGTGAGTGCAACTTGGCTGACGTGTTTCCAAGTCAAAGAAGGATTCTTTCCTAATTTGTTTCCTTAATTGTTTGGGATTTTGTTTTGCTTTAGGAGAGTTTTTCCAAACCTTTTAAGAGTAGGGTTTAGTTGTTTTACACTATATAAGATCACCCTAAGGGATCATCTTTTGGACCATCATCCTCCCACATACCATACTTTACCACCAACTTTCATACACCCAGAGAAACATCAGAAGATTTGCTGCTGCACTACTTGAGGAGCTTTCGAAGGTGTTCCTGTGGAAACTCCGAAGATCAAGTCCATCAGCCAAATCGGTTTTACGACAACAATTCTCTTGTTTATATTTTCTTTTGTCATGAACTAATTTCCCTTGCTAGGGCTACGATGTAGCCTAACCATGAATACTTAATTTTTATAGTTATATTAATTTCTTATTATTATCCCATGTTGAGTATTTGTTACTGTTCTTAATGATTTAAATATCTAGCTAATATTTAATTGATGATCCAAGTGGAGACCGAGAGGAGATGTTTGGTGTTTGCTTCTTGTAACAAATACCATGACTTGAATGAGTGCCCGAGAGGGACTAACATGACTCATGCAGTTTTCTTGCAGGTTCTCATAGAACTTAATGGGTTCTTGATTTTCTAAATCTATTGCTCGAGAGAGAATGGGTTGTTAATTAAGAATACTTTTGGTTGAGCCCGAGAGGGGATATCGAATGAATTAGGAGAAACCAACTGTCAACATGGATAGTAATTAGGGTTAATTGGCTATAAGAATTAAGTGGAATTGGTTATGGTGAAATCGGATGCTCTAGTGTCTCATCATCTTAATTTTCTATAATTAATTAAATTGCTATTTTTCATAATTGTTTTAGGTTACTTAAATCAATCAATCTTCTTAATCAATTGTTCAGATAAACTTTTGAATTAATCATAATTGGTAATTAATAGGAAATTACAGTCTTCGTGGGAACGATACTCTACATATTTCTATATTACTTGTGCGAATTGTGCGCTTGCAATAATTTCACAACAACTCACCACATGATTCTTCCCACCATATGATGATGATGCCCAAGTTTTGGGCTCGATCGGAAATCAATAGGTGTATGAAATTGGACAATTGAAGTTCAAAGGCAGTTTGTTCCAAATTGGAGTGGTTAGTGTATTCCGTAGTTCTAGCAATTGGATTTCACTCAAAACTCACCACATGACTCTTCCCACCATATGATGATGATGCCCAAGTTTTGGGCTCGATCAGAAATCAATAGGTGTACGAAATTGGACAATTCAAGTTCAAAGGCAGTTTGTTCCAAATTGGAGTGGTTAGTGTATTCTGTAGTTCTAGCGATTGGATTTCACCCAAAACTCTCCACATGACTCCTTCCACCATATTATAATGATGCCCAAGTTTTGGGCTCGATCGGAAATCAATAGGTGTACGAATTTGGACAGTTCAAGTTCAACGGCAGTTCGTGCTTTATTGGAGTTTTGGTGTATTCCGTAGTTCCAGCGATTGGATTTCACTCAAAACCCATGAACTGACTCTTCCCACCATATTATGTTGATGCCCAAGTTTTGGGCTCGATCGGAAATCAATAGGTGTACGAAATTGGACAATTCAAGTTCAAAGGCAGTTCGTGCCTTATTGGAGTGGTTGGTGTATTCCGTAGTTCTAGCGATTGGATTTCACTCAAAACTCACCAAAAGACTCCTCCCAACATATTATGATGATGCCCAAGTTTTGGGCTCAATCGGAAATCAATAGGTGTACGAAATTGGACACTTCAAGTTCAAAGGCAGTTTGTTCCGAATTGGAGTGGTTGGTGTATTCCGTAGTTCTAGCGATTGGATTTCCCCCAAAACTCATCACATGACTCCTCCAACCATATTATGATGATGCCCAAGTTTTGGGCTCGATCGGAAATCAATAGGTGTACGAAATTGGACACTTCAAGTTGAAAGGCAGTTCGTGCCTTATTGGAGTAGTTGGTACATTTCGTAGTTCTAGCGATTGGATTTCACTCAAAACTCACCAAATGACTCCTCCCAACATATTATGATGATTCCCAAGTTTTGGGCTCGATCGGAAATCAATAGGTGTACGAAATTGGACACTTCAAGTTCTAAGGCAGTTTGTTCCGAATTGGAGTGGTTGATGTATTCCGTAGTTCTAGCGATTGGATTTCACTCAAAACTCACCACATGACTCTCACACCATATGATGATGATGCCCAAGTTTTGGGCTCGATCGGAAATCAATAGGTGTACGAAATTGGACATTTCAAGTTCAAAGGCAGTTTTTCCGAATTGGAGTGGTTGGTGTATTCCGTAGTTCTAGCGATTGGATTTCAGTCAAAACTCACCAAATGACTCCTCCAAACATATTATGATGATACCCAAGTTTTGGGCTCAATCGGAAATCAATAGGTGTACGAAATTGGATACTTCAAGTTCAAAGGCAGTTCGTGCCTTATTGGAGTGGTTGGTACATTTCGTAGTTCTAGGGATTGGATTTCACTCAAAACTCAACAAATGACTTCTCCCAACATATTATGATGATTCCCAAGTTTTGGGCTCGATCGGAAATCAATAGGTGTACGAAATTGGACACTTCAAGTTCGAAGGCAGTTTGTTCCGAATTGGAGTGGTTGTTGTATTCCGTAGTTCTAGCGATTGGATTGCACTCAAAACTCACCACATGACTCCTCCCACCATGTTGGGACGATGCCCAAGTTTTGGGCTCGATCGGAAATCAATAGGTGTACGAAATTGGACAATCCAACTTCAAAGGCAGTTTGTGCCTTATTGGAGTGGTTGGTGTATTTCGTAGTTCAAGCGACTGGATTTCACTCAAAACTCACCAAATGACTCCTCCGAACATATTATGATGATGCCCAAGTTTTGGGCTCGATCGGAAATCAATAGGTGTACGAAATTGGACACTTCAAGTTCACAGGCAGTTTGTTCCGAATTGGAGTGGTTGGTGTATTCCGTAGTTCTAGCGATTGGATTTCACTTAAAACTCACCACATGACTCCTCCCACCATACTATGATGATGCCCAAGTTTTGGGCTCGATCGGAAATAAATAGGTGTACGAAATTGGACAATTCAAGTTCAAAGGCAGTTTGCGCCTTATTGGAGTGGTTGGTACATTTCGTAGTTTTAGCGATTGGATTTCACTCAAAACTCACCAACTGACTCCTCCCACCATATTATGATGATGCCCAGGTTTTGGGCTCGATCGGAAATCAATAGGTGTACGAAATTGGACACTTCAAGTTCAAAGGCAGCTTGTTTCGAATTGGAGTGGTTGGTGTATTCCGTAGTTCTAGCGATTGGATTTCACTCAAAACTCACCAAATGACTCCTCCCACCATATTATGATGATGGCCAACTTCTGAGCTCGATCGGAAATCAATAGGTGTACGAAATTGGACAATTCAAGTTCAAAGGCAGTTCGTGCTTTATTATAGTGTTTTGTGTATTCCGTAGTTCTAGCAATTGGATTTCACTCAAAACTCATCAAATGACTCCTCGCCCCATATTATGATGATGCCCAAGTTTTGGGCTCGATCGGAAATCAATAGGTGTACGAAATTGGACACTTCAAGTTCACAGGCAGTTTGTTCCGAATTGGAGTGGTTGGTGTATTCCGTAGTTCTAGCGATTGGATTTCACTCAAAACTCACCACATGACTCCTCCCACCATACTATGATGATGCCCAAGTTTTGGGCTAGATCGGAAATAAATAGGTGTACGAAATTGGACAATTCAAGTTCAAAGGCAGTTTGCGCCTTATTGGAGTGGTTGGTACATTTCGTAGTTCTAGCGATTGGATTTCACTCAAAACTCACCAACTGACTCCTCCCACCATATTATGATGATGCCCAGGTTTTGGGCTCGATCGGAAATCAATAGGTGTACGAAATTGGACACTTCAAGTTCAAAGGCAGCTTGTTTCGAATTGGAGTGGTTGGTGTATTCCGTAGTTCTAGCAATTGGATTTCACTCAAAACTTACCAAATGACTCCTCCCAACATATTATGATGATGCCCAAGTTTTGGGCTCAATCGGAAATCAATAGGTGTACGAAATTGGATACTTCAAGTTCAAAGGCAGTTCGTGCCTTATTGGAGTGGTTGGTACATTTCGTAGTTCTAGGGATTGGATTTCACTCAAAACTCAACAAATGACTCCTCCCAACATATTATGATGATGCCCAAGTTTTTGGCTCAATCGGAAATCAATAGGTGTACGAAATTGGACAATTCAAGTTCAAAGGCAGTTCGTGCCATATTGGAGTGGTTGGTACATTTCATAGTTCTTGCGTTTGGATTTCACTCAAAACTTACCAAATGACTCCTCCCAACATATTATGATGATGCCCAAGTTTTTGGCTCAATCGGAAATCAATAGGTGTACGAAATTGGACAATTCAAGTTCAAAGGCAGTTCGTGCCTTATTGGAGTGGTTGGTGTATTCCGTAGTTCTAGCAATTGGATTTCACTCAAAACTTACCAAATGACTCCTCCCAACATATTATGATGATGCCCAAGTTTTTGGCTCAATCGGAAATCAATAGGTGTACAAAATTGGACACTTCAAGTTCAAAGGCAGTTTGTTCCGAATTGGAGTGGTTGGTGTATTCCGTAGTTCTAGCGATTGGATTTCCCCCAAAACTCACCACATGACTCCTCCAACCATATTGTGATGATGCCCAAGTTTTGTGCTCGATCGAAAATCAATAGGTGTACGAAATTGGACACTTCAAGTTCAAAGGCAGTTCGTGCCATATTGGAGTGGTTGGTACATTTCATAGTTCTTGCGTTTGGATTTCACTCAAAACTCACCAAATGACTCCTCCCAACATATTATGATGATTCCCAAGTTTTGGGCTCGATCGGAAATCAATAGGTGTACGAAATTGGACACTTGGAGTGGTTGATGTATTCCGTAGTTCTAGCGATTGGATTTCACTAAAAACTCACCACATGACTCTCACACCATATTATGATGATGCCCAAGTTTTGGGCTCGATCGGAAATCAATAGGTGTACGAAATTGGACAATTCAAGTTCAGAGGCAGTTCGTGCCTTATTGGACTGGTTGGTACATTTCGTAGTTCTAGGGATTGGATTTCACTCAAAACTCACCAAATGACTCCTCCCAACATATTATGATGATTCCCAAGTTTTGGGCTCGATCGGAAATCAATAGGTGTACGAAATTGGACACTTCAAGTTCAAACGCAGTTTGTTCCGAATTGGAGTGGTTGGTGTATTCTGTGGTTCTAGCGATCGGATTTCACTCAAAACTCACCACATGACTCTTCCCACCATATGATGATGATGCCCAAGCTTTGGGCTCGATCATAAATCAATAGGTGTATGAAATTGGACAATTCAAGTTCAAAGGCAATTTGTTCCACATTGGAGTGGTTAGTGTATTCCGTAGTTCTAGCAATTGGATTTCACCCAAAACTCTCCACATGACTCCTTCCAACATATTATGATGATTCCCAAGTTTTGGGCTCGATCGGAAATCAATAGGTGTACAAAATTGGACAATTCAAGTTCAAAGGAAGTTCGTGCCTTATTAGAGTGGTTGGTACATTTTGTAGTTCTAGCGATTGGATTTCACTCAAAACTCACCAAATGACTCCTCCCAACATATTATGATGATTCCCAAGTTTTGGGCTCGATCGGAAATCAATAGGTGTACGAAATTGGACACTTCAAGTTCAAAGGCAGTTTGTTCCAAATTGGAGTGGTTAGTGTATTCCGTAGTTCTAGCGATTGGATTTCACCCAAAACTCTCCACATGACCCCTTCCACCATCTTATGATGATGCCCAAGTTTTGGGCTCGATCGGAAATCAATAGGTGTACGAAATTGGACACTTCAAGTTCAAAGGCAGTTTGTTCCAAATTGGAGTGGTTAGTGTATTCCGTAGTTCTAGCGATTGGATTTCACCCAAAACTCTCCACATGACTCCTTCCACCATCTTATGATGATGCCCAAGTTTTGGGCTCGATCGGAAATCAATAGGTGTACGAAATTGGACACTTCAAGTTCAAAGGCAGTTTGTTCCGAATTGGAGTGGTTGGTGTATTCCGTAGTTCTAGCGATTGGATTTCACTCAAAACTCACCACATGACTCCACCAACCATATTATGATGATGCCAAAGTTTTGGGCTCGATCGGAAATGAATAGGAGTATGAAATTGGACACTTAAAGTTCAAAGCCAGTTCGTGCTTTATTGAAGTGGTTGGTGTATTCCGTAGTTCAAGCGATTGCCTTTCCGTCAAAACTCACCACATGACTCCTCCCACCATATTATGATGATGTCCAAGTTTTGGGCTCGATCGGAAATCAATAGGTGTACGAAATTGGACACTTCAAGTTCAAAGGCAGTTTGTTCCGAATTGGAGTGGTTGGTGTATTCCGTAGTTCTAGCGATTGGATTTCACTCAAAACTCACCACATGACTCCTCCAACCATATTATGATGATGCCAAAGTTTTGGGCTCGATCGGAAATCAATAGGTGTACAAAATTGGACAATTCAAGTTCAAAGGAAGTTCGTGCCTTATTAGAGTGGTTGGTACATTTTGTAGTTCTAGCGATTGGATTTGACACAAAACTCATGAAATGACTCCTCCCACCATATTATGATGATGCCCAAGTTTTGGGCTTGCTCGGAAATCAATAGGTGTACGAAATTGGACAGTTCAAGTTCAAAGGCAGTTCGTGCGTTATTGGAGTGGTTGGTACATTTCATAGTTCTAGCGATTGGATTTCACTCAAAACTCACCAAATGACTCCTCCCAACATATTATGATGATGCCCAAGTTTTTGGCTCAATCGGAAATCAATAGGTGTACGAAATTGGACAATTCAAGTTCAAAGGCAATTCGGGCCTTACTGGAGTGGTTGGTGTATTCCGTAGTTCTAGCAATTGGATTTTACTCAAAACTCACCAAATGACTCCTCCCAACATATTATGATGATGCCCAAGTTTTTGGCTCAATCGGAAATCAATAGGTGTACGAAATTGGACACTTCAAGTTCAAAGGCAGTTTGTTCCGAATTGGAGTGGTTGGTGTATTCCGTAGTTCTAGCGATTGGATTTCCCCCAAAACTCACCACATGACTCCTCCAACCATATTATGATGATGCCCAAGTTTTGGGCTCGATCGAAAATCAATAGGTGTACGAAATTGGACACTTCAAGTGCAAAGGCAGTTCGTGCCTTATTGGAGTGGTTGGTACATTTCATTGTTCTAGCGATTGGATTTCACTCAAAACTCACCAAATGACTCCTCCCAACATATTATGATGATTCCCATGTTTTGGGATCGATCGGAAATCAATAGGTGTACGAAATTGGACACTTCAAGTTCTAAGGCAGTTTGTTCCGAATTGGAGTGGTTGATGTATTCCGTAGTTCTAACGATTGGATTTCACTCAAAACTCACCACATGACTCTCACACCATATTATGATGATGCCCAAGTTTTGGGCTCGATCGGAAATCAATAGGTGTACGAAATTGGACAATTCAAGTTCAGAGGCAGTTCGTGCCTTATTGGACTGGTTGGTACATTTCGTAGTTCTAGGGATTGGATTTCACTCAAAACTCACCAAATGACTCCTCCCAACATATTATGATGATTCCCAAGTTTTGGGCTCGATCGAAAATCAATAGGTGTACGAAGTTGGACACTTCAAGTTCAAATTAAGTTTGTTCCGAATTGGGGTGGTTGGTGTATTCCGTAGTTCTAGAGATTGGATTTCACACAAAACTGAACACATGACTCCTCCCACCATATGATGATGATGCCCAAGTTTTGGGCTCGATCGGAAATCAATAGGTGTACGAAATTGGACACTTCAAGTTATATGGCAGTTTGTTCCAAATTGGAGTGGTTAGTGTATTCCGTAGTTCTAGCGATTTTATTTCACCCAAAACTCTCAACATGACTACTTCCACCATCTTATGATGATGCCCAAGTTTTGGGCTCGATCGGAAATCAATAGGTGTACGAAATTGGACACTTAAAGTTCAAAGGCAGTTTGTTCCGAATTGGAGTGGTTGGTGTATTCCGTAGTTCTCGCGATTGAATTTCTCCCAAACCTCACCACATGACTCCTCCCGCCATACTATGATGATGCCCAAGTTTTGGGCTCGATCGGAAATCAATAGGTGTACTTAATTGGACAATTCAAGTTCAAAGGCAGTTCGTGCCTTATTGGAGTGGTTGGTACATTTCGTAGTTCTAGCGATTGGATTTCACTCAAAACTCACCTAATGACTCCTCCCAACATATTATGATGATTCCCAAGTTTTGGGCTCGATCGGAAATCAGTAGGTGTACGAAATTGGACACTTCAACTTCAAAGGCAGTTCGTGCCTTATTGGAGTGATTGGTACATTTCGTAGTTCTAGCGATTGGATTTCACTCAAAACTCTTCAAATTACTCCTCCCACCATATTACGCTGATGCAAAAGTTTTGGGTACGATCGGAAATCAATAGGTGTACGAAATTGGACAATTCAAATTCAAAGGCAGTTCGTGCCTTACTGGAGTGGTTGGTATATTTTGTAGTTCTAGCGATTGGATTTCACTCAAAACCCACCAAATGACTCCTCCCAACGTATTATGATGATTCCCAAGTTTTGTGCTTGATCGGAAATCAATAGGTGTACGAAATTGGACATTTCAAGTTCAAAGGCAGTTTGTTCCGAATTGGAGTGGTTGGCGTATTCTGTAGTTCTAGCAATTGGATTTCACTCAAAACTCACCACATGACTCCTCCCACCATGCTATGTTGTTGCCCAAGTTTTGGGCTCGATCGGAAATCAGTAGGTGTACGAAGTTGGACAATTCAAGTTCAAAGGAAGTTCGTGCCTTATTGGAGTGGTTGGTACATTTTGTAGTTCTAGCGATTGGATTTCACTAAAAACTCTTCAAATTACTCCTCCCACCATATTACGCTGATGCCCAGGTTTTGGGAACGATCGGAAATCAATAGGTGTACGAAATTGGACAATTCAAATTCAAAGGCAGTTCGTGCCTTATTGGAGTGCTTGGTATATTCCGTAGTTCTAGCGATTGGATTTCACTCAAAACCCACCAAATGACTCCTCCCAACGTATTATGATGATTCCCAAGTTTTGTGCTCGATCGGAAATCAATAGGTGTACGAAATTGGACACTTCAAGTTCAAAGGCAGTTTGTTCCGATTTGGAGTGGTTGGTGTATTCCGTAGTTCTAGAGATTGGATTTCACTCAAAACTCACCACATGACTCCTCCCAACATATTATGATGATTCCCAAGTTTTGGGCTCGATCGGAAATCAATAGGTGCACGAAATTGGACACTTCAAGTTCAAAGGCAGTTTGTTCCAAATTGGAGTGGTTAGTGTATTCCTTAGTTCTAGCGATTGGATTTCTCCCAAAACTCTCCAAATGACTACTCCCACCATATTATGATGATGCACAAGTTTTGGGCTCGATCGGAAATCAATAGGTGTACGAAATTGGACATTTCAAGTTCAAAGGCAGTTTGTTCCGAATTGGAGTGGTTGGTTTATTCTATAGTTCTAGCAATTAGATTTCACTCAAAACTCACCACATAACTCCTCCCACCATGCTATGTTGTTGCCCAAGTTTTGGGCTCGATTGGAAATCAATAGGTGTACGAAATTGGACACTTCAAGTTCAAAGGCAGTTTGTTCCGAATTGGAGTGGTTATTGTATTCTGTAGTTCCGGCGATTTGATTTCACTCAAAACTCACCACATGACTCCTCCCACCATATTATGACGAAGCCCAAGTTTTGGGCTCGATCGGAAATCAATAGGTGTACGAAATTGGACAATTCAAGTTCAAAGGCAGTTCGTGCCTTATTGGAGTGGTTGGTGTATGTCGTCATTCAAGCGATTGGATTTCACTCAAAACTCACCAAATGACTCCTCCCAACATATTATGACGATGCCCAAGTTTTGGGCTCGAACGAAAATCAATAGGTGTACGAAATTGGACACTTCAAGTTCAAAGGCAGTTTGTTCCGAATTGGAGTGGTTGGTGTATTCCGTAGTTCTAGCGATTGGATTTCACTCAAAACTCACCACATGACACCTCCCACCATATTCTGATGATGTCCAAGTTTTGGGCTCGATCGGAAATCAATAGGTTTACGAAATTAGACAATTCAAGTTCCAAGGCAGTTCGTTCCTTATTGGGGTGCTTGGTGTATTTCGTAGTTCTAGCGATTGGATTTCTCTCAAAACTTATCAAATGACTCCTCCCGACATATTATGATGATTCCCAAGTTTTGGGCTCGATCGGAAATCAATAGATGTACGAAATTGGACACTTCAAGTTCAAAGGCAGTTTGTTCCGAATTGGAGTGGTTGGTGTATTCCGTAGTTCTAGCGATTGGATTTCACTCAAAACTCACCAAATGACTCCTCCAACCATACTATGATGGTGCCCAAGTTTTGGGCTCGATCGGAAATCAGTAGGTGTACGAAATTGGACAATTCAAGTTCAAAGGCAGTTCGTGGCTTATTGGAGTGGTTGGTACATTTCGTAGTTCTAGCGATTGGATTTCACTCAGAACTCACCAAATGACTCCTCCCAACATATTATGATGATTCCCAAGTTTTGGGCTCGATCGGAAATCAATAGGTGTACGAAATTGGACACTTCAAGTTCAAAGGCAATTTGTTCCGAATTGAAGTGGTTATTTTATTCCATAGCTCTAGCGATTCGATTTCACTCAAAACTCACCACATTACTCCTCCCACCATATTATGATGATGCCCAAGTTTTGGGCTCGATCGGAAATCAATAGGTGTACGAAATTGGACACTTCAAGTTCAAAGGCAGTTTGTTCCGAATTGGAGTGGTCAGTGTATTCCATAGTTCTAGCGTTTGGATTTCACTCCAAACTCTCCACATGACTCCTCCCACCATATTATGATGATGCCCAGGTTTAGGGCTCGATTGGAAATCAATAGGTGTACGAAATTGGACACTTCAAGTTCAAAGGCAATTTGTTCCGAATTGGAGTGGTTATTGTATTCCGTAGTTCCGGCGATTTAATTGCACTCAAAACTCACCACATGACTCCTCCCACCATATTATGACGAAGCCCAAGTTTTGGGCTCGATCGGAAATCAATAGGTGTACGAAATTGGACAATTCAAGTTCAAAGGCAGTTCGTGCCTTATTGGAGTAGTTGGTGTATGTCGTCGTTCTAGCGATTGGATTTCACTCAAAACTCACCAAATGACTCTTGCCAACAAATTATGACGATGCCCAAGTTTTGGGCTCTATCGGAAATCAATAGGTGTACGAAATTGGACAATTCAAGTTCAAAGGCAGTTTGTTCCGAATTGGAGTGGTTGGTGTATTCCGTAGTTATAGCGATTGGATTTCACTCAAAACTCACCACATGACTCCTCCCTCCATATTCTGATCTCGATCGGAAATCAATAGGTGTACGAAATTGGACTCTTGAAGTTCAAAGGCAGTTTGTTCCGAATTGGAGTGGTTATTGGTTTCCGTAGGTCTAGCGATTCGATTTCACTCAAAACTCACCAAATGACTTCTGCCAACATATTATGACGATGCCCAAGTTCTGGGCGTCATCGGAAATCAATAGGTGTACGAAAATGGACACTTCAAGTTCATAGGCAGTTTGTTCCAAATTGGAGTGGTCAGTGTATTCCATAATTCTTGCGTTTGGATTTCACTGAAAACACACCAAATGACTCCTCCCAACATATTATGACGATGCCCAAGTTTTGGGCTCGATCGGAAATCAGTAGGTGTACGCAATTGGATACTTCAAGTTCAATGGCAGTTTCTTCCGAATTGGAGTGGTTGGTGTATTCCGTAGTTCTAGCGATTGGATTTCAGTCAAAACTCACCTCATGACTCCTCCCACCATATTATGATGATGCCCAAGTTTTGGGCTCGATCGGAAATCAATAGGTGTACGAAATTGGACAATTGAAGTTCAAATGCAGTTCGTGCCTTATTGGAGTGGCTGGTACATTTCGTAGTTGTCGCGATTGGATTTCACTCGAACTCACCTCATGACTCCTCCCACCATATTATGATGATGCCGAAGTTTTGGGCTCGATCGGAAATCCATAGGCGTACGAAATTGGACAATTCAAGTTCAAAGGCAGTTCGTGCCTTATTGGGGTGGTTGGTGTATTTTGTAGTTCTAGCGATTGGATTTCACTGAAAACTCACCAAATGACTCCTCCCACCACATTATGATCATGCCCAAGTTTTGGGCTCGATCGGAAATCAATAGGTGTACGAAATTGGACACTTCACGTTCAAACGCAGTTTGTTCCTAATTGGAGTGGTTTTTGTATTCCGTAGTTCTAGCGATTGGATTTCACTCAAAACTCCCCACATGACTCCTCCCACCATATTATGATGTTGCCCAGGTTTAGGGCTCGATCGGAAATCAATAGGTGTACGAAATTGGACACTTCAAGTTCGAAGGCAGTTTGTTCCGTATTGGAGTGGTTGCTGTATTCCGTAGTTCTAGCGATTGGATTTCACTCAAAACTCTCCACATGACTCCTCCCACCATATTATAATAATGCGCAAGTTTTGGGCTCGATTGGAATTCAATAGGTGTACGAAATTGGACACTTCAAGTTCAAAGGCATTTTGTTCCAAATTGGAGTGGTTTTCGTGTTCCGTAGTTCTAGCGATTGGATTTCACTCAAAACTCCCCTCATGACTCCTCCCACCATATTATGATGATGCCTAGGTTTTGGGCTCGATCGGAAATCAATAGGTGTACGAAATTGGATGCTTCAAGTTCAAAGGCAGTTTGTTCTGAATTGGAGTGGTTGGTTTATTCCGTAGTTCTAGCGATTGGATTTCATTCAAACTCACCAAATGACTCCTCCCACCATATTATGATGATGCCCAAGTTTTGCGTTCGATCGGAAATCAATAGGTGTACGAAATTGGACAATTCAAGTTCAAAGGCAGTTCATGCCTTATTGGAGTGATTGGTGTATTTCGTAGTTCTAGCGATTGGATTTCACTCAAAACTCACCAAATGACTCCTCCCAATATATTATGATGATGCCCAAGTTTTGGGCTCGATCGGAAATCAATAGGTGTACGAAATTGGAAAATTCAAGTTCAAAGGAAGTTCGTGCCTTATTGGAGTGGTTGGTGTATTCCGTAGTTCTAGGGTTTGGATTTCACTCAAAAAAAAACCAAATGACCTATCCCACCATATTATGATGATGCCCAAGTTTTGGGCTCGATCGGAAATCAATAGGTGTACGAAATTGGTCAATTCAAGTTCGAAGGCATGTCTTGCCTTATTGGAGTGGTTGGTGTATTTCGTAGTTCTAGTCATTAGATTTCACTCAAAACTCACCAAATGATTCCTCCCAACATATTATGATGATGCCCAAGTTTTGTGCTCGATCGGAAATCAATAGGTGTACGAAATTGGAAAATTCAAGTTCAGAAGGAGTTCGTGCCATACTGGAGTGGTTGGTGTATTCTGTAGTTCTAGCGATTGGATTTCACTCAAAACTCTCCACAAGACTCCTCCCACCATATTATGATGATGCCCAAGTTTTGGGCTCGATCGAAAATCAATAAGTGTACGAAATTGGAAAATTCAATTTCAAAGGCAGTTCGTGCCATATTGGAGTGGTTCGTGTATTCCGTAGTTCTAGCGATTGGATTTCACTCAAAACTCTCCCCACGACTCCTCCCACCATATTATGATGATGCCCAAGTTTTGGGCTCGATCGGAAATCAATAGGTGTACGAAATTGGACACTTCAAGTTCAAAGGTAATTTGTTCAGAATTGGAGTGGTTGGTGTATTCCGTAGTTCTAGCGATTGGATTTCACTCAAAACTCACCAAATGACTCCTCCCACCATATTATGATGATGCCCAAGTTTTGGGCTCGATTGGAAATAAATAGGTGTACGAAATTGGACATTTCAAGTTCAAAGGCATTTTGTTCCGAATTGGAGTGGTTGGTGTATTCCGTAGTTCTAGCGATTGGATTTCACAGAAAACTCCCCACATGACTCCTCCCACCATATTATGATGATGCCCAAGTTTTGGGCTCAATCGGAAATAAATAGGTGTGCGAAATTGGACACTTCAAGTTCAAAGGCATTTAGTTCCGAATTGGAGTGGTTAGTGTATTCCGTAGTTCTAGCGATTGGATTTCACTCAAACTCACCAAATGACTCCTCCCACCATATTATGATGATGCCCAAGTTTTGGGCTCGATCGGAAATCAATAGGTGTACGAAATTGGACACTTCAAGTTCAAAGGCAGTTTGTTTCTAATTGGAGTGGTTTTTGTATTCCGTAGTTATAGCGATTCGATTTCACTCAAAACTCCCCACATGACTCCTCCCACCATATTATGATGTTGCCCAGGTTTTGGGCTCGATCGGAAATCAATAGGTGTACGAAATTGGACACTTCAAGTTCAAAGGCAGTTTGTTCCGAATTGGAGTGGTTGGTGTATTCTGTAGTTCTAGCGATTGGATTTCACTCAAAACTCACCGAATGACTCCTCCCACCATATTATGATGATGCCCAAGTTTTGGGCTCGAACGGAAATCAATAGGTTTACGAAATTGGACAATTCAAGTTCTAAGGCAGTTCGTGTTTTATTGGAGTGGTTGGTGTGTTCCGTAGTTCTAGCGATTCGATTTCACTCAAAACCCACCAAACGACTCCTCCCACCATATTATGATGATGCCCAAGTTTTGGGCTCGATCGGAAATCAATAGGTGTACGAAATTGGACAATTCAAGTTCAAAGGCCGTTCGTGCCTTATTCGAGTGGTTGGTGTATTTCATAGTTCTAGCGATTGGATTTCCCTCAAAACTCACCAAATGACTCCTCCCAACATATTATGTTGATGCCCATGCTTTGGGCTCGATCGGAAATTAATCGGTGTACGAAATTGGACACTTCAAGTTCAAAGGCAGTTTGTTCCGAGTTGGAGTGGTTGGTGTATTTCATTGTTCTAGCGATTGAATTGCACTCAAAACACACCACATGACTCCACCCATCATAATATGGTGATGCCCAAGTTATGGGCTCGATCGGAAATCAATAGGTGTACGAAATTGGACAATTCTAGTTCAAAGGCAGTTCGTGCTTTATTGGAGTGGTTGGTGTGTTCCGTAGTTCTAGCGATTTGATTTCACTCAAAACTCACCAAGTAACACCTCCCACCATAATATGATGATGCCCAAGTTTTGGGCTCGATCGTAAATCAATAGGTGTACGAAATTTTACAATTCAAGTTCAAAGGAAGTTCGTGCCTTATTGGAGTGGTTGGTGTATTTCGTAGTTCTAGCGATTGGATTTACTCAAAACTCACCAAATGACTCCTCCCAACATATTATGATGATGCCTAAGTTTTGGGCTCAATCGAAAATCAATAGGTGGATGAAATTGGACAATTCAAGTTCAAAGGCAGTTCGTCCCTTATTTTAGTGGGTGGTGTATTTCGTAGTTCTAGCAATTGGATTTCACTCAAAACTCACCAAATGACTCCTCCCAACATATTATGACGATGCCCAAGCTTTGCGCTCGATCGGAAATCAATAGGTGTATGAAATTGGATACTTCAAGTTCAAAGGCAATTTGTTCCAAATTGGAGTGGTTGGTGTATTCCGTAGTTCTAGCAATTGAATTTCACTCAAAACTCACCAAATGACTCCTCCCACCATAATATGATGATGCCCTAGTTTTGGGCTCGATCAGAAATCAATAGGTGTATGAAATTGGACACTTTAAGTTTGAAGGCAGTTTGTTCCGAATTGGAGTGGTTGGTGTATTCCGTAGTTCTAGCGATTGAATTTCACTCAAAACTCCCCACATGACTCCTCCCACCATAATATGATGATGCCCAAGTTTTGGGCTCGATCGGAAATTAATAGGTGTACGAAATTGGACAATTCAAGTTCAAAGGCAGTTTGTCCCTTATTTTAGTGGTTGGTGTATTTCGTAGTTCTAGCGATTGGATTTCACTCAAAAGTCACCAAATGACTCCTCCCAACATATTCTATTGATGCCCAAGTTTTGGGCTCGATCAGAAATCAATAGTTGTACGAAATTGGACAATTCAAGTTCAAAGGCGGTTCGTGCCTTATTGGAATGGTTGGTGTATTTCGTAGTTCAAGTATTGGATTTGACTCAAAACTCAACAAATGACTCCTCCCAACATATTATGATGATGCCCAAGTTTTGGGCTCGATCGGAAATCAATAGGTGTACGAAATTGGACAATTCAAGTTCAAAGGCAGTTCGTGTTTTGTTGGAGTGGTTGGTGTGTTCCGTAGTTCTAGCGATTGGATTTCACTCAACTCACCAAACGAGTCGTCCCTCCATATTATGATGATTCCCAAGTTTTGGGCTCGATCGGAAATCAATAGGTGTACGAATTGGACACTTCAAGTTCAAAGGCAGTTTGTTCCGAATTGGAGTGGTTGGTGTATTCCATGGTTCTAGCGATTGAATTTCATTTAAAACTCACCACATGACTCCTCCCACCATATTATGATGATGCCTAAGTTTTGGGCTCAGTCGGAAATCAATAGGTGTACAAAATTGGACACTTCAAGTTCAAAGTCAGTTTCTTCCGAATTGGAGTGGTTGGTGTATTCCGAAGTTCTAGCGATTGGATTTCACTCAAAACTCACCACATGACTCCTCCCACCTTATTATGATGATGCCCAAGTTTTGGGCTCGATCGGAAATCAATAGGTGTACGAAATTGGACAATTCAAGTTCAAAGGCAGTTCGTCCATTATTTTAGTGGTTGGTGTATTTCGTAGTTCTAGCAATTGGATTTCACTCAAAACTCATGTTGTGAATTTTAGACAACCTGAAAAATGGAGATTATAACGATTAGTCTAAACACAAATTATACTCGCAAGTGCACAAGGTCAATCGTAATATAGTATGGCAGATACGAGGTCATTCCCACAAGGATTGAGTTCAACTTCCAATTAGTCTAACCTAATTTCCTTCACAGAATACTTTAACTACTCTAATTATATAGACAAGAAATTAAACACGTAGCATACTCACGTAAACACAAAAGGGGTTTTTGAAAGAATGATTTAATTAATAACGAAATTAAAAGACAAAATAAGTAGAAAATCACGAAACACAAGGATGAGAAATTCAAATTGATAAAAGCACTAGGACAATGAATTCACCACTAGTAATCCGATCTAGCCTCTTATTCACCTACCTATTTACTAACCATTTGATGTCGCCGCTTAGTTTTCCTTTTTCATGAATTACCTATGGTATTTAGGCTAACTCGTATATTCCTACATGCAATTCGCCTATGGTATTTAGGTCAAATATCAACACATAGAAACTCATTAAGATCAATGAAAACCTCGAACAAGCATGTAAACCCTAGGAGTATGGTATTTACCCTAAACGAATTACAAATCCTAATCACATGAAGAAAGCCTCAAATTAAGTATGGTATTTACTCTAATTTGCATCCGATTACTCAATTAAAAGTCTAGATGGTGATCAAGCATCAAGATAATCAACCAAGTTATTAAGCACAGTGATTAAGAATCCAACATCAAACGGCAATCAATAGATAGGTAAAATAAGAAAACTAGATTATCATACTAGGGCTACATCATGCCCTAGCAAAAGGAAATTAGTTACACATAATCATAGAATTCGACATAAACAAAAACATAAGGAAGAAACAATAAAACTTAGCCAATGGTGGTACTCTTCCGGCGTCTCCAATTTCTCCTAGTCTTCGCGTCCTTTAAGAAGTTGTTTCTCATGTTTAAATAAGACACCCCCACATCTATTCTTACCCTAGCTGGGCTTTTACAGCAGCCCAACAATAAAGAAAAACCTAATTAAAACATAAATCCAAAATGGGTAAGTACTTGACTCCTCTTCCTACTTGGACTGGGATAACATGTCAGTCACTTTGCTTGCACGTTTGGGGCTGTTCCTCCTCCAAGAAAAATCGGGAAAAATATTTAAATTGTAAATTTTTGTCTTATCTTTCCATCCATATATCACACGCCTTGAGGAAAAATCAGGAAAGTCTTCAAATGGTCATTCTTCCACAGCAGCACAGTTTTGACGGGATTGCATCTTATGCTGACTTAACTTCAAAGACTGCTCTCATTGGCTGCTCCGAAAATTCTAGAAAAATTCCACAATCATCTTCAAGATCTTAGCTTTCATCTCCAATTGGTCTTGTACTAAAACTCCACCAAAAGGTCGTATTTTCATTGAAAACAAATTACTTGCTCTGGAAAGCTGAAAATTGAGAAAATAAAGTAATAAGTCCTTTTTAAACCAAATTCTCTTACAAAAACTGAGTATAAAGAGTACATAAATATGTAATTTTATGGGCTTATCAACTCACCAAATGACTCCTCCAAAATATTCTGTTGATGCCCAAGTTTTGGGCTCGATCGGAAATCAATAGGTGTACGAAATTGGACACTTCAAGTTCAAAGGCAGTTTGTTCCGAATTGGAGTGGTTGGTGTATTCCGTAGTTCTAGCGATTGGATTTCACTCAAAACTCACCACATAGTCACTCCCACCATATTATGATGATGCCCAAGTTTTGGGCTCGATCGGAAATCAATAGGTGTACGAAATTGGACAATTCAAGTTCAAAGGCAGTTCGTCCCTTATTTTAGTGGTTGGTGTATTTCGTAGTTCTAGTAATTGGATTTCACTCAAAACTCACCAAATGACTCCTCCCAACATATTCTGTTGATGCCCAAGTTTTGGGCTAGATCGGAAATCAATAGGTGTACGAAATTGGACACTTCAAGTTCAAAGGCAGTTTGTTCTGAATTTAAGTGGTTGGTGCATTCCATAGTTCTAGCGATTGGATTTCACTCAAAACTTACCACATGACTCCTCCCCCCATATTATGACGATGCCCAAGTTTTGGGCTCAATCGGAAATCAATAGGTGTACGAAATTGGACACTTCACGTTCAAAGGCAGTTTGTTCCGAATTGGAGTGGTTGGTGTAATCCGTAGTTCTAGCGATTGCATTTCACTCAAAACTCACCACATGACTCCTCCCACCATGTTATGATGATGCCCAAGTTTTGGGCTCGATCGGAAATCAGTAGGTGTACCAAATTGGACAATTCAAGTTCAAAGGAAGTTCGTGCCTTATTGGAGTGGTTGCTGTATTTCGTAGTTCTAGCGATTGGATTTCACTCAAAACTCACCAAATGACTCCTCCGAACTTATTATGATGTTGCCCAAGCTTTGGGCTCGATCGGAAATCAATAGGTGTACGAAATTGGACACTTCAAGTTCAACGGCAGTTTGTTCCGAATTGGAGTGGTTGGTGTATTCCGTAGTTCTTGCGATTGAATTTCACTCAAAACTCACCACATGACTCCTCCCACCATACTATGATGATGCCCAAGTTTTGGGCTCGATCGGAAATCAATAGGTGTACGAAATTGGACACTTCAAGTTCAAAGGCGGTTTTTTCCAAATTGGAGTGGTTGGTGTATTCCGTAGTTGTAAAGATTGGATGTCACTCAAAACTCACCGCATAACTCCTCCCCCCATATTATGGTGATGCCCAAGTTTTGGGCTCGATCGGAAATCAATAGGTATACGAAATTGGACACTTCAAGTTCAAAGGCAGTTCGTGCTTTATTGGAGCGGTCACTACTACAAAAAACGAAATAGACGACGGTAATCCACCGTCGTGTATCATGGTTTACAACCGACGAGAAATCGACCGCCATCTTTTCATAAATGAAATAACGACGGCAAATAACCGACGTAGTTAATATAGTACATGTCAGTAAAACACTAAAACCGACGTAGATTTCATACATAAAAGCTTAAAAAGAGACCTTTCGACTATAATAGACGACGGTTTTAGTAAAACACAGACGTTAATATAATGTTAAATGTCAAAAACAACTACAAAACCGACGTAAATATTCTTATCAACGTCTCTAAATAAATTAAAACCAACGTGTAAAACTTAGAAACCGTCGTGGTGAATAAATACTACGTTCACTAAATGAAAAAACTGACGTCTAAAACATATAACATGACATATATTTACTTTAACTGACGTAAAAACAACAATAACCACGACCCTTTTTATCACCACAGACGTTGAAAATGATTTTGGCGGCTTGAACACAAACAAACGACGTGGTTAATATAGTACACGTCAGTAAAATACTAAAACCGACGTAGATTTCATACATAAAAGCTTAAAAAGAGACCTTTCGACTATAATAGACGACGGTTTTACTAAAACACAGACGTTTAAATAATGTTAAATGTCAAAAACAACAACAAAACCGACGTAAATATGCTTATCAACGTCTCTAAATAAACTAAAACCGACGTGTAAAACTTAGAAACCCTCATGGTGAATAAATACTACATTCACTAAATGAAAAAACTGACGTCTTAAACATATAACATGGCATATATTGACTTGAACTGACGTAAAAACAACAATAACCACGACCCTTTATATTACCACAGACGTTGAAAATGATTTTGACGACTTGAACACACAAAAAACGACGTGGTTAATATAGTACACGTCACAAAAAATCTAAAACTGACGTCGATTTGGTACATAAAAGCATAAAAAGAGACCTTTCGACTATAATAGACGACGGTTGTATTAAAACACAGACGTTTAAATAATTTTAAATGTAAAAAACAACTATAAAACCGACGTAAATAGTTTTATCAACGTCTCTAAATCAAACAAAACCGACGTGTCAAACTTAGAAACCGCCGTGGTTAATAAATACTACGTTCACTAAACAAAAAAACGGACGTCTAAAACATATAACATGGCATATATTTACTTCAACTGACGTAAAAACTATAATAACCACGGTTCTTTATATCACCACAGACGTTGAAAATGATTTTGACGGCTTGAACACAACAAAAACGACGTGGTTAATATATTACACGTCATAAAAAAACTAAAACCGACGTTGATTTGATAAATAAAAGCATAAAAAGAGACCTTTCGACTATAATAGGCGACGGGTTTAGTAAAAAACAGACGTTTAAATAATTTTAAATGTCAAAAACAACTATAAAACCGACGTAAATAGTTTTATCAACGTCTCTAAATCAAACAAAACCGACGTGTCAAACTTATAAACCGCCGTGGTTAGTAAATACTACGTTCACTAAATAAAAACTGGACGTCTAAAACATATAACATGGCATATATTTACTTGAACTGACGTAAAAACAATAATATTAACCGTTTTGAAATGAATTATAATTAACCGACGTGTTTTCTTTTTCAAATGGCGGTCCTCCATCCCTTAGAAACCCTCATGGTGAATAAATACTACGTTAGGCAAGCCCTCCATCCCTTCGACCACATCATCGGTCGATCAATCTGAACTTCCACAAGTACAAGCTGGATCCGAGACTGTTCCTAAAGAAGACCAACAAGGCTGGACTGAAGAAAACGAGGAGGAACAGTTGGATTATGAGCCATCTGCGGAGGATCAAACTGATTTCCTCGAGACAGGTGAACAAGGGGACTAGACAGAGGAGATGGAGTATGATGGAGGATTAGATGAAGAAACCGAAGCTTTCGGGGCAGAATTGGAGAACTTATTACAGGGTTATCTTGGCATTAATATGGTTTTCATCTTATCGGAGAGATTCAGGGCAGCAGAAGGGCAAGGAAGCACTCTGGAAGGGGATGTATTCTCACAAGAAAGCTTTGAGTGTAGGCTGGCGGAAGTAGAAGAAGCGCCAGAACAGCAAATACTTGCGGCCAGAACAGGAAAAACTGCCATGAAACCAGCTGCAGAGCAGCTTTGTTTTTCTAAACCAACCAGGGAAATGGCCAATCACCTTAGGCCTCTATTCATAACAGCAAACTTTGGAGGTGTTCCTATTTCCAAGGTGATGGTAGATGGAGGCGCAGCTATCAATCTTCTACCCCACAGACTGCTGAGCAAGATGGGCAGAACAGAGAAGGATCTAATTCCAACACGTCTGACCGTCACCAACTTTGCTGGGGGCATCACTAAGACTCATGGGATTTTGGACGTAGATGTTATTGTTGGAACCAAAAAACTGAAAATTGCGTTCTTTGTGGTAGACACTACTTCTACTACCTACAATGCATTGCTCGGAAGAGATTGGATTCATCAAAGCCTCTACGTTCCCTCTACTCTACATCAGCAGCTAGCCCTTTGGCATGAAGAAGGTTACATGGAGATAGTAGAGGACGATCCACGGCCATTTCTGCCTTCTGCCATGTGTTTTGAAGCAAGGTACTATCATGATGACCTTGGTCCCTTCACTTTCTTTGGAGTCAATCAGAACGGCCGCCCTCACGGTGTCACGGCCCAAAGGCTCATTGAAGACGGTCTGGCCAGTTCTCTAGAAGATTGGAATAGGCCTTTGGTTCTGAACCTCCAGAACTCCGATGTTTAGTCCCAATCAACAGGAAAAGGATCGAGCTGCAACAATCTGATCCATTACAAAAAGATTGTTGACATACTGGGAAGAAACGAAGCTCACTGCGCAGGATCCAGCCATTAATATGGCAGAATTCACGCATGAAAGCATCGAAGAACAGGAGGAGAGTTTACAAGAGGAAATTTTGGATTTTGCACCAGCAGCACTAGATGACTCCTTGCCAGAAGTAGAAGATCCATTACAGGAGATTAATCTAGGGACAGAAGAAGATCCAAGACCTACTTTCATTAGCGCACTACTAGAAGAACCACTCAGAAGCGAAATCATCGCACTTTTGCATGAGTTCAGGGATTGTTTTGCTTGGCATTATCATGAAATGCTGGGATTGGACAGGAAATTGGTTGAGCACAAGCTGCCTATCAAAGAAGGCTACCTTCCAATCAAACAGGCCAGAAGAAGAATGTCCATGGAGACAGAACTGAAAGTCAAAGAAGAGATAGAAAGATTGCTCAAGGCAGGGTTCATCAGGCCGGCCATTTACACTGACTGGCTGGCCAATATTGTCCCAGTCCTGAAAAGAAAAACAGGGGCAGTAAGAATCTGTGTGGATTACAGGAATCTCAATGAAGCATCCCCCAAGGATGAATATCCTATGCCAATGGCAGACATGCTAGTAGATGGAGTCGCTCACCACCAAATGTTATCTTTCATGGATGGCAACGCAGGGTATAATCAGATTATGGTGGCAGAAGAAGACGTTCACAAGACAGCCTTCATGTGTCCGGGGCATCTAGGTTCTTTTGAATACACTGTAATGCCGTTTGGCTTAAGAAACGCAGGAGCCACTTACCAAAGAGCAATGAATTCTGTTTTCCATGATATGATAGGACACTCTTTGGAAGTCTATATAGATGACGTGGTGATCAAATCTCCGGAAGCAGGAAATCATGTATCAAATCTAAGAAAGGCATTTTTAAGGATGAGACAACATAAATTAAAAATGAATCCTAAAAAATGTGTTTTTGGAGTACAAGCAGGGAACTTGGGATTTTTGGTACATCAGAGGGGCATAGAGATTGATAAAAATAAGGCAAAGTTCATCATAGAAGCTCAACCCCCGAGAAACAAGAAAGAGCTGCAAAGTCTTCTAGGGAAAATTAATTTCCTAAGAAGATTCATATCCAATTCTGCAGGAAAAATTCAGCCTTTTTCTTCCCTGCTAAAGCTAAAACAAGAACAAACTTTCAAGTGGGAAGAACAACACCAGCAAGCCTTTGAAGAGATCAAACATTATCTCTCCAATCCGCCAGTTCTGTCCCCACCAAAAAAGGGCAGACCACTTAAGCTCTATGTGTCCGCATCAAAAATGTCCATTGGGAGCTTGTTAGCTCAAGATAACAAGGAAGGAAAGGAACAAGCAGTCTACTATTTGAGCAGAACTCTGACAGAAGTAGAAAGAAATTACTCCGCAATCGAAAGGCTTTGTCTGGCTTTGTACTTCACTGCTATAAAACTCAGACACTACATGCTGCCATTCACCACTTATATCATTGCCAAGACAGACCTAATCAAATATATGCTAACAAGGCCAATGTTGAGAGGCAGAATTGGGAAATGGACTCTGGCTCTAACAGAATTTGCTTTCAGATATGTCCCTCAGAAAGCTGTCAAGGGACAAGCTGTAGCGGACTTCTTAGCCGATCACCCAGGAGAAGAAATTGAAAACATGGATTCTTTGGACATAGCAAATGCAGATTTACTGACAAGTGCTCATGTTTGCCTCAATAATGCCATTTACTCGATTCATCTCACACCATGGAAGCTGTATTTTGATGGATCAAAAACTGACTTAACTTCTGGAGCAGGAATTGTTCTAGAAGAACCTTTGGGGGTCAGACATTGTTATTCTTTTCAGTTAGATTTCCAATGCACCAACAACAGAGCTGAATATGAAGCTCTGATCATTGGCCTTGAAATATTGGTAGAACTCGGAGTTCAGTCTGTGGAAATCATGGGAGACTCCATGCTTGTTTTAAAACAGATTGCTGGAGAATACAAATGTCTGAATCCCGATTTAGCTGTCTATTTAGTAGCAGCTAGGAATTTGTTGACAGAATTCAAGGAAGCCACTTGGGAACATATCCCAAGAGAAGAGAACTTTGCAGCCAACGAATTGGCTCAAATAGCTACAGGAATACAAATCCCGGAAGACTGTGTACAGAGGATTATTAAGGTAGGAAAGAAGAGTCTACCATCTGTTCTGACCAGAGGAATGGAAATAGATGTCAATTCTGACATAATCGCCGAGGATGACTGGAGAACTCCCATCATAAGCTATTTACAATACCCAACCTTGCCTTCCGAAAAAAAAGTCAGAATCATGGCTTTAAATTATCTTATGTGGAATGAAGATTTGGTTCGAAAAAGCAAGGACGAAGTATTGCTAAGGTGCTTAGGAAAGAAAGAGTGCATGAAGGTCATGGGAGAAACCCACGAAGGAATATGTGGGGCACATCAAGGTGGAAGAAAAATGTGTTGGCTGATTAGAAGATATGGCTATTTCTGGCCAACCATGATGAAAGATTGCATTGATTATGCTAAGGGATGTGAAGCTTGTCAAAGACATGGACCAATCCAGCAGGTTCCTTCGGTTCCCATGAATCCGGTAGTCAAGCCATGGCCATTCAGAGGATGGGCAATGGACCTCATTGGCAAAATTTATCCAGCCAGTGTTGCATTGTTTCATTATTGTAGCCACGGATTATTTTACCAAATGGGTGGAAGCCAAGCCTGTCAAGTCTACTACATCCCAAGAAATCATCACTTTCATAGAAGAACAGATCATAAAGAGATTTGGTATTCCAGAATCAATCACTACCGACAGGGGATCTTCGTTCATATCCGGAGATATGCTGAACATGGTAGAAGCATTCAAATTTAAGCTACTCCAATCCACTCCTTACTATGCTCAAGCCAATGGACAGGCAGAATCAAGTAATAAAGTAATAATCAATATTATTAGGAAAATGCTTGAGAAAAATCCAAAGCAATGGCATGAGAAGCTGTCAGAAACATTGTGGGCATATAGAACTTCAAAAAGGGAAGCAACTGGTATGACTCCATATGCTTTGACTTATGGTCACGATGCAATTCTGCCTATGGAAATAGCAGTTCAATCCCTCAGAATTGCTCATCAACACGAACTGGTGGGAGAAGACTACAACCAAGCCATGTTGCTAGAACTGGAGGGGTTGGACGCAAATAGGATTGATACCCTGAACAAACTCTTAGCAGGAAAACAAGCTGTGTCAAGAGCATACAACAAGAGAGTCAAAAACAAGAGTTTTGAAGAAGGAGAGATAGTCTGGAAAGCAGTTCTGCCCCTCGGAACACATATAGCTGGTTATGGAAAATGGTCACCAACTTGGGAAGGACCTTTCATAATTAACCAAGTCTTAGGATTAGGGGCATACAGGCTACAGGATCGAGATGGAGAAGTTCATGCCGCGCCAATCAATGGCAAATGGTTAAAGAAATTCTATCCAACCATGTGGGATTCACAGGCTGTGCAGACGGATCCTGGGATAGAAAGGCAACAACTTGAAACTGTTGCTTGACGTTGTTTTAGTTTAATTCTGTATTAATGTAATCTTTTGTTTAGTTTATCAAGAGAAATCGAAATTCCAAAATAAATAGGCTTTTATTTAAACAGTCACTTCGGTGACCAAGTAGTTCATTACAAATCTGAAAAATAAAAAAATTTTAAAATCCTAGTTTTTTGAGAGTTTCCTGCAGACTAGTCTTCTTAATGGAAAGCTCCTTCTGAAGCAGCACCCCTTGATAAATTGAAGCCTCCGCAACTTCCAGAGCTGGCCTGGAGGCTGAAACCATGCTTTGCACAAGGAAGGTAGCCTTGGTTTTAGAACTCAGTCCAACACCCAGCCTGCGCTGTTCCTCCCTGCGTTCTGCTAGCTGTTTCTGAAGCTCTTCAATCTGTTTCTCCAGCCTGTCTGCAGTAGCCTTGGCCTCTTTTTACCCCTCGACCATCTGATCCAATTCTGCCTTCTGTCTTGCATAATCAGCCAAGTTGGCATCATGAGTTTCCTTGCAGAGTTCAGAAGTCTCGAAGGTAGGCTTGTGATCCTCATAGCGATCGTGAAGGTTGAGCACATCTCTGGCCAGATTCAGACCTATCTCAAGAATTGGCTTGGGAGCCATGTTCTGCCTGTGCAGCAGGTCCAGATCCTTCATTAGTTGTTCTACAGCCTCCCTGTTTCCCTCCAGTGCCAGCTCAGTGGACTGCCAGATCTTCACTCTCTCCATGGCCTCATCCACAGCCTTGAACTTGGCCTTGCTAGGGGTAGAACTGAGTTTCTCCAACCTGTCCAGTTGGGCGTCCAAGTCCATAGCCTCGAACTCAGCCAATTCTGGGTCAGCAAGAGAGGCTGTGATGGATGAAACAGCACGAGATTGGACAGGCATCTGCAAAACCAAAATTATGAATTAACAAAAGGGGCAGAAATGAAAAGAAAACTCATGATAGGATGGATACTTACAGCTGCAAAAACAGGCTTCAGAGGGCTAATCACTACTGCCACGGTTCCTGTAGTTCCGGCTACTTCCACCTGAAAGGAATACAGGTTAAAGGGAAGCAGCGGTAGGGTAAAGTGCGAAGGATGGACAGAAAGAAAAATTACAAGAAATTACCAAGGGGTCAGAAACAACAGCGGTCAATTCTACCTCTGGTTCTGAAGTAGCAACTGGAATTTCCAGTTGCTCCACAGCCCCCGGTGCAGATGCCTCTGTCAGGTTAGCAGCGGAAAATTCCACCTGCGTCTCTACTCGCTCCACAGGCTCCAATACGACCCAGGTTTCTGCCTCTTCCCTAGGTTCCGATATTATCTGTTCGGCTTGAACAACAAAAGTGGGTTCTGCCTGTTCTCCAGAACCGAATGCAGGTAAACTGATTGGAGATATCACAGGGACTTCTGCCTGTTCCACTGGCTCTGAAACAGAATGCTCTAGCTGCTCCTCAGATGCTGGAGCTGCAGTGGAATGTTCAGCCTCCGTGTCTTCAAAAGTGGCCAGTTCAGAGCTAGTCAGTTCTACCCTTGGAATGGCGCGCTGTTGCTGGGCCAAAGCAATACTCTCTGCTATCACCTCTGGTGGAATCTCCTCCTAAAACAGACAAACAGACAGAAGTCAGAAGCCAAGAAAGAAAAGAAAAGAACGTGTTCAAAGAATCAGAATCCAATCTCACCTCTTCTTCAAAATCTTTCCCTTTCTTTACTGGAGGGTTTTCTGTTGCTGCTCCTTGCTGCTTCTCCTGCTCAACAGCCTCAAAGGCCTCTCGCAGTTCATCATCAGTTCTGGAGGTTTCAGTTGGATCTACAGCAAACTCCTCGGTCTCATCAGACTCAATTTCACTCCTCTTCCTAAGCCTTTTAGACCTGGTACGAGGAGGAGGAGGACTTTCAGCTGCATAAAATGAGGAAGGATTAGAAACAAAAAGAACAGGGCAGAACAGGGCAGAACAGGTCAAAAAGAAATGGGATCTGAATACAGAGACCCTACCAGAAGTTTCGGGCTGGGCAACACTGCCCTGAGCAGAAGTGCTCTCTTTCCTTTTCTTCCCAGCAATGGGAGTGGCCACAGCAAGCTGTTCTGCCAGATCTTCATCCTCCTCACCAGAAGGAGGCTCTAAGTCTCCAGCGGCAATGATAGAACTAACTGTATGAGGAAGAAATTTGAAGTCAGAACTGAACATAGTATAAGAAAATAAAAGGAACATGGTAGATCAAAGCTTACCAAACATTGCTCCAGCCTGAGCCGTCTGTCCACCTATGATTCTCTTCATAGAAGGGTCTGATACAGGCAGAATCGATTTGTCAGACAAATATACATAACAGAACGAGGGAATACAGATAGAATGAAAAACCTACCTTCTATGATTAGGTTATTGGCGTCTTGGATGGTCTGAACTGTGAATCTTCTGGCCTCTGCCTCTCCGAACACATTTCCACAAGTCCAGCCCTCAAAAAGCACCTTAACTGCAGCAGCCGAAGCGGGCATCTCTCGATATCTGGCCTTCCACCAAGCATCAAAATTGGCTGAACTGGATGAATTGAGCTCCCAGGATGGATACAGACCATCCAGATTATTGTTGATCTTATTGACTGCGCAACGAGCGTCCTTGTGCACCTCCAGATTATCTGAATCTCTCCAGGAAGAGGCCCTAAACGGAATAACCTGTGGGCAGCCAAGTTGTCGCGCGCAGAGATTGGGATGGTAGACTTCTGCCCCCAGGTGATAGCTTGGTGGCTTCCCGCCTCCATAAGGCAGATCCCTCAGCAAAGAGACGCTTAGAAATATCTTCTTGAATTCTGTTCTGGCGGCTTCATCTTCTGGCTCCTTTTCAAAGAGCCGATATCCAGGTTGGAACCAAGGGTATGTTCTTCTAATCACCACCTGCCACTGAGCTGCGGAGCGCTTAAGACAATGCCTGAATCACATCAAGTATTCGTCAATGGAACGCTTGGGCACTTCTGCCGACATCAGAGGGAGAGCCAGAACTTGGTTTTCAGGCAGAACTAGATCAGGAAATCGGAACTCTGGAAAATATACCTGCAACCAGACCTGGATCATCCAAAATGAGCCAGGAGCAGATAAATTCAGGGGACTCTCCATTGTGGCAATGTGCAGATTCTTGAAAAGGTGAGCCAGAACTGTCGGCCCAAGTCCAACATCGGTGTGATTATGCAAGGCTTCTGCCAAATGTCTGTACTCAAGCAGAACAGCAGAAGAACGGTTGGGAAAAACGAATTTGTTCAGCCAGTATAGAAGGAATAGCATATGCTGCTGATCCTTATCCTTCTCCACACTGAATTTTCTCAGAAAATTGGAAAAGGAGCAGTTCTGGTTGATAGAGGCAGGAGAGATAGTGAAGGGCTTGGCTAGTTTCTCCTGGTTCCTCCTACGGTGATAATCGCCAACAGCATCAACAGGTCGTCCATGGGGCCTGAACCCAAAAATCTGAGCCATGTCCAAAAGGGTCGGCGCCATTGGACCCACACGGAAGTCAAACGTGTTGCTGGCAGAATTCCAGAAACATAGGGCAGCAGCAAGCAAGTTCTCATCCCGGTTGATGGACTGCTTAGACAGAAGAATCGCATCATAAATCCCTGCCCGCTTCCAGTAAGCTCCAAATTTGGGAAGAAGTTTGTCAATCTAGTCCGCCCACTTCACAGGACTATTCCTCACTTCACTGGACGGAAACGAACGGCTCAAATTCTTGCTGACCCAAGAGTAGGAAGACAAGGCAGAAGTCCCTTGGTAACATAGGGGTGCTTCAGCATCCTTCTTGATTATCTCTGCCATCTCAGCCGGAACAGAACCAAACCAGCGAGGTCCCAGAGTCAGAGTACTTTCGAACAGATGAAGGGCGTTTTCGTCCAATTTTTTCTGAACAAGAGGATGAAGTCTGCTTCGAACCTCCATGGCATGAGCATCAATTCCCGACCCAGTAATGTAATCTGGAGGGACTGAGGAGGAAGCACTTTTAGCACGAGTCTTTGGGGAAGACATCTCCTGGGTTTACAGGCTAGGAACAAAGGAAGGGTTAAGGATTGAGCAGAGAAAAGAGGAAGGATTTTGACAAAAAAAACCGAGAAAATAAGCTCTGAGAAGGCTAGGTTTTGAGATGAACAGGAACTGGAGGTTTCAAATTTCTTTTAAAAGGACTCGAAATCGTGAATAACCCTCTAGAAAATGGCTCACACTCAATTCTAATATCACCTAGCACATCATCACCAATAACATCATTATATTCTCTATTAGGCATTGATAACACTACCGACCAACCACGATGCATTGGGTCGTCAACATAAAATATTTGTTTGACTTGAGAAGCCATAACAAATTGGTCATTCCTATGTCCAATTTTACTCAGATCTACAAGGGCAAATCCAAGTTCGTCAACTACAAGGCCCGAAGTGTTATCTATCCAATCACACCTCAAGACTGGGATTCTAAACTTTTGGTAGTCAAGATCCCAAATTTCTTGAATAACCCCATAAAAACCCATATTGGAGACAAGTTCGTCGACTAGCAACTTGCATAGTATGTGCAAGTAAATAAACTCCACTATTTTGGACAGTTCGCACATCATCTTGTGCCTTGGTGCTAAATTTGACACCATTAATAAGATAGCTCCTATATGATGGCACTACCATGCTTGGACCAGCTGCTAACCACCTCAAATTTTCTGATATGCCATTATAATCTTCCCCATTAAATTCACTTTGAACCTACAAATTAAACATATATATTAATGGGGGTTTCACTAAAACACCCAAAATGGGGGCTGAAATTATAAAAAAACCCAACACCCAAAACACTTTATAAACACACCCAAAACCCATCATTACACACACTCAAAACCCATTTATAAACACACCCAAAAAATATACAATTGTTTATTTTAGAATTGATTTTGGGTGTGTTTCTATATTTAAATAGTGTGTGGGTTTTTTTTATAAATACATGCTTAGAATTGGGTTTATTTATAATAATCTATATATTAATTCAATCTAACATATATATAGAAAGAAAGAAAATTAAAATAAGTTGAATATGTCATTCAATAACACATATACATATATACCTTAACACGTAGCTATTGAATGAAAGTGCTATTGTGCTTATCTTGTAGCCACTTTGTTCTCTTTCTAAATTTCGGATAAGTGGTCTTGATGTGGATCATATGTTCCCTACAATTGACACGAAAAAAACACGCATTACGGTCCCTTATATATAAGATAAATATAAGGAGTAATAATATTTAAAATGGCTACATATATATGAAAAATTAAACTCATACGTACTCGATATAAGGTAGGACTTCCTCCGTATTCTCCAAGACATATAGATGTGCCTGGTTCAACAAGTCCATATCAACTAAACTCACTGTGCAACCTGATAATGGCTTTGAAACTCCCATATTCTGCCTCGAAGGCACTCCAACTGTACTAACATCAGATAAATGCTCGGTACAAAACTCTACAGCTTCTTCAGCTATATACCGCTCAGCAATGCAACCTTCGGGACGAGTACGATTCTGAACATACCCCTCTAGCACTTTCATATATCTTTCAAACGGATACATCCATCTAAAATATACTGGCCCACATAGACGAACTTCTCTGACAAGATGTACTACTAGATGAACCATGATATCAAAACATGAAGGGGGAAAGTACTTCTCAAGCAAACATAAAGTAACTACTACATCTTCTTCCAACTTATCTAGCTTGGAAACATCTACCGTCTTTGCACATATAGCATTGAAGAAGAAGCACAATCGAGTTATTGCATACCTTGCAGGCTTCTCCAAAACAGAACGAATTGCCACAGGGAGCAATTGTTGCATCAAGGTATGACAATCATGAGATTTAAGGCCAAGAAGTCTTGAATCTTTTAAAGATACAAGATTTTTTATATTTGAAGAATAACCTTCAGGAACCTTCATACCATAAAAAGAATTGCAAACCGCTCTCTCCTCTGCTCATGACAAATTCCAAGGCCCTGGAGGCAAGCGAGTACGTCTTTCTCCATACTCAGGTTGGAAATCAATTTTTACCCTCATGTTCAATAAGTCTAACCGAGTAGCAATCCCATCTTTATTTTTTCCAGGGATCTCTAGCAATGTACCAATGACACTATCGCAAACATTCTTCTCAATGTGCATAACATCTAAGGCATGCCTCACAGGGAGGTATTTCCAATACTCGAGATCAAAGAATTTTGATTTCTTCTTCCAACAAACTCTGTCACCATCATTCTCACCAACACTTCCCCCATTTTTCGAGCCCCATATGTAATTAATATCTTCAACCATATGCAGCACTTCTTCTCCTGTTAATGGCTCATGGGGCATGCCATATTCAGGTTTCCCATTAAAAGCTGCACGTTGCCTCCTATATGGATGATTGATTGGTAACCACTTTCTATGCCCAATGTAACAAATTTTGTGGCCATTTTTCAACCTGTGACTGTCTGCCGTGCAAATCTCACGGCCTGGGTTTCCGGGCCGAGGGGATTCGCGTTAACACGCGGTTTCTTGCTTTTGGACGGGGTGCGTTTGTGCGCGGGCGTGCCAGCACGGTCTACCGTGCGTCGAGGTGTTTGAAGCGGGTGTAAGTGTTTAGATGGTGCGCCTGTCTGGACTCGTCTTCTAATCAAACGATTGTAGCCGAGAGAGGAACTAGTCTCGGCTGTAAGGTTCACGGCCTGAACTACAAGGCCGTTGAGTGGTGGTGTTTGGTGGGTTTCAGGGCGATGCTCCTGCGCGCTACTCGATGAGCGGCGGTCGTATGATATATGGGGTGAGTGAGCGAACAACAAGGGTGGTGCTCCGGCGCCTTGAAAATCAAGGGTCGTTTGATATATTGATGAATGGATTTTCCTTACAGACTAACACTACTCCTAGGAAAGCAAGTAAAGATATTGAAAGTGCATTACAGGAAAATATAAGTTGCTCCGTGGGAGGCTTTTGTTTGGTGTTTGAACCCTTTGAAAGTAGTCCTGAGTCTTGTATTTATAGGCAGAGCTCCTGGAGGGGTAATCGAGGCTGAAAATCTGCATGGTGGAGCCTGATTACGCCAAGTGGGTAGTCTAATCGACATTTGGGATCGTGAAGTATGGTGGTGTGACTCCATGAATCCCGGTGAATCTCGGCCGCCGCCCTGATCGTGGGTTCTGTGCTTCTGGCCGTGGAGACGCATTTATTGCTCTGATAGCCAATTACCTAATCTCTCAAGCTGCAAAGAGCTTTGTGAGAATGTTGGCGTCTAATCACTCTGATCTCTGTCACCAAATCCTGACTCCAATCACTTCCCACCTTCCCACGTGCATTAAATGCTCATTCTTGGCCAGTGGGTTTGCTGCAATAAACAGAGACCTTGCTTCATTAAATGGAGCGTAGGACCCTGCTTTCACGTGATGATCTAACTTTAATGCCTTTGGCCGTGACCTTGCTCGGTCTCGGCCTCGGCCTGTAACCTTGGCCGAGCTAACCATGCCTTGGTGATTTTTCTTGTTTCTCTGGAAAGCCAAACACCTTGACAAAACGCTGCGTTTCAGCTTGAGGCCGAGAAGAGAAGTTCCCCCGGAGAATTCATGGCCGTGATTTATTAGGCACAAACAGTGACTAGGTGTATCATCGCCGCATATTGGACAAGCTTTGTATCCTTTAACAACACAACCAGATAAGTTTCCATAAGCGGGAAAATCATTAATTGTCCACAGTAATGCAGCTCTGAGTGTAAAGTATTCTCCTATGTGGGCATCATACACTCCTCTAATCCCATCCCACAGAGATTTCAAATCATCAATCAAAGGCTCTAAGTAGACGTCTATATCATTTACGGGCTGTTTGGGACCGGAAATCAGTATAGTCAACATCATGAACTTCCGCTTCATGCATAGCCATGGTGGGAGATTATATGTAACTAACATAACTGGCCAACAACTGTATCTGCTACTTAAAGAACTGTGGGGATTGAATCCATCAGATGAGAGAGCCAATCTCAAGTTTCTTGGCTCATTACCAAAGTCGGGCCATTTTTCATGAACAAGTTTCCAAGACGGGGAATCCGCTGGATGAGACATATAACCGTCAACTAATTTTCTTGCAGCATGCCAAGTCAAACTCTTAGCTGTCTTATGTGATTGAAACACCCTTTAAACCTTGGAATTGGAGGAAAATACCACACCACCTTTGCTGCCACACCCTCTTTCAAGAACCCATCCTTGGTTTCCTTCCACCTTGAGATACCACAAGTAGGACAATTAGTTGCATTCTCATACTCCTTCCGATACAAAATGCAGTCATTGGAATATGAGTGGATTTTCTCATAACTCATCCCTAAAGCAGACAAAGTCTTTTTTGCCTCGTACATAGAGGAAGGTAGTGTATTTCCTTCTGGAAGAAATTCTCCTTGAAGTATCAATAATTCTGTAAAGCAAACATCACTCATCCCATGTTTTGCTTTCAAATTATATAACTTCACCAAAGCCGACAACTTCGTGTACTTACTGCAACCAGGGTACAAGGGTTCATCACCATCCCCAATCACATTGGCAAACTCATAAGGATCAGATCCAATATTAGCAAAATCATTATCATCCATACCTAATTCTTCAGAAACATAACTAAACCTACTTTGCTCATCTTCTTCCACATTTCTACTAGCATTGGTAGTCCATTCCCAAGGTTCTCCGTGCCATCTCCAAATCTTATAGCTTTGGTCAATTCCATTAAAGTATAAGTGTTCCCTTATAATTCCAACCCCAAACAATCGAATATTCCCACATTTAACACATGGATAACGAATCTCAGTTGTATTTCCAAGATTTTCTAACGCAAAATTCAAAAATCCTTCCACCCCTAACTCATATGCCTTCGATCTTCTATCCGCATGCATCCATGACTTATCCATCTCGCACTCTATCAAATTCATATAAATATATATATATTAAAGTGGAAAGACCAGCAATGAAACACTACCTCATTCAAATAGCAGAGAACAAAATGAAAATTAAATATAAAACATGGAAAAGACGATAGTTTATAAAAATAATTGTCGTTTAATATACATTCCGACGACGGCATCTATAGTCACCGTCGTCATTAAGATACCCAAACCCATAAATTTGAACGGTGTTCTGGTAGCCTAAAGACGACGTTTAATGGAGAAACAGTCGTCTTTAGGCTACCAGTTGCGGCTTAAAACGCAGACGACGGGAGTAAATGAACAACCGACGTATAATAAACATTTGGACGACGGTTTGATCCTTCAACCGTCGTCGTAGTTAAAAAAAAAACAGCTTAAATCTCCCATCCCCATTCCTTTTCCAAGAACCCATGGCCAAACAAACATAAAAGAACCCAAACAGAGAGCAATTATTACAAGATTGCAAACACCAAAACCCTAATATAGCTACCAACGAAAACATTTATGGATTTAAGAAGAGATTAGGGTTGTACTTACATGGATATTGAGAGAGAGCTGCGAGAATATAACAACTGCTTCAGAGAGAGCTTGGAGAATCTACGTACCCAATGAGAGATCTTGGAGAATCTACGTACCAAATGCTTTGAGAGAGATCTTGGAGAATCTACGTACCCAATGCTTTGAGAGAGAGTTAAGAGAATATAACAAAAGCTTGAGAGAGAGCTGAGAGAATTAGGATTAAAGGGACTAGAGTTGTACTTACATGGATATTGAGAGAGAGCTTCGAGAACGAAAACTTTCAGACAAATTTATGTTGAAGAGAGAGAATGAACTATTTGAGGGTTAAAGGGAAATTCTGAAAATTTTAGGTCGCGGTCAAAAATTTTTAAGTACCACGTTTTTCAACCACGACGGTCAACACTTTTAATGACGTCTAATAATTACTTACAACGGCGGTTGTTATAAAATCCCGACGTTGTAAACACTAAGGACGTCGCTATTTTATAACCGACGTTGTCAACCGAATTCAATTAGTCTTTGTTAATGTAGTTGACCAAAAACAGCGGGAGAAAACCGGCGTCGTTTCAAAAAACCCTAAACCCTAAATTTTAAAATAATTTTTAAAAAATACACAAGTACGAGAAAAATGAACCGAAAATTGCTATGGATTCCTTACAACATTGCCTTCTACAATAGTAGGCTAAAATATGGATTTCATAATTTTGAATTTATGGGCACCAATGGATCACATAAACCTTAGGGTTATGTTATGTAAAGTATAAGGAGTACCATGCTTTGTCTCTAAATTTGTTTGAATTTTGTTATCATTTGAACTTTGAAAACTAAAATTACATTTTTCAGGCCTTAACGGGCAAGATATTGTCTCAATCAGTGCATAGAATTTGCTGGTATATTTTTCGGATTTTGTTTTGAATATATTATTAATATTAGTAATTAAATACAATAAAAAAATATTTCCAAAATTATATTTTTTAAAGCTTTAGGATAGAGACAATATTCCAATGCTTGGTAGTTTTCAGTATAATTTTTGGATATAGTTATGAATTTAATATGGATTTAAATAAAATATAAAAGTCAATAACAATTAAATTAAAAATGACCTAGCCGACGTTGTATCCCTTTACAACGACTTTAAACATAATAAACCGACGTTGAAACTATATTTAAGAATATACACAGGATGAATTAATTATAAACCGTCGTTGTTATACTATTACACGTCATTTTAGTGTATATAACGGATGTTGTTTAAATATATAAAGGCGGATATTTAAGAATATCCGCCTTTGTATAGTATTACAACGTCGATAAGGTTATACTAACCGACGTAGTATATGAATACAAATTCATTTATACAGGATGAATTAATTATAAACCGTCGTTGTTATTAATATTAAACCTCATTTTAGTGTATATAACTGACGTTGTTTATATATATAAAGGCGAATATTTAAGAATATCCGCCTTTGTATAGTATTACGACGTCGATAAGGTTATACTAACCGACGTAGTATATGAATTCATATTCTTTTATGCAGAATGAATTAATTATACACCGTCGTTGTTATGTCTATTAAACGTCATTTTGTTGTATATAACTGACGTTGTTTATTTATACAAAGGCGGATATTTAGGAATATCCGCCTTTGTATAATATTTAGACGTCGATAAGGTTATACTAACGGACGTAGTATATGAGTACAAATTCATTTATACAGGATGAATTAATTATAAACCGTCGTCGTTTTGACTATTACACGTCGTTTTTAAGAATTACCGTCGATGTTATATTTCCATTTACTGCAAGACGACCATTGTGTACATGTATGAGACGTGTAAATTAGAATCAGACGTCGGTGTTTGGGAACTAAACAAATTTTAAAACAAAATTTAATTTTTTTGATTTTTGTTCTCTTGATTACAACAAAATATTTATGTACATTTTAAATAAACTAAATTAAACCTAAACATTGTTCATAAATATTTATCTACATCAATTGTCCTTCGGTAATTGCTTGTTCGCGAATTCTACCCATTCATGCCTAACTTCGTCAATATCCTCTTGTTTATACTGAAGTTTATCTTTTTTCTTGTCAAACTGCAAAATAAACCAAAAAACCGATGTGTTATAAGGATACAAACGACGGTTTTAAACAAAAATATGACGTAGTAAAATAAAGAAAGTATATCTAAAATGTTGCGTTTTACCTTCTTCTCGAAATTTAGGTCTGGATCATGAATTATATCTCTCATGAATCGCATCACGTAATAGCCACACTCTACACTTGTTGGTTGTTCAGGAGTGCCGTGTAGATTTTTCCAAATGGCCTGCTGTTTACATGAATTTTTGTTTATATGAATGTTAAACATTTTAATTGACCTGTTACAAGAAAACAAAGGGTGTTAATGACAAAACAAAAAATTTAAATACAAATAGTAACCGTCGTGGTAAATCAGTCAAAACGACGGAGTTTTTTAAACCAAGACGTTATATTTTGTTTAAAACAGCGGTAAAACCTAACCGTCGTTGTGTAACGTTATAACGTCGATAAGAGTAAAAAACGTCGTATGACAAAAAATTGAGCAGAAAAAATTAAAACGTTCTTAAATAAAACACAAACGACGTGGTAGTTAAATTAAAACGACGTTTTTAAGAAAATACTGACGTGGTAGTTAAATTAAAACGTCGGTAATATCTTCCCGTCGTTATATTTTATAATAACGTCGGTATTAGTAAAAACCGTCGTTTATTTAAATACTTTATAGGAAAAATCTTAAATCAGAAGAAATCAACTTACGTATTCACTATATTTTTCATTTCGTCGTTAACCATGCGTTTTGGCAGTGAATTCATGTAATAGGCAGTCTCCGTTAATGGTCTCACAATTACCATCACCCAATGACCCCTGCACATAATGATTCATACTAGAAAGAAAAATATTAGAAGCTCAGGAAAATACTTTAAATGGTACTAACCCTGGATTATAAGGGACCAAGAAAAATTGATTCCCATCTGCTGTATTCAGGCGGTTTGACAGGTTTTTTATTCGGTCTGATATTGATCCAGCTCCAGAGCTCACTAGCCCAGGGTCCACGAGGCCAACAAGGTTTACAATATTTGCCATTTTTAAATAGTCAAATAGGAACCTAAATATATGAAAGTCAATTAAATGAGATTTTAATTTAAAAGAAAGGAAAATGTAAAACAAAATGGGATTAGGGAGAATTACCTCATGTATACTGATATCACTGTGGTTCCTATCTCAACCATGGAACCAAACTGAAAAAATCTTCAGTGAAGAGGAAGGTATCATGCTCAAAGCCAAACACTTCCTTGGGCATGTGAATTGTTAGAGCCTCGTTACCAGGCAACAACTTGGTTCGGAAATGTTGGCATAAGGCTAAAAGAGGAGGTGGCATGTCTAGCTTTGAGAGATCCTGTTTAAAGAAATTAATAAAGAAATATAAGTTAGTTTGTGTGTGAACTAAAATAAACGACTCTAACTAAACACAAAAAACAGACGTGGTGTATAATATAAACGACGGTTTCTAGTTAATACTGACGGAGGAAAGGTTATACACGTCTGTAAATAGATAACCGTCGTTGTATTGAATTTATAACGTCGCTATACTATAGAAAGGTCGTCTAATATAAATACAGTTAATGAAATCATGAAATAGACGATGGTTTATAAAAGCGTCGTGGTATTTAACGAAACATGACGTGTATTGTAAGAAACAGACGTATATACCATCGTTATTTTAAATTTTAACGTCGGCTATTAAAAGGAGCGACGTCTTTTTAAAATTTAAAAAGCAGAAATAGAAAATAGCAGAGATTTTACCGTGTCCTCTTTCTCTTTTGCAGCAGTATCAGCTTCAGGCTTCGGATATTCTAATTCCAAAGCTAGGGGTCTGATATTAGTGGCCCTAGAGCAGCTTGCCTTATCAGACATTGGATTTTTTGGGCTTTGATCTTGAGGGGGTAAAATTATTGGAGGAATTGGAGTCCTTGGAGAAATTGGGGTTTGGAGCATCTGGCTGGGATCCAAAATTAGGAACTAGTTGACGGATATATGCCAACATAGCCTCCCTCTCTGCTCTGACTGCTTCCATTATAGTTTCCCTTGACTTCGCCTCAATCCTCAAGGTCTCTTCTCTGACTGCCTCCCTCACACTTTCCTTCAATTTGTCACCAAATTTCACTCTCTGCTGTTTCGGCAAATTGAAGAATTGAGTTGGGGTAACGCCAGCACCAGCTCCTCTGACTCTCCCACCATGCTCGGGGGTTCCCAAAGCCAGAGTCAAGATATCATTGCTCCCGGAGACAGTCAGAGTGCCTTCGGAGACTTGCTTTTGCAAATCATCTTAAAAGAGAGAAAGAGAGATTGTTAGAACTTGAGCAGGGTGTATGACAGATACATATACCGACGTTGTAAATTATAAACAACGACGGTTTTTATTAAATGATAGACGTGGTATTAATTTAAAACGTCTGTATATAAATACCGTCGTTGTTTATACTTTACAACGTCGGTATATAACAATACGTCGTATATTCAAAATAAAACAGATTAAGACATAAATAAAAGACCGTCGTAGTATTCAAAGTAAGACGACGGATTATTAAACAAACAGACGTAGATGTACAATTCCATACGGCTGCACAAAATTACCGTCGTTGTATAAGCATTCTAACGTCTAGATAAGATAAAACCGTCGTAAGTTTTAATGAAGAAGTGAAAAAAGTCGATTGAAATATGCATTCTTTTCCAGAAATTGTGCACCACAAATTTCAGTGAAATAGACAGAGAGAGGGAGAGTGTGTGCATGAGTAAACTTAAAACAAAAATGCAGTTCATAGAATAATTTAATCCGTCATATTAATTTTATCTAGACGTCTACTTTATTCAAAAACCGACGTCCTATTCACTTTTAAACGTCCGTAAATTAAGCCCGTCGTGGTGTTCACTTTATAACATGGCTTATGTAAAGATAAACGACGTCTATACCAAAATAAAACACTCTGTTTTTCAAATTTAGAACAGAGTTAGTGAGACTTACGATTAGTTTTGCCTTCTCTGCAGCCTTTGGATAAGGGATGTTTCCTGATTTATCTTCTCTTGCTTTCTTCCACAGAACAGCTCGATCGATTTCTTGACCTTCGGGCATGGTTTCTACCAATTGGTCCGTCAAACCAACATACCCTTTTCTAGACAACCTATGGTTGTACTCCAATTTCTCCCTCCTCTCCTTCTGCTCAATATGCTTAGCCTCAAAATCTGGGGTTAACCTTGAAGCTACGAAGGCATCCCATTGCGATTTCTCTATGAACTTATAAAGCGCAAGGGTTTCTCTTAACCTCTCCCTGTCATGTGCGTAAGGAAGGATATACTGCCTAGTTAAGTTATACTTGAAATCCTTCCATTTTTTGGCGGCAGACTACAAGACCAAGTTCTTGTAACTATCCCCAATAACATAGGACATTTAAACAGCTTCCCAAATCTGCTCCTTCACGTCCTTGGGTAATTGTTTCCATTTCTTGTCCACACGAGGGACTCTGGTGCGTGCCAAAACACCAATGAAAGACTGCATCTCAACAGCAGCCTCGCCATGTGGTTTTCCATCTTTATTGAACTCAACCATAGGCTTAACCTTCTCAATTTTCCTCTTCACAACACGGCTCATTGTGCTGATACCGCGGCCAGATTTTGGCTCCTCAACAAATGTGGCTGTGCTCGAGTCTTTCTCTGAGGTTGAGGAAAATCTCATCCTCTTTGAGGGTTTGCTTTGAGTTGATTTTTCAAGTTCCACTAAACCTGTTTTGGGTTCATCCCCTTGTGCCATTGAACCTGCTGTGGCCTTTGACGCTTCAGCTTCCTTGTTTTGAGATTTCGAAACCATTTTTGATTAATCTGCCAGAAAAACAACGTCGGTTATTAAAAGAAACGACGTAATAATATAAAACAACGATGGTAACACTAAAAAAGTGACGTCCTATTAAACAATCTCGTAGATCATGAATGAAAATAAGACGACGGTTTTATATATTTCATGACGTAAATGTGCATAAACTACGTCGGTTATTAACAATAACCGACGTGGTTTAAAATTACAAAACGATTGTTCTTCTCTCACTAGACGACGGTTTTATCTTGTTTCCGACGTATTAATTGTCACACCGTGACGGTTTTTAGCCACCGTCGTGCAGTTTGCATTACGGCCGTCGTGGTGTGTCCATTCCATCGTCGAAAACAAGACAGAACTGTCGTCTTTTGACGTCGTGAGAGTATCTACTTATGTATTTAATCAAAACCAGTGAAAGATTTCTTCAATTTGACAGAATCTTGTTTCCAGACAACTACAGCATGCAAATGAAAAGTAAAAAAAGGGAAGAGAGTGAGAAAAAACCTTCAATAACACTGGCGTGCAAAGAAATGTTTCCTTCCGACGAAGACGAAGACCAAAATGGTGATTTGGACGATGAAGACGATGATTCAGACGATGATGCTAGGTCAGGTGACGAAAATGGTGATTTGGGAAATGAGAGGGAAACTACGATACTTTATCGAGAAGAGAAAACCGTAAAATATTAGGTCAGGTGACGAATGTTTATATATTTTCCCAGAGTTCAATACAACGACGTTGTTATTGAAAAACCCCCGTATTATTTATTTATAACGACGGTAGATAATTCATAAATGACGTGGTTATCACAACTGCTGAAAGACTTTTGGAATTCCGATGTGGTTATGACGGCGCTTTTTTTCTCTAAATTGACGTTGTACTTGTAATTTCAACGACTGTGTATTTTAATAAACCGACGTGGTTACTTTGCGGTTCTGAAAACGACGTCGTTCTCTTTTTAATACGCGCCAAATGACTTTTGGATTTCCGACGTGGTTATGACGGCGCTTTTTTTCTCTAAACTGACGTTGTACTTATAAATTCAACGACTGTGCATTTTAATAAACCGACGTGGTTACTTTGGGTTCTGATAAAACGACGTGGTATTTTAATAAAACGACGTCGTTCTCTTTTTAATACTCGCCAAATGACTTTTGGATTTCCGATGTAGTTATCTTTTTAATACGCGCCAAATGACTTTTGGATTTCCGATGTAGTTATGATGTTGATTATTCAAATATGACGTCGGTATTTATATTATAATCGACGTGGATATTTACGGTTATTTTGTTTAAATAGCATTTTTTCACGCGTTTTTTAACCCTCACAAGAAATTGTCTTTCTGAAAGCAAATGGGTTTGCAGAATGATTCCTCACTTCCCATGGGTTTGCAGAATCATTCCTCCTGTGTAGCAAGGGTGGAACCAGCCTTAGAACCTGCATGGGTTTGCAACCGCACTTGCTCGTTTGAAGGCATACGAGGGCACAACCCACAACAGGTTCTAAGTCTGGTTCCACCCTTGCTACATAGGAGTTTTGAAGAAACAGTTGATTTTGATGAAAATGGGAATCGAGGAGTGAGCTTTTCATACTTTGTTGATTTTGATTTTCTGAAATTATTAGATATTCATCTGTGGCTGTGCAGGAGCTTGAGAACAAGAGGAAGGAGAGGGCCCAGCTTGCATATGAGAGGAAGAAACAGTTGAACAAGCTGAGGGTGAAGGCAGAAAAGAAACCACGATGTATTTGCCAAATTTGTGTACATATATTGTGTAAATATTGATCAATATTTAACACGAAGAGATTTGCCTTTTAAGATGAAAATATTGTTGAGGATTGAGAATTAAATTTTGTTTTGGGTTAAAAGCTATAAAAATAAGACGGCGGTTTACAAGAAGGCAGACATATAAATTGAAAAAATACGACGGTAATTTGAACTTAGGACGTGGTAAATAAAAACGACAGTAGTGTTGTAGGTACCGTCGTAGTATACTCCAAAATAATAAGTCGGCGGTTTACAGAGAATGCACCATCGTAGTATACAGACGTGGATTCCATTATATTATACGATGCGGATTAAAAACAGTTGGTCGTGTTTAGTTAGGAGTTAACACGGCAGGTTTTTTGGTGAACTGACGTCTTTATTTTCTACGTTGGTGGATTCATACCTGCTGTCGTTGTTTTTTGGTCAGATTTTATCCCTAAAGAAATCCTTTTTTAAAAGCGACGCTTTTTTATTTGTATGCGTCGTCTTTTAAAAATATTCAACAGCAAGGAACTTATCCACGACGGGTTTTTTTTATACCGTCATCTGTTTAAATACAACGACGGTTTTATCTTATACCGTCGTCTTTTTCTGGTCGTCTTTTTCCATTTTTGTAGTAGTGGGTTGGTGTATTTCGTACTTCTAGCGATTGGATTTCACTCAAAACTCACCAAACGACTACTCCCAATATCTTATGATGATTCCCAAGTTTTGGGCTCGATCGGAAATCAATAGGTGTACGAAATTGGACACTTCAAGTTCAAAGGCAGTTTGTTCCGAATTGGAGTAGTTGGTGTATTTCGTAGTTCTAGCAATTGGATTTCACTCAAAACTCACCACATGGCTCCTCCCACCATATTATGATGATTCCCAAGTTTTGGGCTCGATCGGAAATCAATAGGTGTACGAAAGTGGACAATTCAAGTTCAAAGGCAGTTCGTCCCTTATTGGAGGGGTTGGTGTATTTTGTAGTTCTAGCAATTGGATTTCACTCAAAACTCACCAAATGACTCCTCCCAACATATTCTGTTGATGCCAAAGTTTTGGGCTCGATCGGAAATCAATAGGTGTACGAAATTGGACACTTCAAGTTCAAAGGCAGTTTGTTCCGAATTGAAGTGGTTGGTGTATTCCGCAGTTCTAGCAATTGGATTTCACTCAAAACTCACTAAATGACTCCTCCCACCATATTATGATGATGTCCAAGTTTTTGGCTCGATCGGAAATCAATAGGTGTACGAAATTGGACAATTGGAGTTCAAAGGCAGTTCGTGCCTTATTGGAGTGGTTGGTGTATTTTAAAGTTCTAGTGATTGGATTTCACTCAAAACTCACCAAATGACTCCTCCAAACATATTATGATGATGCCCAAGTTTTGGGCTCAATCGGAAATCAATAGGTGTACGAAATTGGGAACTTCAAGTTTAAAGGCAGTTTGTTCCGAATTGGAGTGGTTGGTGTATTCCGTAGTTCTAGCATTGGATTTCACTCAAAACTCACCACATGACTCCTCCCACCATATTATGATGAAGCCCAAGTTTTGGGCTCGATCGGAAATCAATAGGTGTACGAAATTGGACAATTCAAGTTCAATGGCAGTTCGTGCCTTATTTGAGTGGTTGGTGTATTTCATAGTTCTAGCGATTGGATTTCACTCAAAACTCACCAAATGACTCCTCCCAACATATTATGACGATGCCCAAGTTTTGGGCTCGAACGGAAATCAATAGGTGTACGAAATTGGACACTTCGAGTTCAAAGGCAGTTTGTTCCGAATTGGAGTGGTTGGTGTATTCCGTAGTTCTAGCGATTGGATTTCACTCAAAACTCACCACATGACTCCTCCTACCATATTATGATGATGCCCAAGATTTGGGCTCGATCGGAAAGCAATAGGTGTACGAAATTGGACAATTCAAGTTCAAAGGCAGTTCGTGCCTTATTGGAGTGGTTGGTGTATTTCGTAGTTCTAGCGATTGGATTTCACTCAAAACTCACCAAATGACTCTTCCCAACATATTATGATGATGCCCAAGTTTTGGGCTCGATCGGAAATCAATAGGTGTACGAAGTTGGACACTTCAAGTTCAAAGGCAGTTTGTTCTGAATTGGAGTGGTTGGTGTATTCCGTAGTTCTAGCGATTGGATTTCCGTCAAAACTCACCACATGACTCCTTGATAAGTTCATAATTTCACACATTTGCTTGCCTTCATTACTTAGTAATTTTGTTTAGCTTCTCTTTATTTCGAGTCACTTACCTATGTTTGTATGTTCTGTAGGTTAAGGGAGCAAGAGATCACATTTGATACAATCCATGCATATTAAGGGCTGATTCGCGTGAGAGGAATACACTTGAGGCATTTGAAGCAAAATGGTGCAAAAATGTGCAAAAACTGGAAACTGAGTTAGAAGTTCATTTCGGACTTATCTTCTTCATCCGAACTTGATTCAGCCAAGCCCAATTCATAAGCCCATGAAAATACACATCATGCTGACATGAGGATGAGCTGATGGATGCTTGGTCATGCTGACATAAGGATGAGCTATGGCTGCTGGTGGGATTTATTGGTGAAGTGCAGCAACCAATTCTGATTATCTAAATACAAGTGTTGTATGCATTAGCCATATTGAACTCAGATTTATCACTCCCATCTCCCTATAAATACCACTTTCATTCCATATTCAGATTCAGAGACAGAGAGACACACATTCACTTCATCCATTACTCCCATACACACATTCAGATTCACCACAAAGAGAGAAGAGAGCTAGCTGCAAAGGAGGGAGAGCTAGGAGCTGTCCTGGAAACTACCTTGCTGCCACCTGCTAGTTCTTCTATTCTCTTTACTCTATCTATGTATTTCTTATTTTCTGTATTCATAGTTATGTTTAACTAATCCATTTAGTTAGGGCTTAGGATGAAGCCTTAGTCATGAATATTCAATGTTATGGATGATTTCATAGTTAATTGATTTCCTTGCTTTCATTATCAAGTTGTTAACCTCCAGTTTATTATGTGCTTGATTTATGTTTTCTTGGAGTAGCTAACTAGGATTTTATGCATCTAGCACAGATTGGGAAGGGGTTTAGATTCACCAATTCTACTCTGCTTTCACAAGCAACACATGAATGGCCTAAGAATCATTCAAGGGGTTAATAACCATAGGTTGACTAGGACAGATACCATGTTCTAGGACTTGTGTGATTATCATATTCTCAAGGAACTTAATGACTCTTATATGCTTTAGTCTAAGTAGATACCATGCTTAGGTTGCATATTAGAGATCACGTGTTGTGTCGATACCATGCACAATTCCATGCCTTAGGAGAATCATGCATTCTGCACCTAGATACCATAGGCTTGTATGCGATAATCTATTGTTGATGAAGCTTGAGTCAATTTCTATGCATTCATAACTTGGAAAGGAAGACTAGTGGTAGATTCCAAGGCTCTAACACTTCTCTATCATTGTTTCACAACTTGTTGATTGTTGCCATTGTTAATTTCCAGCATTTCCATTTTATTCTCTTGTTTTCATTTCAACAACAAAACCCCCCATTTTCAAGTGCGTGTGTGGTGCTAGGATTCTGTCCTAGACCTTTCCATTTGTTAGTTTCTTTGTTTCTTTGTTTTCGGTTTTTCCATCATTCTAAGTAATTTAACTTGGAACCAAGTTACCATTCTCCATGGGATCGACCTCCTATTTACATAAGCTATACTATAAATGGTTCGTGCACTTGCGAGAATTGAAGTTGCTATTTTTAATAACTCATTTTAGTTGTTAGGAATAGGCTCAACACTCCTCCCACCATATTATGATGATGCCCAAGTTTTGGGCTCAATCGGAAATCAATAGGTGTACGAAATTGGACAATTCAAGTTCAAAGGAAGTTCGTGCCTTATTGGGGTGGTTGGTGTATTTCGTTGTTCTAGCAATTGCATTTCACTCAAAACTCACCAAATGACTCCTCCCAACATATTATGGTGATGCCCAAGTTTTGGGCTCGATCGGAAATCAATAGGTGTACGAAATTGGACAATTCAAGTTCAAGGATAGTTTGTGCCTTATTGGAGTGGTTGGTGTATTCCGGAGTTCTAGCGATTGGATTTCACTCAAAACTCACCAAATGACTCCTCCCACCATATTATCATGATGCCCAAGTTTTGGGCTCGATCGGAAATCAATAGGTGTATGAAATTGAACACTTCAACTTCAAAGGCAGTTTGTTCCGAATTGGAGTGGTTGGTGTATTCCGTAGTTCTAGCGATTGGATTTGACTCAAAACTCGCAACATGACTCCTCCCACCATATTATGTTGATGCCCAAGTTTTGGGCTCAATCGGAAATCAATAGGTGTACGAAATTGGACAATTCAAGTTCAAAGGCAGTTCGTGCCCTATTGGGGTGGTTGGTGTATTTTGTAGTTCTAGCGATTGGATTTCACTCAAAACTCACCAAATGACTCCTCCCAACATATTATGGTGATGCCCAAGTTTTGGGCTCGATCGGAAATCAATAGGTGTACGAAATTGGACACTTCAAGTTCAAAGGCAGTTTGTTCCGAATTGGAGTGGTTGGTGTATTTCGTAGTTCTAGCAATTGGATTTTAGTCAAAACTCACCACATGACTCCTGCCAATATATTATGATGATGCCCAAGTTTTGGGCTCAATCGGAAATCAATAAGTGTACGAAATTGAACACTTCAACTTCAAAGGCAGTTTGTTCCGAATTGGAGTGGTTGGTGTATTCCGTAGTTCTAGCGATTGGATTTGACTCAAAACTCACAACATGACTCCTCCCACCATATTATGTTGATGCCCAAGTTTTGGGCTCGATCGGAAATCAATAGGTGTACGAAATTGGACAATTCAAGTTCAAGGATAGTTTGTGCCTTATTGGAGTGGTTAGTGTATTCCGTAGTTCTAGCAATTGGATTTCACTCAAAACTCACCAAATGACTCCTCCCAACATATTATGACGATGCCCAAGTTTTGGGCTCGAATGGAAATCAATAGGTGTACGAAATTGGACACTTCAAGTTCAAAGGCAGTTTGTTCCGAATTGGAGTGGTTGGTGTATTTCGTAGTTCTAGCAATTGGATTTTAGTCAAAACTCACCACATGACTCCTGCCAATATATTATGATGATGCCCAAGTTTTGGGCTCAATCGGAAATCAATAAGTGTACGAAATTGGACACTTCAAGTTCAAAGGCAGTTTGTTCCGAATTGGAGTGGTTGGTGTATTCCGTAGTTCTAGCGATTGGATTTCACTAAGAACTCACCAAATGACTCCTCCCACCATATTATGATGATGCTCAAGTTTTGGGCGCGATCGGAAATCAATAGGTGTACTTGGACAATTCAAGTTCGAAGGCAATTCGTGCCTTATTGGAATGTTTTGTGTATTTCATAGTTCTAGTGATTGGATTTCACTCAAAACTCACCAAATGAGTCCTCCCAATATATTATGATGATGCCCAAGTTTTGGGCTCAATCGGAAATGAATAGGTGTAAGAAATTGGGAACTTCAAGTTCAAAGGCAGTTTGTTCCGAATTGGAGTGGTTGGTGTATTCCGTAGTTCTAGCGATTGGATTTCACTCAAAACTCACCACATGACTCCTCCCACCATATTATGATGAAGCTCAAGTTTTGAGCTCGATCGGAAATCAATTGGTGTACGAAATTGGACTATTCAAGTTCGAAGGCAGTTCGTGCCTTACTGGAGTGGTTGGTGTATGTCATAGTTCTAGCGATTGGATTTCACTCAAAACTCACCAAATGACTCCTCCCAACATATTATGACGATGCCCAGGTTTTGGGCTCAATTGGGAATCAATAGGTGTACGAAATTGGACACTTCACTTCAAAGGCAGTTTGTTCCGAATTGGAGTGGTTGGTGTATTCCGTAGTTCTAGCGATTGGATTTCACTCAAAACTCACCACATGACTCCTCCCACCATATTATGTTGATGCCCAAGTTTTGGGCTCGATCGAAAATCAATAGGTGTACGAAATTGGACAATTCAAGTTCAAAGGCAGTTCGTGCCTTATTGGGGTGGTTGGTGTATTTCGTAGTTCTAGCGATTGGATTTCACTCAAAACTCCCCAAATGAATCCTTCCAACATATTATGGTGATGCCCAAGTTTTGGGCTCAATCGGAAATCAATAGGTGTACGAAATTGGACACTTCACTTCAAAGGCAGTTTGTTCCGAATTGGAGTGGTTGGTGTATTCCGTAACTCTAGCGATTGGGTTTCACTCAAAACTCACCAAATGACTCCTCCTACCATATTATGATGATGCCCAAGTTTTGGGCTCGATCAGAAATCAATAGGTATATGAAATTGGACAATTCAAGTTCAAAGGCAGTTCGTACCTTATTGGATTGTTTGGTGTATTTCATAGTTCTAGTGATTCGATTTCACTCAAAATAGACCAAATGACTCCTCCCAATATATTATGATGATGCCCAAGTTTTGGGCTCAATCGGAAATCAATTGGTGTACGAAATTGGGAACTTCAAGTTCAAAGGCAGTTTGTTCCGAATTGGAGTCGTTGGTGTATTCCGTAACTCTAGCGATTGGATTTCTCTCAAAACTCACCACATGACTCCTCCCACCATATTATGTTGAAGCCCAAGTTTTGGGCTCGATCGGAAAACAATAGGTGTACGAAATTGGACAATTCAAGTTCAAAAGCAGTTCGTGCCTTATTGGAGTGGTTGGTGTATGTTGTTGTTCTAGCGATTGGATTTCACTCAAAACCCACCAAATGACTCCTCCCACCATTCTATGATTATTCCCAAGTTTTCGGCTTGATCGGAAATCATTAGGTGTACGAAATTGGACAATTCAAGTTCAAAGGCAGTTCGTGCCTTATTCGGGTGGTTTGTGTATTTCGTAGTTCTAGCGATTGGATTTCACCCAAACTCACCAAAGGACTCATCCCAACATATTATGGTGATGCCCAAGTTTAATCTCGATCGGAAATCAATAGGTGTACGAAATTGGACACTTCAAGTTCAAAGGCAGTTTGTTCCGAATTGGAATGGTTGGTGTATTTCGTAGTTCTAGCGATTGGATTTCACTCAAAACTCACCAAATGACTCCTCCCACCATATTATGACGATGCCCAAGTTTTGGGCTCGATCGGAAATCAATAGGTGTACGAAATTGGACACTTCAAGTTCAAAGGCAGTTTGCTCCAAATTAGAGTGGTTGGTGTATTCCGTAGTTCTAGCGATTGGATTTCACTCAAAACTCACCAAATGACTCCTCCCACCATATTATGATGATGCCCAAGTTTTGGGCTCGATCGAAAATAAATAGGTGTACGAAAATGAACACTTGAAGTTCAAAGGCAGTTTGTTCCGAATTGGAGTGGTTGGTGTATTCCGTAGTTCTAGTAATTGGATTTCACTCAAAACTCACCACATGGCTCCTCCCCCCAGATTAAGATGATGCCCAAGTTTTGGGCACGATCGGAAATGAATTGGTGTACGAAATTGGACAATTCAAGTTCAAAGGCAATTCGTGCCTTATGAGAGTGGTTGGTGTATTTCGTAGATCTAGCGATTGGATTTCACTCAAAACTCACCAAATGACTCCTCCCAACATATTACGGTGATGGCCAAGTTTTGGGCTTGATCAGAAATCAATAGATGTACGAAATTGGACACTTCAAGTTCAAAAGCAGTTTGTTCCGAATTGGAGTGGTTGGTGTATTCCGTAGTTCTAGCGATTGGATTTCACTCAGAATTCACCACATAGTCCCTCCCACCATATTATGATGATGCCCAAGTTGTGGGGTCGATCAGAAATCAGTAGGCGTTCGAAATTGGACTATTCAAGTTCAAAGGCAATTCGTGCCTTATTGGACTGGTTGGTGTATTCAGTAGTTCTAGCAATTTGATTTCACTCAAAACTCACCACATGACTCCTCCCACCATATTATGATGATGCCCAAGTTTTGGGCTCAATCGGAAATCAATAGGTGTACGAAATTGGACACTTCAATTTCAAAGGCAGTTTATTCCGAATTGGAGTGGTTGGTGTATTCCGTGGTTCTAGCGATTGAATTTCACTCAAAACTCACCAGATAGTCCCTCCCACCATATTATGATGATGCCCAAGTTTTGGGCTCGATCGGAAATCAATAGGTGTACGAAATTGGACAATTCAAGTTCAGAGGCACATCGTGCCTTATTGGAGTGGTTGGTACATTTCGTAGTTCTAGCAATTGGATTTCACTTAAAACTCACCAAATGACTCCTCCCACCATATTATGAAAATGCCCAAGTTTTGGGCTCGTTCGGAAGTCAATAGGTGTACGAAATTGGACACTTCAAGTTCAAAGGCAGTTTGTTCCGAATTGGAGTGGTTGGTGTATTCCGTAGTTCTAGCAATTGGATTTCACTTAACACTCACCACATGACTCCTCCCACCATATTATGATGATGCCCAAGTTTTGGGCTCGATCGGAAATCAATAGGTGTACGAAACTGGACACTTCAAGTTCAAAAGCAGTTTCTTCCGAATTGGAGTAGTTGGTGTATTCCGTAGTTCTAGCAATTGGATTTCACTCAACACTCACCACATGACTCCTCCCACCATATTATGGTGATGCCCAAGTTTTGGGCTCGATCGGAAATCAATAGGTGTACGAAATTGGACAATTCAAGTTCAGAGGCAGTTCGTGCCTTATTGGACTGGTTGGAACATTTCGTAGTTCTAGGGATTGGATTTGACTCAAAACTAACCAAATGACTCCTCCCACCATATTATGGTGATGGCCAAGTTTTGGGCTCGATCGGAAATCAATAGGTGTACGAAATTGGACAATTCAAGTTCAAAGGCAGTTCGTGCCTTATTGGAGTGGTTGGTGTATTTCGTAGTTCCAGCGATTGGATTTCACTCAAAACTCACCAAATGACTCCTCCCAACATATTATGATGATGATCATGTTTTGAGCTCGATCGGAAATCAATAGGTGTACGAAATTGGACAATTCAAGTTCAAAGGCAATTCGTGCCTTATGAGAGTGGTTGGTACATTTCGTAGTTCTAGCGATTGGATTTCACTCAAAACTCACCAAATGACTCCTCCCACCATATTATAATAATGCCCAAGTTTTGGGCTCGATTGGAAATCAATAGGTGTACGAAATTGGACAATTCAAGTTCAAAGGCAGTTCGTGCCTTATTGGAATGGTTGGTGTATTTCGTAGTTCTAGAGATTGGATTTCACTCAAAACTCATCAAATCACTCCTCCCAACATATTATGATGATGCCCAAGTTTTGGGCTCGCTCGGAAATCAATAGGTGCACGAAATTGGACAATTCAAGTTCAAGGGCAGTTCGTGCCTTATTGGAGTGGTTGGTACATTTCGTAGTTCTAGCGATTGGATTTCACTCAAAACTCACCAAATGACTCCTCCCACTATATTATGATAATGCCCAAGTTTTGGGCTCGATCGGAAATCAATAGGTGTACGAAATTGGACACTTCATCTTCAAAGGCAGTTTGTTCCGAATTTGAGTGGTTGGTGTATTCTGTAGTTCTAGCAATTGGATTTCACTCAAAACTCACCACATGACTCCTCCCACCACATTATGATGATGCCCAAGTTTTGGGCTCGATCGGAAATCAATAGGTGTACGAAATTGGACAATTCAAGTTCACAGGCAATTCGTGCTTTACTGGAGTGTTTGGTGTATTCCGTAGTTCTACCGATTGGATTTCACTCAAAACTCACCAAATGACTCCTCCCACCATATTATGATGATGCCCAAGTTTTGGGCTCGATTGTAAATCAATTGGTGTACGAAATTGGACACTCCAAGTTCGAAGGCAGTTTGTTCCGAATTGGAGTGGTTGGTGTATTCCGTAGTTCTAGCGATTGGATTTCACTCAAAACTCACCACATGACTCCACCCACCATACTATGATGATGCCCAAGTTTTGGGCTCGATCGGAAATGAATAGGTGTACGGAAATGGACAATTCAAGTTCAAAGGCAGTTCGTGCCTTGTTGGAATGGTTGGTGTATTTCGAAGTTCTAGCGATTGGATTTCACTCAAAACTCTCCACATATGACTCCCACCATACTATGATGATGCCCAAGTTTTGGGCTCGATCGGAAATCAATAGGTGTACGAAATTGGACAATTCAAGTTCAGAGGCAGTTCGTGCCTTATTGGAATGGTTGGTGTATTTCGTAGTTCTAGAGATTGGATTTCACTCAAAACTCATCAAATCACTCCTCCCAACATATTATGATGATGCCCAAGTTTTGGGCTCGCTCGGAAATCAACAGGTGTACGAAATTGGACACTTCAAGTTCAAAGGCAATTTGTTCCGAATTGGAGTGGTTAGTATATTCCGTAGTTCTAGCGATTGGATTTCACTCAAAACTCACCACATGACTCCGCCCTCCATGTTATGATGATGCCCAAGTTTTGGGCTCGATCGGAAATCAATAGGTGTACGAAATATGACAATTCAAGTTCAAAGGCAGTTCGTGCCTTATTGGAGTGGTTGGTGTATTTCGTAGTTCTAGCTATTGGATTTCACTCAAAACTCATCAAATCACTCCTCCCAACATCTTATGATGATGCCCAAGTTTTGGGCTCGATCGGAAATCAATAGGTGTAAGAAATTGGACAATTCAAGTTCAAAGGCCGTTCGTGCCTTATTGGAGTGGTTGGTATATTTCGTAGTTCTAGCAATTGGATTTCACTCAAAACTCACCACATGACTCCTCCCACCATATTATGATGATGCCCAAGTTTTGGGCTGGATTGGAAATCAATACGTGTACGAAATTGGACAATTGGTGTTCACAGGCAGTTCGTGCTTTACTGGAGTGTTTGGTGTATTCCGTAGTTCTACCGATTGGATTTCACTAAAAACTCACCAAATGACTCCTCCCACCATATTATGATGATGCCCAAGTTTTGGGCTCGATTGTAAATCAATAGGTGTACGAAATTGGACACTCGAAGTTCGAAGGCAGTTTGTTCCGAATTGGAGTGGTTGGTGTATTCCGTAGTTATAGCGATTGGATTTCACTCAAAACTCACCAAATGACTCCTCCAAACATATTATGATGATGCCCAAGTTTTGGGCTCGATTGGAAATCAATAGGTGTACGAAAATGGACAATTCAAGTTCACAGGCAGTTCGTGCCTTATTGGAGTGCTTGGTACATTTCGTAGTTCTAGCGATTGGATTTCACTCAAAACTCACCACATGACTCCTCCCACCATATTATGTTGATTCACAAGTTTTGGGCTCGATCGGAAATCAATAGGTGTACGAAATTGGACAATTCAAGTTCAAAGGCAGTTCGTGCCTTATTGGAGTGGTTGGTACATTTCGTAGTTCTAGCGATTGGATTTCACTCAAAACTCACCAAATAACTCCTCCAAACTTATTATGATGATTTCCAGGTTTGGGCTCGATCGGAAATCAATAGGTGTACGAAGTTGGACACTTCAAGTTCAAAGGCAGTTTGTTCCGAATTGGAGTGGTTGGTGTATTCCATAGTTCTAGCCATTGGATTTCACTCAAAACTATCCACATGACTCCTCCCAAAATGTTATGATGATGCCCAAGCTTTGGGCTCGATCGGAAATCAATAGGTGTACGAAATTGCACACTTCAAGTTCAATGGTTGTTCGTGGCATATTGGAGTGGTTGGTACATTTCGTAGTTCTAGCGATTGGATTTCACTCCAAACACACCAAATGAGTCCTCCCACCATATTATGATGATGCCCAAGTTTAATAGGTGTACGAAATTGGACACTTCAAGTTCAAAGGCAGTTTGTTCCGAATTGGAGTGGTTGGTGTATTCCGTAGTTCTAGCGACTGGATTTCACTCAAAACTCTCCACATGACTCCTCCCACCATATTATGATGATACCCAAGTTTTGGGCTCGATCGGAAATCAATAGGTGTACGAAATTGCACACTTCAAGTTCAAAGGCAGTTCGTGCCTTATTGGAGTGGTTGGTACATTTCGTAGTTCTAGCGGTTGGATTTCACTCAAAACTCACCAAATGACTCCTCCCACCATATTATCATGATGCACAGGTTTTGGGCTCGATCGGAAATCAATAGGTGTACGAAATTGCACACTTCAATTTCAACGGCAGTTCGTGCCTTATTGGAGTGGTTGGTACATTTCGTAGTTATAGCGATTGGATTTCACTCAAAACTCTCCAAATGACTCCTCCAAACATATTATGATGATTTCCAAGTTTGGGCTCGATCGGAAATCAATAGGTGTACGAAGTTGGACACTTCAAGTTCAAAGGCAGTTTGTTCCGAATTGGAGTGGTTGGTGTATTCCATAGTTCTAGCCATTGGATTTCACTCAAAACTCTCCACATGACTCCTCCCAAAATGTTATGATGATGCCCAAGTTTTGGGCTCGATCGGAAATCAATAGGTGTACGAAATTGCACACTTCAAGTTCAATGGCAGTTCGTGGCATATTGGAGTGGTTGGTACATTTCGTAGTTCTAGCGATTGGATTTCACTCCAAACACACCAAATGAGTCCCCCAAACATATTATGATGATTTCCAAGGTTTGGGCTCGATCGGAAATCAATAGGTGTACGAAATTGGCCACTTGAAGTTTGAAGGCAGTTTGTTCCAAATTGGAGTGGTTTTTGTATTCTGTAGTTCTATCGATTGGATTTCACTCAAAACTCACCGCATGACTCCTCCCACCATATTATGATGATGCCCAAGTTTAATAGGTGTACGAAATTGGACACTTCAAGTTCAAAGGCAGTTTGTTCCGAATTGAAGTGGTTGGTGTATTCCGTAGTTCTAGCGACTGGATTTCACTCAAAACTCTCCACATGACTCCTCCCACCATATTATGATGATGCCCAAGTTTTGGGCTCGATCGGAAATCAATAGGTGTACGAAATTGCACACTTCAAGTTCAAAGGCAGTTCGTGCGTTATTGGAGTGGTTGGTACATTTCGTAGTTCTAGCGGTTGGATTTCACTCAAAACTCACCAAATGACTCCTCCCACCATATTATCATGATGCACAGGTTTTGGGCTCGATCGGAAATCAATAGGTGTACGAAATTGCACACTTCAATTTCAACGGCAGTTCGTGCCTTATTGGAGTGGTTGGTACATTTCGTAGTTATAGCGATTGGATTTCACTCAAAACTCTCCAAATGACTCCTCCAAACATATTATGATGATTTCCAAGTTTGGGCTCGATCGGAAATCAATAGGTGTACGAAGTTGGACACTTCAAGTTCAAAGGCAGTTTGTTCCGAATTGGAGTGGTTGGTGTATTCCATAGTTCTAGCCATTGGATTTCACTCAAAACTCTCCACATGACTCCTCCCAAAATGTTATGATGATGCCCAAGTTTTGGGCTCGATCGGAAATCAATAGGTGTACGAAATTGCACACTTCAAGTTCAATGGCAGTTCGTGGCATATTGGAGTGGTTGGTACATTTCGTAGTTCTAGCGATTGGATTTCACTCCAAACTCACCAAATGAGTCCCCCAAACATATTATGATGATTTCCAAGGTTTGGGCTCGATCGGAAATCAATAGGTGTACGAAATTGGCCACTTGAAGTTTGAAGGCAGTTTGTTCCGAATTGGAGTGGTTGGTGTATTCTGTAGTTCTATCGATTGGAGTTCACTCAAAACTCACCGCATGACTCCTCCCACCATATTATGATGATGCCCAAGTTTAATAGGTGTACGAAATTGGACACTTCAAGTTCAAAGGCAGTTTGTTCCGAATTGGATTGGTTGGTGTATTCCGTAGTTCTAGCGATTGGATTTCACTCAAAACGCACCACATACCCTCCCGCCATATTATGATGATGCCCAAGTTTTGGGCTCAATCGGAAATCAATAGGTGTACGAAATTGGATAATTCAAGTTCAAAGGCCGTTCGTGGTTTAGTGGAGTGTTTGGTGTATTCCGAAGTTCTAGAGATTGGATTTCACTCAAAACTCACCAAATGACTCCTCCCACCATATTATGATGATGCCCAAGTTTTGGGCTCGATCGGAAATCAATAGGTGTACGAAATTGGACAATTCAAGTTCAAAGGCGGTTCGTGCTTTATTGGAGTGTCTGGTGTATTCCGTAGTTCTAGCGATTGGATTTCACTCAAAACTCACCAAATGACTCCTCCCACCATATTATGATGATGCCCAAGTTTTGGGCTCGATCGGAAATCAATAGGTGTACGAAATTGGACAATTCAAGTTCAAAGGCGGTTCGTGCTTTATTGGAGTGTTTGGTGTATTCCGTAGTTCTAGCGATTGGATTTCACTCAAAACTCTCCACATGACTCCTCCCACCATATTATGATGATGCCCAAGTTTTAGGCTCGATCGGAAATCAATAGGTGTACGAAATTGGACACTTCAAGTTGAAAGGGAGTTTGTTCCGAATTGGAGTGGTTGGTGTATTCCGTAGTTCTAGCGATTGGATTTCACTCAAAACTCACCAAATGACTCCGCCCACCATATTATGATGATGCCCAATTTTTGGGCTCGATCGGAAATCAATAGGTGTACGAAATTGGACACTTCAAGTTGAAAGGCAGTTTGTTCCGAATTGGAGTGGTTGGTGTATTCCGTAGTTCTAGCGATTGGATTTCACTCAAAACTCACCAAATGACTCCGCCCACCATATTATGATGATGCCCAATTTTTGGGCTCGATCGGAAATCAATAGGTGTACGAAATTGGACACTTGAAGTTCAAAGGAAGTTTGTTCTGAATTGGAGTGGTTGGTGTATTCCGTAGTTCTAGCAATTGGATTTCACTCAGAACTCACCACATGACTCCTCCCACCATATTATGATGATGCCCAAGTTTTGGGCTCAATCGGAAATCAATAGGTGTACGAAATTGGACACTTCAAGTTCAAAGGAAGTTTGTTCCGAATTGGAGTGGTTGGTGTATTCCGTAGTTCTAGCAATTGGATTTCACTCAGAACTCACCACATGACTCCTCCCACCATATTATGATGATGCCCAAGTTTTGGGCTCGATCGGAAATCAATAGGTGTACGAAATTGGACAATTCAAGTTCAAAGCCAGTTCGTGCCTTATTGTAGTGGTTGGTATATTACATAGTTCTAGCGATTGGATTTCACTCAAAATTCACCAAATGACTCCACCCACCATTTAATGATGATGCCCATGTTTTGGGCTCGATCGGAAATCAATAGGTGTACGAAATTGGACACTTCAAGTTCAAAGGCAGTTCGTGCTTTATTGGAGTGTTTGGTGTATTCCGTAGTTCAAGGGATTGGATTTCACTCAAAACTCATCAAACGACTCCTCCCACCATATTATGATGATGCCCAAGTTTTGGGCTCGATCGGAAATCAATAGGTGTATGAAATTGGACAATTCAAGTTCAAAGCCAGTTCGTGCCTTATTGTAGTGGTTGGTATATTACGTAGTTCTAGCGATTGGATTTCACTCAAAACTCACCAAATGACTCCTCCCACCATTTAATGATTATGCCCAAGTTTTGGGCTCGATCGGAAATCAATAGGTGTACGAAATTGGACACTTCAAGTTCAAAGGCAGTTCGTGCTTTACTGGAGTGTTTGGTGTATTCCGTAGTTCTAGAGATTGGATTTCACTCAAAACTCTTCAAATGACTCCTCCCACCATATTATGATGATGCCCAACTTTTGGGCTCGATCGGATATCAATAGGTGTATAAAATTGGGCAATTCAAGTTCAAAGGCAGTTCGTGCTTTATTGGAGTGTTTGGTGTATTCCGTAGTTCTAGGGATTGGATTTCACTCAAAACTCACGAAATGACTCCTCCCACCATATAATGATGATGCCCAAGTTTTGGGCTCGATCATAAATCAATAGGTGTACGAAATTGGACAATTCAAGTTCAAAGAGAGTTCCTGCCTTATTGGAGTGGTTGGTGTATTCCATAGTTCTAGGGATTGGATTTCACTCAAAACTCATCAAATGACTCGTCCAACCATATTATGATGATGCCCAAGTTTTGGGCTCGATCGGATATCCATAGGTGTACGAAATTGGGCAATTCAAGTTCAAAGGCAGTTCGTGCTTTGTTGGAGTGTTTGGTGTATTCCGTAGTTCTAGGGATTGGATTTAACTAAAAACTCATCAAATGACTCCTCCCACCATATTATGATGATGCCCAAGTTTTGGGCTCGATCGGATATCAATAGGTGTACGAAATTGTGCAATTCAAGTTCAAAGGCAGTTCGTGCTTTACTGGAGTGTTTGGTGTATTCCGTAGTTCTAGGGATTGGATTTCACTCAAAACTCATCAATTGACTCCTCCCACCATATTATGATGATGCCCAAGTTTTGGGCTCGATCGGAAATCAATAGGTGTACGAAATTGGACACTTCAAGTTCAAAGGAAGTTTGTTCCGAATTGGAGTGGTTGGTGTATTCCGTAGTTCTAGTGATTGGATTTCACTCATAACTCACCACATGACTCCTTCCACCATATTATGATGATGCCCAAGTTTTGGGCTCGATCGGAAATAAATAGGTGTACGAAATTGGACAATTCAAGTTCAAAGCCAGTTCGTGCCTTGTTGGAGTGGTTGGTATATTACGTAGTTCTAGCGATTGGATTTCACTCAAAACTCACCAAATGACTCCTCCCACCATTTAATGATGATGCCCAAGTTTTGGGCTCGATCGGAAATCAATAGGTGTACGAAATTGGACACTTCAAGTTCAAAGGCAGTTCGTGCTTTATTGGAGTGTTTGGTGTATTCCGTAGTTCTAGAGATTGGATTTCACTCAAAAATCTTCAAATGACTCCTCCCACCATATTATGATGATGCCCAAGTTTTGGGCTCGATCGGATATCAATAGGTGTACGAAATTGGGCAATTCAAGTTCAAAGGCAGTTCGTGCTTTATTGGAGTGTTTGGTGTATTCCGTAGTTCTAGGGATTGGATTTCACTCAAAACTCATCAAATGACTCCTCCCACCAAATTATGATGATACCCAAGTTTTGGGCTCGATCGGAAATCAATAGCTGTACGAAATTGGACAATTCAAGTTCAAAGGCAGTTCGTGCCTTATTGGAGTGGTTGGTACATTTCGTAGTTCTAGCGATTGGATTTCAATCAAAACTCACCAAACGACTCCTCCCACCATATTATGATGATGCCCAAGTTTTGGGCTCGATCGGAAATCAATAGGTGTTCGAAATTGGACACTTCAAGTTCAAAGGCAGTTTGTTCCGACTTGGAGTGTTTGGTGTATTCCGTAGTTCTAGCGATTGGATTTCACTCAAAACTCACCATATGACTCCTCCAAGCATATTATGACGATGCCAAAGTTTTGGGCTTCATCGAAAATCAATAGGTGTACGAAATTGGACAATTCAAGTTCAAAGGCAGTTCGTGCTTTATTGGAGTGTTTGGTGTATTCCGTAGTTCTAGGGATTGGATTTCACTCAAAACTCATCAAATGACTCCTCCCACCATATGATGATGATGCCCAAGTTTTGGGCTCGATCGAAAATCAGTAGGTGTACGAAATTGAACAATTCAAGTTCAAAGGCTGTTCGTGCTTTATTGGAGTGTTTGGTGTATTCCGTAGTTCTAGCGATTGGATTTCACTCAAAACTCATCAAATGACTCCACCCGCCATATTATGATGATGCCCAAGTTTTGGGCTCGATCGGAAATCAATAGGTGTACGAAATTGGACAATTCCAGTTCAAAGGCAGTTCGTGCATTATTGGAGTGGTTGGTGTATTCCGTAGTTCTACAATTGGATTTCACTCAAAACTCACCAAATGACTCCTCCCACCATATTATGTTGATGCCCATGTTTTGGGCTCGATCGGAAATCAATAGGTGTACAAAATTGGACACTTCGAGTTCAGTGGCAGTTTGTTCCGAATAGAAGTGGTTGGGGTATTCCGTAGTTTAAGCGATTGGATTTCACTCAAAACTCACCAAATGACTCCTCCCACCGTATTATGATGATGCCCAAGGTTTGGGCTCGATCGGAAATCAACAGGTGTACGAAATTGGACAATTCAAGTTCAAAGGCAGGTCGTGCCTTATTGGAGTGGTTGGTGTATTCCGTAGTTGTAGCGATTGGATTTCACTTAAAACTCACCAAATGACTCCTCCCACCATATTATGATAATGCCTAAGTTTTGGTCTCGATCGGAAATCAATAGGTGTACGAAATTGGACAATTCATGTTCAAAGGCAGTTCGTGCCTTATTGGAGTGGTTGGTGTATTCCACAGTACTTGCGAGGGGATTTCCCTCAAAACTCTCCAAATGACGCCTCCCACCATATTATGATGATGCAAAAGTTTTGGGCTCGCTCAGAAATCAACAGGCGTACGAAATTGGACAATTCAAGTTCAAAGGCAGTTAGTTTCGAATTGGACTGTTGGTGTATTCCGTAGTTCTAGCAATTGGATTTCACTCAAAACTCACCAAATGACTCCTCGGAAATCAATAGGTGTACAAAATTGGACACTTCAAGTTCAATGGCAGTTTGTTCCGAATTAGAGTGGCTGGGGTATTCGGTCGTTCTAGAGATTGGATTTCACTCAAAACCCTCCAAATGACTCCTCCGACCATATTATGATGATGCCCAAGTTTTGGGCTCGATCGGAAATCAACAGGTGTTCGAAATTGGACAATTCAAGTTCAAAGGCAGTTCGTTTCGAATGGGAGTGTGTGAGAACCCGAAAAAAAAAAATATATATATATATATATATAATAATTATTTATCAATATGATTTTTACTTATTTAAATATTTATTGTGAAGATTTATATGTTATTAAATCTTGAGTCTAGTATGGGATTATCCTTTTAGTTGAAAGATGACACCATTCTTGTGTAGAGACTTAGAATTTGTTTTAATCAAACCATCATCCTCCCATTCTTCCCCCTTTCCCTCTTTCTTTCTCTTCAAAAAATATGATTTTTATCCCAAATTGGGATGAGTTGTTCATCCATTGGAGGTGAGTCACCTAGTCTATAGTTGGTGAGTCACCTAGCCTAAGCTTCTTTCTTATTCTCTTCTTCCCATTCATTGTATCATCACTCTTTCTTAACTTGATGACCCACATTATTCCTTTCCTCTTATCTTATCTTTTGGTGGTGTGTGTTGTGATTTCATTGGCCAAAGGGGATGAGTCACATTATTCCCTTAATTTTATATCTTATCTTTTGGTAATTTAAAATATTGTTTATATAAATATTATTTGGGTGCATGCATAGCCTCTACTATAAATATCATGCTTCCTTACTTCATTAATTCATTCCAATCCTTTAAGATAGATTTCTACCATGAGAGAGAGAGAGAGAGAGAGAGAGAGAGAGAGAGAGAAGGAAGAAAAAGAAACAAGATGAAGAGCATGTGTGTTTGTCTTGCAATATTTCATACTTATCTTGGTGAGTGGGTTATGTAATGTGTTCTAAAAGTTCTTATTTTATGATAAATCATGGATTTATTCTATTTACAAATCTCTCGCTATTTTCAAGTCAAGCATGTCTAATTTGTACAATATTATATATTATTTGGAGTTTTTGTGAAGTATGTGTATTCATGGAACATGAGAACTTCACTGACAGGGTATCCGAAGGATAAATGTGTACCAGACGGGGACATAGGGCAGTAAGGCCAATAGGGGTCACGTACTGGGTACAATTTGTGAAGGATAACCAAGATTTGAAGGAATGATGTGATATGATTTGGATTGTGTATATTTATATTATATTTTCTAGAGTGTGTAAAATGGCATTGCTTGACTGACATATTACATAATCTACTCACTAAGCGGTGGTTTGCTCATCCCTCACCTACTTTATTTTTCAGATCAATTAGTGAGCAAGACAAAGCCGAAACCGGAGAAGTTGGACTAGTTTAGAGTGTTAAACTTTTATTTATATCTTGTACCCTTGTAAGATTATTTTAATTTATTTTTATAAATATAATTGTAATGTATTTTAATCAATTTTTCAGTCCTTTTATTTATTCCTTTCAATTCACGCACCTTGATTCGGGAGTATTCTTTATTCTCGAATCGGGTCGTGACAGAGTGGTTGGTGTATTCCATTGTTCTAGAGATTGGATTTCACTCACAACTCACCAAATGACTCCTCCCACCATATTATGATGATGCCCAAGGTTTGGGCTCGATCGGAAATCAATAGGTGTACGAAATTGGACAATTCAAGTTAAAAGGCAGTTCGTGCCTTATTGGAGTGGTTGGTGTATTGCGTAGTTCAAGTGATTGGATTTCACTCAAAACTCACCAAATGACTCCTCCAAAGTATTATGATGATGCCCAAGGCTTGGGCTCGATCGGAAATCAACAGGTGTACGAAATTGGACAATTCAAGTTCAAAGGCATTTTGTTTCGAATTGGAGTGGTTGGTGTATTCCGTAGTTTCAGCAATTGCATTTCACTCAAAACTCACCAAATGACTCCTCCCACCGTATTATGAAGATGCCCAAGGTTTGGGCACGATCGGAAATCAATAGGGATAAGAAATTAGACAATTCAGGTTCAAAGGCAGTTCGTTCCTTATAGGAGTGGTTGGTGTATTCCATAGTTCTAGCGATTTGATTTCACTCAAAACCCTCCAAATGACTCCTCCCACCATATTATGGGGATGCCCAAATTTTGGGCTCGATCGGAAATCAATATTGGTAAGAAATTGGAGAATTCAGGTTCAAAGGGAGTTCGTTCCTTGTAGGAGTGGTTGGTGTATACCGTAGTTCTAGCGATTGAATTTCACTCAAAACACACCAAATGACACCTCCCACCGTATTATGTTGATGCCCAAGTTTTGGGCTCGATTGGAAATCAATAGGGGTAAGAAATTTGACAATTCAAGTTCGGAGGCAGTTCTTTCCGAATTGGAGTGGTTGGTGTATTGCATAGTTCTAGCAATTGGATTTCACTCAAAACTCACCAAATGACTCCTCCCACCATATTATCATGATGCCCAAGTTTTGGGCTCGAGCGGAAATCAATAGGGGTAAGAAATTGGACAATTCAAGTTCAAAGGCAGTTCGTTCCTCATAAGAGTGGTTGGTGTATTCCGTAGTTCTAGCGATTGGATTTCACTGAAAACTCACCAAATAACTCCTCCCACCATATTATGATGATGCCCAAGTTTTGGGCTTGATCGGAAATCAATAGGGGTAAGAAATTGGACAATTCAGGTTCAAAGACAGTTCGTTCCTTGTAGGAGTGGTTGGTGTATTCCGTAGTTCTAGCGATTGAATTTCACTCAAAACACACCAAATGACGCCTCCCACCATATTATGATGATACCCAAGTTTTGGGATCGATTGGAAATCAATAGGGACAAGAAATTGGACAATTCAGGTTCAAAGGCAGTTCGTTCCTTATAGGAGTGGTTGGTGTATTCCGTAGTTCTAGAGATTGGATTTCACTTAAAACAAACCAAATGACTCCTCCCACCATATTATGATGATGCCCAAGTTTTGGCCTCGATCGGAAATCAATAAGAGTAAGAAATTGGACAATTCATGTTCGAAGGCAGTTCGTTCCTTATAGGAGTGGTTGGTGTATTCTGTAATGCTAGCAATCGGATTTCACTCAAAACTCACCAAATGACTCCTCCCACCATATTATCATGATGCCCAAGTTTTGGGCTCGATCGGAAATCAATAGGGGTAAGAAATTGGACAATTCAAGTTCAAAGGCAGTTCGTTCCTCATAAGAGTGGTTGGTGTATTCCGTAGTTCTAGCGATTGGATTTCACTGAAAACTCACCAAATAACTCCTCCCACCATATTATGATGATGCCCAAGTTTTGGGCGCGATCGGAAATCCATAGAGGTAAGAAATTGGACAATTCAAGTTCGAAGGCTGTTCGTTCCGAATTGGAGTGGTTGGTGTACTGCATAGTACTAGCGATTGGATTTCACTGAAAACTCACCAAATGACTCCTCCCACCATATTATGATGATGCCCATGTTTTGGGCTCGTTCGGAAATCAATAGGGGTAAGAAGTTGGACAATTCAGGTTCGAAGGAAGTTCGTTCCTTATAGGAGTGGCTGGAGTATTCCGTACTTCTAGCGAATGGATTTCACTCAAACCTCACCAAATGACTCCTCCCACAACATTATGATGACACCCAAGTTTTTGGCTCGATCGGAAATCAATAGGGGTAAGAAATCGGACAATTCAGGTTTAAAGGCAGTTCATTCCTTATAGGAGTGGTTGGTGAATTTCGTGGTTCTAGCGATTGGATTTCACTCAAAACTCACCAAATGACTCCTCCCACCATATTATGATGATGCCCAAGTTTTGGGCTCGATCGGAAATCAATAGGGGTAAGAAATTGGACAATTCAGGTTCGAAGGCAGTTCGTTCCTTGTAGGAGTAGTTCGTGTATTCCGTAGTTCTAGCGATTGGATTTCACTCAAAACTCACCAAATGACTCCTCCCACCATATTATGATGATGCCCAAGTTTAGGGCTCGATCGGAAATCCATAGAAGTAAGAAGTTGGACAATTCAAGTTTGAAGGCAGTTCGTTTCGAAATTGGAGTGGTTGGTGTATTGCATAGTTCTAGGGATTGGATTTCACTAAAAACTCACCAAATGACTCCTCCCACCATATTATGATGATGCCCATGTTTTGGGCTCGTTCGGAAATCAATAGGGGTAAGAAGTTGGACAATTCAGGTTCGAAGGCAGTTCGTTCCTTATAGGAGTGGCTGGAGTATTCCGTACTTCTAGCGAATGGATTTCACTCAAAACTCACCAAATGACTCCTCCCACCATATTATGATGATGCCCAAGTTTTGGGCTCGATCGGAAATCAATAGGGGCAAGAAATTGGACAATTTAGGTTCAAAGGAAGTTCGTTCCTTATAGGAGTGGCTAGTGTATTCCGTAGTTCTAGCGATTGGATTTCACTCAAAACTTACCAAATGACTCCTCCCACAATATTATGATGATGCCAAAGTTTTGGGCTCAAACGGAAATCAATAGGGGTAAGAAATTGGACAATTCAGGTTCACAGGCAGTTTGTTCCTTATAGGAGTGGCGGTGTATTCCGTAGTTCTAGCGATTGGATTTCAGTCAAAACTCACTAAATGACTCCTACCACCATATTATGATGATGCCCAAGTTTTGGGCTCGATCGGATATCAATAGGGGAAAGAAATTGGACAATACAGGTTCAAAGGCAGGTCGTTCCTTACAGGAGTGGTTGGTGTATTCCGTAGTTCAAGTGATTGGATTTCACTTAAAACTAACCGAATGACTCCTCCCACCATATTATGATGATGCCCAAGTTTCGTGCTCGATCGGAATTCCATAGGGGTAAGAAATTGAACAATTCAAGTTTGATGGCAGTTCGTTCCGAATTGGAGTCGTAGGTGTATTGCATAGTTCTAGCGATTGTATTTCAGTCAAAACACACCAAATGACTCCTCCCACCACATTATGATGATGCCCAAGTTTTGGGCTCGATCGGAAATCAATAGGGGCAAGAAAATGGACAATTCAGGTTCAAAGGCAGTTCGTTCCTTATAGGAGTGGCTGGTGTATTCCGTAGTTCTCGCGATTGGATTTCACTCAAAACTCACCAAATGACACCTCCCACCATATTATGATGATGCCCAAGTTTTGGGCTTGATAGGAAATCAATAGGGGCAAGAAATTGGACAATTCAGGTTCAAAGGAAGTTCGTTACTTATAGGAGTGGCTAGTGTATTCCATAGTTCTAGCGATTGGATTTCACTCAAAACTTACCAAATGACTCCTCCCACCATATTATGATGATGCCAAAGTTTTGGGCTCGATCGGAAATCAATAGGGGTAAGAAATTGGGCAATTCAGGTTCAAAGGCAGTTCGTTCCTTATAGGAGTGGTTGGTGTATTACGTAGTTCTAGCGATTGGATTTCATTCAAAACTCACTAAATGACTGCTCCCACCATATTAGGATGATGCCCAAGTTTTGGGCTCGATCGGAAATCAATAGGGGTAAGAAATTGGACAATTCAGGTTCAAAGACAGTTTGTTCCTTATAGGAGTGGCTGGTGTATTCCATCGTTCTAGCGATAGGATTTAACTCAAAACTCACCAAATGACTCCTCCCACCATATTATGATGATGCCCAAGTTTTGGGCTCGATAGGAAATCAATAGGGGTAAGAAATTGGACAATTCAGGTTCGAAGGCAGTTCGTTCTGTATAGGAGTGGTTGGTGTATTCCGTAGTTCTACCTATTGGATTTCACTCAAAAGACACCAAATGACTCCTCCCACCATATTATGATGGTGCCCATGTTTTGGGCTCGATCGGAAATCAATAGGGTTAAGAAATTGGACAATTCAGGTTCAAAGACAGTTCGTTCCTTATAGGAGTGGCTGGTGTATTCCATCGTTCTAGCGATAGGATTTAACTCAAAACTCACCAAATGACTCCTCCCACCATATTATGAGGACGCCCAAGTTTTGGGCTCGATCGGAAATCAATAGGGGTAAGAAATTGGACAATTCAGGTTCAAAGGCAGTTCGTTCCTTATAGGAGTGGCTGGTGTATTCCATAGTTCTAGCAATTGGATTTCACTCAAAACTCACCAAACGACTCCTCCCACCGTATTATGATGATGCCCAAGTCTTGGGCTCAATCGGAAATCAGTAGGGGCAAGAAATTGGACAATTCAGGTTGAAAGGCAGTTCGTTCCTTAAAGGAGTGAATGGTGTATTCCGTAGTTCTAGCGATTGGATTTCACTCAAAACTCACCAAATGACTCCTCCCACCATATTATGATGATGCCCAAGTTTTGGGCTCGATCGGAAATTCATAGGGGTAAGAAATTCGACAATTCAAGTTTGAAGACAGTTCGTTCCGAATTGGAGTGGTTGGTGTATTGCATAGTTCTAGCGATTCGATTTCACTCAAAACTTACCAAATGACTCCTACCACTATATTATGAAGATGCCCAAGTTTTGAGCTCGATCGGAAATCAATAGGGGTAAGAAATTGGACAATTCAGGTTCAAAGAAAGTTCGTTCCTTATAGGAGTGGTTGGTGTATTCCGCAGTTCTAGCGATTGGATTTCACTCAAAACTCACCAAATGACTCCTGCCACCATAATATGATGATGGCCAGGTTTTGGGCTCGATCGGAAATTAATAGGGGTAAGAAATTAGACAATTCAGGTTCAAAGGTAGTTCGTTCCTTATCGGAGTGGTTGGTGTATTCCTAAGTTCTAGCGATTGGATTTCACTTAAAACTCCCCAAATGACTCCTCCCACCATATTATCATGATACCCAAGTTTTGGGCTCGATCGGAAATCAATAGGGGTAAGAAATTGGGCAATTCAGGTTCGAAGGCAGTTCGTTCCTTATAGGAGTGGTTGGTGTATTCCGTAGTTCTAGCAATTGGATTTCACTCAAAACTCACCAAACGACTCCTCCCATCGTATTATGATGATGCCCAAGTCTTGGGCTCAATCGGAAATCAGTAGGGGCAAGAAATTGGACAATTCAGGTTGAAAGGCAGTTCGTTCCTTAAAGGAGTGAATGGTGTATTCCGTAGTTCTAGCGATTGGATTTCACTCAAAACTCACCAAATGACTCCTCCCACCATATTATGATGATGCCCAAGTTTTGGGCTCGATCGGAAATTCATAGGGGTAAGAAATTCGACAATTCAAGTTTGAAGACAGTTCGTTCCGAATTGGAGTGGTTGGTGTATTGCATAGTTCTAGCGATTCGATTTCACTCAAAACTTACCAAATGACTCCTACCACCATATTATGAAGATGCCCAAGTTTTGAGCTCGATCGGAAATCAATAGGGGTAAGAAATTGGACAATTCAGGTTCAAAGAAAGTTCGTTCCTTATAGGAGTGGTTGGTGTATTCCGCAGTTCTAGCGATTGGATTTCACTCAAAACTCACCAAATGACTCCTGCCACCATAATATGATGATGGCCAGGTTTTGGGCTCGATCGGAAATTAATAGGGGTAAGAAATTAGACAATTCAGGTTCAAAGGTAGTTCGTTCCTTATCGGAGTGGTTGGTGTATTCCTAAGTTCTAGCGATTGGATTTCACTTAAAACTCCCCAAATGACTCCTCCCACCATATTATCATGATACCCAAGTTTTGGGGCTCGATCGGAAATCAATAGGGGTAAGAAATTGGGCAATTCAGGTTCGAAGGCAGTTCGTTCCTTATAGGAGTGGTTGGTGTATTCCGTAGTTCTAGCAATTGGATTTCACTCTAAACTCACCAACTGACTCCTCCCACCATATTATGATGATGGCCAAGTTTTGGGCTCGATTGGAAATCAATAGGGGAAAGAAATAGGAGAATTCAAGTTTGTTTGTACAATATCTGGCCAAGCATTCCCAAGCCAATCCAAGCAAAGGGAAGGGAGTCCCACATCGACAAAACACAAGAGAAGGGGACTCTCCCTTCCCTATAAACGGAGACATCTCCCCTTCAAGAAAGGGAGAGAGTTTTTGGGGGGCAGGCTACTACTGGGGCCTCATGGGCTTACCCATGAGCCCACTTAAAAACCCACGGATCATACCAGATCCTCTGCCTTCGGCCTCCAGCCTTCGGTATTCTTCCACTTCTCCTTGAGTCTAAACCTATGTGCAATGTATACTAACATTATTGCAATGAGAACATACTTCTTCGTGGACGTAGCCCATTATTCGGGTGAACCACGTACATTTGTCTTATGAATGCATGCCTATTTATTTACCGAATGCTCTCACACTGAGGGTCCTTACCTTCAGCATCCACCTCATCTTTAAGTTGGCCTACTTACTACCTGTCTAGTTTTAGTATCAACAAGGTTCAAAGGTAGTTTGTTCCTTATAGGAGTGGTTGGTGTATTCCGTAATTCTAGCAATCGGATTTCACTCAAAACTCACCAAATGACTCCTCCCACCATATTATGATGATGCCCAAGTTCTGGGCTCGATCGGAAATCAACAGGTGTACGAAATTGGACAATTCAATTTCAAAGGCTGTTCGTGCTTTATTGGAGTGGTTGGTGTATTCCGTACTTCTAGCGATTGGATTTCACTCAAAACTCTCCAAATGACTCCTCCCACCATTTTATGATGATGCCCAAGTTCTGGGCTCAATCGGAAGTCAATAGGTGTGTGAAATTGGACACTTCAAGTACAAAGGTAGTTTGTTCCGAATTGGAGTGGTTGGTGTATTCCGTAATTCTAGCGATTGGATTTCACTCAAAACTCACCAAATGACTCCTCCCACCATAATATGATGATGGCCAAGTTTTGGACTCGATCGGAAATCAACAGGGGTAAGAAATTGGACAATTCAGGTTTAAAGGCAGTTCGTTCCCTATTGGAGTGGCCGGTGTATTCCGTAGTTCTACCGATTGGATTTCACTCAAAACTCACCAAATGACTCCTCCATCATATTATGATAATGCCCAAGTTTTGGGCTCGATCGGAAATCAACAGGGGAAAGAAATTGGACAATTCAGGTTCAAAAGCAGTTCGTTCCTTATAGGAGTGGTTGGTGTATTCCGTAATTCTAGCAATCGGATTTCACTCAAAACTCACCAAATGACTCCTCCCACCATAATATGATGATGGCCAAGTTTTGGACTCGATCGGAAATCAACAGGGGTAAGAAATTGGACAATTCAGGTTCAAAGGCAGTTCGTTCCCTATTGGAGTGGCTGGTGTATTCCGTAGTTCTACCGATTGGATTTCACTCAAAACTCACCAAATGACTCCTCCCATCATATTATGATAATGCCCAAGTTTTGGGCTTGATCGGAAATCAACAGGGGAAAGAAATTGGACAATTCAAGTTCAAAAGCAGTTCGTTCCTTATAGGAGTGGTTGGTGTATTCCGTAATTCTAGCAATCGGATTTCACTCAAAACTCACCAAATGACTCCTCCCACCATATTATGATGATGCCCAAGTTTTGGGCTTGATCGGAAATCAATAGGGGAAAGAAACTGGACAATTCAGGTTCAAAAGCAGTTCGTTCCTTATAGGAGTGGTTGGTGTATACCGTAATTCTAGCAATCGGATTTCACTCAAAACTCACCAAATGACTCCTCCCACCATAATATGAGGATGGCCAAGTTTTGGACTCGATCGGAAATCAACAGGGGTAAGAAATTGGACAATTCAGGTTCAAAGGCAGTTCGTTCCCTATTGGAGTGGCTGGTGTATTCCGTAGTTCTACCGATTGGATTTCACTCAAAACTCACCAAATGACTCCTCCCATCATATTATGATAATGCCCAAGTTTTGGGCTCGATCGGAAATCCATAGGGGTAAGAAATTGGACAATTCAAGTTCGAAGGCAGTTCGTTCCGAATTGGAGTGGTTGGTGTATTGCATAGTTCTAGCGATTGGATTTCACTTAAAACTCACCAAAAGACTCCTCCCACCATATTATCATGATGCCCAAGTTTTGGGCTTGATCGGAAATCAATAGGGGAAAGAAACTGGGCAATTCAGGTTCAAAAACAGTTCGTTCCTTATAGGAGTGGTTGGTGTATTCCGCAATTCTAGCAATCGGATTTCACTCAAAACTCACCAAATGACTCCTCCTGCCATATTATGATGATGCCAAAGTTTTGGGCTTGATCGGAAATCAATAGGGGAAAGAAATTGGACAATTCAGGCTCAAAGGCAGTTCGTTCCTTATAGGAGTGGTTGGTGTATTCCGAAATTCTAGCGATTGGATTTCACTCAAAACTCACCAAATGACTCCTCCCACCATAATATGACGATGGCCAAGTTTTGGACTCGATCGGAAATCAACAGGGGTAAGAAATTGGACAATTCAGGTTCAAAGGCAGTTCGTTCCCTATTGGAGTGGCTGGTGTATTCCGTAGTTCTAGCGATTGGATTTCACTCAAAACTCACCAAATGACTCCTCCCATCATATTATGATAATGCCCAAGTTTTGGGCTCGATCGGAAATCAACAGGGGAAAGAAATTGGACAATTCAGGTTCAGAAGCAGTTCGTTCCTTATAGGAGTGGTTGGTGTATTCCGTAATTCTAGCAATCGGATTTCACTCAAAACTCACCAAATGACTCCTCCCGCCATATTATGATGATGCCCAAGTTTTGGGCTTGATCGGAAATCAATAGGGGAACGAAATTAGACAATTCAGGCTCAAAGGCAGTTCGTTCCTTATATGAGTGGTTGGTGTATTCCGTAATTCTAGCGATTGGAATTCACTCAAAACTCACCAAATGACTCCTCCCACCATATTAGGATGATGGCCAAGTTTTGGACTCGATCGGAAATCAATAGGGGTAAGAAATTGGACAATTCAGGTTCGAAGGCAGTTCGTTCCTTATTGGAGTGGCTGGTGTAATCCGTAGTTCTAGCGATTGGATTTCACTCAAAACTCACCAAATGACTCCTCCCACCATATTATGATGATGCCCAAGTTTTGGGCTCGATCGGAAATCCATAGGGGTAAGAAATTGGACAATTCAAGTTCGAAGGCAGTTCGTTCCGAATTGGAGTGGTTGGTGTATTGCATAGTTCTAGCGATTGGATTTCACTTAAAACTCCCCAAATGACTCCTCCCACCATATTATGATGATGCCCAAGTTTTGGGCTTGATCGGAAATCAATAGGGGAAAGAAACTGGACAATTCAGGTTCAAAAGCAGTTCGTTCCTTATAGGAGTGGTTGGTGTATTCCGTAATTCTAGCAATCAGATTTCACTCAAAACTCACCAAATGACTCCTCCCACCATAATATGAGGATGGCCAAGTTTTGGACTCGATCGGAAATCAACAGGGGTAAGAAATTGGACAATTCAGGTTCAAAGGCAGTTCGTTCCCTATTGGAGTGGCTGGTGTATTCCGTAGTTCTACCGATTGGATTTCACTCAAAACTCACCAAATGACTCCTCCCATCATATTATGATAATGCCCAAGTTTTGGGCTCGATCGGAAATCCATAGGGGTAAGAAATTGGACAATTCAAGTTCGAAGGCAGTTCGTTCCGAATTGGAGTGGTTGGTGTATTGCATAGTTCTAGCGATTGGATTTCACTTAAAACTCACCAAATGACTCCTCCCACCATATTATGATGATGCCCAAGTTTTGGGCTTGATCGGAAATCAATAGGGGAAAGAAACTGGACAATTCAGGTTCAAAAACAGTTCGTTCCTTATAGGAGTGGTTGGTGTATTCCGTAATTCTAGCAATCGGATTTCACTCAAAACCCACCAAATGACTCCTCCCGCCATATTATGATGATGCCCAAGTTTTGGGCTTGATAGGAAATCAATAGGGGAAAGAAATTGGACAATTCAGGCTCAAAGGCAGTTCGTTCCTTATAGGAGTGGTTGGTGTATTCCGTAATTCTAGTGATTGGATTTCACTCAAAACTCACCAAATGACTCCTCCCACCATAATATGATGATGGCCAAGTTTTGGACTCGATCGGAAATCAACAGGGGTAAGAAATTGGACAATTCAGGTTCAAAGGCAGTTCGTTCCCTATTGGAGTGGCTGGTGTATTCCGTAGTTCTACCGATTGGATTTCACTCAAAACTCACCAAATGACTCCTCCCATCATATTATGATAATGCCCAAGTTTTGGGCTCGATCGGAAATCAACAGGGGAAAGAAATTGGACAATTCAGGTTCAGAAGCAGTTCGTTCCTTATAGGAGTGGTTGGTGTATTCCGTAATTCTAGCAATCGGATTTCACTCAAAACTCACCAAATGACTCCTCCCGCCATATTACGATGATGCCCAAGTTTTGGGCTTGATCGGAAATCAATAGGGGAACGAAATTAGACAATTCAGGCTCAAAGGCAGTTCGTTCCTTATATGAGTGGTTGGTGTATTCCGTAATTCTAGCAATCGGATTTCACTCAAAACTCACCAAATGACTCCTCCCGCCATATTATGATAATGCCCAAGTTTTGGGCTCGATCGGAAATCCATAGGGGTAAGAAATTGGACAATTCAAGTTCGAAGGCAGTTCGTTCCGAATTGGAGTGGTTGGTGTATTGCATAGTTCTAGCGATTGGATTTCACTTAAAACTCACCAAATGACTCCTCCCACCATATTATGATGATGCCCAAGTTTTGGGCTCAATCGGAAATCAATAGGGGAAAGAAATTGGACAATTCTGGTTCATAGGCAGTTCGTTTCTTATAGGAGTGGTCGGTGTATTCCGTAATTCTAGCAATCGGATTTTACTCAAAACTCACCAAATGACTCCTCCCACCATATTATGGTGATGCCCAAGTTTTGGGCCCAATCGGAAATCAATAGGGGTAATAAGTTGGACAATTCATGTTCAAAGGCAGTTCGTTCCGAATTGGAGTGGTTGGTGTATTGCATAGTTCTAGCTATTGGATTTCACTCAAAACTCACGAAATGATTCCTCCCACCATATTATGATGATGCGCAAGTTTTGGGCTCGATCGGATATCCATAGGTGTAAGAAATTGGACAATTCAAGTTCGAAGACGGTTCATTCCGAATTGGAGTGGTTGGTGTATTCCGTAGTTCTAGCGATTGGATTTCACTCAAAACTCACCAAATGACTCCTCCCACCATATTATGATGAAGCCCCAGTTTCGGGCTCGATCGAAAATCAATAGGGGTTAGAAATTGGACAATTCAGGTTCAAAAGCAGTTCATTCTTTATTGGTGTGGTTGTTCAAGCTATTGGATTTCACTCAAAACTCACCAAATGGCTCCTCCCCCCAAATTACGTTGATGCCTAAGTTTTGGGCTTGATCAAAAATCCATAGGTGTAAGAAATTGGACAATTCAAGTTCAACGGCAGTTCGTTGCTAATTGGAGTGGTTAGTGTATGGCATATTTGTAGCGATTGGATTTCTCTCAAAACTCACCAAATGACACCTCCGACCACATTATGATGGTGCCCAAGTTTTGGGCTCGATCGGAAATCCATTGGGGTAAGAAATTGGACAATTCAAGTTCGAAGGCAGTTCGTTCCGAATTGGTGTGGTCAGTGTATTGCAGAGTTCTAAGGATTGGATTTCACTCAAAACTCACCAAATGACTCTTCCCACCATATTACGATGATGCCCAAGTTTTGGGCTCGATCGGAAAACAATAGGGGTAAGAAATTGGACAATTCAGGTTCGAAGGCAGTTCGTTCCGAATTGGTGTGGTCAGTGTATTGCAGAGTTCTAAGGATTGGATTTCACTCAAAACTCACCAAATGACTCTTCCCACCATATTACGATGATGCCCAAGTTTTGGGCTCGATCGGAAAACAATAGGGGTAAGAAATTGGACAATTCAGGTTCAAAGGCAGTTCGTTCCTTATAGAAGTGGCTGGTGTATTCTGTAGTTCTAGCGATTGGATTTGACTCAAAACTCACCAAATGACTCCTCCCAACATATTACGATGATGCCCAAGTTCTGTACTCGATCGGAAATCAATAGGGATTAGAAATTGGACAATTCAGGTTCAAAGACAGTTCGTTCCTTATAGGAGTGGCTGGTGTATTCCGTAGTTCTAGCGATTGGATTTCACTCAAAACTCACCAAATGACTCCTCCCACCATATTATGATGATGCCCATGTTTTGGGCTCGATCGGAAATCAATGGGGGTAAGAAATTGGATAATTCAGGTTCAAAGGCAGTTCGTTCCTTATAGGAGTGGTTGGTGTATTCCGTAGTTCTACCTATTGGATTTCACTCAAAACTCACCTAATGACTCGTCCCACCATATTATGATGATGCCCGAGTTTTGGGTTCGATCGGAAATCAATAGGGGTAAGAAATTGGACAATTCAGGTTCAAAGGCAGTTCGTTCCTTATAGGAGTGGTTGGTGTATTCCGTAGTTCTACCTATTGGATTTCACTCAAAACTCACCAAATGACTCCTCCGACCATATTATGATGGTGCCCAAGTTTTGGGCTCGATCGGAAATCCATTGGGGTAAGAAATTGGACAATTCAAGTTCGAAGGCAGTTCGTTCTGAATTGGTGTGGTCAGTGTATTGCAGAGTTCTAAGGATTGGATTTCACTCAAAACTCACCAAATGACTCTTCCCACCATATTACGATGATGCCCAAGTTTTGGGCTCGATCGGAAAACAGTAGGGGTAAGAAATTGGACAATTCAGGTTCAAAGGCAGTTCGTTCCTTATAGAAGTGGGTGGTGTATTCTGTAGTTTTAGCGATTGGATTTGACTCAAAACTCACCAAATGACTCCTCCCAACATATTACGATGATGCCCAAGTTCTGTACTCGATCGGAAATCAATAGGGATTAGAAATTGGACAATTCAGGTTCAAAGACAGTTCGTTCCTTATAGGAGTGGCTGGTGTATTCCGTAGTTCTAGCGATTGGATTTCACTCAAAACTCACCAAATGACTCCTCCCACCATATTATGATGATGCCCATGTTTTGGGCTCGATCGGAAATCAATGGGGGTAAGAAATTGGATAATTCAGGTTCAAAGGCAGTTCGTTCCTTATAGGAGTGGTTGGTGTATTCCGTAGTTCTACCTATTGGATTTCACTCAAAACTCACCAAATGACTCCTCCCACCATATTATGATGATGCCCGAGTTTTGGGTTCGATCGGAAATCAATAGGGGTAAGAAATTGGACAATTCAGGTTCAAAGGCATTTCGTTCCTTAGAGGAGCGGTTGGGGTATTCTGTAGGTCTAGCGATTGGATTTCACTTAAAACTCCCCAAATGATTCCTCCCACCATATTATGATGATGCCCAGGTTTTGGGCTCCATCGGAAATCCATAGGGGTAAGAAATTGGACAATTCAAGTTCGAAGACAGTTCGTTCCGTATTGGAGTGGTTGGTGTATTGCATCGTTCTAGCGATTGGATTTCACTCAAAACTCACCAAATGACTCCTCCCACTATGTGACGATGATGCCTAAGTTTTGGGCTTGATCGGAAATCCATACGTGTGAGAAATTGGACAATTGAAGTTCAAAGGCTGTTTGTTCACAACTGGAGTGGTTGGCGAATTGCATAGTTCTAGCGATTGGACTTCACTCAAAACAAACAAAATGACCCCTCCCACCATATTATGATGATGCCCATGTTTTGGGCTCGATTGGAAATCAATAGGGGTAAGAAATTGGACAATTCCGATTCAAATGCAGTTCAGTCCTTACAGGAGAGGTTGGTGTATTCTGTAGTTCTAGCGATTGGATTTCACTCAAAACTCACCAAATGACTCCTCCCACCATATTACGATGATTCCTAAGTTTTGGGCTCGATCGGAAATCGATAGGGGTTAGAAATTGGACAATTCCGGTTCCAATGCAGTTCGTTCCTTATAAGAGAGGTTGGTGTATTATGTAGTTCTAGCGATTGGATTTCACTGAAAACTCACCAAATGACTCCTCCCACCAGAATACGATGATGCCTAAGTTTTGGGCTCGATCGGAAATCCATAGGTGTGAGAAATTGGACAATTCAAGTTCAAAGGCAATTCGTTCCTCATAGGAGTGGTTGGTGTATTCCGTAGTTCTAGCGATCGGATTTCACTCAAAACTCACCAAATGACTCCTCCCACCATATTATGATGATGCCCAAGTTTTGGGCTTGATCGGAAATCCATGGGGGTGAGAAATTGGACAATTCAAGTTCGAAGGCAGTTCGTTCCTTATAGGAGTGGTCTGTGTATTCCGTAGGTCTAGCGATTTTATTTCACTCAAAACCCACCAAATGACTCCTCCCACCATATTATGCGGATGCCCAAGTTTTGGGCTCGATCGGAAATCAATAGGGGCAAGAAATTGGACAATTCAGGTTCAAAGGCCGTTCGTTCCTTATAGGAGTGGTTGGTGTATTCCGTAGTTCTAGCGATTGGATTTCACTCAAAACATACCAAATGACTACTCCCACCATATTACGATGATGCCCAAGTTTTGGGTTCGATCGGAAATCAATAGGGGTAAGAAATTGGACAATTCAAGTTCGAAGGAAGTTCGTTCCGAATTGGATTGGTTGGTGTATTGCATAGTTCTAGCGATTGGATATCACTCAAAACACACCAAATGCTTCCTCCCACCATATTATGATGATGCCCAAGTTCTGGGCTCGATCGGAAATCAATAGGGGTAAGAAATTGGACAATTCAGGTTCAAAGGCAGTTCGTTCCTTATAGGAGTGGTTGGTGTATTCCGTAGTTCTAGTGATTTGATTTCACTCAAAACTCACCAAATGACTCCTCCCACCATATTATGATGATGCCCAAGTTTTGGGCTCGATCGGAAATCCATGGGGGTGAGAAATTGGACAATTCAAGTTCGAAGGCAGTTCGTTCCGAATTGGAGTGGTTGGTGTATTGCATAATTCTAGCGATTGGATTTCACTCAAAACTCCCCAAATGACCCCTCCCACCATATTATGATGATGGCCAAGTTTTGGGCTCGATTGGAAATCCATAGGGGTAAGAAATTGGACAATTCAAGTTCGGAGGCAGTTCGTTCGTTATAGGAGTGGTTGGTGTATTCCATAGTTCTAGTGATTGGATTTCACTCAAAACTCACCAAATGGCTTCTCCCACCATATTATGATGATGCCCAAGTTTTGGGCTCGATTGGAAATCCATGGGGGTGAGAAATTGGACAATTCAAGTTCGCAGGCAGTTCGTTCCGAATTGGAGTGGTTTGTGTATTGCATAGTTCTAGCGATTGGATTTCACTCAAAACTCACCACATAACTCCTCCCACCACATTATGATGATGCCCAAGTTTTGGGCTCGATCGGAAATCAATAGGGGTAAAAAATTGGACAATTCAGGTTCAAAGATAGTTCATTCCTTATAGGAGTTGTTGGTGTATTCCGTAGTTCTAGCGATTTTATTTCTCTCAAAACCCACGAAATCCATGCGGGTGAGAAATTGGACAATTCAAGTTCAAAGGCAGTTCGTTCCTGATAGGAGTGGTTGGTGTATTCCGTAGTTGTAGCGATTTGAGTTCACTCAAAACCCACCAAATGACTCCTCTCACCATATTATGGGGATGCCCAAGTTTTAGGGGTAAGAAGTTGGACAATTCAGGTTCAAAGGCAATTCGTACCTTATTGGAGTGGTTGGTGTATTCCGTAGTTCTAGCAATTGGATTTCACTCAAAACTCACCAAATGACTCCTCCCACCATATTATGATGATGCCCAAGTGTTGGGGTCAATCGGAAATCCATGAGGGTAAGAGATTGTACAATTCATGTTCGAAGGCGGTTCGTTCCGAATTGGAGTGGTTTGTGTATTGTGTAGTTCTAGCGATTGGATTTCCCTCTGTTGAGCCTATTCCTAACAACTAAAATGAGTTATTACAAATAGCAACTTCAATTCTCGCAAGTGCACGAACCATTTATAGTATAGCTTATGTAAATACGAGGTCGATCCCACGGAGAATGGTAACTTGGTTGCAAGTTAAATTACTTAGAATGCTGGAAAACAGAAAACTAACAAACTAACAAATAGAAAGGTCTAGGACAGAATCCTAGCACCACACACGCACTCGAAATGGGGGGTTTTGTTGTTGAAATGAAAATAAGAGAATGAAATGGAAGTGCTGGAAAGTAAACAATGGCAGCAATGAACAAGTTGTGAAACAATGATTGAGAAGTGTTAGAGCCTTGGAATCCACCTCTAATTTTCCTATCCAAGTAATGAATGCATAGAAATTGACTCAAGCTTCATTAACAATAGATTATCGCATACAAGCCTATGGTATCTAGGTGCAGGATGCATGATTCTCCTAAGGCATGTGATTGTGCATGGTATCTACACAACACCTGATCCCTTATATGCAACCTAAGCATGGTATCTACTTAGAATAAAGCATACAAGAGTCATTAAGTTCCTTGAGAATATGATAATCACACAAGTCCTAGAACATGGTATCTGTCCTAGTCAACCTATGGTTATTAACCCCTTGAATGATTCTTAGGCCATTCATGTGTTGCTTGTGAAAGGAGAGTAGAATTGGTGAATCTAAACCCCTTCCCAACCTGTGCTAGATGCATAAAATCCTAGTTAGCTACTCCAAGAAAACATACATCAAGCACATAATAAACTGGAGGTTAACAACTTGATAATGAAAGCGAGGAAATCAATTAACTATGAAATCATCCATAACATTGAATATTCATGACTAGGGCTTCCTCCTAAGCCCTAACTAAATGGATTAGTTAAACATAACTATGAATACAGAAAATAAGAAATACATAGATAGAGTAAAGAGAATAGAAGAACTAGCTGGTGGCAGCAAGGTAGTTTCCAGGACAGCTCCCAGCTCTCCCTCCTTTGCAGCTAGCTCTCTTCTCTCTTTGTGGTGAATCTGAATGTGTGTATGGGAGTAATGGATGAGTGAATGTGTGTAATCTGAATGTGGATCTCTCTTCATGTCTTGAATGTGGAATGGAAGTGGTATTTATAGGGAGATGAGAGAGATAAATCTGAATTCAATATGGCTAATGCATACAACACTTGTATTTAGATAATCAGAATTGGTTGCTGCACTTCACCAATAAATCCCACCAGCAGCCCTAGCTCATCATCATGTCAGCATGACCAAGCATCCATCCAGAAACCAATAGCTCATGCCTAGCTCACCATGACCAAGCATCCATCAGCTCATCCTCATGTCAGCATGATGTGAATTTCCATGGGCTCACGAATTGGGTTTGGCTGAATCAAATGATGACTTTAAAATGTCCATTTTTAAGTTCAGAATGTCATTGATCCAACCACATAAGTATTGGCCCAATCCAAGCTCGGATGAAGCAGATAAGTCCGAAATGAACTTCTAACTCAGGCTCCAGTTCTTGCACATTTTTGCACCATTTTGCTTCAAATGCCTCAAGTGGATTCCTCTCGTGCCAATCAGCCCTTAATATGCATGGAATGTATCAAATGTGATCTCTTACTCCCAAAACCTACAGAACACACAAACATAGATAAGTGACTCGAAATAAAGAGAAACTAAACAAAATTACTAAGTAATGAAGGCAAGCAAATGTGTAAAATTATGAACTTATCACCCTCAAAATTCAGCAAATGACTCCTCCCACCATATTATTATGACGCCCAAGCTTTGGGCTCGATCGGAAATCAATAGGGGTAAGAAATTGGACAATTCAGGTTCGGAGGCAGTTCGTTCCTTATAGGAGTGGTTGTTGTATTCCGTAGTTGTAGCGATTGGATTTCACTCAAAACACACCAAATGACTCCTCCCACCATATTATGTTGATGCCCAAGTTTTGGGCTCGATCGGAAATCAATAGGGGTAAGAAATTGGACAATTCAGGTTCATAGGCAGTTCGTTCCTTATAGGAGTGGTTGGTGTATTCCGTAGTTGTAGAGATTTGATTTCACTCAAAACCCACCAAATGACTCCTCCCACCAAATTATGGGGATGCCCAAGTTTTGGGCTCGATCGGAAATCAATAGGGGTAAGAAATTGGACAACTCAGGTTCAAAGGCAGTTTGTTCCTTATAGGAGTGGTTGGTGTATTCCGTAGTTCTAGCGATTGGATTTCACTCAAAACTCACCAAACGACTCCTCCCACCATATGAAGATGATGCCCAAGTTTTGGGCTCGATCGGAAATCAATAGGGGGAAGAAATTGGACAATTCAAGTTCGAAGGCCGTTCGTTCCGAATTGTAGTGGTTGGTGTATTGCATAGTTCTACTGATTGGATTTCACTCAAAACCCACCAAATGACTCCTCCCACCATATTATGATGATGCCCAAGTTTTGAGATCGATCGGAAATCAATAAGGGTAAGAAATTGGACAATTCAGGTTCAAAGGCAGTTCGTTCCTGATAGGAGTGGTTGGTCAATTCCGTAGTTCTAGCGATTGGATTTCACTCAAAACTCACAAAATGACTCCTCCCACCATATTATGCTGATGCCCAAGTTTTGGGCTCGAACGGAAATCAATAGGGGTAAGAAATTGGACAATTCAGTTTCAAAGGCAGTTCGTTCCTTATAGGAGTGGTTGGTGTATTCCGTAGTTCTAGCGATTGGATTTCACTCAAAACTCACCAAATGACTCCTCCCACCATATTATGATGATGCCCAAGTTTCGGGCTCGATCGGAAATCCATAGGGGTAAGAAATTGGACAATTCAAGTTCGAAGGCAGTTCGTTCCGAATTGGAGTGGTTTGTGTATTGCATAGTTCTAGCGATTGGATTTCCCTCAAAACTCAGCAAATGACTCCTCCCACCATATTATGAAGATGCCAAAGTTTTGGGTTCGGTCGAATATCAATAGGGGCAAGAAATTGGACAATTCAGGTTCAAAGGCAGTTCGTTCCTTATAGGAGTGGCTGGTGTATTCCGTAGTTCTAGCGATTTGATTTCACTCAAAACTCACCAAATGACTCCTCCCACCATATAATGATGATGCCCAAGTTTTGGGCTCGATCGGAAATCAGTTGGGGTAAGAAATTGGACAATTCAGGTTCAAAGGCAGTTCGTTCCTTATAGGAGTGCTTGTGTGTATTCCGTAGTTCCAACGACTGGATTTCACTCAAAACTCACCAAATGACTCCTCCCACCATATTATGATGATGCCCAAGTTTTGGGCTTGATCGAAAATCAATAGGGGTAAGAAATTGGACAATTCAGGTTCAAAGGCAGTTCGTTCCTTATAGGAGTGGTTGGTGTATTCCGTAGTTCCAACGACTGGATTTCACTCAAAACTCACCAAATGACTCCTCCCACCATATAATGATGATGCCAAAGTTTTGGGCTCGATCGAAAATCAGTAGGGGTAAGAAATTGGACAATTCAGGTTCGAAGGAAGTTCGTTCCGAATTACAGTGGTTGGTGTATTCCGTAGTTCTAGCGATTGGATTTCACTCAAAGCTCACTAAATGACTCCTCCCACCATATTATGATGATGCCCAAGTTTTGGGATCGATCGGAAATCCATAGGGGTAAGAAATTGGACAATTCATGTTCGAAGGCAGTTCGTTCCGAATTGGAGTGGTTGGTGTATTGCATAGTTCTAGGGATTGGATTTCACTCAAAACTCTCCAAATGACTCCTCCCACCATATTATGATGATGCCCAAGCTTTGGGCTCGATCGAAAATCAATAGGGTTAAGAAATTGGACAATTCAGGTTGAAAGGCAAGTTGTTCCTTATAGGAGTGGTTGGTGTATTCCGTAGTTCTAGCGATTGGATTTCACTCCAAACTCACCAAATGACTCCTCCCACCATATTATGATGAAGCCCAAGTTTTGGGCTCGATCGGAAATCCATAGGGGTAAGAAATTGGACAATTCAAGTTCAAAGGCAGTTCGTTACTTATAAGAGTGGTTGGGGGTATTCCATAGTTCTAGCGATTGGATTTCACTGAAATCTCACCAAATGACTCCTCCCACCATATTATGATGCTGCCCAAGTTTTGGGCTCGATCGGAAATCCATAGGGGTAAGAAATTGGACAATTCAAGTTCGAAGGCAGTTCGTTCCGAATTGGAGTGGTTGGTGTATTGCATATTACTAGCGATTGGATTGCACTCAAAACTCACCAAATGAATCCTCCCACCATATTATGATGATGCCCAAGTTTTGGGCTCAATCGAAAATCAATAGAGGTAAGAAATTGGACAATTCAGGTTCAAAGGCAGTATGTTCCTTATAGGAGTGGTTGGGTGTATTCCGTAGTTCTAGCTATTGGATTTCACTCAAAACTCTCCAAATGACTCCTCCCACCATATTATGTTGAAGCCCAAGTTTTGGGCTCGATCGAAAATCAATAGGGGTAAGAAATTGGACAATTCAGGTTCAAAGGCAGTCCGTTTCTTATAGGAGTGGCTGCTGTATTCCGTAGTTCAAGCGATCGGATTTCACTCAAAACTCACCAAATGACTCCTCCCACCATATTATGATGAAGCCCAAGTTTTGGGCTCGATCTGAAATCAATAGGGGTAACAAATTGGACTATTCAGGTTCAAAGACATTTCGTTCCTTATAATAGTGGTTGGTGTATTCCGTAGTTCTAGCGATTGGATTTCACTCAAAACTCACCAAATGACTCCTCCCACCATATTATGATGAGGCCCAAGTTTTGGGCTCGATCGGAAATTCATAGGGGTAAGAAATTGGACAATTCAAGTTCGGAGACAGTTCGTTCCGAATTGGAGTGGTTGGTGTACTGCATAGTTCTTGCTATTGGATTTCAATCAAAACTCACCAAATGACTCCTCCCACCCAAGGTATAAAATATCGATGATATCGGAAATATCGGTAGTTCAAAAACACGGAAATTTCGATGGAAATATCGGGATATTATCGATATCGATAAAAATTGTATAAAAACCACGGAAATTGCAAGAAAAACTTGGAAATTTTTATTGAAACTTTGCATGATGTTTTTTTAGTCAATTATCTATTAGTTTATCACAAAAAATTGGAAGGAAATGCATTGCATGATGGATTTAACTTATTTAAGTTGATTATATAGCGAGCTGGCAAACACTGTGAGTGTAGAAAATATGTAGTAATTAATGAAAGAAGATTAAACACACCATAATCATTTATATATAATGAATTACTACAATATTTTACACTTTATACATTGCATCAAAAGTAGAAAATTGAAAAAGAATGGTAATGTGAAAATTTGTTTCTTGCAAAAAGAATTCAAAACAAAACCATGTATGTATATATAAATAGTTTAGCATATTTTCACAAAGGCATAAGTGATATGGTGGTTAAGATGTTGAAGGAGTAAAATGGGAGGGGTTCGAATCCCCTTGATGTTTTTTAATATAGAAATTTATCCTAAATTGTAGACATTTTTAAAGATGTTATAAATACTATAAATGTTTGAAATTATCGAATAAATAATTAATTACCGCCACAAATGCCCATACCTAGATTTATCGACATGTTATAAATACTACACGATAAATGTTGAAATTATCGAATAAATAATTAATTACCGCCACAAATGCCCATCCCTAGATTTATCGAGACCTTTATTTCCCTCGTTTGTTTTTCCAACTCACGTGGCTCACTACAAAAAAAAAGTGGGCAATAGTCATGTTTTTCATAGTAACAAAATCAGTTTTCGTTACATTTAGGTAGATGGTCAATGATTTGGGTTAGTCCTCACCATTCTTGCTCTGCTTTGGTGAGTTTTGAATTAAATATAATAAAAACAATAAAATCAATAAAATATTACACTTATTCAAGTTTCCAATACATTTGTAAGTCCCAATGCACTTTTAAATTCACAATAAAATATTACAACTCATAATAATAACTCCCACCTTTAGTTGTCAACATTCCCGGTGTGCTTTTATATTAAACAATTCAAATTAAAGTTATATATTTTTTAAAAAAAGACTAAAGCTTTTAATATGCACCGAGAAACCAAAACCAGGCCAATTACCACCTAGTTTTCAACATTACCAATGTTGTTTTGTATTAAAAATTCAAACTTTTAGTTTTTATTTTTATTTTAAAGAAACTCTTGCTTTTAATATGCACGAATAAAACAAAAGCCAAGCCAAACTAGCAACAAGAAAACAGAAGTTGGTTTTTATCTTCTTCTTGGTAGCTCTTCTTCTAAAGTTCTATGTTTTAATGGCTCTCTTACACTGCCCCTTCTTGCAATAAGGCTTCAGGTCTGTCTGGCTTTCTTCTTCGACTTATTTTTAAACCTTAAATAAAAATTTCAGTTTTTGATGTAAGTTGTAGTGTATTTTTAAACCTTAAAATTTTCAGTTTCTCCAAAATCTCGCTCCCCTGCACCCTCTGCTTCGCAATTTCCATCTGAGCAAACCCTAGCACCCCACCCAAATCCTTCTCCGTCTACGCGATGCTGAAGTTTTCGCCGACCACCGCGAGCCAGATTCGCTTTCTCCTCCAAAGCCCCAACGACGCCAACTCTGACTCTGTGCTCCGAGAGCTCTCTCAACCATCGCGAGATATTATCGATAATCTCGATAATATCGAGATATTATAACCGTTTTGTGTTGACGTTGCTCGATAATATCGGGATCGATATATCGGCGATATTTTCGGCGACAATTTCGATATTTGGACGAAAATACTTGGTTTGTTCCCAGATTATCGGCTACCAAAAAAAACGACATTATCGCCGATATTTCGGCGATAATGTCGATTTTTTAGACACTGCTCCCACCATATTATGATGATGCCCAAGTTTTCGGCTCGATCGGAAATCAATACAGGTAAGAAATTGGACAATTCAGGTTCAATGGCAGTTCGTTCCTTACAGGAGTGGCTGGTGTATTCGGCAGTTCTAGCGATTGGATTTCACTCAAAACTCACCAAATGACTCCTCCCACCATATTATGGTGAAACCCAAGTTTTGGGCTCGATCGGATATCAATCGGGGTAACAAATTGGACTATTCAGGTTCAAAAGCAGTTCGTTCCTTATAATACTGGATGGTGTATTCCGTAGTTCTAGCGATTGGATTTCACTCAAAACTCACCAAATGACTCCTCCCACCATATTATGATGATGCCCAAGTTTTGGGTTCGATCGGAAATCAGCATGGGTAAGAAATTCGACAATTCAGGTTCAAAGGCAGTTAGTTCCGTATAGGAGTGGTTGGTGTACTCCTTGGTTCTAGCGATTGGATTTCACTCAAAACTCACCAAATGACTCCTCCCAACATATTATGATGATGCCCATGTTTTGGGTCCGATCGGAAATCCATAGGGGTAAGAAATTGGACAGTTCAAGTTCGGAGACAGTTCGTTCCGAATTGGAGTGGTTGGTGTACTGCATAGTTCTTGTGATTGGATTTCACTCAAAACTCACCAAATGACTCCTCCCACCATATTATGATGATGCCCAAGTTTTTGGCCCGATCGGAAATCAATAGGGGTAAGAAATTGGACAATTCAGGTTCAATGGCAGTTCGTTCCTTATAGGAGTGGCTGGTGTATTCCGTAGTTCTAGCGATTGGATTTCACTCAAAACTCACCAAATGACTCCTCCCACCATATTATGATGATGCCCAAGTTTTCGGCTCGATCGGAAATCAATACGGGTAAGAAATTGGACAATTCAGGTTCAATGGCAGTTCGTTCCTTACAGGAGTGGCTGGTGTATTCCGCAGTTCTAGCGATTGGATTTCACTCAAAACTCGGCAAATGACTCCTCCCACCATATTATGGTGAAACCCAAGTTTTGGGCTCGATCGGATATCAATCGGGGTAACAAATTGGACTATTCAGGTTCAAAAGCAGTTCGTTCCTTATAATAGTGGTTGGCGTATTCCGTAGTTCTAGCGATTGGATTTCACTCAAAACTCACCAAATGACTCCTCCCACCATATTATGATGATGCCCAACTTTTGGGTTCGATCGGAAATCAGCATGGGTAAGAAATTCGACAATTCAGGTTCAAAGGCAGTTAGTTCCGTATAGGAGTGGTTGGTGTACTCCTTGGTTCTAGCGATTGGATTTCACTCAAAACTCACCAAATGACTCCTCCCAACATATTATGATGATGCCCATGTTTTGGGTCCGATCGGAAATCCATAGGGGTAAGAAATTGGACAGTTCAAGTTCGGAGACAGCTCGTTCCGAATTGGAGTGGTTGGTGTACTGCATAGTTCTTGTGATTGGATTTCACTCAAAACTCACCAAATGACTCCTCCCACCATATTATGATGATGCCCAAGTTTTTGGCCCGATCGGAAATCAATAGGGGTAAGAAATTGGACAATTCAGGTTCAATGGCAGTTCGTTCCTTACAGGAGTGGCTGGTGTATTCCGTAGTTCTAGCGATTGGATTTCACTTAAAACTCACCAAATGACTCCTCCCACCATATTATGATGAAGCCCAACTTTTGGGCTCCATCGGAAATTAATAGGGGTAACAAATTGGACTATTCAGGTTCAAAGGCAGTTCGTTCCTTATAATAGTGGTTGGTGTAGTGGTTGGTGTATTCCGTAGTTCAAGAGATTGGATTTCACTCAAAACTCACCAAATGACTCCTACCACCATATTATGATGATGCCCAAGTTTTGGGCTCGATCGGAAAGCAATAGGGGTAAGAAATTGGACAATTCAGGTTCAAAGGCAAGTCGATCCATATAGGAGTGGCTTGTGTATTCCGTAGTTCTAGCGATTGGATTTCACTCAAAACTCACCAAATGACTACTGCCACCATATTATGATGATGCCCAAGTTTTGGGCTCGATCGGAAATCCATAGGTGTAAGAAATTGGACAATTCAACTTCGAAGACAGTTAGTTCCGCATTGGAGTGGTTGGTGTATTGCATAGTTCTAGCGATTGGATTTCACTCAAAACTAACCAAATGACTCCTCCCACAAGATTATGATGATGCCCCAGTTTTGGGCTCGATCGGAAATCAATAGGGGTTAGAAATTGGACAATTCAGGTTCAAAGGCAGTTCGCTCCATATAGGAGCGGTTGGTGTATTCCGTAGTTCTAGAGATTGGATTTCTCTCAAAACTCAGCAAATGACTCCTCCCACCATATTATGATGATGCCCCAGTTTTGGGCTCGATCGGAAATCAATAGGGGTAAGAAATTGGACAATTCAGGTTCAAAGGCAGTTCGTTCCTTATAGGAGTGGCTGATGTGTTCCGTAGTTCTACCTATTGGATTTGTCTCAAAACTCTCCAAATGAATCCTCCCACCATTTTGTGATGATGCCCAAGTTTTGGGTTCGATCGGAAATCAATTGGGGCAAGAAAGTTGACAATTCAGGTTCAAAGGCAGTTCGTTCCTTATAGGAGTGGTTGGTGTATTCCGCAGTTTTAGCAATTGGATTTCACTCAAAACTGAACAAGTGACTCCTCCCACCATATTATGATGATGCCCAAGTTTTGGGCACGATCGGAAATCCGTAGGGGTAAGAAATTGGACAATTCAAGTTTGGAGACAGTTCGTTCCGAATTTGAGTGGATGGTGTATTGCATAGTTCTAGCGATTGGATTTCACTCAAAACTCACCAAATCACTCCTCCCACCATATTACGATGATGCCCTAGTTTTGGGCTCGATCGGAAATCAATAGGGGTAGGAAATTGGACAATTTAGGTTCAAAGGCAAGTCGTTCCTTATAGGAGTGGCTGTTGTATTCCGTGGTTCTAGCGATTGGATTTCACTCAAAATTCACCAAATGACTCCTCCCATCATATTATGATGATGCCCAAGTTTTGGGCTCGATCGAAAATCAATAGGGGTAAGAAATTGGACAATTCAGGTTCAAAGGCAGTTCGTTCCTTGTAGGAGTGGTTGGTGTATTCCGTAGTTCTAGCTATTGGATTTCACTGAAGACACACCAAATGACTCCTCCCACCATATTATGATGATGCCCCACTTTTGGGCTCGATCGGAAATCCATAGGTGTAAGAATTTGGACAATTCAAGTTCAAAGGCAGTTTGTTCCGAATTGGAGTGGTTGGTGTATTGCATAGTTCTAGCGATTGGATTTCTCTTAAAACTCACCAAATGACTCCTCCCACCATATTGTGATGATGCCCAAGTTTTGGGCTCGATCGGAAATCAATATGGGTAAGAAATTGGACAATTCAGGTTCAAAGGCAGTTCGTTGCGAATTGGAGTGGTTGGTGTATTGCATAGTTCTAGTGATTAGATTTCTCTTAAAACTCACCAAATGACTCCTCCCACCATATTGTGATGATGCCCAAGTTTTGGGCTCGATCGGAAATCAATATGGGTAAGAAATTGGACAATTCAGGTTCAAAGGCAGTTCGTTGCGAATTGGAGTGGTTGGTGTATTGCATAGTTCTAGTGATTAGATTTCTCTTAAAACTCACCAAATGACTCCTCCCACCATATTGTGATGATGCCCAAGTTTTGGGCTCGATCGGAAATCAATAAGGGTAAGAAATTGGGCAATTCAGGTTCAATGGCAGTTCGTTCCTTGTAGGAGTGGTTGGTGTATTCCGTAGTTCTAGCGATTGGATTTCACTCAAAACACACCAAATGACTCCTCCCACCATATTATGATGATGCCCCAGTTTTGGCTCGATCGGAAATCAATAGGGGTTAGAAATTGGACGATTCATGTTCAAAAGCAGTTCGTTCCTTATAGGAGTGGTTGTTCTAGCGACTGGACACTACTACAAGAAGGGCAAAAGACGACCAGTAAACAACGACGGTATACCAAAAAACCGTCGTTGTTTTTTAAAAGATGACGGTAATAGAAACATACTTTAAACATACTTTAAACACCTAAAAAACAGGTACACGTATAGATATTTTTAAACCACGACGCGCCAAATTAAAAAAGCGTCGTCTTATTACAAAGGTATTGTCAGAGTTAAAATCTGAACATAAAAACAACGACGGCATTTATGAAATCACCGCCGTAGAAAGTAAAGACGACGAAATAAAAAAAAGACGCCGTGTTAACTAATTAATAAACACGACCCCATTTTCATAGTCAACGAGGCATAAATTCAAAGAAATCTACGACGGTTAATTACAAAAAAATTCGCCGATTTAAATTAAGTTACCACGACTGTAAATATAAATTTATCGACTTTTTAATTATACAATACTACGACGGCATCCATAACTCTACTGTCTTTAGAATTTACTAACGACGACGGTTTGTTAAATTAACGATGTACAAATTTTTTACCATTATTCGTCTATCATTACCAGAATGAACTCAGTTCCTCATCATAATCGAACCATTATTCGTTTTTTACCATTGTTCCTCATCATAATCGAACCAGAATGAACAAAGGCAATGTTTTAGAAGGAGTTTGAGGGCAAGAAGCTTGTCTCAGCTACCAAGGAAGGTCTCAAGCTTGATGAGAGTGAAGACGAGGCAAAGAAGAAGGAAGAGTTGAAGGAGAAGTTTGAGGGACTCTGCAAGGTTGTGAAGGATGTTTTGGGTGACAGAGTGGAGAAGGTTGTGGTGTCTGACCGTGTGGTAGACTCTCCCTGTTGTTTGGTGACAGGCGATCAGTATGGCTGGACTGCCAACATGGAAAGAATCATCAAGGCTCAGGCCTTGAGGGATAACAGAGCGGCTGGGTACATGTCGAGCAAAAAGACCATGGAGATCAACCCAGAGAACCCCATCATGGAGGAGCTGAGAAAGAGGGCTGATGCAGACAAGAATGACAAGTCAATGAAGGACCTTGTTCTCCTTCTGTTCGAGACTGTTCTCCTTATGTTCGAGGTTCGAGACAAGAATGACAAGTCAATGAAGGACCTCTGGGTGCAGAAAGCCAATTTTTTAGATGATGTGTGCGTGTTTGTGTGTTTCAGATGCACAAACGAGGTGAGACTGAGAGTTGATGTGCCTTCAGAGAGGTGAGACAGAGCCAAGGGCAAGAAAAAGTTGAAACCCTAATTGAAAAATGAAGACGAAATAAGAAAAGAAAAACCCTTATTTATAAACAAATCTTATATACCACGTCGGTTATTTTAAATTATCGACGTTTATATGAAAATATAAACGTCATTTAAACCTAAAAGAAGGTCGTATAAATAAATTAACGACGATGCTATATAAAAACGATGTTGTCATATTTTGGAAAAATAATTTATTGTGTAATTAAAAACTTAACACGTCGGTATGAGTATTTAAAACGACGTGGTATATATTTTTCACGTCGTTATTATTGAGTATAAGGTCGTTGGGTAAATTGGAAATGACGTGATTCATCTTTTTGAAGAAAAATGCGTCGTGTAATTAGACATAAAAACGGCAGTTAATTAAAACCTTGCGTCGTGTAAAGTAATATTATAGGGCGATGTTAACCTATAGCGCCGTATAATGTTTCATACTAGGGCGCTTTCTATTAATAGCGTCGTTTTATGAAATGATTGTTATTATTTTAAACTTTTCGCCTTCTTGACCCATACTTGCACTGTTTCCAATTCCGAGAAAAACTTTTAAGCTTCTCTCATTATTCATTCTCAAAGCGCTGTTTCAAACTTTCAAGCTTATCTCCGAGAGAAAACTTTTCCTCTTCCTCTCCTCTTCGTCTTCGTCTCTGAACTGAAACACCAAACTCCAGGAGAAAGCTTTCATCGCAAGCAAAGGGTAAGCATTTCTGGAGGATTTTTGTTCCTGTTTTGCATGCGCATATCATTTTCGTGTTTTTAAATATTTTTACATTTTTTCTTTCCAAGTTTGATAAAATTTGCAGACAAAGACGGAAAGTTTCCAAGTTTGAACACTACTCTGATTCTTTTACTTCAACTAAATAAGACGACGGTGGCTTGTTATTTACGTGGTTAGATTTATAGACCACGACGGTTCGTTAGTCACCCTAGCGTCGTGTGAAAGTGTTCTTCGTTGTTTTTTAAAATGATATTCTTGTTTTGTATTTGATTTTTAAGGATATATTCATCGCAGGTTTGATTTCTCTGAAGAATGGTTTTTGTTTTGAAAATATTTTTAATTATTTTTCTGTTGAAAATATTTTACGTTTTTACTAATTTGTTTTTGTGGTATAGACGACGGTATATTAATATTTACGTCGTTTTATTTTCAATACCACGGCGAATGTTTATTATTAACGTCGTTGTAATATTTAATACTCTGTTTTTTGTGATTATATAATAAGACGTCGGTTATTTATTATTTACGTTGTTGTAATACTTTATCACGTCGGTGGTTAATTACCGTCGTGAAAATTTATTATTACGTCGATTGTTTTGTTATTACGTCGTTTGAAATATTATAATACGTCGTAATTTATAAATAATCGTCGTATTTTTTCTTTATTTCACTGATATATTTTCACTTGCAGGTTTGATTTGTCTGTAACCATGGTTTCTCAATCCCAAAGTAAGGAGTCTGGCTTGAAAAAAAATAAATCTAAGGAGCTTAGAGTTGTAAATCCTTAAGCAAAGTCCTCGAAGAAGATGAAGTTTGTTTCATCATCTGAGACAGAACCAGGTAGCACGGCAACATTCTCTGAGGAGGCAAAGTCAGGTAGGGGTATAAGCACAATGCCCCATGTTGTGAAGAGAAAATTTCAGAAAATCAAGCCTGTTATTGAGTACAATGACATGGGGAAACCATTTGGCCTTGCACATAGTGAAATGCAGTCCTGCATTGGTGTGTTGGCACGCACCAGAGTCCCACTTGTGGACAAGAAATGGGCTCAAATATCCAAGGATATAAAAGAGCAGATTTGGGAAGCCGTTGACATGGCTTTTGTAGTTGGTCAAGGGGGCAAGCAAATGGTGTTATCTTCTGCCGCCAAGAAATGGAAGGATTTCAAGTCTACACTAACGATGGTTCATATCCTTCCATTCATCAAGGAGAAGGAGAAATTAAGGCAACCCCCTGAAACATACAAATTCATAGAGAAAGCTCAATGGGATGCCTTTGTAGCTTCAAGGTTATCTGAAAAATTTGGGGCTGTGCATGAAGAACAATCACAGAGGAGGGAGAAACTTGAGTACAATCATCGATTGTCTCGAAAAGGATATGTTGGTTTTAAGGAGCAATTGAAGGAAATCATGCCTGGGGTAGATATTGATCGATCTACCTTATGGAAAAAAGCTAGAGAAGACAAACATGGTAACATCCCGGATCCAAAGGCTGCAGAGAAAGGAAAATTAATTGTAAGCATACTCACTCTGTTTAAAAAAATTTATTACGTCTGCTGTTATATTTTTGTGTCGTATGAAAAATATTACTACGTCGAAATATTTTAAAACACGTCGTTAAAGGTCTGAATATGGAATCACTACTCTGTTTTTTGTAATTATATCATAAGACGTCGTTGGTTTATTATTGACGTCATGTTAATAAATTAATAACGTCGGTATTTAGGTAGCGTCGTCTGAAATATTATATTACGTCGATTGTTATGTTATTGCGTCGTCTGAAATGTTATATTACGTCGATTTTTTTATAAATAACCGTCGTTTGTTTCCTTATTCTGACTTTTTATTATGTCTTTTTGTTAGGATGATTTGCAAAAGCAAGTCTCTGAAGGCACTCTTTCTCTGTCAGGAACCAATGATGTTTTGACATTGGCTTTGGGTCCCGAGCATCCAGGAAGAGTTAGAGGGGTAGGGGCTGGGATTTCCCCTAAGCAATACTTCAATTTACCTAGACAATAGAAGGTAAGGTTTGCCGATCAATTGAAGGAAAGTGTAAGACTTGTCCTTCAAGAACAGACTTTGAAAATGGAGGCTAGATCAAGGGAAGAGAGTTTAAAGATGGAGGCTAGGACCAAGCAATTGGTAGAAGCTGAAAGGGAAAATTTGCTGAGTCAGCTTTCCAAACTCATCCTCAATTTTGATCCAAGCGTGCTGAAACTGAATACAATGTCCCAAATCCAAGGACAAAGTCCCAAAAATCCAATGTCGGACAAAGCAAGCTGCTCTGGGGCACTTGATGTTAGAGCCCTACAATTTGAGGAGGATACTGCAAAGAATGGGGAAAAGTAGGAAGAAATGGTAACGTCTTTGAACTTTGAATTCTCTGTTTCTCTATTTATATTTACCGCCGTGTTAAAGTTATACCACGACGCTTTTTTATTAAACCGTCATTTGATGTCATTTAGACGTTTGTAATTATTACATACCGTCTTCTGTTAATGTTTACCACGACGGTTTATTTATTTGTTTTTAATTTTTGTACAATGTCATTTATATATTTCTTTATTTTTTAAAACAGAAATCCGGGGAAGTGGAAAAGAGAGTAGAAGGAAAGATACTTGAGATAGTTGAACAGGTAAATTCTCAATACCCACTACTACAAAAATGGAAAAAGACGACAAGAAAAAGACGACGGTATAAGATAAAACCGTCGTTGTATTTAAACAGACGACGGTATAAAAAAAACCCGTCGTGGATAAGTTCCTTACTGTTGAATATTTTTAAAAGACGACGCATACAAATAAAAAAGCGTCGTTTTAAAAAAGGATTTCTTCAGAGATAAAATCTGACCAAAAAACAACGACAGCAGGTATGAATCCACCGACGTAGAAAATAAAGACGACAGTTCACCAAAAAACCTGCCGTGTTAACTCCTAACTAAACACGACCAACTGTTCTTAATCCGCGTTGTATAATATAATGGAATCCACGTCTGTATACTACGACGGTGCATTCTCTGTAAACCGCCGACTTATTATTTTGGAGTATACTACGACGGTACCTACAACACTACTGTCGTTTTTATTTACCACGTCCTAAGTTCAAATTACTGTCGTATTTGTTTAGTTTATACGTCTGCCTTCTCTGTAAAACGCCGTCTTATTTTTATAGCTTTTTAAAATTAATTAATTTTTCTTTTATTTTGGTAATTTTTCTTTTAATTAATTTAATTCTCAATCCTCAACAACATTTTCATCTTAAAAGGCAAAATCTCTTCGTGTTAAATATTGATCAATATTTACACAATATATGTACACAAATTTGGCAGATACATCGTGGTTTCTTTTCTGCCTTCACCCTCAGCTTGTTCAACTGTTTCTTCCTCTCATATGCAAGCTGGGCCCTCTCCTTCCTCTTGTTCTCAAGCTCCTGCACAGCCACAGATGAATATCTAATAATTTTAGAAAATCAAAATCAACAAAGTATGAAAAGCTCACTCCTCGATTCCCATTTTCATCAAAATCAACTGTTTCTTCAAAACTCCTGTGTAGCAAGGGTGGAACCAGACTTAGAACCTGTTGTGGGTTGTGCCCTCGTATGCCTTCAAACGGGCAAGTGCGGCTGCAAACCCATGCAGGTTCTAAGGCTGGTTCCACCCTTGCTACACAGGAGGATGTAGCAAACCCATGGGAAGTGAGGAATCATTCTGCAAACCCATTTGCTTTCAGAAAGACAATTTCTTGTGAGGGTTAAAAAACGCGTGAAAAAATGCTATTTAAACAAAATAACCGTAAATATCCACGTCGATTATAATATAAATACCGACGTCATATTTGAATAATCAACATCATAACTACATCGGAAATCCAAAAGTCATTTGGCGCGTATTAAAAAGATAACTACATCGGAAATCCAAAAGTCATTCGGCGAGTATTAAAAAGAGAACAGAACCCAAAGTAACCACGTCGGTTTATTAAAATACATAGTCGTTGAATTTATAAGTACAACGTCAGTTTAAAGAAACAAAGCACCGTCATAACCACGTCGGAAATCCAAAAGTCATTTGGCGCGTATTAAAAAGAAAACGACGTCGTTTTCAGAACCGCAAAGTAACCACGTCGGTTTATTATAATACACAGTCGTTGAAATTACAAGTACAACATCAGTTTATAGAAAAAAAGCGCCGTCATAACCACATAGGAATTCCAAAAGTCTTTCGGCAGTTGTGATAACCACGTCATTTATGAATTATCTACCGTCGTTATAAATAAATAATACGGCGGTTTTTCAATAACAACGTCGTTGTATTGAACTTTGGGAAAATATATAACTTTTCGTCACCTGACCTAATATTTTACGGTTTTCTCTTCCCGATAAAGTATCGTAGTTTCCCTCTCATTTCCCAAATCACCATTTTCGTCACCTGACCTAGCATCATCGTCTGAATCATCGTCTTCATCGTCCAAATCACCATTTTGGTCTTCGTCTTCGTCGGAAGGAAACTTTTCTTTGCACGCCGGTGTTATTGAATGTTTTTTCTCACTCTCTTCCCTTTTTTTACTTTTCATTTGCATGCCGTAGTTGTCTGGAAACAAGATTCTGTCAAATTGAAGAAATCTTTCACTGGTTTTGATTAAATACATAAGTAGATACTCTCACGACGCCAAAAGACAACAGTTCTGTCTTTTTTTCGACGATGGAATGGACACACCACGACGGCCGTAATGCAAACTGCACGACGGTGGCTAAAAACCGTCATGGTGTGACAATTAATACGTCGGAAACAAGATAAAACCGTCGTCTAGTGAGAGAAGAACAATCGTTTTGTAATTTTAAACCACGTCGGTTATTGTTAATAACCGACATAGTTTATGCACATTTACGTCATGAAATATGTAAAACCGTCGTCATATTTTCATTCATGATCTAAGAGATTGTTTAATAGGACGTCACTTTTTTAGTGTTTAATAGGACGTCACTTTTTTAGTGTTACCGTCGTTGTTTTATATTATTACGTCGTTTATTTTTAATAACCGACGTTGTTTTTCTGGCAGATTAATCAAAAATGGTTTCGAAATCTCAAAACAGGGAAGCTGAAGCGTCAAAGGCCACAGCAGGTTCAATGGCACAAGGGGATGAACCCAAAACAGGTTCAGTGGAACTTGAAAAATCAACTCAAAGCAAACCCTCGAAGAGGATGAGATTTTCCTCAACCTCAGAGAAAGACTCGAGCACAGCCACATTTGTTGAGGAGCCAAAATCTGGCCGCGGTATCAGCACAATGAGCCGTGTTGTGAAGAGGAAAATTGAGAAGGTTAAGCCTGTGGTTGAGTTCAATAAAGATGGCAAACCACATGGCGAGGCTGCTGTTGAGATGCAGTCTTTCATTGGTGTTTTGGCACGCACCAGAGTCCCTCTTGTGGACAAGAAATGGAAACAATTACCCAAGGACGTGAAGGAGCAGATTTGGGAAGCTGTTCAAATGTCCTATGTTATTGGGGATAGGTTGTCTAGAAAAGGGTATGTTGGTTTGACGGACCAATTGGTAGAAACCATGCCCGAAGGTCAAGAAATCGATCGAGCTGTTCTGTGGAAGAAAGCAAGAGAAGATAAATCAGGAAACATCCCTGATCCAAAGGCTGCAGAGAAGGCAAAACTAATCGTAAGTCTCACTAACTCTGTTCTAAATTTGAAAAACAGAGTGTTTTATTTTGGTATAGACGTCGTTTATCTTTACATAAGCGACGTTATAAAGTGAACACCACGACGGGCTTAATTTACGGACGTTTAAAAGTGAATAGGACGTCGGTTTTTGAATAAAGTAGACGTCTAGATAGAATTAATACGACGGATTAAATTATTCTATGAACTGCATTTTTGTTTTAAGTTTACTCACGCACACACTCTCCCTCTCTCTGTCTATTTCACTGAAATTTGTGGTGCACAATTTCTGGAAAAGAATGCATATTTCAATCGAGATTTTTCACTTCTTCATTAAACCTTACGACGGTTTTATCTTATCTAGACGTTAGAATGCTTATACAACGACGGTAATTTTGTGCAGCCGTATGGAATTGTACATCTATGTCTGTTTGTTTAATATTCTGTCGTCTTACTTTGAATACTACGACGTTCTTTTATTTATGTCTTAATCTGTTTTATTTTGAATATACGACGTATTTTTATATACCGACGTTGTAAAGTATAAATAACGACGGTATTTAAATACAGACGTTTTAAATTAATACCACGTCTGTCATTTAATAAAAACCGTCGTTGTTTATAATTTACAACGTCGGTATATGTATCTGTCATACACTCTGCTCAGGTTCTAACAATCTCTCTTTCTCTCTTTTAGGATGATTTGCAAAAGCAAGTCTCCGAAGGCACTCTGACTGTCTCCGGGAGCAATGATATCTTGGCTCTGGCTTTGGGAACCCCCGAGTATGGTGGGAGAGTCAAAGGAGCTGGTGCTGGCGTTACCCCAACTCAGTTCTTCAATTTGCCGAAACAGCAGAGAGTGAAATTTGGTGACAAATTGAAGGAAAGTGTGAGGGAGGCAGTCAGAGAAGAGACCTTGAGGATTGAGGCGAAGTCAAGGGAAACTATAATGGAAGCAGTCAGAGCAGAGAGGGAGGCTATGTTGGCATATATCCGTCAACTAGTTCCTAATTTTGATCCCAGCCAGATGCTCCAAACCCCAATTTCTCCAAGGACTCCAATTCCTCCAATTATTTTACCCCCTCAAGATCAAAGCCCAAAAAATCCAATGTCTGATAAGGCAAGCTGCTCTGGGGCCACTAATATCAGACCCCTAGCTTTGGAATTAGAAGATCCGAAGCCTGAAGCTGATACTGCTGCAAAAGAGAAAGAGGACACGGTAAAATCTCTGCTATTTTCTATTTCTGCTTTTTAAATTTTAAAAAGACGTCGCTGCTTTTAATAGCCGACGTTAAAATTTAAAATAACGACGGTATATACGTCTGTTTCTTACAAGACACGTCGTGTTTCGTTAAATACCACGACGCTTTTATAAACTGTCGTCTATTTCATGATTTCATTAACTGTATTTATATTAGACGACCTTTCTATAGTATAGCGACATCATAAATTCAATACAACGATGGTTATCTATTTACCGACGTGTATAACCTTTCCACCGTCAGTATTAACTAGAAACCGTCGTTTATATTATATACCACGTCTGTTTTTGTGTTTAGTTAGTGTCGTTTATTTTAGTTCACACACAAACTAACTTATATTTCTTTATTAATTTCTTTAAACAGGATCTCTCAAAGCTAGACATGCCACCTCCTCTTTTAGCCTTATGCCAACACTTCCGGACCAAGTTGTTGCCTGGTAACGAGGCTCTAACAATTCACATGCCCAAGGAAGTGTTTGGCTTTGAGCATGATACCTTCCTCTTCACTGAAGATGTTTTGCAGTTTGGTTCCATGGTTGAGATAGGAACCACAGTGATATCAGTATACATGAGGTAATTCTCCCTAATCCCATTTTGTTTTACATTTTCCTTTCTTTTAAATTAAAATCTCATTTAATTGACTTTCATATATTTAGGTTCGTATTTGACTATTTAAAAATGGCAAATATTGTAAACCTTGTTGGCCTCGTGGACCCTGGGCTAGTGAGCTCTAGAGCTGGATCAATATCAGACCGAATAAAAAACCTGTCAAACCGCCTGAATACAGCAGATGGGAATCAATTTTTCTTGGTCCCTTATAATCCAGGGTTAGTACCATTTAAAGTATTTTCCTGAGCTTCTAATATTTTTCTTTCTAATATGTGTAGGGGTCATTGGGTGATGGTAATTGTGAGACCATTAACGGAGACTGCCTATTACATGAATTCACTGCCAAAACGCTTGGTTGACGACGAAATGAAAAATATAGTAAATACGTAAGTTGATTTCTTCTGATTTAAGATTTTTCCTATAAAGTATTTAAATAAACGACGGTTTTTAATAATACCGACGTTATTATAAAATATAACGACGGGAAGATATTACCGACGTTTTAATTTAACTACCACGTCAGTATTTTCTTAAAAACGTCGTTTTAATTTAACTACCACGTCGTTTGCGTTTTATTTAAGAACTTTTTAATTTTTTCTGCTCAATTTTTTGTCATACGACGTTTTTTACTCTTACCGACGTTATAACGTTACACAACGACGGTTAGGTTTTACCGCCGTTTTAAACAAAATATAACGTCTTGGTTTAAAAAACTCCGTCGTTTTGACTGATTTACCACGACGGTTACTATTTGTATTTAAATTTTTTGTTTTGTCATTAACACCCTTTGTTTTCTTGTAACAGGTCAATTAAAATGTTTAACATTCATATAAATAAAAATTCACGTAAACAACAGGCCATTTGGAAAAATCTACACGGCACTCCTGAACAACCAACAAGTGTAGAGTGTGGCTATTACGTGATGCGATTCATGAGAGATATAATTCATGATCCAGACCTAAATTTCGAGAAGAAGGTAAAACGCAACATTTTAGATATACTTTCTTTATTTTACTACGTCATATTTTTGTTTAAAACCGTCGTTTGTATCCTTATAACATGTCCGTTTTTTGGTTTATTTTGCAGTTTGACAAGAAAAAAGATAAACTTCAGTATAAACAAGAGGATATTGACGAAGTTAGGCATGAATGGGCAGAATTCGTGAACAAGCAATTACCGAAAGATAATTGATGTAGATAAATATTTATGAACAATGTTCAGGTTTAATTTAGTTTATTTAAAATGTACATAAATATTTTGTTGTAATCAAGAGAACAAAAATCAAAAAAATTAAATTTTGTTTTAAAATTTGTTTAGTTCCCAAACACCGACGTCTGATTCTAATTTACACGTCTCATACGTGTACACAATGGTCGTCTTGCAGTAAATGGAAATATAACATCGACGGTAATTCTTAAAAACGACGTGTAATAGTCAAAACAACGACGGTTTATAATTAATTCATCCTGTATAAATGAATTTGTACTCATATACTACGTCCGTTAGTATAACCTTATCGACGTCTAAATATTATACAAAGGCGGATATTCCTAAATATCCGCCTTTGTATAATTAAACAACGTCAGTTATATACAACAAAATGACGTGTAATAGACATAACAACGACGGTTTATAATTAATTCGTCCTGCATAAAAGAATATGAATTCATATACTACGTCGGTTAGTATAACCTTATCGACGTCGTAATATATACAAAGGCGGATATTCTTAAATATTCGCCTTTATATATTTAAACAACGTCCGTTATATACACTAAAATGACGTGTAATAGTATAACAACGACGGTTTATAATTAATTCATCCTGTGTATATTCTTAAATATAGTTTCAACGTCGGTTTATTATGTTTAAAGTCGTTGTAAAGGGATACAACGTCGGCTAGGTCATTTTTAATTTAATTGTTATTGACTTTTATATTTTATTTAAATCCATATTAAATTCATAACTATATCCAAAAATTATACTGAAAACTACCAAGCATTGGAATATTGTCTCTATCCTAAAGCTTTAAAAAAATATAATTTTGGAAATATTTTTTTATTGTATTTAATTACTAATATTAATAATATATTCAAAACAAAATCCGAAAAATATACCGGCAAATTCTATGCACTGATTGAGACAATATCTTGCCCGTTAAGGCCTGAAAAATGTAATTTTAGTTTTCAAAGTTCAAATGATAACAAAATTCAAACAAATTTAGAGACAAAGCATGGTACTCCTTATACTTTACATAATATAACCCTAAGGTTTATGTGATCCATTGGTGCCCATAAATTCAAAATTATGAAATCCATATTTTAGCCTACTATTGTAGAAGGCAATGTTGTAAGGAATCCATAGCAATTTTCGGTTCATTTTTCTCGTACTTGTGTATTTTTTAAAAATTATTTTAAAATTTAGGGTTTAGGGTTTAGGGTTTTTTGAAACGACGCCGGTTTTCTCCCGCTGTTTTTGGTCAACTACATTAACAAAGACTAATTGAATTCGGTTGACGACGTCGGTTATAAAATAGCGACGTCCTTAGTGTTTACAACGTCGGGATTTTATAACAACCGCCGTTGTAAGTAATTATTAGACGTCATTATAAGTGTTGATCGTCGTGGTTGAAAAACGCGGTACTTAAAAATTTTTGACCGCGACCTAATATTTTCAGAATTTCCCTTTAACCCTCAAATAGTTCATTCTCTCTCTTCAACATAAATTTGTCTGAAAGTTTTCGTTCTCCAAGCTCTCTCTCAATATCCATGTAAGTACAACTCTAGTCCCTTTAATCCTAATTCTCTCAGCTCTCTCTCAAGCTTTTGTTATATTCTCTCAGCTCTCTCTCAAAGCATTGGGTACGTAGATTCTCCAAGATCTCTCTCAAAGCATTTGGTACGTAGATTCTCCAAGATCTCTCATTGGGTACGTAGATTCTCCAAGCTCTCTCTCAAAGCATTGGGTACGTAGATTCTCCAAGCTCTCTCTGAAGCAGTTGTTATATTCTCGCAGCTCTCTCTCAATATCCATGTAAGTACAACCCTAATCTCTTCTTAAATCCATAAATGTTTTCGTTGGTAGCTATATTAGGGTTTTGGTGTTTGCAATCTTGTAATAATTGCTCTCTGTTTGGGTTCTTTTATGTTTGTTTGGCCATGGGTTCTTGGAAAAGGAATGGGGATGGGAGATTTAAGCTGTTTTTTTTTTAACTACGACGACGGTTGAAGGATCAAACCGTCGTCCAAATGTTTATTATACGTCGGTTGTTCATTTACTCCCGTCGTCTGCGTTTTAAGCCGCAACTGGTAGCCTAAAGACGACTGTTTCTCCATTAAACGTCGTCTTTAGGCTACCAGAACACCGTTCAAATTTATGGGTTTGGGTATCTTAATGACGACGGTGACTATAGATGCCGTCGTCGGAATGTATATTAAACGACGATTATTTTTATAAACCGTCGTCTTTTCCATGTTTTATATTTAATTTTCATTTTGTTCTCTGCTATTTGAATGAGGTAGTGTTTCATTGCTGGTCTTTCCACTTTAATATATATATATTTATATGAATTTGATAGAGTGTGAGATGGATAAGTCATGGATGCATGCGGATAGAAGATCGAAGGCATATGAGTTAGGGGTGGAAGGATTTTTGAATTTTGCGTTAGAAAATCTTGGAAATACAACTGAGATTCGTTGTCCATGTGTTAAATGTGGGAATATTCGATTGTTTGGGGTTGGAATTATAAGGAAACACTTATACTTTAATGGAATTGACCAAAGCTATAAGATTTGGAGATGGCACAGAGAACCTTGGGAATTGACTACCAATGCTAGTAGAAATGTGGAAGAAGATGAGCAAAGTAGGTTTAGTTATGTTTCTGAAGAATTAGGGATGGATGATAATGATTTTGCCAATATTGGATCTGATCCTTATGAGTTTTCCAATGTGATTGGGGATGGCGATGAACCCTTGTACCCTGGTTGCAGTAAGTACACGAAGTTGTCGGCTTTGGTGAAGTTATATAATTTGAAAGTAAAACATGGGATGAGTGATGTTTGCTTTACAGAATTATTGATACTTCAAGGAGAATTTCTTCCAGAAGGAAATACACTACCTTCCTCTATGTACGAGGCAAAAAAGACTTTGTCTGCTTTAGGGATGAGTTATGAGAAAATCCACGCATGTTCCAATGACTGCATTTTGTATTGGAAGGAGTATGAGAATGCAACTAATTGTCCTACTTGTGGTATCTCAAGGTGGAAGGAAACCAAGGATGGGTTCTTGAAAGAGGGTGTGGCAGTGAAGGTGGTTTGGTATTTTCCTCCAATTCCAAGGTTTAAAAGGATGTTTCAATCACATAAGACAGCTAAGAGTTTGACTTGGCATGCTGCAAGAAAATCAATTGACGGTTATATGTCTCATCCAGCGGATTCCCCGTCTTGGAAACTTGTTGATGAAAAATGGCCCGACTTTGGTAATGAGCCAAGAAACTTGAGATTGGCTCTCTCATCTGATGGATTCAATCCCCACAGTTCTTTAAGTAGCAGATACAGTTGTTGGCCAGTTATGTTAGTTACATATAATCTCCCACCATGGCTATGCATGAAGCGGAAGTTCATGATGTTGACTACACTGATTTCCGGTCCTAAACAGCCCAGAAATGATATAGACGTCTACTTAGAGCCTTTGATTGATGATTTGAAATCTCTGTGGGATGGGATTAGAGGAGTGTATGATGCCCACATAGGAGAATACTTTACACTCAGAGCTGCATTACTGTGGACAATTAATGATTTTCCCGCTTATGGAAACTTATCTGGTTGTGTTGTTAAAGGATATAAAGCTTGTCCAATATGCGGAGATGATACACCTAGTCACAGGTTGAAAAATGGCCACAAAATTTGTTACATTGGGCATAGAAAGTGGTTACCAATCAATCATCCATATAGGAGGCAACGTGCAGCTTTTAATGGGAAACCTGAATATGGCATGCCCCCTGAGCCATTAACAGGAGAAGAAGTGCTGCATATAGTTGAAGATATTAATTACATATGGGGCTCGAAAAATGGGGGAAGTGTTGGTGAGAATGATGGTGACAGAGTTTGTTGGAAGAAGAAATCAAAATTCTTTGATCTCGAGTATTGGAAATACCTCCCTGTGAGGCATGCCTTAGATGTTATGCACATTGAGAAGAATGTTTGCGATAGTATCATTGGTACATTGCTAGAGATCCCTGGAAAAAATAAAGATGGGATTGCTGCTCGGTTAGACTTATTGAACATGAGGGTAAAAATTGATTTGCAACCCGAGTATGGAGAAAGACGTACTCGCTTGCCTCCAGGGCCTTGGAATTTGTCAAGAGCAGAGAAGAGAGCGGTTTGCAATTCTTTTTATGGTATGAAGGTTCCTGAAGGTTATTCTTCAAATATAAAAAATCTTGTATCTTTAAAAGATTCAAGACTTCTTGGCCTTAAATCTCATGATTGTCATACCTTGATGCAACAATTGCTCCCTGTGGCAATTCGTTCTGTTTTGGAGAAGCCTGCAAGGTATGCAATAACTCGATTGTGCTTCTTCTTCAATGCTATATCTGTAAAGACGGTAGATGTTTCCAAGCTAGATAAGTTGGAAGAAGTTGTAGTAGTTACTTTATGTTTGCTTGAGAAGTACTTTCCCCCTTCATTCTTTGATATCATGGTTCATCTAGTAGTACATCTTGTCAGAGAAGTTCGTCTATGTGGGCCAGTATATTTTAGATGGATGTATCCGTTTGAAAGATATATGAAAGTGCTAAAGGGGTATGTTCAGAATCGTACTCGTCCCGAAGGTTGCATTGCTGAGCGGTATATAGCTGAAGAAGCTGTAGAGTTTTGTACCGAGCATTTATCTGATGTTAGTACAGTTGGAGTGCCTTCAAGCCAGAATATGGGAGTTTCAAAGCCATTATCAGGTTGCACAGTGAGCTTAGTTGATATGGACTTGTTGAACCAGGCACATCTATATGTCTTGGAGAATACGGAGGAAGTCCTACCTTATATCGAGTACGTATGAGGTTAATTTTTCATATATATGTAGCCATTTTAAATATTATTACTCCTTATATTTATCTTATATATAAGGGACCGTAATGCGTGTTCTTTTCGTGTCAATTATAGGGAACATATGATCCACATCAAGACCACTTATCCGAAATTTAGAAAGAGAACAAAGTGGCTACAAGATAAGCACAATAGCACTTTCATTCAATGGCTACGTGTTAAGGTATATATGTTATTGAATGACATATTCAACTTATTTTAATTTTCTTTCTTTCTATATATATATTAGATTGAATTAATATATATGTTTAATTTGTAGGTTCAAAGTGAATTTAATGGGGAAGATTATAATGGCATATCAGAAAATTTGAGGCGGTTAGCAGCTGGTCCAAGCATGGTAGTGCCATCATATAGGAGCTATCTTATTAATGGTGTCAAATTTAGCACCAAGGCACAAGATGATGTGCGAACTGTCCAAAATAGTGGAGTTTATATACTTGCACATACTATGCAAGTTGCTAGTGCCAAGGATAAAAACCATATTGTCTCCAATATGGGTTTTTAAGGGGTTATTCAAGAAATTTGGGATCTTGACTACCAAAAGTTTAGAATCCCAGTCTTGAGGTGTGATTGGATAGATAACACTTTGGGTCTTGTGGTCGACGAACTTGGATTTACCCTTGTAGATCTGAGTAAAATTGGACATAGGAATGACCAATTTGTTATGGCTTCTCAAGTCAAACAAGTATTTTATGTTGACGACCCAATGCATCGTGGTTGGTCGGTAGTGTTATCAATGACTAATAGAGAATATAATGATGTTATTGGTGATGATGTGCTAGGTGATATTAGAATTGAGTGTGAGCCATTTTCTAGAGGGATACCAAATGTTGACACATTTGATGACCTAGTGGGTGAGTTTGGGAGTGAGAACATTAGAGATGGGTGTGAAGACATATGGATTGATTGATTGTTGTAATGTATGACATTAGTTATGCAGTTAATTGTATGACATTAATTCATAGCTCTGTATATCATTTTAATTCCGATCACATTTTCATTTTGCAAGCTTTGAGCACAACAAATCAAAAATTAAAAAATAATCGGTTAAAGCTGAAAATACGACGGTCAAGTTACAAAAATCGCAAAACGAAATGTCTTAAAAACAACCAACGTCGGGTTTTCACAACCGACGTGGAATGACAACGCAAAAATGAAATAAAAACCGCCATTTGAAAAAGAAAACACGTCGGTTAATTATAATTCATTTCAAAATGGTTAATATTGTTGTTTTTACGTCAGTTCAAGTAAATATATGCCATGTTATATGTTTTAAACGTCCGTTTTTTTATTTAGTGAACGTAGTATTTATTAACCACGGCGGTTTCTAAGTTTGACACGTCGGTTTTGTTTGATTTAGAGACGTTGATAAAACTATTTACGTCGGTTTTATAGTTGTTTTTGACATTTAAAATTATTTAAACTTCTGTTTTTTACTAAACCCGTCGCCTATTATAGTCGAAAGGTCTCTTTTTATGCTTTTATTTATCAAATCAACGTCAGTTTTAGTTTTTTTATGACGTGTAATACATTAACCACGTCGTTTTTGTTGTGTTCAAGCCGTCAAAATCATTTTCAACGTATGTGGTGATATAAAGGGTCGTGGTTATTGTTGTTTTTACGTCAGTTCAAGTAAATATATGACATGTTATATGTTTAAGACGTCAGTATTTTCATTTATTGAACGTAGTATTTATTAACCACGACGGTTTCTAAGTTTAACACGTCGGTTTTGGTTTATTTAGAGACGTTGATAAGCATATTTACGTCGTTTTTGTAGTTGTTTTTGACATTTAACATTATTTATACGTCTGTGTTTTACTAAAACCGTCGTCTATTATAGTCGAAAGATCTCTTTCAATGCTTTATGTATGAAATCTACGTCGGTTTAGTGTTTTACTGACGTGTACTATATTAACCACGTCGTTTGTTTTGTGTTCAAGCCGTCAAAATCATTTTCAACGTCTGTGGTGATAAAAAGGGTCGTGGTTATTGTTGTTTTTACGTCTGTTAAAGTAAATATATGCCATGTTATATGTTTTAGACGTCAGTTTTTTCATTTAGTGAACGTAGTATTTATTCACCACGACGGTTTCTAAGTTTTACACGTCGGTTTTAGTTTATTTAGAGACGTTGATAAGCATATTTACGTTGGTTTTGTAGTTGTTTTTGACATTTAACATTATTTAAACGTCTGTGTTTTACTAAAACCGTCGTCTATTATAGTCGAAAGATCTCTTTTTAAACTTTTATGTATGAGATATACGTCGGTTTTAGTATTTTACTGACGTGTAATATATTAACTACGTCGGTTATTTGCCGTCGTTATTTAATGTATGAAAAGACGGCGGTCGATTTCTCGTCGGTTGTAAACCATGATACACGACGGTGGATTACCGTCGTCTATTTCGTTTTTTGTAGTAGTGACCGTCGTAATAAATGAATTACCACGACGTTTATTATTTAACGTCGTTTAATGAATTTTACACATCTGTAATTATTACATACCGTCGTTTGTGATTTATTACCACGACGGTTTAATTTAATTTTTTACTTTTTGTACAATGTCATATATATTTCTTTATTTCTTATAACAGAAATCAGGGGATGTAGAAAAGACAGTAGAAAAGATAGAAGAAAAGAAAGATGAAAATGTAAATTCTCATAAATTTGCCTTTTTCATTTGTTTTTCAATTTTCAGATGTCTATATTTTCTTTAAACCGTCGTTTGTTTTAAATTTCCACGGCAGTTTTTATTTAATTGAATGTTTAAATTGTTGTACAAGCTTACATACCGTCGTAGTATATGAAATACCACGACGTTTATTACTTACCGTCGTTTAATTAAATATAGACGTCTGTAATTCTTAAATACCGTCGTTTGTTATTCAGTACCACGACGGTTTAATTTAATTTTTAATTTTTTTATTTTTTTTACTTTTTGTACAATGTCTTATATATATTTCTTTATTTCTTATAATGGAAATCTGGGGATGTAGAAAAGATTGAAGAAAAGAAAGATGAAAAGGTAAATTCTCATAACTTTGCCTTTTTCATTTTTCAGACGTCTATATTTGCTTTAAACCGTCGTTTTTTTTTTAATTTCCACAGCATTTTTTATTTAATTCAATGTTTAAATTGTTGTACAAGCTTTCTTATATATATATCTCTTTATTTATTAAAACAGCAATCCAGTATTGGAGAAAAGCAAATTGAAAAGGTAAATTCATATTAATTATGAATTTTGCATTTGAATTAGACGTCGGTTTTATTTAAACGACGTAATAAAGTATTCATTACGACGGTATTTTTTTTCTCGTCGTTTAACTTAACTTCAGACGATGGTTTTTTATTTAAACCGTCGTATTTATTTATTTACCACGTCACTTTATGTTGCTTTATTTCTTCAAACAGGATGCTGAAGTACCAGATTATTCAAAGCTGGAGTTGCCATCTTCTTTACAATCCCTTTGTAGTTATGTTGAATCGACACTAAAGCCTTAGGAGAAGGCTATGACCTTTACAATTGAGAAGGAGGTGTTTGGCATAGAACGTAATACCTTCGTCTTGCATGAAGATATTACCCAATTTGCTGGCATGGAGGAAATTGGGGCTACTGTAGTTGCAGTCTATATGAGGTTTGTCCTTATCAAATTTTCATTTGACACTCTCCTTTATGTTGAAAAAAAAAAACACTCATGGTTTCAATTCATATATTTAGGTGCCTATTTGATCATTTGAAAGCTGCAAATATGGTGAATATGGTTGGCTTTATAGACCCTGCTCTAGTTAGTGCCGACGCTGGTTCATTAACTGAAAGATCACGTATCGTAGCCAGTCGTCTTCAAAAAACAGATGGTGAACAGATTTTCATGATGCCTTACAATCCAGGGTTAGTCTCCAAACAAAAAACAGGATTTTGTTTGTATGATGCTCTGCATATAACACTATTTAACCTTTATATTTATTTTGTGCAGCCGTCATTGGGTCTTGATCATTGTGAGAGCAAAGAAGGAGACCGTCTATTTTCTGGATCCACTGCCTGGAAATCGAGTGGTGGATGAGGACGGGGAAAAACATAGTGAACAGTGCTTTAAAAATGTATAATGCACACATAGGCAGAGTAGGCCGTAAAGCACCTCTTTGGAAAACTCTACCCGGCACTCCAAAGCAACCAAGCAGTGAAGAATGCAGGTATTATGTCATGCGCTTTATGAGAGACATCATCTTGGATCCTTCCCTGGAATTTGAGAAGATGGTAAGAAGAAAATTTTCAGATTTATTTTTATGTGGGTTTTTATATTATCAACGACGGTAAATTAAAAATACCGTCGTTGAATTTATATACTACGTCGGTAAATGAAAAACAGCGTCGTCTGTGAGATTAATCTTTGTTTATGGACTGTAGTTTGCCAAGGGAAAGGATCAAGCGCCATACCCCCAATCTGCCATTGAAGAAGTTAGGAAAGAATGGGCAAAGTTTGTTTGTGTTCATATGGAGTAGAGGAATTTTAGCATACTTAAACATTTTTATAAAATGTACAAATTTTGTTAGAATTAGACAAGTTTTTGTACAAAATTAGTAGAGGAATTGTGCAAATTTTATGTATAATGTACATTCTTTTTTTCCCTATGAATTTCAAATAGGTTTTCATTATTTTTTAATAACGGAAATTGTGTGACCGACGTGACAGGACCCGACCCAAATTCTACTTTGGAATTCGAGTCGAATCCTGTGCGTGCCTGACACCTGGCGGGTGCCGGAACAAACGACCAAAATACCCTTCTAAACCAAAACCAAAGAATTTCAAGCTCGACTTTTACCGAAAATTCGGCGGAGTCTCCCCTATAAAATGAACATTTCCCCAAAAACTTCCACCTGTCAAACAAGCATATACGAATATAACCCAACTGCCAGCATGTATCAGATTATATCAAAAGTCAAGCATCATATTGTTCTGGCCTCAGGCCTCAATAAATCAAATAAATCATTCAGCTAATAAAATTCATCTCAGCTCTCAGAATATCAATAATACATTAACAATCTCAAAGACTCCAACTCGTGGCTGCACCTTGTAACAAAAGGCTGCCTACGTACCCTTACTGAGGGATCAAGCCACACGTAGCTCTTCTATTTCATTTCAGCTTCCTGTTCCCAGCTTACTGGCATTACTCACATGGCAATAACAATATTCAAATGAAGGAATAAAAGTATTTAGATTCAAGTAATTAATCTTGGAAAGTCATAACTACTAATTCCTCGTGACACCATTGGTGACACGTCCTGCCCTGTAATCCTCGTTGGACTCAGGAGACATCTGGTCAACCTGATCCGCACTCCTCGCTCCCCTGGTCCGGGGATCTATAAAACTCGGGGGGGAGGGGGGAAGGGGGCGGGGAGGGGGCAAAGTATGCTAGAAATACTTGAGCTATTTAATACCATATCCAATAATAATAAAAAGATCAAGGCAAACAACTTAAATAAAATAAAATAAGATAAATTAAAGCAAAACGAATTAAAATAAAATAAACAAGCTTCAAATGCCCTAGTATCGAACTCATGTAAGGTTCATAAATAATTAATTATGTACATATATATATATATATATATATATATATATCCGTCTTTCTCTTGTGACATAAATATATCATCAATTCCATCCTCACAAGTCTCGGAAATGCAAAGTTAACCAAGCTGCATTTCTCGCAAGTCTCAGAGATAATACTTCAATCTGAGTCGCAATACTCGCAGGTCTCGGAGGTACCACTTCAATCCGAGCCGCCTTACTCGAAGGTCTCAGAGATAAAACTTCAATCTGTGCCGCAATACTCGCAGGTCTCGGAGATACCACTTCAATTCAAGCCGCCTTACTCGCAGGTCTCAGAGATAATACTTCAATCTGAGCCGCAATACTCGCAGGTCTTGGAGATACCACTTCAATCCGAGCCGCATTCCTAAAGGCTCTAACACACCTAGGACACATGTCCCGAGAGTTTGGTCTCGATCGGACGGTCGGATTACTCACGATCGTACAATCGTACGGTTACTGTAAACCTAGACTTAGGGTTGGCATTCTCGGAGTATCCGGGGCTCCGATTTACGACCCATTGAATCCTATCCGATCCTAGAATTGTCTAGCTCAACATATAATAAATTGACTATGATCCAATGGTTCAAACGTATCGAACCCGGAAATCGCATACTAGGCGAGATCCGTTCGGGGTTCAAACGTTGTCCGAAATGAAATCCGAAAGTACCTATGCACTCGTGAGGACCAGGGAATCATTCTGGAGCCCTAAGCCGGTCCCAAAACTTAGCCCACGCGCTGCTGCACGCGCCGGCAGCGCGTGGGTTCCCAAAGCGATACCACTCGCCGGAAAATCTCAAAATCAAGGTCCAAGATTCCTACCCTAGGGGTAAAACCTCGTTTGGAGTCACTTTTGTTCTTGGACCATGGCCAAAAACTAACCGGAACTAGTCGTAACAAAGCCAAAACTGTCGGCCAAAATGGGTATTTTGAACTATCTGAAAAACCTTAAAATCAATCTAAAATATCTACATAAATAGATAGAGCATGATGAGAGGATGAATTTCCATACCTCATTCGACGGAATTGGCCGTCGGAATCGCCGGAAAATGCAAGAACATTGCCGGAAAACCTAACCCTTTTCCAAGCTTCGAATCGAGCTCCTCGTCAGCAGATCGGATTGGGTCTTGGGTGGGTTTTGTAGAGGATGATAAGGGGAAGACGTTTCGTGAAGGTTGCGATGGCAACCGGGATGAGATGGAGCCTCAAAAATATGATGGAAGTGGAAGGAATGAATCTGGAAAATAACCAGAAAATCTGGTTATATCGCAAGGAGGAAGAAGACCTGGCACTGTAGCTACAGTGACAATTTTTAAAATTCCCACTATGTCCTTTTCGTTTCTAGACCTTTTCTCCTTCGTTACAACTCGGAATTGGGCGTGCCGCATGTCTACGAACTCATGTCGTCGAGCTCTATGCAAAGGAACCACCCAAATCTCCAAATTCTTTCCCGAATAAAAAGTCAACTTTAAACTCATTAAAATATCCTCAGGGTAAAATTGTCTTTTACTTGAATATTTTATTATTTAATTATTAATTTAGGACCGGGTTGTTACAGACGTGTAATCACACTTGCAACGACATAATTATATAAAATACCGTCGTCTTTATATCTATCAAAATTCAAAATATTCATAATAAATTTAAAATATAACCAAAAAATGCACCATCAACGTCCCTGTAAATTTGTTGAGGTTTTCATGTTGTGAAAAACCCAAGATCATGCTGAACCAAATTTGTTGAGATTTTCATGTTTTAAAAAACCGTAGTTTCTTCAAAAAGATGTTGTACACACATAACAACGTCACAGTTTTTTAAAAAGCGACGTCAAATGTTGTTAAAACGACGCTCTTGGTTCTATAGACGACGTTGTTTTCTTGATATTAGACGGCGTGAAGTTAAGAGCTTAGGTCGTGAAAAATTGTTTGTACGTCGTTTTCTGTGTAAAAATGGCCATGGTTTGAACTTTAAACGACGTTTTTGTTTAAAATTAAGTCGTTTATTATAATTTAAGACGTCGTTAATTTATTAATGCCGACGTGGTTTGTGGGTTTTATTAATAATATTTTATTCTATTTAATTCAAAATATTCATAATAAATTTAAAATAAATCCAAAAAATGCAACGTCAACTCCTATGAAGTCATTGCGATATTTTCTTCCCACTTAGCTTTAAAAAATTAAGTTTGAGTTATACAAATTTAAAATTACCACCAAAAAGTAAAATGGATTCATGAGTCACAACATCACTTATACTTTAATGGTTTAGGGTTTAGGGTTTAGGGGGACAAAGGTTTATTTTTGGGGTTTAGGGTTTATGGTTAATATATATTAGGCCGTAAAACCATAAACCCTTTTCTATAATTATTTAAAAATATATATATAATTTAGGGTTTATATTTTATGGTTTAGGGTTTAGGGTATAGATGTAATAAATGCCATATTTAACGACGGTTTTATTGTTTTCCGTCGATGATTTACGAAGAGTGCATTTCTAAACCCTTTTTTCTTTAAAATGACATTGTACACACATAACAACGTCATATTTTTTTAAAAATAGACGTAAATTACTTTTCAAACGACGCTATTGGTTATATAGACGACGTTGTTTTCTTGACATTAGACGGCGTTAGGTTAAGAGTTTCGGTCGTGGAAAATGGTTTGTACGTCGTTTTCTGTGTAAAAATGGCCATGGTTTGAACTTTAAACGACGTTTTTGTTTAAAATTAAGTCGTTTATTATAATTTAAGACGTCGTTAATTTATTAACGCCGACATGGTTTGTGGGTTTTATTAATAATATTTTATTCTATTTAATTCGAAATATTCATAATAAATTTAAAATAAATCCAAAAAATGCAATGTCAACTCCTATGAAGTCATTGCGATATTTTCTTCCCACTTAGCTTTAAAAAATTAAGTTTGAGTTATACAAATTTAAAATTACCACCAAAAAGTAAAATGGATTCATGAGTCACAACATCACTTATACTTTAATGGTTTAGGGTTGAGGGTTTAGGGGGACAAAGGTTTATTTTTGGGGTTTAGGGTTTATGGTTAATATATATTAGGCCGTAAAACCATAAACCCTTTTCTATAATTATTTAAAAATATATATATAATTTAGGGTTTATATTTTATGGTTTAGGGTTTAGGGTTTAGGGTATAGATGTAATAAATGTTATTTAACGACGGTTTTATTGTTTTCCGTTGATGATTTACGAAGAGCGCATTTCTAAACCCTTCTTCTTTAAAATGACGTTGTACACACATAACAGCGTCATATTTTTTTTAAAATTAAGTCGTTTATTATAATTTAAAACGTCGTTAATTTATTAACGCCGACGTGATTTGTGGGTTTCATTAATAATATTTTATTCTATTTAATTCGAAATATTCATAATAAATTTAAAATAAATCCAACAAATGCAACGTCAACTCCTATGAAGTCATTGCGTCGTAAGGATATTTACAACGACGTCATTTTTTAAATAAGCGTCATGTTTAGGTTGAACTTTTAATGACGATTGTTTTTTTGTTTCCGTCGATGTTTTTTAAAAAGCGCGCTTTCTAAAAATTTCACCTCGACCTAAAATTTTCAAATTTCGCTCTAACTCTTATACTTGTAACCTTGAACCAAGTTGGCCATAGTCTGTGTCCTAAAACATTTCGCTCCGCTCTCTCACTTCAACTCTAATTCAAAGTTGGGCTCTCCGTCGAATCCAAGTTGGCCAAGTTTACAACTCCGTCGAATCCAAGTTGGCCATAATCTGTGAGCTCTACCTACCTGTAAGTACAAACCCTAATCTCATGCTTGTAAATTCATTGAATGATATTCAGTTCTGTGGTAAAAGGTTTTGTGATTTTTTAATGTTGTCGACGGTATGGGTTAATGGATTTAATGTTTAATGTTTTCATGAATCGGGATTGGATTTAATGTTGTCGGATCTTTTAATCACTCTCTGTTATTATGAATCAGGAATGGATTTAATGTTTTCATGCTTAGTATATGTTGGTTTCGTGCTTAGTATACGTGTTCTTAATACCCTACATAAAAATTAATGTATATGTTGTGTTCTGAATATATTTTGGGTTCTTGAAAATAAACTGGGATTTCGATATCTTTTTTTATGCATACGACGACGGTTTTTTAACAAACCGTCGTCTGTAAATATATACCATGACGCTTGTTTTAACTACCGTCGTGGTTTAAGTTCGCTGGCGTCTGTTTCTTGCTAGCATTAGACAACGTTTTTTTAAAACCCGTCGTCTATATATGTGTAAGAAATTGGACAATTCAAGTTCAAAGGCAGTTCGTTCCTTATAGGAGTGGCTGGTGTATTCCGTTGTTCTAGCGATTGGATTTCATTCAAAACTCACCAAATGACTCCTCCCACCATATTATGATGATGCCCAAGTTTTGGGCTCGATCGGAAATCAATAGGGGTAAGAAATTGGACAATTCAGGTTCAAAGGCAATTCGTTCCTTATTGGAGTGGCTGGTGTATTCCGTAGTTCTAGCAGTTGGATTTCACACAGAACTCACCAAATGACTCCTCCCACCATATTATGATGATGCCCAAGTTTTGGGCTCGATCGGAAATCCACAGGTGTAAGAAATTGGACAATTCAAGTTCGAAGGCAGTTCGTTCCGAATTGGAGTGGTTGGTGTAGTGCATAGTTCTAGCGATTGGATTTCACTCAAAACAATCCAAAGTACTCATCCCACCATGTTATGATGATGGCCAAGTTTTGGGCTCGATCGGAAATCAATAGGGGTAAGAAATTGGACAATTCAGGTTCAAAGGCAGTTTGTTCCTTACAGGACGTGTATTGTAAGAAACAGACGTATGTACCGTCGTTATTTTAAATTTTTACGTTGGCTATTAAAAGGAGCGACGTCTTTTTAAAATTTAAAAAGCAGAAATAGAAAATAGCAGAGATTTTACCGTGTCCTCTTTCTCTTTTGCAGCAGTATCAGCTTCAGGCTTCGAATCTTCTAATTCCAAAGCTAGGGGTCTGATATTAGTGGCCCCAGAGCAGCTTGCCTTATCAGACATTGTATTTTTTGGGCTTTGATCTTTAGGGGGGGAAATAATTGGAGGAATTGGAGTCTTTGGAGAAATTGGGGTTTGGAGCATCTGGCTGGGATCAAAATTAGGAACTAGTTGACGGATATATGCCAACATAGCCTCCCTCTCTGCTCTGACTGCTTCCATTATAGTTTCCCTTGACTTCGCCTCAATCCTCAAGGTCTCTTCTCTGACTACCTCCCTCACACTTTCCTTCAATTTGTCACCAAATTTCACTCTCTGCTGTTTCGGCAAATTGAAGAACTGAGTTGGGGTAACGCCAGCACCAGCTCCTCTGACTCTCCCACCATGCTCGGGGGTTCCCAAAGCCAGAGTCAAGATATCATTGCTCTCGGAGACAGTCAAAGTGCCTTCGGAGACTTGCTTTTGCAAATCATCCTAAAAGAGAGAAAGAGAGATTGTTAGAACCTGAGCAGGGTGTATGACAGATACATATACCGACGTTGTAAATTATAAACAACGACGGTTTTTCTTAAATGACTGACGTGGTATTAATTTAAAATGTCTGTATATAAATATCGTCGTTGTTTATACTTTACAACGTCGGTATATAAAAATACGGCGTATATTCAAAATAAAACAGATTAAGACATAAATCAAAGACCGTCGTAGTATTCAAAGTAAGACGACGGATTATTAAACAAACAGACGTAGATGTCCAATTCCATACGGCTGCACAAAATTACCGTCGTTGTATAAGCATTCTAACGTCTAGATAAGATAAAACCGTCGTAAGTTTTAATGAAGAAGTGAAAATACTCGATTGAAATATGCATTCTTTTCCAGAAATTGTGCACCACAAATTTCAGTGAAATAGACAGAGAGAGGGAGAGTGTGTGCGTGAGTAAACTTAAAACAAAAATGCAGTTCATAGAATAATTTAATCCGTCGTATTAATTCTATCTAGACGTCTACTTTATTCAAAAACCGACGTCCTATTCATTTTTAAACGTCCGTAAATTAAGCCCGTCGTGGTGTTCATTTTATAACGTCGCTTATGTAAAGATAAACGACATCTATACCAAAATAAAACACTCTGTTTTTCAAATTTAGAACAGAGTTAGTGAGACTTACGATTAGTTTTGCCTTCTCTGCAGCCTTTGGATCAGGGATGTTTCCTGTTTTATCTTCTCTTGCTTTCTTCCACAGAACAGCTTGATCGATTTCTTGACCTTCGGGCATGGTTTCTACCAATTGGTCCGTCAAACCAACATACCCTTTTCTAGACAACCTATGGTTGTACTCCAATTTCTCCCCCCTCTCCTTCTGCTCAGCATGCTTAGCCTCAAAATCTGGGGTTAACCTTGAAGCTACGAAGGCATCCCATTGCGATTTCTCTATGAACTTATAAAGCGCAGGGGTTTCTCTTAACCTCTCCCTGTCATGTGCGTAAGGAAGGATATACTGCCCAGTTACGTTATACTTGAAATCCTTCCATTTTTTGGCGGCAGACTGCAAGACCAAGTTCTTGTAACTATCCCCAATAACATTGGACATTTGAACAGCTTCCCAAATCTGCTCCTTCACGTCCTTGGGTAATTGTTTCCATTTCTTGTCCACAAGAGGGACTCTGGTGCGTGCCAAAACACCAATGAAAGACTGCATCTCAACAGCAGCCTTGCCATGTGGTTTGCCATCTTTATTGAACTCAACCACAGGCTTAACCTTCTCAATTTTCCTCTTCACAACACAGCTCATTGTGCTGATACCGCGGCCAGATTTTGGCTCCTCAACAAATGTGGCTGTGCTCGAGTCTTTCTCTGAGGTTGAGGAAAATCTCATCCTCTTCGAGGGTTTGCTTTGAGTTGATTTTTCAACTTCCACTGAACCTGTTTTGGGTTCATCCCCTTGTGCCATTGAACCTGCTTGGCCTTTGACGCTTCAGCTTCCTTGTTTTGAGATTTCGAAACCATTTTTGATTAATCTGCCAGGAAAACAACGTCGGTTATTAAAAAGAAACGACGTAATAATACAAAACAACGACGGTAACACTAAAAAAGTGATGTCCTATTAAACAGTCTCTTAGATCATGAATGGAAATAAGACGACGGTGTTATATATTTCATGACGTAAATGTGCATAAACTACATCGGTTATTAACAATAACCAACGTGGTTTAAAATTACAAAACGATTGTTCTTCTCTCACTAGACGACGGTTTTATCTTGTTTCCGACGTATTAATTGTCACACCATGACGGTTTTTAGCCACCGTCGTGCAGTTTGCATTACGGCCGTCGTGGTGTGTCCATTCTATCGTCGAAAACAAGACAGAACTGTCGTCTTTTGGCGTCGTGAGAGTATCCACTTATGTATTTAATCAAAACCAGTGAAAGATTTCTTCAATTTGACAGAATCTTGTTTCCAGACAACTACGGCATGCAAATGAAAAGTAAAAAAAGGGAAGAGAGTGAGGAAAAACCTTGAATAACACCGGCGTGCAAAGAAATGTTTCCTTCCGACGAAGATGAAGACCAAAATGGTGATTTGGAGATGAAGACGATGATTCAGACGATGATGCTAGGTCAGGTGACGAAAATGGTGATTTGGGAAATGAGAGGGAAACTACGATACTTTATCGAGAAGAGAAAACTGTAAAATATTAGGTCAGGTGACGAAAAGTTTATATATTTTCCCAGAGTTCAATACAACGACGTTGTTATTAAAAAACCGCCATATTATTTAGTTATAACGACGGTAGATAATTCATAAATGACGTGGTTATCACAACTGCCGAAAGACTTTTGGAATTCCGATGTGGTTATGACGGTGCTTTTTTTCTCTAAACTGACGTTGTACTTGTAATTTCAACGACTGTGTATTTTAATAAACCGACGTGGTTACTTTGCGGTTCTGAAAACGACGTCGTTCTCTTTTTAATACGCGCCAAATGACTTTTGGATTTCCGACGTGGTTATGACGGCGCTTTTTTTCTCTAAACTGACGTTGTACTTATAAATTCAACGACTGTGTATTTTAATAAACGACGTGGTTACTTTGGGTTCTGAAAACGATGTCGTTCTCTTTTTAATACTCGCCAAATGACTTTTGGATTTCCGATGTAGTTATCTTTTTAATACGCGCCAAATGACTTTTGGATTTCCGATGTAGTTATGATGTTGATTATTCAAATATGACGTCGGTATTTATATTATAACCGACGTGGATATTTACGGTTATTTTGTTTAAATAGCATTTTTTCACGCGTTTTTTAACCCTCAGAAGAAATTATCTTTCTGAAAGCAAATGGGTTTGCAGAATGATTCCTCACTTCCCATGGGTTTGCTACATCCTCCTGTGTAGCAAGGGTGGAACCAGCCTTAGAACCTGCAATTGGAGTGGTTGGTGAATTGCATAGTTCTAGCAATTGGATTTCACTCGAAACTCACCAAATGACTCCTCCCACCACATTATGACGATGCCCAAGTTTTGGTCTCGATCGGAAATCAATAGGGGTAAGAAATTGGACAATTCAAGTTCAAAGGAAGTTCGTTCCTTATAGGGGTGGTTGGGGTATTCTATAGTTCTAGCGATTGGATTTCACTCAAAACTCACCAAATGACTCCTCCCACCATATTATTATGATGCCCAAGTTTTGGGCTCGATCAGAAATCCATAGGTGTAAGAAATTGGACAATTCAAGTTCAAAGGCAATTCGTTACGAATTGGAGTAGTTGGTGTATTGCACAGTTCTAGAGATTGGATTTCACCCAAAACTCTACAAATGAGTCCTCCCACCAAATTATGATGATGCCCAAGTTTTGGGCTCGATCGGAAATCCATAGGTGTAAGAAATTGGACAATTCAAGTTCAAAGGCAGTTCGTTTCGAATTGGAGTGGTTGGTGTATTGCATAGTTCTAGCGATTGGATTTCACTCGAAACTCCCCAAATGTCTCCTCCCACCACATTATGACGATGCCCAAGTTTTGGTCCCGATCGGAAATCAATTGGGGTAAGAAATTGGACAATTCAAGTTCAAAGGCAGTTCGTTCCGAATTGGAGTGGTTGGTGTATTGCATAGTTGTAGTGATTGGATTTCACTCAAAACTCACCAAATGACTCCTCCCACCATATTATGATGATGCCCAAATTTTGGGCTCGATTGAAAATCCATCGGTGTAAGAAATTGGACAATTCAAGTTCAAAGGCAGTTCGTTCCGAATTGGAGTGGTTGGGGTATTGAATAGTTCTAGCGATTGGATTTCACTCAAAACTCACCAAATGATTCCTCCCACCATATTATGATGTTGCCCAAGTTTTGGGCTTGATCGGAAATCAATAGGTGTAATAAATTGGACAACGCATGTTCAAAGGCAGTTCGATCCTTATAGGAGTGGTTGGTGTATTCCGTAGTTCTAGCGATTGCATTTCACTCAAAACTCACCAAATGACTCCTCCCACCATATTATTATGACGCCCAAGCTTTGGGCTCGATCGGAAATCCATAGGTGTAAGAAATTGGACAATTCAAGTTCAAAGGCAGTTCTTTCCGAATTGGAGAGGTTGGAGTATTGCATAGTTCTAGGGATTGGATTTAACTCAAAACTCAACAAATGACTCCTCCCAACATATTATGATGATGTCCAAGTTTTGGGCTCGATCAGAAATCAATAGGTGTAAGAAATTGATCAATTCAGGTTCAAAGGCAGTTCGTTCCAAATTAGAGTGGTTGGGGTATTGCATAGTTCTAGGGATTGGATTTAACTCAAAACTCACCAAATGACTCCTCCCACCTTATTTTGATGTTGCCCAAGTTTTGGGCTCGATCGGAAATCAATAGGGGTAAGAAATTGGACAATTCAAGTTCAAAGGCAATTTGTTCTGAATTGGAGTGGTTGGTGTATTGCATAGTTCTAGCGTTTGGATTTTACACAAAACTCACCAAGCGACTCCTCCCAACATATTATGATGATGCCCAAGTTTTGGGCCCGATCGAAATCAATATGTGTAAAAAATTGATCAATTCAGGTACAAAGGCAGTTCGTTCCTTATAGGAGTGGTTGGTGTATTTTATAGTTCTAGCGATTGGATTTCACCCAAAACTCTCCAAACGACTCCTCCCGCCATGTTATGATGTTGCCCAAGTTTTGGGCTTGATTGGAAATCAATAGGGGTAAGAAATTGGACAATTCAAGTTCAGAGGCAGTTCGTTCCGAACTGGAGTGGTTGGTGTATTGCATAGTTGTAGTGATTGGATTTCACTCAAAACTCACCAAATGACTCCTCCCACCATATTATGATGATGCCCAAATTTTGGGCTAGATTGAAAATCCATCGGTGTAAGAAATTGGACAATTCAACTTCAAAGGCAATTCGTTCCAAATTGGAGTGGTTGGGGTATTGAATAGTTCTAGCGATTGGATTTAACTCAAAACACACCAAGTGACTCCTCCCAACATATTATGATGATGCCCAAGTTTTGGGCTCGATCGAAAATCAATAGGTGTAAAAAATTGATCAATTCTGGTTCAAAGGCAGTTCGTTCCTTAAAGGAGTGGTTGGTGTATTTTATAGTTCTAGCGATTGGATTTCACTCAAAACTCACCAAATGACTCCTCCCATCATATTATGATGATGCCGAAGTTTTGGGCTCGATCGGAAATCAATCGGGGTAAGAAATTGGAAAATTCAGTTTCAAAGGCAGTTCGTTCCGAATTGGAGTAGTTGGTGTATTGCACAGTTCTAGCAATTGGATTTCACACAAAACACTACAAATGACTCCTCCCACCATATTATGATGATGCCCAAGTTTTGGGCTCGATCGGAAATCCGTAGGTGTAAGAAATTGGAGAATTTAAGTTCAAAGGCAATTCGTTCCGAATTGGAGTGGTTGGTGTATTGCATAGTTGTAGCGATTGGATTTAACTCAAAACTCAACAAATGACTCCTCCCAACATATTATGATGATGCCCAAGTTTTGGGCTCGATCGGAAATCAATAGGGGTAAGAAATTGGACAAGTCAGGTTCAAAGGCGGTTCGTTCCTTGTAGGAGCGGTTCAAAACTCACCAAATGACTCCTCCCACCAAGTTTTGGGCTCCATCGGAAATCAATAGGGGTAAGAAATTGGATAATTCAAGTTCACAGGCAGTTCGTTCCGAATTGGAGTGGTTGGTGTAATGCATAGTTCTAGTGATTGGATGTCACTCAAAACTCACTAAATGACTCCTCCCACGATATTATGATGATGCCCAAGTTTTGGGCTCGATCGGAAATCAATAGGTGTAAGAAATTGGAGAATGCATGTTCAAAGGCCATTCGATCCTTATCGGAGTGGTTGGTGCCCGTAGTTCTAGCGTTTTGATTTCACTTAAAACTCATTAAATGACTCCTCCCACCATATTATTATGATGCCCAAGTTTTGGGCTCGATCGGAAATCAATACGGGTAAGAAATTGGACAATTCAAGTTCAAAGGCAATTTGTTCCGAATTGGAGTGGTTGGGGTATTGAATAGTTCTAGCGATTGGATTTCACTCAAAACTCTCCAAATGACTCCTCCCACCATATTATGATGTTGCCCAAGTTTTGGGCACGATCGGAAATCAATAGGTGTAAGAAATTGGACAATGCATGTTCAAAGCCAGTTCGATCCTTATAGGAGTGGTTGGTGTCCGTAGTTCTAGCGATTGGATTTCACTCAAAACTCACCAAATGACTCCTCCCACCACATTATTATGATGCCCAAGTTTTGGGCTTGATCGGAAATCCATAGGTGTAAGAAATTGGACAATTCAAGTTCAAAGGCAGTTCGTTCCGAATTGGAGTGGTTGGGGTATTGCATAGTTCTAGGGATTGAATTTAACTCAAAACTCAACAAATGACTCCTCCCAACATATTATGATGATGCCCAAGTTTTGGGCTAGATCGGAAATCAATTAGGGCAAGAAATTTGACAATTCAGGTTCAATGGCAGTTCATTCCTTATAGGAGTGGTTGGTGTATTCCGTAGTTCTAGCAATTGGATTTCACTGAAAACTCACCAAATGACTCCTCCCACCATATTATGATGTTGCCCAAGTTTTGGGCTCGATCGGAAATAAATAGGGGTAAGAAATTGGACAATTCAATTTCAAAGGCAATTTGTTCCGAATTGGAGTGGTTGGTGTATTGCATTGTTCTAGCGATTGGATTTGACTCAAAACTCACCTAGTGACTCCTCCCAACATATTATGATGATGCCCAAGTTTAGGGCTCGATCGGAAATCAATAGGTGTAAAAAATTGATCAATTCAGGTTCAAAGGCAGTTCGTTCCTTATTGGAGTGGTCGGTGTATTTTATAGTTCTAGCGATAGGATTTCACTCAAAACTCACCAAATGACTCTTCCCACCATCTTATGATGATGCCGAAGTTTTGGGCTCGATAGGAAATCAATAGGGGTAAGAAATTGGACAATTCAGGTTCAGAGGCAGTTCGTTCCGAATTGGATTGGTTGGTGTATTGCCCAGTTCTAGCGATTGGATTTCACTCAAAACTCTACAAATGACTCCTTCCACCATATTATGGTGATGCCCAAGTTTTGGGCTCGATCGGAAATCCATAGGTGTAAGAAATTGGACAATTCAAGTTCAAAGGCAGTTCGTTTCGAATTGGAGTGGTTGGTGTATTGCATCGTTCTAGCGATTGGATTTCACTCGAAACTCACCAAATGACTCCCACCACATTATGATGATGCCCAAGTTTTGGTCTCGATCGGAAATCAATAGGGGTAAGAAATTGGACAATTCAAGTTCAAAGGCAGTTCGTTCCTTATAGGATTGGTTCGTGTATTCTATATATCTAGTGTCACATCCCGGATCGGCTCCGCCGTAGCACGATATTGTCCGCTTTGGGCCCTCCCTCTCTGGCCATTACGGTTTTGTTTCTGGGAGCACACGACCAACTTCTCAGTGGGTCACCTATCCTGGGATTGCTTTGGCCCCTAACTCGCTTAACTTCGGAGTTCCCAAGACTCTGAAGTCAGTGAGCTCCCAAAAGGCCTCGCGCTAGATGGATGCGGGCATGCACATATACGGCACATCACCCCCCCTCCTTTGGTCGATGTGGGATCTTACAATCCACCCCCCTTAGGGGCCCGACGTCCTCGTCGGCACACTTGCACCACACGGCAGAGGGGCTCTGATAACAAATTGTCACATCTCGAATCAGCTCCGCCATAGCACGATATTGTCCGCTTTGGGCCACCCCTCTCTGGCCCTCACGGTTTTGTTTCTGGGGGTACACGACCAACTTCCCAGTGGGTCACCCATCCTGGGATTGCTCTAGCCCCTAACTCGATTAACTTCGGAGTTCCCAAGACTCTGAAGTCAATGAGCTCCCAAAAGGCCTCGAGCAAGATGGATGCGGGCATGCACATATACGGCACATCACCCCCCCTCCGTTGGTCGATGTGGGATCTTACATCTAGCGATTAGATTTCACTCAAAACTCACGAAACGACTCCTCCCACCATATTATTATGATGCCCAAGTTTTGGGCTCGATCGGAAATCCATAGGTGTAAGAAATTGGACAATTCCAGTTCAAAGGCAATTCGTTCCGAATTGGAATGGTTGGTGTACTGCATAGTTGTAGCGATTCGATTTAACTCAAAACTCAACAAAAGACTCCTCCCAACATATTATGATGATGCCCAAGTTTTAGGCTCGATCGGAAATCCATAGGTGTAAGAAATTGGACAATTCAAGTTCAAAGGTAGTTCGTTCCGAATTGGAGTGGTTGGTGTATTGCATAGTTCTAGCGATTGGATGTCACTCAAAACAAACCAAATGACTCCTCCCACCATATTATGATGATGCCCAAATTTTGGGCTCGATCGAAAATCCATCGGTGTAAGAAATTGGACAATTCAAGTTCAAAGGCAGTTCGTTTCGAATTGGAGTGGTTGGGGTATTGAATAGTTCTAGCAATTGGATTTCACTCAAAACTCACCAAATGACTCCTCCCACCATATTATGAGGTTGCCCAAGTTTTGAGCTCGATCGGAAATCAATAGGTGTAAGAAATTGGACAATGCATGTTCAAAGGCCATTCGATCCTTATAGGAGTGGTTGGTGCCCGTAGTACTAGCGTTTTGATTTCACTAAAAACTCACCAAATGACTCCTCCCACCATATTATTTTGATGCCCAAGTTTTGGGCTCGATCGGAAATCAATAGGGGTAAGAAATTGGACAATTCAAGTTCAAAGGCAATTTGTTCCGAATTGGAGTGGTTGGTGTATTGCATAGTTCTAGCGATTGGATTTGACTCAAAACTCACCAAGTGACTCCTCCCAGCATATTATGATGATGCCCAAGTTTTGGGCTCGATCGGAAATCAACAGGTGTAAAAAATTGATCAATTTAGGTTCAAAGGCAGTTCGTTCCTTGTAGGAGTGGTTGGTGTATTTTATAGTTCTAGCGATTGGATTTCACTCAAAACTCTTCAAATGACTCCTCCCACCATATTATGATGATGCCCAAGTTTTGGGCTCGATCGGAAATCCATAGCTATAAGAAATTGGACAATTCAAGTTCGAAGGCAATTCTTTCCGAATTGGAGTGGTTGGTGTATTGCATTGTTGTAGCGATTGGATTTAACTCAAAACTCAACAAATGACTCCTCCCAACATATTATGATGATGCCCAAGTTTTGGGCTCGATCGGAAATCCATAGGTGTAAGAAATTGGACAATTCAAGTTCAAAGGCAGTTCGTTTCGAATTGGAGTGGTTGGTGTATTGCATAGTTCTAGCGATTGGATTTGACTCAAAACTCACCAAGTGACTCCTCCTAGCATATTATTATGATGCCCAAGTTTTGGGCTCGATCGGAAATCCATAGGTGTAAGAAATTGGACAATTCAAGTTCAAAGGCAGCTCGTTTCGAATTGGAGTGGTTGGTGTATTGCATAGTTCTAGCGATTGGATTTCACTCGAAATTGACCAAATGACTCCTCCCACCACATTATGATGATGCCCAAGTTTTGGTCTCGATCGGAAATCAATAGGGGTAAGAAATTGGGCAATTCAAGTTCAAAGGCAGTTCGTTCCTTATAGGAGTGGTTCGTGTATTCTATAGTTCTAGTATCACATCCCGGATCGGCTCCGCCGTAGCACGATATTGTCCGCTTCGAGCCCCCCCTCTCTGGCCATTACAGTTTTGTTTCTGGGAGCACACGACCAACTTCTCAGTGGGTCACCTATCCTGGGATTGCTCTGGCCCCTAACTCGCTTAACTTCGGAGTTCCCAAGACTCTGAAGTCAGTGAGCTCCCAAAAGGCCTCGCGCTAGATGGATGTGGGCATGCACATATACGGCACATCACTCCCCCTCCTTTGGTCGATGTGGGATCTTACAATCCACCCCCCTTAGGGGCCCGACGTCCTCGTCGGCACACTCGCACCACATGGCAGAGTGGCTCTGATAACAAATTGTCACATCCTGGATCAGCTCCACCGTAGCACGATATTGTCCGCTTTGGGCCACCCCTCTCTGGCCCTCACGGTTTTGTTTCTGGGAGCACACGACCAACTTCCCAGTGGGTCACCCATCCTGGGATTGCTCTAGCCCCTAACTCGATTAACTTCGGAGTTCCCAAGACTCTGAAGTCAATGAGCTCCCAAAAGGCCTTGAGCAAGATGGACGCGGGCATGCACATATACGGCACATCACCCCCCCTCCGTTGGTCGATGTCGGATCTTACATCTAGCGATTAGATTTCACTCAAAACTCACGAAACGACTCCTCCCACCATATTATTATGATGCCCAAGTTTTGGGCTCGATCGGAAATCCATAGGTGTAAGAAATTGGACAATTCAAGTTCAAAGGCAGTTCGTTTCGAATTGGAGTGGTTGGGGTATTGAATAGTTCTAGCAATTGGATATCACTCAAAACTCACCAAATGACTCCTCCCACCATATCATGAGGTTGCCCAAGTTTTGGGCTCGATCGGAAATCAATAGGTGTAAGAAATTGGACAATGCATGTTCAAAGGCCATTCGATCCTTATAGGAGTGGTTGGTGGTACTAGCGTTTTGATTTCACTTTCAACTTACCAAATGACTCCTCCCACCATATTATTATGATGCCCAAGTTTTGGGCTCGATCGGAAATCAATAGGGGTAAGAAATTTAACAATTCAAGTTCAAAGGCAATTTGTTCCGAATTGAAGTGGTTGGTGTATTGCATAGTTCTAGCGATTGGATTTGACTCAAAACTCACCAAGTGACTCCTCCCAGCATATTATGATGATGCCCAAGTTTTGGGCTCGATCGGAAATCAACAGGTGCAAAAAATTGATCAATTCAGGTTCAAAGGCAGTTCGTTCCTTGTAGGAGTGGTTGGTGTATTTTATAGTTCTAGCGATTGGATTTCACTCAAAACTCTTCAAATGACTCCTCCCACCATATTATGATGATGCCCAAGTTTTGGGCTCGATCGGAAATCCATAGCTATAAGAAATTGGACAATTCAAGTTCAAAGGCAATTCATTCCGAATTGGAGGGGTTGGTGTATTGCGTAGTTGTAGCGATTGGATTTAACTCAAAACTCAACAAATGACTCCTCTCAACATATTATGATGATGCCCAAGTTTTGGGCTCGATCGGAAATCCATATGTGTAAAAAATTGGACAATTCAAGTTCAAAGGCAGTTCGCTTCGAATTGGAGTGGTTGGTGTATTGCATAGTTCTAGCGATTGGATTTCACTCGAAACTCACCAAATGACTCCTCCCACCACATTATAATGATGCTCAAGTTTTGGTCTCGATCGGAAATCAATAGGGGTAAGAAATTGGACAATTCAAGTTCGAAAGCAAGTCGTTTCGAATTGGAGTGGTTGGTGTACTGCATAGTTGTAGCGATTCGACTTAACTCAAAACTCAAGAAATGACTCCTCCCAACATATTATGATGATGCCCAGGTTTTGGGCTCGATAGGAAATCAATAGGTGTTAGAAATTGGACAGTGCATGTTCAAAGGCCATTCGATCCTTATAGGAGTGGTTGGTGCCCGTAGTTCTAGGTTTTGATTTCACTTAAAACTCACCAAATGACTCCTCCCTCCATATTATTATGATGCCCAAGTTTTGGGCTCGATCGGAAATCAATAGGGGTAAGAAATTGGACAATTCAAGTTCAAAGGCAATTTGTTCCGAATTGGAGTGGTTGGTGTATTGCATAGTTCTAGCGATTGGATTTGACTCAAAACTCACCAAGTGACTCCTCCCAGCATATTATTATGATGCCCAAGTTTTGGGCTCGATCGGAAATCCATAGTTGTAAGAAATTGGACAATTCAAGTTCAAAGGCAGTTCGTTTCGAATTGGAGTGGTTGGTGTATTGCATAGTTCTAGCGATTGGATTTCACTCGAAACTGACCAAATGACTCCTCCCACCACATTATGATGATGCCCAAGTTTTGGTCTCGATCGGAAATCAATAGGGGTAAGAAATTGGACAATTCAAGTTCAAAGGCAGTTCGTTCCTTATAGGAGTGGTTCGTGTATTCTATAGTTCTAGTATCACATCCCGGATCGGCTCCGCCGTAGCACGATATTGTCCGCTTCGAGCCCCCCCTCTCTGGCCATTACAGTTTTGTTTCTGGGAGCACACGACCAACTTCTCAGTGGGTCACCTATCCTGGGATTGCTCTGGCCCCTAACTCGCTTAACTTCGGAGTTCCCAAGACTCTGAAGTCAGTGAGCTCCCAAAAGGCCTCGCGCTAGATGGATGTGGGCATGCACATATACGGCACATCACTCCCCCTCCTTTGGTCGATGTGGGATCTTACAATCCACCCCCCTTAGGGGCCCGACGTCCTCGTCGGCACACTCGCACCACATGGCAGAGTGGCTCTGATAACAAATTGTCACATCCTGGATCAGCTCCACCGTAGCACGATATTGTCCGCTTTGGGCCACCCCTCTCTGGCCCTCACGGTTTTGTTTCTGGGAGCACACGACCAACTTCCCAGTGGGTCACCCATCCTGGGATTGCTCTAGCCCCTAACTCGATTAACTTCGGAGTTCCCAAGACTCTGAAGTCAATGAGCTCCCAAAAGGCCTTGAGCAAGATGGACGCGGGCATGCACATATACGGCACATCACCCCCCCTCCGTTGGTCGATGTCGGATCTTACATCTAGCGATTAGATTTCACTCAAAACTCACGAAACGACTCCTCCCACCATATTATTATGATGCCCAAGTTTTGGGCTCGATCGGAAATCCATAGGTGTAAGAAATTGGACAATTCAAGTTCAAAGGCAGTTCGTTTCGAATTGGAGTGGTTGGAGTATTGAATAGTTCTAGCAATTGGATATCACTCAAAACTCACCAAATGACTCCTCCCACCATATCATGAGGTTGCCCAAGTTTTGGGCTCGATCGGAAATCAATAGGTGTAAGAAATTGGACAATGCATGTTCAAAGGCCATTCGATCCTTATAGGAGTGGTTGGTGGTACTAGCGTTTTGATTTCACTTTCAACTTACCAAATGACTCCTCCCACCATATTATTATGATGCCCAAGTTTTGGGCTCGATCGGAAATCAATAGGGGTAAGAAATTTAACAATTCAAGTTCAAAGGCAATTTGTTCCGAATTGAAGTGGTTGGTGTATTGCATAGTTCTAGCGATTGGATTTGACTCAAAACTCACCAAGTGACTCCTCCCAGCATATTATGATGATGCCCAAGTTTTGGGCTCGATCGGAAATCAACAGGTGCAAAAAATTGATCAATTCAGGTTCAAAGGCAGTTCGTTCCTTGTAGGAGTGGTTGGTGTATTTTATAGTTCTAGCGATTGGATTTCACTCAAAACTCTTCAAATGACTCCTCCCACCATATTATGATGATGCCCAAGTTTTGGGCTCGATCGGAAATCCATAGCTATAAGAAATTGGACAATTCAAGTTCAAAGGCAATTCATTCCGAATTGGAGGGGTTGGTGTATTGCGTAGTTGTAGCGATTGGATTTAACTCAAAACTCAACAAATGACTCCTCTCAACATATTATGATGATGCCCAAGTTTTGGGCTCGATCGGAAATCCATATGTGTAAAAAATTGGACAATTCAAGTTCAAAGGCAGTTCGCTTCGAATTGGAGTGGTTGGTGTATTGCATAGTTCTAGCGATTGGATTTCACTCGAAACTCACCAAATGACTCCTCCCACCACATTATAATGATGCTCAAGTTTTGGTCTCGATCGGAAATCAATAGGGGTAAGAAATTGGACAATTCAAGTTCGAAAGCAAGTCGTTTCGAATTGGAGTGGTTGGTGTACTGCATAGTTGTAGCGATTCGACTTAACTCAAAACTCAAGAAATGACTCCTCCCAACATATTATGATGATGCCCAGGTTTTGGGCTCGATAGGAAATCAATAGGTGTTAGAAATTGGACAGTGCATGTTCAAAGGCCATTCGATCCTTATAGGAGTGGTTGGTGCCCGTAGTTCTAGGTTTTGATTTCACTTAAAACTCACCAAATGACTCCTCCCTCCATATTATTATGATGCCCAAGTTTTGGGCTCGATCGGAAATCAATAGGGGTAAGAAATTGGACAATTCAAGTTCAAAGGCAATTTGTTCCGAATTGGAGTGGTTGGTGTATTGCATAGTTCTAGCGATTGGATTTGACTCAAAACTCACCAAGTGACTCCTCCCAGCATATTATTATGATGCCCAAGTTTTGGGCTCGATCGGAAATCCATAGTTGTAAGAAATTGGACAATTCAAGTTCAAAGGCAGTTCGTTTCGAATTGGAGTGGTTGGTGTATTGCATAGTTCTAGCGATTGGATTTCACTCGAAACTCACCAAATGACTCCTCCCACCACATTATGATGATGCCCAAGTTTTGGTCTCGATCGGAAATCAATAAGGGTAAGAAATTGGACAATTCAAGTTCAAAGGCAGTTCGTTCCCTGTAGGAGTGGTTGGTGTATTGCATAGTTCTAGCAATTGGATGTAACTCAAAACTCACCAAATGACTCCTCCCACCATATTATGATGATGCCCAAATTTTGGGCTCGATCGAAAAACCATCGGTGTAAGAAATTGGACAATTCATGTTCAAAGGTTGTTCGTTCCGAATTGGGGTGGTTGGGGTATTAATAGTTCTAGCGATTGGATTTCACTCAAAACTCACCAAATGACTCATCCCACCATATTATGATGATGCTCAAGTTTTGGGCTCGATCGGAAATCAATAGGGGTAAGAAATTGAAAATTTCAGGTTCAAAGGCAGTTCGTTCCTTATAGGCGTGGTTGGCGTATTCCGTAGTTCTAGCGATTGGATTTCACTGAAAACGCTCCAAATGACTCCTCCCACCATGTTATGATGTTGCCCAAGTTTTGGGCTCGATCGGAAATCAATAGGGGTAAGAAATTGGACAATTCAGGTTCAAAGGCAGTTCGTTCCGAATTGGAGTGGTTGGTGTATTGCACAGTTCTAGCAATTGGATTTCACTCAAAACTCTACAAATGACTCCTCCCACCATATTATGATGATGCCCAAGTTTTAGGCTCGATCGGAAATCCATAGCTATAAGAAATTGGAGAATTCAAGTTCAAAGGCAATTCGTTCCGAATTGGAGTGGTTGGTGTATTGCATAGTTGTAGCGATTGGATTTAACTCAAAACTCAACAAATGACTCCTCCCAACATATTATGATGATGCCCAAGTTTTGGGCTCGATCGGAAATCAATAGGGGTGAGAAATTGAACAATTCAGGTTCAAAGGCAGTTCGTTCCTTGTAGGAGTGGTTGGTGTATTTCATTGTTCTAGCAATTGGATTTAACTCAAAACTCACCAAGTGACTCCACCCACCATGTTATGATGTTGCCCAAGTTTTGGTCTCGATCGGAAATCAATAGGGGTAAGAAATTGGACAATTCAAGTTCAAAGGCAGTTCGTTCCGATTTGGAGTGGTTTGTGTAATGCGTAGTTCTAGCGATTGGATGTCACTCAAAACTCACCAAATGACTCCTCCCACCATATTATGATGATGCCCAAATTTTGGGCCCGATTGAAAATCCATCGGTGTAAGAAATTGGACAATTCAAGTTCAAAGGCAGTTCGTTCCGAATTGGAGTGGTTGGGGTATTGAATAGTTCTAGCGATTGGATTTCACTCAAAACTCACCAAATGACTCCTCACACCATATTTTCGTGTTCCCCAAGTTTTGGGCTCGATCGGAAATGAATAGGTGTAAGAAATTGGACAATGCATGTTGAAAGGCAGTTCAATCCTTATTGGAGTGGTTGTTGTCTGTAGTTCTAGCGATTGGATTTCACTCAAAACTCACCAAATGACTCCTCCCACCATATTATTATGATGCCCAAGTTTTGGGCTTGATCGGAAATCCATAGGTGTAAGAAATTGGACAATTCAAGTTCAAAGGCAGTTCGTTCCGAATTGGAGTGGTTGAGGTATTGCATAGTTCTAGGAATTGAATTTAACTCAAAACTCAACAAATGACTCCTCCCAACATATTATGATGATGCCCAAATTTTGGGCTAGATCGGAAATCAATTGGGGTAAGAAATTTGACAATTCAGGTTCAATGGCAGTTCGTTCCTTATAGGAGTGGTTGGTGTATTCCGTACTTCTAGCCATTGGATTTCACTGAAAACACACCAATTGACTCCTCCCACCGTATTATGATGTTGCCCAAGTTTTGGGCTCGATCGGAAATCAATAGGGGTAAGAAATTGGACAATTCAAGTTCAAAGGCAATTTGTTCCGAATTGGAGTGGTTGGTGTATTGCATACACTACAAGAAAATAGGCCTTAGTTGACACTTCATAGGTGATGGTTCTTGCAAAACCGTCAACTATCCTATAAAGCTTTGACGCTTTTTTAAAAGTGTCAACTACTTAGCTAGTTTACTTGACGTTTTACAAAAAACGTCAACTATATATCACTTTCCGTGACATTTTATAAAGAACGTCAACTCTCTATCACTTTTCTTGACATTTTATAAAGAATGTCAATTAAAACCCCTTTATAGCTGACACTTACTGAAATATCCTAGGGAAAACAAGCGGGCTAGAATTCGCGGGTTCTTCATTTCGCTCGAAATTGTTCTCAAGTGTTTTCCCCTATATTCAACTCGTACTTCCTCTTGGTTACGACATTTTCCTTCATTCCAAAACCAAAAATATCAGAGTCCCTAGGGTTTTCTACTCTTTTCTTCAAATTTTAAATTGGAAACAGAAATCCAAAGAGAAAAAAGTTGGGAATCGCAAAATTCATGTTTGGGCAGGGTTCTCCTTTCTCCTCTCTCGTTTCATTGTATCCCTCTCTCATCTGCACAACAAGACTTCTCCATTTTTAGATCTGGTGAGACCCGCATGCTTTTCTCTTCCTTATTTTCTTTGCTTCCCCTTTTTCTGTTCACCTAGACCTCTCTATTTCATGTATACATGCTTTTCAAATCTTTGTTTCGAATGACATCAAGAAGTTCTCTTCTTCTAGCTCTCCAGTATTTCCTTGTTCAAAGAAGCTCCAATCGCTTCCAGGAACGACACTGCCCTCTGCCATAATATAATTTTAATTATTTAGGGTTTGATTTTTCTATTTTGTATTTTCATTTTTAGGTTTTAATTTCTGACTGAGATCTGTACAGGTTTTCATATTTTTAATTTCTCTTTGGACCAAGAATCTGTAGACAAGGTGATGATTTCATATGATCTTCTCAGCTTCTTCTTGTGGTACTCATCTTGCAGCTCAGGTTTCTTCTCCTTCTATTGTAGATTGTTTTACATTTCTTAAATTTTCTCGTGTAATTGATGAACTAAGTTTTCCTATGTATCTTGCTCTGTTTATCGTAACTAATTTAAGAATTATAGAAAGAAGCGGGGAGTCTTCTGTAGATGTTTTATTGAATTTGTAGTTCTTTCTCTGTATCAGATTAATTAACAAGGCAAGAATGGGAGCACTTTGTGTGTGTTGTTGATATTTCATTCTTTTTTACTTCTCTCTCTGTTTTTCAAATTTGGGTTCATATTATTTATTACTACTACTGGCAAATAATCAATCCGTCATTACTATTATTTATCAATCTTGGGGAGAGACAATGAGTTCTTGGGAAATCGATATTCATGTTTAAACCACAAGTACCTTTAAACATGCCTAACCCAAATCGATATTGATGGCACATCTAAGATCATTTTTACTGAACATATGAACCTACACAAGCATTTCTTTTATTACTTTTTTTAATAATGGCATTATACATGTTGCTTGTAACTCCTTGTGAAGATGGGCCAGATATCCCTTACATATTTTTAGAATTTTTAGCATTGTGATCCAATCTTCAGTTGGTAGTTTTTACTAGCTATTTTGGTTTGAGTTTTATGATTATCTTTTGAGTTTTAGGTTTCAATCTTGGTCTTATTTGTTCAGGTTTTCACTTTCTAATTTCTGTTTAGATGCATTTGCAGACAAGGTGAGGATTCTACACATTAGTTTTATACTTAGTTGCTGATGTGGTTTAAATTTTTGAGAGCTGCATTGTACTCTGCAGTCAAACACTCAAAAGAATTTCTTTTGTTTCTTTCTTCTATGAGTTGGGATTGTCCGGCATCAACTCTGTGTTACTGGTATCTTTCCCCTTAAACTTAATGAAGCCAGCACTTATAATCCTTATTACTGCACACTACAAGAAAAACATGATTTCTTGACACTACCTTTGTATTTCAAGGTCAAAGAACCTCGATTCGCTTCGTTAACATTTGCTGCCCCAATCTTTTATTTCATCTCATCTTGTCTCCATCCTTGCCCATAGTCATTAATGCAATAGTTTTCCAGATTCTCGCAAAATCAAGTACTGTTAGTGAATATATGAGGAAACCCGTACAAAGTGGCTATGGAGAAAAAGTGCTCACCTCTGAGTTTCAGTTCTTTCTTTCTTTCTTCTCAATCTTCTCTGTTTTGTATGTGTTTTGGTCAACATCTTGTTTGTGCATGTTATAATATAGATTTGTTGTTGCTCTGATTTAGTGCATTGCAGATGAAAAGAAAATGGGTTATTTTGCTAACATTTCAGATAGTGCGAGTAGCCTTTCGCCATAGGTAGTTTTATTATTAAAGATTTGAGCTTTCTAATTTAAAATTGGAGTTTAAGCTTTCAATCTTGGGCTGTGATTTTTGAAGATTTTAGTTTTTCAAGTTCTATTTGGACAATACATATGCAACCAAGGTAAACATTTTATATGACTTTTGCTAGTTGCTGATTTTATCATTAGTTTTATTATTGAACTTATTAGGCTACCATTCAATGGTTTTTATAATAGGAGTTGTTTGGTTTATATTGTCTTTGTTATATAAGAACCTTCATATATTGTCTCTGTCACCAATTAGTCCCTGTGACTTCTGACAAGTTTTGGTTTCTTACAAAGGATATGCATTTTCACTGCCATTTCCTTTTAGTAATAAGGGAAATTATGTTATAAGGTACTTCAAATTCGTGTTATTGGTTTCCATGTATTTTGTGCCATTATGATATCATTTGCCTTTTTCTTTTTCTCTCTTTAGTTCTGCTGGAAGTTATCAAGAATGCACTAACTTTCTTTATTTTCATTATTTTTTTTGTCAATATGTATTTTCATTATTTTTTTTCATAGAATAAACGTTTGATTTAATGTATCTTTCACGTAATAATCTTTGTGATACATTACTGTTATGCTTCAACTTCTGAAAAAAGCTCTTTACTATTGATCCATATGATAATGTTTTGGCAGATTGGTACGACTACAGAGGTTCCAACCAAAGCAAGACTTAGGCTTATAATGGGCTTTACTTGGAGATATTATGGGGAAAAGTATAGCTTCTAAGGACAAGTTATTTCTAATTTGAGAAATACTTACACAGTACTAAAGAGCTTGGTTCATACTCGTATTGTATTTTCAATACTATTTAAGCATATGATTGTATTTTGAATTATTGTATATAAAGCTATTATTATAGCGGATGTACAATTTCCTATTTGTTTTTTATGCACTTTTAATGTTAAAAGTCTTTCTTCACAGCTTTTGTTGTCAAGGAGCTTCATTTTTGTTTTTATTTTTTTATATTATTCTCATGTTAACAAAGTGCTCACCAACGTCAAGAAATGTATTAAGTTGATAGTTAAAAAGCGTCACGGAAGACTATAAGTTGACGGCTTTTCGCATCTCGTGACGATTAATATCTATCAGCGAAAATTGATTGTTTACGGACAAAAAGCGTCTAGTATGTGAATTAATAGTTAAATATTAAATTATTCAGGAAAAGGACAATTTTACCCAAGGAATGATTAAATAATTAAAATAAGAGGAAATAAGTTTAAGTGAGAAAATAATTTGAAATAAATAATACAATAAATTGGTTTGAATTAATTAAGGTTTTTGAAAAGTAAAATATTATTTAATATTAAGATGGGGTAAAAAGGTCATTTTAAGTTCGGGAAGGAATTTGAAAATTTCGATTGGACCGTTGCATAGAGCACGTTGGAACGAGTCCGTAGACACGTAGTGGACTCGAATCGGAGTTGTAACGAAGAAATGGCGATCAAAAGAAGTTCAGTGGCATAACCGTAAATATTTCGAAGTTTAGCTTTTTATAAACCCAGAATTTCTGAGTTTGGGAGGAGCTCGACCAGCTGACTTCCAAAGGGGATATCTCTCAGCCCCGACCACCAAATCGAGCAAGACCAGTGCCAAACGAACCACCTCGCTCCCCTCTTTCAGTCGCAGCCCATCCCAGCCTTGATCCGCCGTCGTGGTCGCCGGAAACCGCCACGAAACAGGGCGGTTTGGACAGTTTTTGATGGAATTTCACGGAGCTCGTTCGAACACCTCCGGCCACCAAATCGGACGAGTGAGGTATGGTTTTCTAGCTATCTTCCATGCTCTAGCTGCTGGTTGCGTAGGATTTCAGAAATTCTAAGCGTAAATACTTCGATTGTTAAGTTAGGTTTCAGCCGGTTTTGAGGGTGCGATTCCGGCCACTTCTGTCCACTTTTTGGGGTAAGTCCAAGAACAAAAGTGGCTCCAAATAGGGTGTTACACCTAGGGTAGGAACCTTGAGCCGTGATTCGGAATTTTACCGACGAAGCGTTATCGCTTTAGGCACCACTCGCTGCCGGCCAGTGTGGCGGCGCGTGGGTAGCAGGGTGGGGACTACGGTCAGTCCTACAATAATCTTCTAGTCCCCATGAGCGCGTAGGATTTCGCGGATCTTAATTCGGATAACGTTTGGACCTCGAACGGATCTCGCCGAATGTGTGATTTCCGGGTTCAGCAAGTTGAACCGTTGGATCGTAGTCATGTTCTGGTATGTTAATCTAGGTAATCCCAGGATCGCATAGTATTTGAAGGATCACAAAAGGGAGTCCTGGTTACTCCAGGAATGTCAGCCCTAAAGCGAGTTTTTCAGTAAACAAACCAGTTGCAGATCAGGCCCAGAGGAAAGAACTACATGTGGCTTGATCCCTCAGTAAGGGTACGTAGGCAGCCTACAGTTATCAGGTGCAGCCACGAGTTAGGGCCTTAGGGTTTGTGCTATTGTTTTTCAAGACACTTTGGTCATTTTTGACCCATGGCCACCAGGTGTCAGTTTAAATGGGATTTGACCCGGGTTCCAAAGTGGAATTTGGGTCAGGTCGTTTCAGACACTGGTATTCCTGACGCTTTTTCAGCCGTCAAGAAAATAGATTCTTGACATTTTTTAACCGTCAATTAAGGCAGTTTTTATTGTAGCGATAGTCCTAGCGATTGGATTTGACTCAAAACTCACCAAGTGACTCCTCCCAACATATTATGATGATGTCCAAGTTTTGGGCTCGATCGGAAATAAATAGGTGTAAAAAATTGATCAACTCAAGTTCAAAGGAAGTTCGTTCCTTATAGAAGTGGTTGGTGTATTTTATAGTTCTAGCGATTGGATTTCACTCAAAATTCACCAAATGACTCCTCCCACCATCTTATGATGATGCCGAAGTTTTGGGCTCGATCGGAAATCAATAGGGGTAAGAAATTGGACAATTCAAGTTCAAAGGCAGTTCGTTCCTTATAGGAGTGGTTGGTGTATTCTATAGTTCTTGAGATTGGATTTCATTCAAAACTCACCAAATGACTTCTCCCACCATATTATGATGATGCTCAAGTTTTGGGCTCGATCGGAAATCCATAGGTGTAAGAAATTGGACAATTCAAGTTCAAAGGCAATTTGTTCCGCATTGGAGTGGTTGGTGTATTTCATAGTGCTAGCGATTAGATTTAACTCAAAAGTCACCAAATGACTCCTCCCACCATATAATGATCTTGCCCAAGTTTTGGGCTCGATCGGAAATCAATAGGGGCAAGAAATTGGACAATTCAAGTTCAAAGGCAGTTCGTTCCGAATTGGAGTGGTTGGTGTACTGCATAGTTGTAGCAATTGGATGTCACTCAAAACTCACCAAATGGCTCCTCCCACCATATTATGATGATGCCCAAATTTTGGGCTCGATCGAAAATCCATCTGTGTAAAAAATTGTACAATTCAAGTTCAAAGGCAGTTCGTTTCGAATTGGAGTGGTTGGGGTATTGAATAGTTCTAGCGATTGGATTTCACTCAAAACTCACCAAATGACTCCTCCCACCATATTATGATGTTGCCCAAGTTTTGGGCTCGATCGGAAATCAATAGGTGTAAGAAATTGGACAATGCATGTTCATAGGCAGTTGGATGCTTATAGGAGTGGTTGGTGCCCGTAGTTCTTGCGTTTTGATTTCACTCAAAACTCACCAAATGACTCCTCCCACCATATTATTATGATGCCCAAGTTTTGGGCTCGATCGGGAATCAATAGGGGTAAGAAATTGGACAATTCAAGTTCAAAGGCAATTTGTTCCGAATTGGAGTGGTTGGTGTATTGCATAGTTCTAGCGATTGGATTTGACTCAAAACTCACCAAGTGACTCCTCCCAACATATTACGATGATGCCCAAGTTTTGGGCCCGATCGGAAATCTATAGGGGTAAGAAATTGGACAATTCAAGTTCGAAGTCAGTTCGTTCTGAATTAGAGTGGTTGGTGTATTGCACAGTTCTAGTGATTGGATTTCACTCGAAATTCACCAACTGACTCCTCCCACCAAATTATAACGATGCTCAAGTTTTGGGCTCGATCGGAAATCAACAGGGGTAAGAAATTGAAAATTTCAGATTCAAAGGCAATTCGTTCCTTATATGAGTGGTTGGTGTATTCCGTAGTTCTAGTGATTGGATTTCACTCAAAAGTCACCAAATGACTCCTCCCACCATATTATGATGTTGCCCAAGTTTGGGGCTCCATCGGAAACCAATAGGGGTAAGAAATTGGTCAATTCAGGTTCAAAGGCAGTTCGTTCCCTATAGTTGTGGTTGGTGTATTCCGTAGTTCTAGCGATTGGATTTCACTCAAAACTCACCAAATGACTCCTCCCACCGTATTATGGTGACACTCAAGTTTTGGGCTCGATAGGAAATCAATAAGGGTAAGAAATTGGACAATTCAAGTTCAAAGGCAGTTTGTTCCTTATAGGAGTGGTTGGTGTATTCCATAGTTCTAGCGATTGGATTTCACTCGAAACTCACCAAATGACTCCTCTCACCATATTATGATGTTGCCCAAGTTTTGGGCTTGATCGGAAATCAGTAGAGGTATGAAACTGGACAATTCAAGTTTAAAGGCTGTTCGTTGCGAATTGGAGTGGTTGGTGAATTGCATAGTTCTGAAGATTGGATTTGACTCAAAACTCCCCAAATGATTCCTCCCACCATATTATGATGTTGCCCAAGTTTTGGGCTCGATCTGAAATCAATAGGGGTAAGAAATTGGACAATTCAAGTTCAAAGGCAGTTCTTTCCGATTTGGAGTGGTTGGTGTATTGCATAGTTCTGAAGATTGTATTTGACTCAAAACTCACCAAATGACTCCTCCCACCATATTATGTTGTTGCCCAAGTTCTGGGCTCGATCGGAAATCAATAAGGGTACGAAATTGGACAATTCAAGTTCAAAGGCAGTTTGTTCCGAATTGGACTGCATAGTTCTAGCGATTGGATTTCACTCAAAACTCACCAAATGACTCCTCCCACCATATTATGATGATGCCCAAGTTTTGGGATCGATCGAAAACTCGTCGGTGTAAGAAATTGGACAATTCAAGTTCAAAGGAAGTTCGTTCCGAATTGGTGTGGTTGGGGTATTGAATAGTTCTAGTGATTGGATTTCACTCAAAACTCACCAAATGACTCCTCCGAACATATTATGATGATGCCCATGATTTGGGATCGATTGGAAATCAATAGGGGTAAGAAATTTGACAATTCCGGTTCAAAGGCAGTTCGTTCCTTATAGGAGTGGTTGGGGTATTCCGTTGTTCTAGCGATTGGATTTCACTGAAAACTAACCAAATGACTCCTCCCACCATGTTATGATGTTGCCCAAGTTTTGGGGTCGATCGGAAACCAATAGGGTAAGAAATTGGACAATTCAGGTTCAAAGGGAGTTCGTTCCTTATAGTAGCGATTGGTGTATTCCGTGGTTCTAGCGATTGGATTTCTCTCAAAACACACCAAATGACTCCTCCCACCATATTATGATGTTCCCCATGTTTTCGGCTCGTTCGGAAATCAATAGGGATATGAAATTTGACAATTCAGGTTCAAAGGCAGTTCGTTCCTTATAGGAGTGGTTCGTGTATTCCATAGTTCTCGCGATTGGATTTCACTCAAAACTCACCAAATGACTCCTCCCACCATATTATGATGATGCCCAAGTTTTGGGCAGGATCGGAAATCATTTGGAGTAAGAAATTGGACAATTCAGTTTCAAAAGGAGTTCGTTCCTTATAGGAGTGGTTGGTGTATTCCATAGTTCTAACGATTGGATTTCACTCAAAACTCACTAAATGACTCCTCCCACCATATAATGATGTTGCCCAAGTTTTGGGCTCTATCGGAAATCAGTAGGGGTAAGAAACTGGACAATTCAAGTTCAAAGGCAGTTCGTTCCGAATTGGAGTGGTGGGTGTATTGCATAGTTCTAGCAATTGGATTTCACTCAAAACTCACCAAATGACACCTCCTAATATATTACGATGATGCCCATGTTTTGGGCTTGATCAGAAGTCAATAGGTGTAAGAAAATTGACAATTCATGTTTAAAGGCAGTTCGATCCTTATAGGAGTGGTTGGTGTATTCCGTAGTTCTAGCGATTGGATTTCACTCAAAACTCACCAAATGACTCCTCCCACCATATTATGTTGTTGCCCAAGTTCTGGGCTCGATCGGAAATCAATAGGGGTAAGAAATTGGACAATTCAAGTTCAAAGGCAATTCGTTACGAATTGGAGTGGTTGGTGTATTGCATAGTTCTAGCAATTGGATTTCATAATATGATGATGCCCAAGTTCTGGGCTCGATCGGAAATCCATAGGTGCAAGAAATTGGACAATTCAAGTTTAAAGGCAGTTCGTTTCGAATTGGAGTGGTTGTTGTAATCCGTAGTTCTAGCGATTGGATTTCACTCAAAACACACCAAATGACTCCTCCCACCATATTATGATGCTGCCCAAGTTTTGGGCTCGATCGGAAATCAGTAGGTGTAATAAATTGGACAATACATGTTCAAAGGCAGTTCAATCCTTATAGGAGTGGTTTGTGTATTCCGTAGTTCTAGCGATTGGATTTCACTCAAAACCCACCAAATGACTCCTCCCACCATATTATTATGATGCCCAAGTTTTGGGCTCGATCGGAAATCCATAGGTGTAAGAAATTGGACAATTCAAGTTCAAAGGCAGTTCGTTCCGAATTGGAGTGGTTGGGGTATTGCATAGTTCTAGGCATTGGATTTAACTCAAAACTCAACAAATAACTACTCCCAACATATTATGATGATGCCCAAGTTTTGGGCTCGATCGGAAATCAATTGGGGTAAGAAATTGGACAATTCAGGTTCAAAGGCAGTTCGTTCCTTAAAGGAGTGGTTGTTGCATTCCGTAGTTCTAGCAATTGGATTTCACTCAAAACTTGCCAAATGTCTCCTCCCACCATATTATGGTAATGCCCAAGTTTTGGGCTCGATCGGAAATCCAAAAGGCGTAAGAAATTGGACAATTCAAGTTCAAAGGCAATTCTTTTCGAATTGGAGTGGTTGGTGTGTTGCATAGTTCTAGCGATTGGATTTCGCTCAAAACTTACCAAATGACTCCTCCCACCCTATTATGAGGTTGCCCACGTTTTGGGCTCGATCGGAAATCAATAGGGGTAAGAAATTGGACAATTCGAGTTCAAAGGCAATTCGTTACGAGTTGGAGTGGTTGGTGTATTGCATAGTTCAAGCGATTGGATTTCATTAAAAACTCACCAAATCACTCCTCCCACCATATTATGATGATGCCCTAGTTTTGGGCTCGATCGGAAATCCATAGGTGTAAGAAATTGGACAATTCAAGTTCAAATGTAGTTCGTTTCGAATTGGAGTGGTTGGTGTACTGCATAGTTCTAGCGATTGGATTTCATTCGAAACTCACCAAATGACTCCTCCCACGACATTATGACGATGCCCAAGTTTTGGTCTCGAACGGAAATCGATAGGGGTAAGAAATTGGACAATTCAAATTCAAAGGCAGTTCGATCCTTAGAGGAGTGGTTGGTGTATTTCATAGTTCTTGCGATTGGATTTAACTCGAAACTCTCCAAATGTCTCCTTCCACCATGTTATGATGTTGCCCAAGTTTTGGGCTTGATCGGAAATCAATCGGGGTAAGAAATTGGATAATTCAAGTTCAAAGGCAGTTTGTTCCGAATTGGATTTGTTCGGGTATTGAATAGTTCTAGCAATTGAATTTCACTCAAAACTCACCAAATGACTCCTACCACCATATTATGATGTTGCCCAAGTTTTGGGCTCGATCGGAAATCAATAGGTGTAATAAATTGGACAATGCATGTTCAAAGGCATTTCGATCCTTATAGGAGTGGTTGCTGTATTCCGTAGTTCTAGCGATTGGATTTCACTCAAAACTCACCAAATGACTCCTCCCACCATATTGTTTTGAACCACAAGCTTTGGGCTCGATCGGAAATCCATAGGTGTAAGAAATTGGACAATTCATGTTTAAAGGCAGTTCGATCCTTATAGGAGTGGCTGGTGTATTCCGTAGTTCTAGCGATTGGATTTCACTGAAAACTCGCCAAATGACTCCCCCCACCATATTATGGAGATGCCCAAGTTTTGGGCTCGATCGAAAATCCATCGGTGTAAGAAATTGGTCAATTCAAGTTCAAAGGCAGTTCGTTCCGAATTGGAGTGGTTGGTGTATTGCATAGTTCTAGCTATTGGATTTAACTCAAAACTCACCAAATGACACCTCCCAACATATTCTGATGATGCCCAAGTTTTGGGCTCGATCGGAAAACAATAGGTGTAAGAAACTGGACAATTCAAGTTCAAAGGCAGTTCGTTCCGAATTGGAGTGGTGGGTGTAGTGGATAGTTCCAGCAATTGGATTTCCCTCAAAACTCACCAAATGACTCCTCCCACCAAATTATGATGTTGCCCAAGTTTTGGGCTCGATCGGAAATCCATAGGTGTAAGAAATTGGACAATTCAAGTTCCAAGGCAGTTCGTTCCGAATTGGAGTGGTTGGTGTATTCCGTAGTTCTAGCAATTGGATTTAACTCAAAACTCAACAAATGACACCTCCCAACATATTATGGTGATGCCCAAGTTTTGGGCTCGATCGGAAATCGATAGGTGTAAGAAATTGGACAATTCATGTTTCAAGGCAGTTCGATCCTTATAGGAGTGGTTGGTGTATTCCGTAGTTTTAGCGATTGGATTTAACTCAAAACTCACCAAATGACTCCTCCCACCAAATTATGTGGTTGCCCATGTTTTGGGCTCGATCGGAAATCAAAGGGGTAAGAAATTGGACAATTCAAGTTCAAAGGCAGTTCGTTACGAATTGGAGTGGTTGGTGTATTGCATAGTTCTAGCAATTGGATTTCACTCAAAACTCACCAAATGACTCCTCCCACCATATTATGATGATGCCGAAGTTTTGGGCTCAATCGGAAATCAATAGGGGTAAGAAATTGGACAATTCAAGTTCAAAGGCAATTCGTTTCGAATTGGAGCGGTTGGTGTATTGCATAGTTCTAGCGATTGGATTTCACTCGAAACTCACCAAATGACTTCTCCCACCACATTATGACGATGCCCAAGTTTTGGTCTCGATCGGAAATCCATATGTGTAAGAAATTGGACAATTCAAGTTCAAAGGCAATTTGTTCCGAATTGGAGTTTTGGTGTATTGCATAGTTGTAGCGATTCGACTTAACTCAAAAGTCAACAAATGACTCCTCCCAACATATTATGATGATGCCCAAGTTTTGGGCTTGATCAGAAATCAATAGGTGTAAGAAATTGATCAATTCAGGTTCGAAGGCAGTTCGTTCCTTATAGGAGTGGTTGGGGTATTTTATAGTTCTAGCGATTGGATTTCACTCAAAACCTGCCAAATGACTCCTCCCACGAAGTTATGATGTTGCCCAAGTTTTGGGCTCGATCGGAAATCAATTGGGGTAAGAAATTGGACAATTCAAGTTCAAAGGGAATTTGTTCCGAATTGGAGTGGTTGGTGTATTGCATAGTTCTAGAGATTGGATTTGACTCAAAACTCACCAAGTGACTCCTCCCAATATATTACGACGATGCCCAAGTTTTGGGCTCGATCGGAAATCAATAGGTGTAAAAAATTGATCAATTCAGGTTGAACTGCATTTCGTTCCTTATAGGAGTGGTTGGTGTATTTTATAGTTCTAGCGAATGGATTTCACTCAAAACTCACCAAATGACTCCTCCCACCGTCTTATGATGATGCCGAAGTTTTGGGCTCGATCGGAAATCTATAGGGGTAAGAAATTGGACAATTTAGGTTCAAAGGCAGTTCATTCCTTATTGGAGTGGTTGGTGTATACCGTAGTTCTAGTGATTGGAATTAACTCAAAACTCAGCAAATGACTCCTACCACCATATTATGAGGATGCCCAAGTTTTGGGCTCGATCGGAAATCAATAGGGGTAAGAAATTGGACAATTCAGGTTCTAAGGCAGTTCGATCCTAATAGGAGTGGTTGGTGTTTTCCGAAGTTTTAGCTATTGGATTTCACCCAAAACTCACCAAATGACACCTCCAACCATATTATGATGATGCCCAGGTTTTGGGCTCGATCGGAAATCCGTAGGTGTAAGAAATTGAAGAATTCATGTTCAAAGGTAGTTCGTTCCGAATTGGAGTGGTTGGTGTATTGCATAGTTCTATCGATTGGATGTCACTCAAAACTCACCAAATGACTCCTCCCAACATATTATGATGATGCCCAAGTTTTGGCCTCGATCGGAAATCCGTAGGAGTAAGAAATTGGAGAATTCAAGTTCAAAAGTAGTTTGTTCTGAATTGGAGTGGTTGGTGTATTGCATAGTTCTAGCAATTGAATTTCACTCAAAACTCACCAAATGACTCCTCCCACCATATTATGCTGATGCCCAAGTTTTGGTCTCGAACGGAAATCCATAGGTGTAAGAAATTGAGCAATTCAAGTTCAAACGCAGTTCGTTCCGAATTGGAGTGGTTGGTGTATTGCATAGTTCTAGCAATTGGATTTCACTCAAAACTCACCAAATGACTCCTCCCACCATATTATGATGATGCACAAGTTTTGGGTTCGATCGGAAATCAATAGGTGTTCGAAATTGGACAATTCAAGTTCAAAGGCAGTTCGTGCTTTTTATTGGAGTGTTTGGTGTATTCCGTAGTTCTAGCGCTAGGATTTCACTCAAAACTTACCAAATGACTCCTCCCACCATATTATGATGATGTCTAAGTTTTGGGCTCGATCGGAAATCGATAGCTGTACCAAATTGAACAATTCAAGTTCAATGGCAGTTCGTGCCTTATTGGTGTGGCTGGTACATTTCGTAGTTCTAGAGATTGAATTTCACTCAAAACTCACCAAATGATTCCTCCCACCATATTATGATGATGCCCAAGTTTTGGGCTCAATCGGAAATCAGTAGGTGTACGAAATTGGACAATTCAAGTTCAAAGGCAGTTTGTGCCTTATTGGAGTGGTTGGTACATTTCGTAGTTCTAGCAATTGGATTTCACTCAAAACTCACCAAATGACTCCTCCTACCATATTATGATGATGCCCAAGTTTTGGGCTCGATCGGAAATCAATAGGGGTAAGAAAATGGACAATTCAGGTTGAAAGGCAGTTCGTTCCGAATTGGAGTCGTTGGAGTAATGCGTAGTTCATGCATTTGGATTTCACTCAAAACTCTCCAAATGACTCCTCCCACCATATTATGATGATGCCCAAGTTTTGGGCTCGATCGGAAATCCATAGGTGTAAGAAATTGGAGAATAAAATTCAAAGGCAGTTCGTTCCGAATTGGAGTGGTTGGTGTATTCCGTACTTCTAGGGATTGGATTTCACTCAAAACTCACCAAATCACTCCTCCCCCGATCTTATGATGATGCCCAAGTTTTGGGCTCGATAGGAAATTCGTAGGTGTTAGAAATTGGGCACTTCAAGTTCAAAGGCAGTTCGTTTATTATAGGAGTGGTTGGTGTATTCCGTAGTTCTAGTGGTTGGAATTCACTCAAAACACACCAAATGACTCCTCCCACCATATTGTGATGATGCCCAAGTTTTAGGCTCGATCAGAAATCCATAGGTGTAAGAAATTGGACAATTCAAGTTCGAAGGCAGTTCGTTCCGAAATGGAGTGGTTGGTGTATTGCATAGTTCAAGCGTTTGGATTTCACTCAAAACTCACCAAATGACTCCTCCCACCATATTGTGATGATACCTAAGTTTTGGGCTCGATCAGAAATCCATAGGTGTAAGAAATTGGACAATTCAAGTTCGAAGGCAGTTCGTTCCGAAATGGAGTGGTTGGTGTATTGCATAGTTCAAGCGTTTGGATTTCATTGAAAACTCACTAAATAACTCCTCCCCCCATATTATGATGATGCCCAAGTTTTGGGCTCGATCGGAAATCCATAGGTGTAAGAAATTGGACAATTCCTATTCTAAGGCAGTTTATTCTGAATTGGAGTGGTTGGTGTATTGCGTAGTTCTAGCGACTGGATATCACTCAAAACTCACAAAATGACTCCTCCCACCATATTATGATGATGCCCAAGTTTTGGGCTCGATCGGAAATCCATAGGTGTGAAAAATTGGAGAATTCAAGTTCAAAGGCAGTTCGGTCCGAAGTGGAGTGGTTGGTGTATTGCATAGTTCATGCATTTGGATTTCACTGAAAACTCTCCAAATGACTCCTCTCACCATATTATGATGATGCCCAAGTTTTGGGCTCGATCGGAAATCAATAGGGGTAAGAAATTGGATAATTCATATTCAAAGGCAGTTCATTCCTTATAGTAGTGGTTGGCGTATTCCGTAGTTCTAGCGATTGGATTTTACTCAAAACTCACCACATGATTCCTCACACCATATTAGGATGATGCCAAGTTTTGGCCTCGATCGAAAATCCATAGGTGTAAGAAATTGGATAATTCAAGTTCAAAAGCAGTTCTTTCCGAATTGGAGTGGTTGGTGTGTTGCATAGTTCTAGCAATTGGATTTCCCTCAACACTCCCCACATTACTCCTCCCACCATATTATGATGATGCCCAAGTTTTGGGCTCGATCGGAAATTAATAGGGGAAAGAAATTGGATAATTCATTTTCAAAGGAAGTTCATTCCTTATTGTAGTGGTTGGCGTATTCCGTAGTTCTAGCGATTGGATTTCACTCAAAACTCACCAAATGATTCCTCCCACCACATTATGATGATGCCCAAGTTTTGGGCTCGATCGAAAATCCATAGGTGTAAGAAATTGGACAATTCAAGTTCAAAAGCAGTTCGTTCGGAACTTGAGTGGTTGGTGTATTGCATAGTTCTAGCAACTGGATTTCACTCAAAACACACCAAATGAGTCCTGCCACCATATTATGATGATGCCCAAGTTTGGGGCTCGATAGGAAATTCATAGGTGTTAGAAATTGGACACTTCAAGTTCAAAGGCAGTTCGTTTATTATAGGAGTGGTTGGTGTATTCCGTAGTTCTAGTGATTGGACTTCACTCAAAACTCACCAAATGACTCCTCCCAACATATTGTGATGATGCCCAAGTTTTAGCCTCGATCTTAAAACAATAGGGGTAAGAAATTGGACAATTCCGGTTCAAAGGCAGTTCGTTCCTTATAGGAGTGGTTGGTGTATTGCATTGTTCAAGCGATTGGATTTCACTCAAAACTCACCAAATGACTCCACCCTCCATATTATGATGATGCCCAAGTTTTGGGCTCGATCGGAAATCAATTGGGTAAGAAATTGGACAATTCAGGTTCAGAGGCAGCTCATTCCGAATTGGAGTAGTTGGTGTATTGCGTAGTTCATGCACTTGGATTTCACTGAAAACTCTCCAAATGACTCCTCCCACCATATTATGATGATGCCCATGTTTTGGGCTCGATCGGAAATCCGTAGGTGTAAGAAATTGGAGAATCAAATTCAAAGGCAGTTCGTTCCAAATTGGAGTGGTTGGTGTATTCTGTAGTTCTAGGGATTGGATTTCACTCAAAACTCACCAAATAACTCCTCCCACGATATTGTGATGATGCCCAAGTTTTGGGCTCGATCAGAAATCCATAGGTGTAAGAAATTGGACAATTCAATTTCAAAGGAAGTTCGTTCCGAAATGGAGTGGTTGGTGTATTGCACAGTTCAAGCGTTTGGATTTCACTGAAAACTCACCAAATAACTCCTCCCCCCATATTATGATGATGCCCAAGTTTTGGGCTCGATCGGAAATCAATTGGGGTATGAAATTGGACAATTCAAGTTTAAAGGAAGTTCATTCCTTACAGGAGTGGTTAGCGTATTCTGTAGTTCTAGCATTGGATTTCGTTCAAAAGTCACCAACTGACTCCTCCCACCATATTATGATGATGCCCAAGTTTTGGGCTCGATCGAAAATCCATAGGTGTAAGAAATTGGACAATTCCTGTTCAAAGGCAGTTTATTCTGAATTGGAGTGGTTGGTGTATTGCATAGTTCATGCATTTGGATTTCACTGAAAACTCTCCAAATGACTCCTCTCACCATATTATGATGATGCCCAAGTTTTGGGCTCGATTGGAAATCAATAGGGGTAAGAAATTGGATAATTCATTTTCAAAGGCAGTTCATTCCTTATAGTAGTGGTAGGCGTATTCCGTAGTTCTAGCGACTGGATTTCACTCAAAACTCACCAAGTGATTCCTCCCACTATATTAGGATGATGCCCAAGTTTTGGCCTCGATCGAAAATTCATAGGTGTAAGAAATTGGACAATTCAAGTTCAAAAGCAGTTCGTTCGGAACTTGAGTGGTTGTTGTATTGCATAGTTCTAGCGACTGGAGTTCACTCAAAACACACCAAATGACTCCTGCCACCATATTATGATGATGCCCAAGTTTTGGGCTCGATAGGAAATTCATAGGTGTTAGAAATTGGACACTTCAAGTTCAAAGGCAGTTCGTTTGTTATAGGTGTAGTTGGTGTATTCCGTAGTTCTAGTGATTGGACTTCACTCAAAACTCACCAAATGACTCCTCCCACCATAATATGATGATGCCCAAGTTTTGGGCTCGATCTTAAATCAATAGGGGTAAGAAATTGGACAATTCCGGTTAAAAGGCAGTTCGTTCCTTATAGGAGTGGTTGGTGTATTACATTGTTCAAGCGATTGGATTTCACTCAAAACTCACCAAATGACTCCACCCTCCATATTATGATGTTGCCCAAGTTTTGGGCTCGATCGGAAATCAATAGGGGTAAGAAATTGTACAATTCAAGATCAAAGGAAGTTCGTTCCGAATTGGAGTGGTTGGTGTATTGCGTAGTTCATGCGTTTGGATTTCACTCAAAACTCACCAAATGACTCCTCCCACGATATTATGTTGAGGCCAAAGTTTGGGGCTCAATCGAAAATCAATAGGGCTAAGAAATTGGACAATTCAAGTTCAAAGGCAGTTTGTTCCGAATTGGAGTGGTTGGTGTATTGCATAGTTCATGCGTTTGCATTTCACTCAAAACTCTCCAAATGACTCCTCCCACCATATTATGATGATGCCAAAGTTTTGGGCTCGATTGGAAATCCATAGGTTTAAGAAATTGGACAATTCAAGTTCAAAGGCAGTTCGTTCCGAATTGGAGTGGTTGGTGTATTGCATAGTTTTAGCAGTTGGATTTCACTCAAAACTCACCAAATGACGCCTCCCACCATATTATGATGTTGCCCAAGTTTTGGGCTCGATCGGAAGTCAATAGGGGCAAGAAATTGGACAATTCAAGTTCAAAGGCAGTTCGTTCCGAATTGGAGTGGTTGGTGTATTGCATAGTTCATGCACTTGGATTTCACTCAAAACTCTCCAAATGACTCCTCCCACCATATTATGATGATGCCAAAGTTTTGGGCTCGATTGGAAATCCATAGGTTTAAGAAATTGGACAATTCAAGTTCAAAGGCAGTTCATTCCGAATTGGAGTGGTTGGTGTATTGCATAGTTCTAGTGATTGGATTTCAGTCAAAACTCAGCAAATGACTCCTCCCACCATATTAAGATGATGCCCAAGTCTTGGGCTCGATCGAAAATCAATAGGGGTACGAAATTGGATAATTTAGGTTAAAAGGCAGTTCGTTCCGAATTGGAGTGGTTGGTGTATTGCGCAGTTTATGCATTTGGATTTCACTGAAAACTCTCCAAATGACTCTTCCCACCATATTATGATGATGCCCATGTTTTGGGCTCGATCGGAAATCCATAGGTATAAGAAATTTTAGAATCAAGTTCAAAGGCAGTTCGATCCGAATTGGAGTGGTTGGTGAATTCCGTAGTTCTAGCGATTGGATTTCACTCAAAACTCACCAAATGACTCCTCCCACCATGTTATGATGATGCCCAAGTTTTGGGCGCGATCGAAAATCAAGAGGGGTATGAATTTGGTCAATTCAGGTTCAAAGGTAGTTCGTTCCTTATAGTAGTGGTTGGTGTATTCCTTAGTTCTAGCGATTGGATTTCACTCATAACTCACCAAATGATTCCTCCCACCATATTATGATGATGTCCAAGTTTTGGGCTCGATCGGAAATCAACAGGGGTAAGAAATTGAACAGTTCAAGTTCTAAGGCAGTTCGTTTATTATAGGAGTGGTTGGTGTATTCCGTAGTTCTAGCTATTGGATTTCACTCAAACCTCACCAAATGACTCCTCCCACCATATTATGATAATGCCCAAGTTTTGGGCTCGATCGGAAATGAATAGGGGTAAGAAATTGGATAATTCAAGTTCAAAGGCAGTTCATTCCGAATTGGAGTGGTTGGTGTATTGCATAGTTCTAGGGATTGAATTTCACTCAAAACTGACCACATGACTCCTCCCACCATATTATGATGATTCCCAAGTTTTGGGCTCAATCGGAAATCCATAGGTGTAAGAAATTGGACAATTCAAGTTCAAAGGCAGTTCGTTCCGAATTAGAGTGGTTGGTGTATTGCATAGTTTTCGCAATTGGATTTCACTCAAACTCACCAAATGACGCCTCCCACCACATTATGATGTTGCCCAAGTTTTGGGCTCGATCGGAAATCAATAGGAGCAAGAAATTGGACAATTCAAGTTCAAAGGTAGTTCGTTCCGAATTAGAGTGGTTGGTGTATTGCATAATTCATGCGTTTGGATTTCACTCAAAAGTCACCAAATGACTCCTCCCACCATATTATGGTGCCACCCAAGTTTTGGGCTCGATAGGAAATTGTAGGGGCCTTTTCCTTCCGGCAGCAGTTGGGCTTGGCTGGTGAAGTCGTCCCCTTTGTTTGAGTTCGAAATTAAGCCCCAAAACACTTCGAAAGGGCAGCACAGCCTTAGGAAGAATTTTGGTTATCTTCTCCAACAAAATAACAGCAATTTTACAGATAACTTCTTTACATTCACAGATAAATTTCTAGGCTTGGCATGAGGGGCATGTGGCATGAGAGCAGAGTTATCATGGGTTTAGCATGTTGGAAAAGAGAGAGAGTTTGTGGGTTTCTATGGAGGTTAAAGGTTCTAATGGAAGAGGGGAGAGGTTCCTAAGGGGAGAGCTTTTGGTGGTTTTCGGAGCTTCCGGCAGCTCGGCAATGTCTCCGTCGGTACTGTAGCGATTTTTCCAAAGTATGGGAGATGGAAGAAATGGGCTGGCAAAGCACGAAAATTCGTAGGGTTTTCAGGAGAGAAAGCTTGCTCTCTGAAGATGGTGGGATGGTTTTGTGTTGGGTAAGAGAGGTCCTATTTATAGTTGTTTGGGTTTGCTCTTCTTCAAGAAACCCTAATGGTTTCTTTCTATCTTAGCTAGGTTTTCTCCTTCCTTTCCTCTCTTCCTTCCTGACTTACCTCATGTTGGTAAAGCCAATCCTGCCAAATCCACAAAATCAGAGACTTTGTGTGCTCCAAGCCTCTTCTAGCGGCGGCCTCAGAAGGAAGCTCCACTTTTTCAGCCATCTTCTTCTCCCTCTTTCTTCCTCTTTCCATGGCTGAGTCTGATGAAGGAAAGGAAGTGGCTGTACTCGTTGTTTTGAGAGGTGGCATCCTCCCTTGCATGCCAAAATCCCTTGGTTTCTTGAATTTCTTCTACTTGGAACTAGTTCCCAGCAGCCTCCATGTGCAGATTTCCAACGCTGGTTTTGTGGTTTTGGCTCCAAACTGAGTGCCAAAGTCTGAGCTGGTTTTCATCCTAATTATGTTGGCTTTTTAACCACATGATCTATCCAATGGATAAGATATTTTGGTCAAATGTTGGGCTTTGTTTTGGCTAGTTTGCTCTAATTGGGTCAATGGGCTTATTTGGCTAATTTATTCTAATGGGCTTATTTTGGTTGAGGCAATGATCCATCTCCTTCCTTGTGCTTACCCATGTTTGGGCCTAAGAAAATGGGCTTGAGTCTCGAGGCCCCCAAGCGACCCGAGACTTCCATTTCTTGGCCCGTCGACGGGCCCCGTGATAACTTGTCACCATCCATACCATAACCCACTCAAGCAAGCCCCGGGCATTTTGAGTGGCTTGGGCCCACTTAAGCTTGCAGTGTAATTGGGTGTGAAATAATGATTTCGCACTTGGCATGGCACGTTGCTTGGCATGCTTTTAATTATGACGCTTGATAATGGATTTGCAGAGTTAAATGCCTTTTATAATTTTAGTCTCGGTCTCTAGCATGATGGATTTTTTATTTGGCATGGCATGCGAAGTATAGCCCGTGCATGGCAGATTTTGCGTGCTCCGAATCGAGTCTTTTTTCAATATTATATCGCTTTGGGCTAGGAATTTATTCGGGCCCAACCATGGATTTTTTGGGCCTCAACATTAGCCCCCTTAATTATAAGGGCCATGGGCAGGTGCTGAAATGGGCCTGATAATTAAAACCCAACCCAAAAAATCAGATTTGTAATTATAGGGCACCTCTCTTCTTCCCGCGTGCAAAATGACGGCGTGCCATGATGGAACGGTTGCTTGCGGTTTTCCAACACCAACTGCCTCCTTCCCCCTTTTATTTTATTATTTTTTTCATTTCTCGTTCCGCGCACCAGACCCAACTTTTTGGTTTTCTTCTTTCTTTCTCTTTCTCTTTCCACGTACCAGACACAAAACCTCCTTCCTCACTTGTCTCTTCGTTCTCCCACAAACCCACAACAAGCAAAAGTAGAATCAGCCAAGATCCATCCATCTTCGACCGCTGGAAGAGAAATCGAGCCGAGCTCGACTCCGCCCTCCTTCTCCATACAAGGAAACCCGCTCGCCGCCGCTGGAAGGAGCCTCGTTGCGCGCGCTCCCCTTCTCAGAACCCCTAATTCCTTCTTTTCTTGGTGTATCTTAGGCCATCCTCCGGGAGATTTAGAAAGGTAAGCCCTCCCTTTGTTTTCCCCTGGATCTGTTAAGAAATTTGTTAGTTTTCTCATACCCAGGGATTCTACCCTTGTTTTGGCAGCCAAGCGGCAGACCCTTTAGACCCGTTTCATCGCCGCCGTAACGGGAGTTCGTACAGTGCGGGTATCGGCAAGGAAGAGCTCGCACTGATCTTCTGGGTTCTCCTTTCACTGGTTTGCCCTTTCACGAGCTGCTGGAAAGACACCATATTTCATCGGTGAGTTCCCTCTTTTCCCTTTTTCTATCCTTCCTGTCTTGCATTGATTTCTTTTGCATTTATGGGCTGTCTGAAATTCAAACGAAGTATTCCCTTTTTTTTGGCACAGGTGGCTACGTCTCTGGTATACGCAAGGGTAGGTGCTGGAAACCTTGCCTTCGCATTCTTCACTGCTGGAATCTCTGAGTGCCTGGGCTCCCGCATTTTGAGCACTTAGCTGCTCGTATCAATCTATTGGTGAGCAATTCCGCCACTTTAAGCATTTCAAGAATAAGTATAGACTGGTGCTTGGCCTAGGTTTACTCTCTTTGTGAACACATGCTCGTTTGATGGCATATGTATATATATATATTTTTTTTTCGCTGCTGGAAATAGAGATTGATGGAAGGCATGTCTTGTGATGCTTGTTCTCTTTCGAGAGAAGATTTATTCGTCACACCCACTGATCTCAAAGTGATACTTTCGATTGTCATAGGCTTGCATGTTTTGCTTGGATAAAGTTAACTTGCAGTGTTGGACCTGTGCTTTGCATGTATTAATGTTCCCCCTCTCTTTTTTTTTTTGCTCTTCTTTGCGTGCAGGAATTCGAGCCTTGTTATGGCGTCCGCCGATTCTTCCTCCATCATTAGGGATCATCTCTATTCCATAGAAGACAAGCTAAAGAGGGGTAGGCCTCCTCCCTTACTTAAGGGTGTCAGTGAGGACGCAGCTATTGATGGAGAGCCGGCCCCGGACGTAGTACCCGTGATCGATCCTGCCTCTATATCGAGGTGCTGCATAGAGAGAGGCTTATTTCCGGCAGTCCCCTTATTTTCCCAATATCCGTGCGGCACTAGCAAGGGCTGGTCAGAATGGGTAGGTCGAGAGCTAAGGGACCCATCTACTCGTGATATCTTGAGCCGTGCAGGGGTGCTGGACGCTATCTTTCTTTCTAAAGCATGGGACATCCACGTTGAGGCCAAAATGCTCCGACACGTAGTGAGGCGATGGAGTACCGAGACACACACATTTGTCTGTTCATGGGGAGAGTTCACCCCCACACTCGAAGATGTAGCTAATATTCTTCACCTTCCACTTTGCGGCAGCCAAGACCCTTTCCATATCACGCTGAATCCGGAAGATAAATTGAAGCTTGAGGCATTGCGCAAGGGTGCCCCGACTTCTCCTAGCACCTCTCTGCATTTCAGTAACTGGATACAGTTTTTTGGGGATGTTAACAGGAACGAGCCGTGCCGTCTTGCAGCGTTTATATCGTTATGGCTTGGCAGATTCCTCTTTTGTGATTTTTCCCAAGATTGCCTGCACGCGCGAGTGTTCCCTCTAGCCTTGGCGATAGCACGTGGCGATACGATTCCACTAGGCCCTATGTTCTTGGGGCATCTGTACCGTCTACTTGATCAGGTCCAGTTTCTTGAAAAGGGAGCGGTAGGAACCATGGCCATGGAGACCTTGGTGAATTCTAGCTTCCTCCAGGTATTTTTATGGGAACAGTTCAAGGGAATAGAAGTATCTCCGCACCCTTATTCCAAGGCCAAGGAATTTGCTGATTCTGATGGTGCTTCATATGTGCTGGAGAAACTTCCTCTGATCTGCCGATGGTTTCGACGTATGCAGAGGAAGGGCCAAAATGTTCTAGAGCTGCTGGACAACGTTGAGAGCTTCATCTTCCGTCCTTATTGCGCCTTGTCAGAGGGGTTCAGATGTATGCCTCTTTATGCTGACTCTGATGATTTAGTTGAGGTTCCCGTGACTACGGCACGGGGTCGTTGGCTACGAAGAGAGGCTCTATTGAGTGCCGCACGTTTTCCTTTGCCGACACTGGGTGACGATCATTTGGAGGCTTTCGTGTATTATGCAGCTCACCGAGTCCGGCGGCAGCTTGGGTTTGATCAAGGGGTGCTTTCAGACCCCAGTCATGGTGATCCCTCTTTGTTGCATAGGGTTTTTTGGACCGAGAGTAATATACCAGAAGATGGCAACCTCTTTGCCCTTGCTTTGGCTGACAAAGGGCGCGTTGGTGGCATCTCTAAAGCTTATCGGAGTCACTGGAACTGCTGCTTTGCTTCATTCAGCCGGTTTCATGCCGCCCACTGCGACAGGTTGCTTCCCACCGTGATCTACCACGCTCGCCTAGTATCCGAAGAGAAGGCAATCTCCTTGAGTGAAAAAAGAAATCTGCCCTTTACCTCCAAAAGTGGGGGAATCGTTGGTGATTTCTCCAAGCTAAAGCAGAAACTAGAGAAGCCCAGCTCTCGCAGCGCTGGAAGGAGTACTGCACATGGGAAGCGGAAGCAAGAGGAAAGTCCTAGTGTCGAGAAGAAGAGGCATGCTGCAAAGAGTCCGAAAAAATTCATTCCTAAGGTAGCGGCCAGCGGTCCTCCCAGTTCTAAGAAGAATGCTCCCACAGTGCCCTTGTTACAGCAGCAACCCGTGGCCTCTTTCAGCAGCAAGCAAGCTGACAAGGTGCCGAAAGCTGCGCCTTCTCGTAGTAAGTGCCACTCACATATCTGCGTGTTCTTTTCATATATATATATATATGCTCTCTCTTTCTTCTTCTTATCGTTGGTTCTGGGCTTGCTTTCTTCCTTTTGTTTTGCAGGTACTTCCCAAGTCCGAGACAAAGGCGAGAAAGCCCCCATGGTTCCGAGACGCCGGAGCATGCGTATACTTCAGACACAATTTGCTGGTACTCGCAGAGGCAAGGGCGCAGACTCAGGGTCTGATGTGGTAGAGGTAGCTGACGATGACGATGATGATGATGATGGAAGCAACAAAGATGGCGCTGCCGGAACTGGGGTTAGCATTCATGAGCAAGGGAGTTCTCGTGGCGTGAACAGCACAGAGGAGGATCTTGATGAGGACGAATATTACAGCCGTGATGAGGGCACCTACCCGGATGCTGATACTTGCTTGGAGGAGCTGGATACCTCAGATATGCCTCCCGGACTTGCTAGCAGCCCTGAGCGACACATGAACCTTGAACCGGTATCAAAGATTTCCCTCCTTTCATTTTGTTTGGTGCATTTGCATATGCGTGCTGCGTGCTGCGTGCTGCCTGCTTCAACTAACAATTCATGCCCTGTCATCTATATATTATCATCATTTTTTTTTTGTAGGTGGTCCTTACTGCCGTGGATGCGACATGTCCTTCTTCAGAGCTTGGCCCTAGTCTTCCTGCTGCTGACACTTTGCAGACTGCCGACGAGGTACCCATTCCTTGTTCTTCATTTTCCATGTCTCGGCTTAGCCTCCTCTTAGGTCACTCGTCACTTAGGCCTGCTTTTCATTCTTTTCTCAGGTTGAGGGCGCTCCACAAGGCGTGGAAGGCGTACCCTTTACCCTTCCGATCGACACCGCCCTTCCAGCAGCAACGATTCCTGCTTCAGCACGCCTCGACATAGCCGCTAGCACCACCCCAGATCTTCCAGCAGCCTCAACTCTTGCTTCAGTGCTCCTTGACATAGCTACCGGCACCACTTCAGGCCTTCCAGCAGCGTCAATTTCTGGTGACGCCCTTGATGTGGGCCACCCAATTGGCAGTGCTTCAAAAATTCCTGCTGCAGAGTGTTTATCGAAAAAGGGCATGTCTTGGCAAGATTGGGAGACTTCCTTCATGGCATTCAAAGCTTTCTTTGATGGTGGCGTCAAGGTTCTCCGGTCCATCGACGAACTTCTTCCTCTCTGTTACAGGTTTAATGGGTATGCAATATTCCTAGGTGCCTTCGTGTACCCGGAGACAATTAGAGCCTTGAGGAAATTTATGGACAAGTATGGATGCTTTGCCGAGGCCACGGGTATCACTTCATCCTTTTCCAGGAGTGCTGCCTTCCGGGCTTTGGGTTTGGTACTTCATGGGATGGATACTATGGACCTTTTGGACATCACGGATCACCGGCTCCTTTGTTGGCGAGATGCGATCTGTGAGGCCATAACTTCGGGGTTTCCTGTGGACTTTCTTCTCAGTCTAGTGAGGAACTTAGCACGTGCTGTATTTGGGGCACGAGCTATTGATAGTATGAGATCGCTGCCGGGTTCTGACGAGATAAAGGCTGCGGCTGACACGTTGAACCTTAAGCAGTGCGAATTGGAAGACAAGCGCCGTGAGTTCCAGACCTTGCTTCTTGCTAAGGGTGTCTCGGTTGATGGTGCCGGGTGCGTGGCTGAGGCAGCGGCCAGGTCGTCTCTCAAGGCTTCCTCCGTTCTTTTCGAGCATTCCTCATAGTTTTAAGGTATGCAATCTTTTCTCTTCTTTTTTTTTTTTTCTGTCGTACTACATCTTCCAGCATCACCTGATCTTGACACGTGCCTTCTCTCTCCCCCCTTTTTTGGCAGGCTACCTTTTTTGACTTGAAGCCACTGGGCTTGGTGTGCAGTTCCTCATGACCATAGGACATATCGACCCTTAGCATGTATAACTTTAATTTGTGTTATGGCTGTGTATTTTTTGGATGATCTAATGACCACGTCGTTATGGCTTTTGCAATGTAACTTTGAACCGCTGGAACTTATGTTAATTTCTGAATGCTTGAGGGATATTGTAATCTCATATATATATCTATTGCTCATTTGGAAAACTTGTTCTTGTGAATTTCTGGAGACTTTTTGACAGGTTGGATATCTAAAGAAAGCAAGGCATATGCTGCCAAAATTGTGGTAGAATCTCTAAGTTTTCTTTGCAAGGCTTGTCTAACTACCTAGCTTGAATAAACACCTTCTTGTCATGCCGTGAAGGGACCAGAATAGTGTGCATGGCTTTCCTTGGAATTCCAGATGTTTTGCATTGTTTATTGAGGGGGGGTACAATGGTTCCCTTGTTCCAACACCTCAAGGATTGCATGCCCTTTTTGTAATAGCTTGGCTTATGTTATTTTGCTTAGGCGTGCTGCTTGTTGATGATTCGGGACCCCATCCGGGTGGCTTTGCTTGGCATGTTTTACTGCTAAGTGGCGTGTATTTATACATATATGTATATAATTTTTTTTTTCTTCATTATTTTATATACGTAAATATATATATAATATTTGCTGCAAGGTAAATTTGGTGATACATAAAGGAAGTGTAATATTTTAGAGACATTTTTTTTTAAAAAAAATACTCCTCCATTTTCATTGCAAAGTTCATGCTACCATAATGGTGCATCATACAAGAGTTTTTCAAAACACCAAGCGAGAACATAGAAGGAGTTCATATTTAAAACAACGGGAAATACAATAATAAAAAGTGCTGGGCATGAAATGAACTTAGCAGTAGTAGGGCTTGAGCCACTTCCCATTGATGGGATCCGTTAGCATGCCTTCTTTGACAGAGACCAAGCGATAATAGCCGCTGCTGTAAACTTCTTTGACTGCAAATGGTCCTTCCCATTGCGGGGCGAACTTGGAAGGTCCCGAGACTTGTCTTCTCACATGCTCGACGACTTTTAGCACTAGGTCTCCTTGCTTGAGGGCTTGTGGCTTGACTGTCCTGTTGTATGCTTGGGCAATGGTTTTGTGGTAAAGGGCTGTTCTTCTTTCGGCTTCTTCTCTCTTTTCATCTAAGGCCTCCACGTCTATTAAGCGCCACTCCGAGCATGTCTTCGCATCCCATTCGAGGTCATTGACAGCCGATACTCTAGCAGTGGGTATAGTGATTTCAACGGGCGATATGGCATCGGAACCATAAACAAGCGAATATGGTGAGAAACCCGTGGCGCTCCTTGGAGAGGTGTGATAAGCCCATAAAGCATCCGGCAGGTGGACACTCCAGCCTCCTTCATACTCAAACACCATTTTGCTTAGGATTCTTAACAAAGTTTTATTTGTGGCTTCCGCTTGACCATTTCCTTGTGGGTAGTATGGCGTGGAACGGCGATGCTTGATACCATATCCGCTAAGCGTTGAGCTTACTTGCTTGTTAACAAATGGGGTACCATTGTCCGTGACGATCTTGTATGGGATTCCGAATCTGCAGACGATGTATTCACGGATGAAATTTGCAATGGCAGCCCCCGTGGCCTTTCGGAGAGGAATTGCTTCAACCCACTTTGTGAAATACTCAGTGGCTGTGAGGATCCATATGTAACCATCAGAAGGCGGGTGGATAGTTCCGATCAAGTCAAGCCCCCAAGTGTGAAAAGGCCAAGGAGTACGCATGTCCTTTAATAACGTGGGAGGCTTGTGACTCAAATTGGCATGAACTTGACACGTATGACACCTCTTCACGAAATTGTATGCGTCGTTCTTCATGGTGGGCCAATAATACCCAACATTCAGCAGCTGCCGATGGAGTCTCTTCATCCCTTGGTGTTCACCACATTCTCCAGCATGAATTTCCTGCATCACTTGTTGCGCCTCAGATTCTCCTAAGCACTTCAAGGGTTCACCATTAAACCCTTTGCGATAGAGAGTGGATCCATCTACGAAGTATCTCTTCAGCGTCTTTTTGAGCTTGTGGGCATGCTTAATGTTGCTTGGTAGAACTCCTTCAATAAAGAATGCCAAGTATGGTGCCCTCCAATCTTCCGCAAATGAAATGGTGAATGACTCTTCGGTGGAGGGCATCGTTGCACAATTGGGACAATTGGTTTGAACTTCAGCTGCTTGCTTCTTCATTTCTGGCCAATAATATCCCTTGCGTTGTAGGCGTCGATATAGGTTGATTATTGGTTCCAAATTGCAAGTGGCTTCATGTACTTCTCTGAGTCTTCTTTGTGCTTCTGTCAGTCCTATGCAGCGGGTCAGCATACCTCCCGGCAGGCGTCTGTAGAGCTCGCTGAAGATAACCACATAGTCCTTCAAGTCCTTGATGTTGCTTCCTTCGATCAGACCTTCTTTCATAGATTTTCTCCAATCTTTTTCCTCCAGCAGTTCCTCTTGAGCCATCGCTTCAACTGCTGGAACATCTCTTTTTATCACGGTGATGTTGGGCTGCTCTTGGATGAATGAGAGCTTTGATCCCAATGTAGCTAAAGCATCAGCGTATCTATTAGTGACCCCCGGGATATGTTCCAGCATCACTTGCTTGAAAGAACCGACAAGTTTTTCAGCAACTGTGCGATATGGTGCTAATGTTGACTCCTTCACAGCAAAGCTTCCTTGTAACTGATTTAGCACCAAATTTGAATCACCAATGATTTTAATCTTCTCTATGCCCATTTCCTTTGCTGTAGATAACCCCATAATGAATGCCTCATACTCCGCCACATTATTTGTGCATGGGAAGTTTAGTTTGAAGGAGAGGGCCGTGGCTTGCCCTTCGGGGTTGATGAGTACCACGCCTGCTCCTCCACTATTTGACGTAGAAGAACCATCAAAGTAGAGAGTCCAGGGTTCTTCCTTTGTAACAACAGCCACTGTTTCCGGCAGCTCTCCCAGAACCTCCTCCGAAAGAATCGGCCCCTCTTCTTTAGGAAATAGAGACAGCATGTCAATCACAGCTTGTCCTCTGATGGCCCTAGGAGTTGTGCATGTGATATCAAATTCGGATAGCTGAAGCAGCCACAGTGCAAGACGTCCGGAGAGCACCGGTCTTGTGAGCAAGTACCTTACGGGGTCAGACTTCACTATGAGCTGTAGCTTATGAGCAAGGAAGTAGTGACGCAAGCGCTGTGCAGCATAGACGAGGGCGAGGCATAAAAGCTCAATTCTGGGATATCTTGTTTCAGCTCCCCTTAATTGCCTACTTACGTAGTAAATAGGGCCGTCTTCTCCACCGTGGTCGTCTTGAGCGAGCAAGGCCCCAACCGCTGTATTTGTTGCAGCTAGATAAAGCTTGAGAGGGAGTCCTGGAATGGGCGCTCTCATGGTGGGCAGCTTAGTAATTATTTGTTGTACCTGCTGGTAGGCTTCTTGGCATTCCTTGCTCCATTCGTATGGCCTGCCTTTCTTGAGTAAGGGAGCAAAAACACTCATAGTAGCAGCAAGGCCTGGGATGAAGCGCCGAATATAGGATAATCTCCCCACGAAACTTTTCAACTCCTTTGGATTTCTTGGAGGTGCGAGGGAATTTATAGCTCTTGTCTTTTCCGGATCAACATCTATGCCACGCTGATGCACTTGGAACCCCAAGAATTTTCCGGATGACACCCCGAATGCGCACTTTTTGGGGTTAATCTTTAACCCATACAGCCGACACCTTTCCAGCACCTTCCTCAAAACCTCTTGATGGCCTTCTCTAGTTTTTGACTTAACCACCAGATCATCCACATAGTCTTCCACCTCTCTCCCCATCATATCATGAAACACTGCTGTCATGGCCCTTTGATAGGTGGCACCGGCATTTTTAAGACCGAATGGCATGACCGTGTAATAAAAATTCCCATATGGTGTTCGGAAGGCCGTCTTCTCAGCATCTTTGGGTGACATTTTAATCTGATGATAACCGCTAAACCCATCCATGAATGACAGCAAACCTTGACCCGAAGTTGAGTCAATTAGGATATCCATGTTGGGCAGCGGGAATTCATCCTTTGGGCAAGCTCGATTGAGGTCTCGATAGTCCGTGCATATTCTAATCACTCCGTTCTTCTTTTTCACGGGAACAATATTTGCTAGCCATGTTGGGTGCTTGATTGGCTTGATGAACCCAGCAGCTAACAATTTCTCAATTTCCACCTTGATTTGCTTTTCAACTTCAGGATGAAAATTTCTCCTTGGCTGCACAACAGGCTTTGTACCGAGCTCAATATTTAACGTATGACTCACCAAGTTTGGGTTTAAACCGGGAATTTCTTCATAGCTCCAAGCGAATACATCTTTGAATTCTCTCAACAAGGACACCAAGGCCTCCTTCTCTTCACTTGTTAAATGAATGCTGATGGAGACAGGCTTTGGGGCAGAGGGGTCATCACTCAAATTGATTGCTTCCAGCTACTCAGCTACGGCTGTCGATCCATCTTGCATGTGTCTTGGTGCTGTCATTGGTTCCTGGAAAGCACAGGGTGTGGATGTTTTGTCACTTGAACTGTTATGGCTGTTTGTTTGCATGACTTTTCCTCCATACTCGGGGCTTTCCCGTAGGACACGGTCGAGCCCCCAATCCCGTCATAGGCGGTACACGATGCGTCCATCTGGCAGCGTCACTTTCAAGCATTGGGGATGATTGTAGGCATGGTTGTTGGCTTCCGAGTGTCTCTTTCTTTCTCGCTCAACGATGGTGATGAGCTCTTCGTTGCTTAAATCACGAATCTCAGTCCATGAGGGCAGGTAGATCCCGAAATCCTTAGATGGGCTGCTTCCAGCACCTGTGCATTCAGTGTAAAATTCCGCCTCGGAGTAGTGAGCTTCGTCTTTGTTGAACAGTGCTTGATTCCCGGGTATGCGAAGTGGCCTTAGCCCAATCCTTCCCTTTACGCACTGATGGTAAGTAGAGACCACGAGTTTATGCTTGTTGAGCCATGGCCTTCCAAGTAAAGCATGGTAAGCCACATCCACATCTATCACATAAAATTTGGTAAGCGACCTGATTGGCCCCACCTTCAAGTTTACTTGTACGTGCCCAATCGTGATCTCACTTTTATTTCCGAAACCACTGATGCTTGTTTGAGATTGCACTATCTTGGACAATGGAATTTCAGCTGCCGTAAGCACAGACAGAGGCAAAATATTAACAGAGGAACTTGTGTCCACCAAGGCTCTTCTTATAAACACATCGTTGATTTGTCCTTCCAAGTAAAGTGGTCTTCTATGATCCGGATATGGAACTTCCATGTCTTCATCCGTGAAAACGATAGCATTGTCGTTTCCCAAGAATGACCCTTGTGATTGAGCAGCAAAGAAATGAGGATTCGACTCCGCAGAGATGTTCATGAGAGCTATAGCAGCTGCTTCTCTTGCTTGAGGCCCTAAGCCAAGTTGGTCAAAGAGCGACTTGAATTTCGGATTCCTTTGGAGGGCTTGAGAAGCCGTAGGTCCCTGCTTCAGACCTAGATAACGTTCCATCACACTTGCTTCGGCCTCCGTAAGATTGTGAAACGTTACAGCAGCTGTTTCCTACGGCACAGATGAAGCCCCCAAGTAATATTTTTCCGGCACGTCCATCGGGAATACTCCATTGGCCGTGCAATCACCCCATCCATCAACAAAGGGCCATGGGGTATCGTAGCTGGAAGATTTCGAGTATTTACACCAGTAGGCCTTTTCCATGTTTCCACAAGGCTCCCAAATAGCCTCGGGTGGCTTTATGTCATTCCTCCATGGGTGGCATAACTCATCGTCGTCGAGTAAATCATCGGAGCATGTGATTACAGCAGCCATCTCCTTTCCCCTTCGTTTTGGCAAAGGGTCCTCATCAATCGTTTGCTTCCTAGAGGGCAGCTCAAGGACTCCCTCATGTATTTTGGTATGCAAAATCCTCCTCAAGCTTTGACATGCCGTGGTTGGATGTCCCACAAATTGGTGGTAACGGCAGTACCTAGGATCATTTTTCTCCTCTCGGGTGGGAATTTTGTAAGGTCTGAGAGGCTTGATTGCACCATCAGCTATCATTGTGTCAAGGATGGCATGGAATTCTTCGTCTTTGCAAGGTAGCGGTGGGTACGTCTCCCTATCCTTTCGCTTGCGTGAGTTGTAGTCACCCGATGATTTGTCGTCCGCAACCAATGTCTGGTGCGACTCCTTCTCGTTCCTCCAACTTCTTTGCCCAGCTAGCTTGACAAACATACTTGTCTTCCTCACTGCTTCCAGCAGCCGAGAAAATTGACTAATGCCAATATTCTCCAAATAAACCCTATAGTCTGCCACAATATTGCTGATGCAAATTTCGACCAGCGCCTCCTCATCCTTCTCGTCATAACAATCCAAGGCCAGGTCCCGGAATCTGCGCACAAAGTCCACGGGATCCTCCCCATGTTTTTGGCGAGTGTTGTTGAGTTGAGTAGTTGTGACTCTCTCCTCATGCTGGAAGTACTTTTTACAGAACCTACTTGCCAAATCCTCCCACGAACGAACAGACCCTGGTGCTAGTGTCGTATACCATGTATAAGCACGATCAGTAAGGCTCTTTGAGAACTCGCGGAGCCGAAAATTATGGTTGCCAGCATGTGGTCCCAAGGCATCAAGAAAGCGGATGACATGCTCCTTCGGGCTTCCTTTCCTCCCATCGAAGAGGACGAAGGTTGGTGTTTCATAGCCCTTAGGATATGGCTGCTGGAGCAAGCTTGATGGGTACGGTGGTTGAGGAATGTACTTCCAATCCTCTTGGCTTCTACTCAGCTCTTTTTCCAGCATGGCAATGACATCCTCTTGGGTGACAAAAGATGGTCCCTTTTGCTCAGACCCCTTTCCAGCAGCAGCAGACTCCTCTTGTGGGTGTCTCTCATTTTCTTCGCTTGGCTTAGAAACTGAATTTTTTAGCTCCTTGATCATGTCTGCCATCTCCTTCTGAGTTTCTCCCATGGCTTGGATGGCAGCGATAAGGTCTGAGAGGGTAAAAGCTCCCTCACTTGCACGTCCTTCTTCTCTACAAGAGGCATTTTGCCTTGATTCCGAATCACCATGGTCTGGCCCATTATGAGAGGTCATGTTGTTGCTTCTAGTCTTCTTCTTTGGAGGCATTGGATCAGATATTGGCTTAATCCCCAGCAGAGTCGCCAATTTATGTAGGGGCCTTTTCCTTCCGGCAGCAGGTGGGCTGGGCTGGTGAAGTCGTCCCCTTTGTTTGAGTTCGAAATTAAGCCCCAAAACACTTCGAAAGGGCAGCACAGCCTTAGGAAGAATTTTGGTTATCTTCTCCAACAAAATAACAGCAATTTTACAGATAATTTCTTTACATTCACAGATAAATTTCTAGGCTTGGCATGAGGGGCATGTGGCATGAGAGCAGAGTTATCATGGGTTAAGCATGTTGGAAAAGAGAGAGAGTTTGTGGGTTTCTATGGAGGTTAAAGGTTCTAATGGAAGAGGGGAGAGGTTCCTAAGGGGAGAGCTTTTGGTGGTTTTCGGAGCTTCCGGCAGCTCGGCAGTGTCTTCGTCGGTACTGTAGCGATTTTTCCAAAGTATGGGAGATGGAAGAAATGGGCTGGCAAAGCACGAAAATTCGCAGGGTTTTCAGGAGAGAAAGCTTGCTCTCTGAAGATGGTGGGTTGGTTTTGTGTTGGGTAGGAGAGGTCCTATTTATAGTTGTTTGGGTTTGCTCTTCTTCAAGAAACCCTAATGGTTTCTTTCTATCTTAGCTAGGTTTTCTCCTTTCTTTCATCTTTTCCTTCCTGACTTACCTCATGTTGGTAAAGCCAATCCTGCCAAATCCACAAAATCAGAGACTTTGTGTGCTCCAAGCCTCTTCCAGCGGCGGCCTCAGAAGGAAGCTCCACTTTTTCAGCCATCTTCTTCTCCCTCTTTCTTCCTCTTTCCATGGCTGAGTCTGATGAAGGAAAGGAAGTGGCTGTACTCGTTGGTTTGAGAGGTGGCATCCTCCCTTGCATGCCAAAATCCCTTGGTTTCTTGAATTTCTTCTACTTGGAACTAGTTCCCAGCAGCCTCCATGTGCAGATTTCCAACGCTGGTTTTGTGGTTTTGGCTCCAAACTGAGTGCCAAAGTCTGAGCTGGTTTTCATCCTAATTATGTTGGCTTTTTAACCACATGATCTATCCAATGGATAAGATATTTTGGTCAAATGTTGGGCTTTGTTTTGGCTAGTTTGCTCTAATTGGGTCAATGGGCTTATTTGGCTAATTTATTCTAATGGGCTTATTTTGGTTGAGGCAATGATCCATCTCCTTCCTTGTGCTTACCCATGTTTGGGCCTAAGAAAATGGGCTTGAGTCTCAAGGCCCCCAAGCGACCCGAGACTTCCATTTCTTGGCCCGTCGACGGGCCCCGTGATAACTTGTCACCATCCATACCACAACCCACTCAAGCAAGCCCCGGGCATTTTGAGTGGCTTGGGCCCACTTAAGCTTGCAGTGTAATTGGGTGTGAAATAATGATTTCGCACTTGGCATGGCACGTTGCTTGGCATGCTTTTAATTATGACGCTTGATAATGGATTTGCAGAGTTAAATGCCTTTTATAATTTTAGTCTCGGTCTCTAGCATGATGGATTTTTTATTTGGCATGGCATGCGAAGTATAGCCCGTGCATGGCAGATTTTGCATGCTCCGAATCGAGTCTTTTTTCAATATTATATCGCTTTGGGCTAGGAATTTATTCGGGCCCAACCATGGATTTTTTGGGCCTCAACAGAAATCAATAGGGGTAAGAAATTGGACAATTCAAGTTCAGAGGTAGTTCGTTCCTTATAGTAGTGGTTGGTGTATTCCATAGTTCTAGCAACTGGATTTCACTCAAAACTTACCACATGACTCCTCCCACCATATTATGATGATGCCCAAGTTTTGGGCCCGATCGGAAATCCGTAGGTGTAAGAAATTGGATAATTCAAGTTCAAACGCAGTTCATTCCGAATTGGAGTGGTTGGTGTATTGCATAGTTCTAGGGATTGAATTTCACTCAAAACTCACCACAAGACCCCTCCCACCATATTATAATGATGCCCAAGTTTTGGGCTCGATCTTAAATCAATAGGGGTAAGAAATTGGACAATTCCGGTTCAAAGGCAATTCATTCCTTATAGGAGTGGTTGGGGTATTGCATTGTCCTAGCGATTGGATTTCACTCAAAACACACCAAATGACCCCTCCCACCATATTATGATGATGCCCAAGTTTTGGGCTCGATAGGAAATCAATAGCGGTAAGAAATTGGACAATTCAATTTCAAAGGCAGTTCGTTCCGAATTGGAGTGGTTGGTGTATTGCATAGTTCATGCGTATGGATTTTACTCAAAACTCACCAAATGACTCCTCCCACCATATTATGATGATGCCCAACTTTTGGGCTTGATCGGAAATCAATAGGGGCAAGAAATTGGACAATTCAAGTTCAAAGGTAGTTCGTTCCGAATTAGAGTGGTTGGTGTATTGCATAATTCATGCGTTTGGATTTCACTCAAAAGTCACCAAATGACTCCTCCCCCAATATTATGATGATGCCCGAGTTTTGGGCTCGATCGGAAAACCATAGGTGTAAGAAATTGGACAATTCAAGTTCAAAGGCAGTTCGTTCCTTTTTGGAGTGGTTGGTGTATTCCGTAGTTCTAGCGATTGGATTTCAATCAAAACTCACCAAATGACTCCTCCCACCATATTATGATGATGTCCAAGTTTCGGGCTCGATCGGAAATCCATAGGTGTAAGGAATTGGTCAATTCAAGTTCAAAGGCAGTTCGTTCCGAATTGGAGTGGTTGGTGTATTGCTTAGTTCTTGCGATTGGATTTCACTCAAAACTCACCAAATGACTCCTCCCACCGTATTATGATGATGCCCAAGTTTTGGGCTCGATCGGAAATCAATAAGGGTAAGAAATTGGACAATTCATGTTCAAAGGCGGTTCGTTCCTTATAGGAGTGGTTGGTGTATTCCGTAGTTCTGGTGAATGGATTTCACCCAAAACTCACCAAATGACTCCTCCCACCATATTATGCAGATGCCCAAGTTTTGGGCTCGATCGACATTCCATAGGTGTAAGAAATTGGACAATTCAAGGTAAAAGGCAGTTCGTTCTGAATTGGAATGGTTGGTGTATTGAATAGTTATGGCGATTGGATTTCACTCAAAACTCACCAAATGACTCCTCCCACCGTATTATGATGATGCCCTAGTTTTGGGCTCGATTGGAAATCCATAGGTGCAAGAAATTGGACAATTGAAGTTCAAAGGCATTTCGTTACGAATTTGAGTGGTTGGTGTATTGCGTAATTCTAGCGCTTGGATTTCACTCAAAACTATCCAAATGACTCCTCCCAACATATTATGATAATGCCCAAGTTTTGGGCTCGATCGGAATTCCGTAGGTGCAAGAAATTGGATAAGTCAGGTTCAAAGGCAGTTCATTTCGAATTGGAGTGGTTGTTGTATTGCATAGTTCTAGCGATTGGATTTCACTCAAAACTCACCAAATGATTCCTCCCACCATATTATGATGATGCCCAAGTTTTAGGCTTGATCGGAAATCCATAGGAGTAAGAAATTGGATAAGTCAGGTTCAAAGGCAGTTCGTTTCGAATTGGAGTGGTCGGTGTATTGCGTAGTTCTAGCAATTGGATTTCACTCAAAACTCACCAAACGATTCCTCCCACCATATAGTGATGATGCCGAAGCTTTGGGCTTGATCGGAAATCAATAAGGGTAAGAAATTGGACAAGTCAGGTTCAAAGGCAGTTCGTTCCTTGTAGGAGTGGTTGGTGTATTCCGTAGTCCAAGCGATTGGATTTCACTCAAAACTCACCAAATGACTCCTCTCACCATATTATTATGATGCCCCAGTTTTGGGCTCGATCGGAAATCCGTAGGTGCAAGAAATTGAAAAATTTATGTTCAAAGGCAGTTCGTTCCGAATTTGACTGGTTGGTTTATTGCATAGTTCTAGCGGTTGGAGTTCACTCAAAACTCCCCAAATAACTCCTCCCACCATATTATGATGATGCCCAAGTTTTTGGATCGATCGGAAATCCATAGGAGTAAGAAATTGGACAATTCAAGTTCGGAGGCAGTTCGTTCAGAATTGGAGTGGTTGGTGTATTGCATAGTTATTGCGATTGGATTTCACACAAAACTAACCAAATGACTCCTCCCATCATATTATGATGATGCCCAAGTTTGGGCTCGATCGGAAATCAATAGGGGTGAGAAATTGGACAAATCAAGTTCAACGGCAATTCGTTTATGATATAGGAGTGGTTGGTGTATCGCATAGTTCTAGCGATTGGATTTCGCTCAAAACTCACCAAATGACTCCTCCCACCATATGATGATGATGCCCAAGTTTTGGGCTCGATCGGAAATCAATAGCGGTAAGAAATTGGACAATTCAGGTTCAAAGGCAGTTCGTTCCTTATAGGATTGGTTGGTGTATTCCGTAGTTCTAGCGATTGGATTTCACTCAAAACTCACCAAATGACTCCTCCCACCATATTCTGTTGATGCCCAAGTTTTGGGCTCGATCGGAAATCCGTAGGTGCAAGAAATTGAACAATTCAAGTTGAAAGGCAGTTCGTTCCGAATTGGAGTAGTTGGTTTATTGCATAGTTCTAGCGATTGGATTTCACTCAAAACTAACCAAACAACTCCTCCCACCGTATTGTGATGATTCCCAAGTTTTGGGTTCGATCGGAAATCAACAGGAGTAAGAAATTGGACAATTCAGGTTCAAAGGCAGTTCGTTCCTTATAGGAGTGGTTGGTGTATTTTGTAGTTCTAGCGATTGGATTTCACTCAAAACTCACCAAATGACGCCTCCCACCATATTATGATGATGCCCAAGTTTTGGGCTCGATCTTAAATCAATAGGGGTAAGAAATTGGACAATTCCGGTTCATAGGCAGTTCGTTCCTTATATGAGTCGTTTGTGTATTCCATAGTTCTAGCGATTGGATTTCACTCCAAACTCACCAAATGACTCCTCCCACCATAATATGATGATGCCCTAGTGTTGGGCTCAATCGGAAATCCATAGGTGTAAGAAATTGGACAATTCAAGTTCAAAGGCAGTTCGTTCCGAAATGGAGTGGTCGGTGTATTGCATAGTTCTAGTGATTGGAATTTACTCAAAACACACCAAATGATTCCTCCCACCATATTATGATGATTCTCAAGTTTTGGGCAAGATCGGAAATCCGTAGGGGTAAGAACTTGGACAATTCAAGTTCAGAGGCAGTTCGTTCCGAATTGGAGTGGTTGATGTATTGCGTAGTTCTAGCGATTGGATTTCACTCAAACATCACCAAATGACTCCTCGCACCATATTATGATGATGTCCATGTTTTGGGCTCGATCGGAAATCCATAGGTGTATGAACTTGGACAATTCAAGTTCAAAGGCAGTTTGTTCCGAATTGGAGTGGTTTGTGTATTCCTTAGTTCTAGCGATTGGATTTGACTCAAATCTCACCAAATGACTCCTCACACCATATTATGATGATGCCCTAGTTTTGGGCTCAATCTTAAATCAATAGGGGTAAGAAATTGGACAATTCAGGTTCAAAGGCAGTTCGTTCCTTATAGGAGTGGTTGGTGTGTTCCGTAGTTCTAGCGATTGGATTTCACTCCACACACACCAAATGACTCCTCCCACCATATTATGATGATGCCTAAGTTTTGGGTTCGATCGGAAATACATTGGTGCAAGAAATTGGACATTTCAAGTTCAAAGGCCGTTCGTTCCTTATAGGAGTGGTTTGGATTTTCCATCGGTCTAGCAATTGGATTTCACTCAAAACCCAACAAATGACTCCTCCCACCACATTATGATGATGCCCTTGTGTTGGGCTCGATCGGAAATCCATAGGTGTAAGAAATTGGATAATTCAAGTTCAAAGGCAGTTCGTTCCGAATTGGAGTGTTGGTGTATTACATAGTTCTAACGATTGGATTTCATTCAAAACTCACCAAATGACTCCTCCCACCGTATTATGATGATGCCCAAGTTTTGGGCTCGATCGGAAATCAATAGGGGTAAGAAATTGGACAATTCAGGTTCAAAGGAAGTTCGTTCCTTGTGGGAGTGGTTTACGTATTGCATACTTCTAGCGACTGAATTTCACTCAAAACTCACCAAATGGCTCCTCCCACCATATTATGACGATTCCGAAGTTTTGGGAACGATCGGAAATCCATAGGTGTAAGAAATTAGACAATTCAAGTTCAAAGGCAGTTCGTTCTGAATTGGAGTGGTTGGCGTATTGCATAGTTCTAGCGATTGGATTTCACTCCAAACTCACCAAATGACTCCTCCCACGATATTATGATGATGCCCAAGTTTTGGGCTCGATTGGAAATCAATAGGGGTAAGAAATTGGACAATTCAGGTTCGAAGGCAGTTCGTTCCATATAGGAGTGGTTTACGTATTCCGTAGTTCGAGCGATTGGATTTCACTCAAAACTAACCAAAAGACTCCTCCCACCATATTATGATGATGCCCATGTTTTGGGCTCTATCGGAAATCCATAGGTGTAAGAAATTTGACAATTCAAGTTCAAAGGCAGTTCGTTCCGAATTGGAGTGGATGGTGTATTGCATAGTTCTAGGGATTGGATTACACTCAAAACTCACCAAATGACACCTCCCACCATATTATGTTGATGCCCAAGTTTTGGGCTCGATTGGAAATCAATCAGGGTAAGAAACTGGACCATTCAAGTTCAAAGGCAGTTCGTTCCGTATAGGAGTGGTTGGTGTATTCCGTAGTTCTAGCGATTGGATTTCACTCCAAACTCACCAAATGACTCCTCCCACCATATTCTGATGATGCCCAAGTTTTGGGCTACATCGAAAATCCATAGGTGTAAGAAATTGGACAATTCAAGTTCGAAGGCAGTTCGTTCCGAATTGGAGTGGTTGGTGTATTGCATAGTTCTAGCGATTGAATTTCACTCAAAACTCACCGAATGACTCCTCCCACCTTATTATGATGTTGCCCAAGTTTTGGGCTCGATCCAAAATCCATAGGCCGTAGAAATTGGACAATTCAAGTTCGTACTGAGTTTGTGCCTTAAATGGAGTGGTTGGTGTATTGCATAGCTCTAGCAATTGGATTTCACTCAAAACTCACCGAATGACTCCTCCCACCATATTATGGTGGTGCCTAAATTTTGGGCTGGATCCGAAATCCATTGGTAATAGAAATTGGACAATTCAAGATCGTACTCAGTTTCTACCTTAAACGGAGTGCTTGGTTTATTGTATAGTTCTAGCAATTGGATTTCACTCAAAACTCACCGAAAGACACCTCCCACCTTATTATAATGTTGCCCAAGTTTTGGGCTTGATCCGAAATGAATAGGGGTAAGAAATTGGACAATTCAAGTTCGTATCCAGTTTGTGCCTTAAATGGATTGGTTGGTGTATTGCCTAATTTCATACCCCTATTGATTTCGGATTTAGACCAAAACTTGGGCAACATTATAATAAGGTGGGAGAAGTCATTCGGGGAATTTTGAGTGAAATCCAATTGCTAGAACTATGCAATACACCAACCACTTCAATTCCGAACGAACTGCCTTGGAACTTGAATTGTCCAACTTTTTACACCTATGGATTTCCGATCGAGCCCAAAACTTGGGCATCATCATAATATGGTGGGAGGAGTCATGTGGTGAGTTTTGATCGAAATCCTATTGCTAGAACTACTGCATACACCAACGACTCCTATATGGAACGAAATGCCTCTCAACCTGAATTGTCCAGTTTCTTACCCCAATTGATTTCCGATCGAGCCCAAAACTTCGGCATTATCATAATATGGTGGGAGGAGTCATTTGGTGAGTTTTGAGTGAAATCCAATCACTAGAACTACGGACTACACCAACCACTCCTATAATCAACGAACTGCCTTTGAACCTGAATTGTCCAATTTCTTACCCCTATTGATTTCCGATCGAGCCCAAAACTTGGGCATCATCATAATATTGTGGGAGGAGTCGTTTGGTGAGTTTTGAGTGACATCCAATCGCTAGAACTACGGAATACACCAACCACAACTATAAGGAACGAACTGCCTTTGAACCTGAATTGTCCAATTTCTTGCGCCTATGGATTTCTGATCTAGCCCAAAACTTGGGCCTCATCGTAAGATGGTGGGAGGACTCATTTGGAGAGTTTGGAGTGAAATCGAATCGCTAGAACTACGGAGTACACAAACCACTCCTATAAGGAACGAACTGCCTTTCAACCTGAATTGTCCAATTTCTTACCCCTACTGATTTCCGATCGAGCTCAAAAGTTGGGCATCATCATCATATGGTGGGAGAAGTCATTTGGTCAGTTTTGAGTGAAATCCAATCGCTAGAACTACGGAATACACAAACCACTCCTATAAGGAACGAACTGCCTTTCAACTTGAATTGTCCAATTTCTTACCCCTATTGATTTCCAATCGAGCCCAAAACGTGGGCATCAGCATAATATGGTGGGAGGAGTCATTGGTTGAGTTTTGTGTGAAATCCAATCGCTAGAACTATGGAATACACCAACCACTCCTATAAAGAACGAACTGCCTTTGAACCTGAATTGTAAAATTTCTTACACCTATGGAATTCCGATCGAGCCCAAAAATTGGGCATCGTCATAATATGGTGGGAGAAGTCATTTGGCGAGTTTGGAGTGAAATCCAATTGCTACAACTATGGAATACACAAACCACTCATGTAAGGAACAAACTTCCTTTCAACCTGAATTGTCCAATTTCCTACCCCTATTGATTTCCGATCGAGCCCAAAACTTGGGCATCATCATAATATGGTGGGAGGAGTCATTTGGAGAGTTTGTGGTGAAATCGAATCGCTAGAACTACGGAATACACAAACCACTCCGATACGGAACGAACTGCCTTTCAACCTGAATTGTCCAATTTCTTACCCCTATTGATTTCCGATCGAACCCAAAACCTGGGCATCATAATAATGTGGTGGGAGGAGTCATTGGTTGAGTTTTGATTGAAATCCAATCGATAGAACTACGGAATACTCCAACCACTCCTATAAGGAATGAACTGCCTTTGAACCTGAATTGTCCAATTTTTTACACCTATGGATTTCCGATCGAGCCCAAAACTTGGGCATCATCATAATATTGTGGGAGGAGTCGTTTGGTGAGTTTTGAGTGAAATCCAATCGCTAGAACTACGGAATACACCAACCACAACTATAAGGAACGAACTGCCTTTGAACCTGAATTGTCCAATTTCTTACACCTATGGATTTCTGATCGATCCCAAAAATTAGGCATCCCCATAATATGGGGGGAGGAGTCATTTGGTGAGTTTTGAGTGAAATCCAATCACTAGAACTACGGACTACACCAACCACTCCTATAATCAACGAACTGCCTTTGAACCTGAATTGTCCAATTTCTTACCCCTATTGATTTCCGATCGAGCCCAAAACTTGGTCATCATTATAATATGGTGGGAGGAGTCATTTGGTGAGTTTTGAGTGAAAGCCAATCGCTAGAACTACGGAATACACCAATCACTGCTATAAGGAACGAACTGCCTGTGAACCTGAATTGTCCAATTTCTTACACTTATCGATTTCTGATCGATCCCAAAACTTGGGCATCATCATAATATGGTGGGAGGAGTCATTTGGAGAGTTTGTAGTGAAATCGAATGGCTAGAACTGCGAAATACACAAACCACTCCTATACGTAACGAACTGCCTTTCAACCTGAATTGTCCAATTTCTTACACCTATGTATTTCCGATTGAGCCTAAAACTTGGGCGTCATCATAATATGGTGGGAGGAGTCATTTGGAGAGTTCGGAGTGAAATCGAATCGGTAGAAATACGGAATACACAAACCACTCATATAATTAACGAACTGCCTTTGAACCTAAATTGTCCAATTTCATACCCCAATTGATTTCCGATCGAGCCCAAAACTTAGGCATCATCATAATATGGTGCAAGGAGTCATTTGGTGAGTTTCGAGTGAAATCTAATCACTAGAACTACGGAATACACCAACCACTCCTATAAGGAACGAACTGCCTTTGAACATGAATTGTCCAATTTCTTTCACCTATGGATTTCCGATCGAGCCCAAAAATTGGGCATCATCATAATATGGCAGGAGGAGTCATTTGGTGAGTTTTGAGTGAAATCCAATCACTAGAACAATGGACCACCCCAACCACTCCTATAATAAACGAACTGCCTTTGAACCTAAATTGTCCAATTTCTTACCCCTATTGATTTCCGATCGAGCCCAAAACTTGGTCATCATCATAATATGGTGGGAGGAGTCATTTGGTGAGTTTTTAGTGAAAGCCAATCGCTAGAACTACGGAATACACCAATCACAGCTATAAGGAACGAACTGCCTGTGAACCTGAATTGTCCAATTTCTTACACTTATGGATTTCTGATCGATCCCAAAACATGGGCATCATCATAATATGGTGGGAGGAGTCATTTGGAGAGTTTGTAGTGAAGTCGAATGGCTAGAACTGCGGAATACACAAACCACTACTACACGGACCGAACTGCCTTTCAACCTGAATTGTCCAATTTCTAACCCCTATTGTTTTCCGATCGAGCCCAAAACTTGGGCATCATCATAATGTGGTGGAAGGAGTCATTGGTTGAGTTTTGAGTGAAATCCAATTGCTAGAACTATGGAATACACCAACCACTCCTATATGGAACGAACTGCCTTTGAACCTGAATTGTCCAATTTCTTACACCTAAGGATTTCCGACCGAGCCCAAAACTTGGACATCATTATAACATGGTGGGAGGAGTCATTTGGTGAGTTTTGAGTGAAATCCAATCGCTAGGACTATGGAATACCCCAACCTGTCCTATAAGGAACGAACGGCCTTTGAACCTGAATTGTCCAATTTCTTACACCTATGGAATTCCGATCGAGCCCAAAACCTGGGCATCGTCATATTATGGTGGGAGGAGTCATTTGGTGAGTTTTGAGTGAAATCCAATCGCTAGAACTACGGAATACACCAACCACTCCAATAAGAAACGAACTGCCTTTGAACCTGAATTGTCCAATTTCTTACACCTATGGATTTCTGATCGGGCCCAAAACTTAGGCATCATCATAATATGGTGGGAGGGGTCATTTGGTGTGTTTGGAGTCAAATCCAATTGCTAGAACTACGGAATACACAAACCACTCCTATGAGGAACAAATTGCCTTTCAACCTGAATTGTCCAATTTCTTACCCCTATTGATTTCCGATCGAGCCCAAAACTTGGGCATCGTCATAATATGGTGGGAGGAGTCATTGGTTGAGTTTTGAGTGAAATTCAATTGCTAGAACTACGGAATACACCAACCACTCCTATATGGAACGAACTGCCTTTGAACCTGGATTGTACAATTTCTTATACCTAACGATTTCCAACCGAGCCCAAAACTTGGACATCACTATAATATGGTGGGAGGAGTCATTTGGTGAGTTTTGAGTGAAATCCAATCGCTAGAACTACGGAATACACCAACCACTCCTACAAGGAACGAACTACCTTTGAACCTGAAATGTCCAATTTCTTACCCCTAATGGTTTCCGATCGAGCCCAAAACTTGGGCATCATCATAATATGGTGGGAGGAGTCATTTCGTGAGTTTTGAGTGAAATCCAATCGCTAGAACTGCGGAATACACCAACCACTCCTACATGGAACGAACTTCCTTTGAACCTGAATTGTCCAATTTCTTACACGTACGGATTTCCGATAGAGCCCAAAACTTGGGCATCATCATAATCTGGTGGGAGGAGTCATTTGGTGAGTTTTGAGTCAAATCCAATCGCTAGAACTACGGAATACACAAACTACTCCTATGAGGAACAAATTGCCTTTCAGCCTGAATTGTCCAATTTCTTACCCCTATTGATTTCCGATCGAACCCAAAACTTGGGCATCATCATAGTATGGTGGGAGGAGTCATTTGGTGAGTTTCGAGTGAAATCCAATGGCTAGAACTACGGAATACACCAACCACTCCTATAAGGAACGAACTGCCTTTGAACCTGAATTGTCCAATTTCTTACACTTACGGATTTCCGATCGAGCCCAAAACTTGGGCATCATCATAATATGGTGGGAGGACTCATTTGGAGAGTTTGGAGTGAAATCGAATCGCTAGAACTACGGAATACACAAACCACTCCTATACGGAACGAACTGACTATCAACCGGAATTGTCCAATTTCTTACTCCAATTGTTTTCCGATCGTGCCCAAAACTTGGGCATGATCATAATATGGTGGGAGGAGTCATTGGTTGAGTTTTGAGTGAAATTCAATTGCTAGAACTACGGAATACACCAACCACTCCTATAAGGAACGAACTGCCTTTGAACCTGAATTGTTCAATTTCTTACATCCATGGATTTCCGATCGAGCCCAAAACTTGGGCATCGTCACAATATGGTGGGAGGAGTCATTTGGAGAGTTTGGAGTGAAAGCGAATCGCTAGAACTACGGAATACACCAACCACTGGTATAAGGAACGAACTACCTTTGAACCTGAATTGTCTAATTTCTTACCCGTACTCATTTCCTATCGAGCCCAAATTTTGGGAATCATCATAATATAGTGGGAGGAGCCGTTTGGACCTGAATTGTCCAATTTCTTACCCCTATTGATTTCCGATCGAGCCCAAAACTGGGGCGTCAACGCAATATGGTGGGAGGAGTCATTTGGGGAGTTTTGAGTGAAATCCAATCGCTAGAACTGTGGAATACACCAACCGTTGCTATAAGGAACGAACTGCCTTTGAACCTGAATTTTCCTATTTCTTACACCTATGGATTTCCGATCGAACCCAAAACCTAGGCATCATCATAATATGGTGGGAGGAGTCATTGCTTGAGTTTTGAGTGAAATCCAATTGGTAGAACTACGGAATGCACCAACTACTCCAATATGGAACGAACTGCCTTTGAACCTGAATTGTCCAATTTCTTACACCTATGGATTTCCAATCGAGCCCAAAACTTGGGCATCATCATAATATGGTGGGAGGGGTCGTTGGTAGAGTTTTGAGTGAAATCCAATCGCTAGAACTACAGAATACACCAACCACTCCTATACGGAACGAACTGCCTTTGAAGCTGAATTGTCCAATTTCTTACTCCTATGGGTTTCCGATCGAGCCCAAAACTTGGGCATCATCACAATATTGTGGGAGGAGTCATTTGGAGAGTTTGCTGTGAAATCGAATCGCTAGAACTACGGAATACACAAACCACTCCTATAAGGAACGAACTGCCTTTCAACTTGAATTGTCCAATTTCTTACCCCTATTGATTTACGGTCAAGCCCAAAACTTGGGCAACATCATAATATGGTGGGAGGGGTCATTGGTTGGGTTTTGAGTGAAATCCAATCGCTAGAACTACGGGATATACCAACCACTCCTATATGGAACGAACTGCCTTTGAACCTGAATTGTCCAATTTCTTACTCCTATGGATTTCTGATCGAACCCAAAACTTGGGCATCATCATAATATTGTGGGAAGAGTCATTTGGAGAGTTTGGAGTGAAATCGAATCGCTAGAACTACGGAATAAACAAACCACTCCTATAAGGAACGAACTGCCTCTCAACCTGAATTGTCCAATTTCTTACCCCTATTGATTTTCGATCGAGGCCAAAACTTTGGCATCATCATAATATGGTGGGAGGAGTCATTTGGTGAGTTTCGAGTGAAATCCAATAGCTAGAACTACGGAATACACCAACCACTCCTGTAAGGAACGAACTGCCGTTGAACCTGAATTGTCCAATTTCTAACCCCAATTGATTTCTGATCGAGCCCAAAACTTGGGCATCAACATAATATGGTGGGAGGAGTCATTTGGGGAGTTTTGAGTGAAATCCAATCGCTACAACTACGGAATACACCAACCACTCCTATAAGGAATGAACTGCCTTCGAACCTGAATTGTCCAATTTCTTACCCCTATTGATTTCCGATCGAGCCCAAAACTTGAGCATCATCATAATATAGTGGGAAGAGTCCTTTGGTGAGTTTTGAGTGAAATCCAATCATTAGAACTACGGAATACAAAGCCACTCCTATAAGGAACGAACTGCCTTTGAACTTGAATTGTCCAATTTCTTAGCCCAATCGATTTCCGATCGGGCCCAAAACTTGAGCATCATCATAATGTAGTGGAAGGACTCATTTGGTGAGTTTTGAGAGAAACCCAATTGCTAGAACTACGGAATACACCAACCACTCCTGTAAGGAACGAACTGCCTTTGAACCTGAATTGTCCAATTTCTTACACCAATGGATTTCCGGCCGAACCCAAAACATGGACATCATCATAATATGGTGGGAGGAGTCATTGGGTGAGTTTTGATTGAAATCCAATCACTAGAACTACGGGCTACACCAACCACTCCTATAATCAAAGAACTGCCTTTGAAACTGAATTGTCCAATTTCTTACTCCTATTGATTTCCGATCGAGCCCAAAAATTGGGCATCATTGTAATATGGTGGGAGGAGTCATTTGGGGAGTTTTGAGTGAAATCCAATCGCTAGAACGACGGAATACCCCAACCACTCCTATATGGAATGAACTGCCATTGAACCTGAATTGTCCAGTTTCTTACCCCAATTGATTTCCGATCGAGCCCCAAACTTGGGCATCATTATAATATGGTGGGAGGAGTCATTTGGAGAGTTTGGAGTGAAATTGAATTGCTAGAACTACGGAATACACAAACCACTCCTATATGGAATGAACTGCCTTTCAACCTGAATTGTCCAATTTCTTACCCTTATTGATTTCCGATCGAGCCCAAAACTTGGGCATCATCATAATATGGTGGGAGGAGTCATTGGTTGAGTTTTGAGTGAAATCAAATCGCTAGAACTACGGAATACACCAACCACTCCTAGATGGAACGAACTGCCTTTGAACATGAATTGTCCAATTTCTTACACCTATGGATTTCCGGCCGAGCCCAAAACTTGGTCATCATCATAATATGGTGGGAGGACTCATTTGGCGAGTTTTGAGTGAAATCCAATCAATAGAACTACGGACTACACCAACCACTCCTATAATCAACGAACTGCCTTTGTACCGGAATTGTCCAATTTCTTACCCCAATTGATTTCCGATCGAGCCCAAAACCTGGGCATCATCATAATATGGAGGGAGGAGTCATTTGGAGAGTTTGGAGTGAAATCGAATCGCTAGAACTACGGAATACACAAACCACTCCTATAAGGAACGAATTGCCTTTCAACTTGAATTGTCCAATTTCTTACCCCTATTGATTTCCGATCGAGCCCAAAACTTGGGCATCATCATAATATGGTGGGAGGAATCATTTGGGGAGTTTTGAGTGAAATCCAATCATTAGAACTATAGACTACACCAACCACTCCTATAATCAACAAACTGCCTTTTTCCGATCAAGCCCAAAACTTGGGTATCATCATAATATGGTGGGAGGAGTCTTTTGGAGAGTTTGGAGTGAAATCAAATCGCTAGAACTACAGAATACACAAACCACTCCTATAAGGAACGAACTGCCTCTCAACATGAATTGTCCAATTTCTTACCTTTATTGATTTCCGATCGAGGCCAAATCCTAGGCATCATCATAAGATGGTGGGAGGAGTCATTGGTTGAGTTTTCAGTGAAATCCAATCGATAGAACTACGGAATACACCAACCACTCCTATATGGAACGAACTGCCGTTGAACCTGAATTGTCCAATTTCTTACCCCTATTCATTTCCGATCGAGCCCAAAACCTGGGCATCATCATAATATGGTGGGAGGAGTCATCGGTTGAGTTTTGAGTGAAATCTAATAGCTAGAACTAATGAATACACCAACCACTCCTATATGGAACGAACTGCCTTTGAACCTGAATTGTCTAAGTTCTTACACCTATGGATTTCCGATCGAGCCCAAAACTTGGGCGTCATCATAATATGGTGCGAGGAGTCATTTGGTGAGTTTTGAGTGAAATCCATTCAACAGAACTACGGACTACACCAACCACTCCTATAATCAACGAACTGCCTTTGTACCGGAATTGTCCAATTTCTTACCCCAATTGATTTCTGATCGAGCCCAAAACTTGGGCGTCATCATAATATGGTGGGAGGAGTCATTTGGAAAGTTTGGAGTGAAATCGAATCGCTAGAACTACGGAATAGACAAACCACTCCTATAAGGAACGAACTGCCTTTCAACCTGAATTGTCCAATTTCTTACCCCTATTGATTTCCAATCGAGCCCAAAACTTGGGCACCATCATAATATGGTGGGAGGAGTCATTTGGTGTGTTTTCAGTGAAATCCAATCGATAGAACTATGGAATACACCAACCACTCCTATGGATTTCCGATCGAGCCCAAAACTTTTGCATCATCAGAATATGGTAGGAGGAGTCATTTGAAGAGTTTGGAGTAAAATCGAATCGCTAGAACTGCGGAATACAAAAACCACTCCTATAAGGAATGAACTGCCTTTCAACCTGAATTGTCCAATTTCTTACCCCTATTGATTTCCGATCGAGCCCAAAACTTTTGCATCATCAGAATATGGTAGGAGGAGTCATTTGAAGAGTTTGGAGTAAAATCGAATCGCTAGAACTGGGGAATACAAAAACCACTCCTATAAGGAATGAACTGCCTTTCAACCTGAATTGTCCAATTTCTTACCCTTATTGATTTCTGATCGAGCCCAAAACTTTTGCATCATCAGAATATGGGAGGAGGAGTCATTTGAAGAGTTTGGAGTAAAATCGAATCGCTAGAACTGCGGAATACAAAAACCACTCCTATAAGGAATGAACTGCCTTTCAATCTGAATTGTCCAATTTCTTACCCCTATTGATTTCCGATCGAGCCCAAAACTTGGGCATCGTCATAATATGGTGGGAGGAGTCATTGGTTGAGTTTTGAGTGAAATCCAATCGATAGAACTACGGAATACACCAACCAGTCCTATATGGAACGAACTGCCTTTGAACTTGAGTTGTAAAATTTATTACACCTATGGATTTCTGACCGAGCCCAAAACTTTGGACATCATCATAATATGGTGGGAGGAGTCATTGGGTGAGTTTTGGTTGAAATCCAATCATTAAAACTACGGACTAGAACAACCACTCCTATAATCAACGAACTGCCCTTGAACCTGAATCGTCCAATTTCTTACCCCTGCTGATTTCCGATCTAGCCCAAAACTTGGGCATCATCATAATACAGTAGGAGGAGTCATTTAGTGAGTTTTGAGTGAAATCCAATCGCTAGAACTACGGAATACACCAACCACTCCTTTAAGGAACGAACTGCTTTTGAACCTGAATTGTCCAATTTCTTACACCTATGGATTTCCGATCGAGTCCAAAACTTGGGCATCATCATAATATAGTGGGAGGAGTCATTTGGAGAGTTTGAAGTGAAATCGAATCGCTAGAACTACGGAATACACAAACAACTCATATAAGGAATGAACTGCCTTTCAACCTGAATTGTTCAATTTCTTACCCCTATTGATTTCCGATCAAGCCCAAGACCTGGGCATAATCATAATATGGTCGGAGGAGTCATTGGTTGAGTTTTGAGTGAAATCCAATCGATAGAACTGTGGAATACACCAACCACTCCTCTATGGAATGAACAACCTTTGAACTTGAATTGTCCAAGTTCTTACACCTACGGAATTCCGATCGAGCCCAAAACTTGGGGATCAACATAATATGGTGGGAGGAGTCTTTTACAGAGTTTGGAGTGAAATCCAATCGCTAGAACTACGGAATATACAAACCACTCCTAGAAGGAACGAACTGGCTTTCAACCTGAATTGTCCAATTTCTTACCCCTATTGATTTCCGGTCGAGCCAAAAACCTAGGCATCATCATAATATGGTGGGAGGAGTCATCGGTTGAGTTTTGAGCGAAATCCAATCGATAGAACAACGGAATATACCAACCACTCCTATATGGAACGAACTGCCTTTGAACCTGAATTGTCCAATTTCTTACACCTATGGATTTCCGACCGAGCCCAAAACTTGGGCATCATCATAATATGGTGGGAGGAGTCATTTGGAGAGTTTGGAGTGAAATCGAATCGCTAGAACTACAGAATACACAAACCACTCCTATAATCAACGAACTGCCTCTGAACATGAATTGTCCAATTTCTTACCCTTATTGATTTCCGATCGAGCCCAAAACTTAAGCATCGTCATAATATGGAGGGAGGAGTCATTTGGTGAGTTTTGAGTGAAATCCAATCGCTAGAACTATGGAATACACGAACCACTCCCATAAGGAACGAATTGCCTTTGAACATGGATTGTCCAATTTCTTACACCTATAGATTTCCGATCGAGCCCAAAACTTGGGCATCATCATAATATGGTGGGAGGAGTCATTTGGAGAATTTGGACTGATATCGAGTCGCTAGAACTACGGAACACACAAACCACTTCGATATGGAACGAACTGCCTTTCAACCTGAATTGTCAAATTTCTTACCCTTATTGATTTCCGATTGAGCCCAAAACTTGGGCATCATCATAATATGGTGGGAGGAGTCATTCATTGAGATTTGGGTGAAATCCAATGGCTAGAACTACGAAATACACCAACCACACCTATATGGAACGAACTGCCTTTGAACCTGAATTGTCCAAGTTCTTACACCTATGGATTTCCGATCGAGCCCAAAACTTGGACATCATCAGAATATGGTGGGAGGAGTCATTTGGAGAGTTTCAAGTGAAATAGAATCGCTTGAACTACGGAATACACAAACCACTCCTATAAGGAATGAACTGCCTTCCAACCTAAATCGTCCAATTTCTTACCCCTATTGATTTCCGATCGAGCCCAAAACCTGGGCATCGTCATAACATGGTGGGAAGAGTCTTTTGGTGAGTTTTCAGTGAAATCCAATCGCTAGAACTACGGAATACACCAACCACTCCTATAAGGAAAGAACTGCCTTTGAACCTGAATTGTCCAATTTCTTACACAATGGATTTCCGGCCGAGCCGAAAACTTGGACATCATCATAATATGGTGGGAGGAGTCATTGGGTGAGTTTTGAGTGAAATCCAATCACTAGAACTACGGGCTACACCAACCACTCCTATAATCAACGAATTGCCTTTGTACTTGAATTGTCCAATTTCTTACCCCAATTCATTTCCGATCGAGCCCAAAACTTGGGCATCATCATAATATGGTGGGAGGAGTCATTTGGATAGTTTGGAGTGAAATCGAATCGCTACAACTGTGGAATACACAAACCACTCCTATAAGGAACGAACTGCCTTTCAACCTGAATTGTCCAAGTTCTTATCCCTATTGATTTCCGATCATGCCCAAAACTGGGGCATCATCATAATATGGTGGAAGGGGTCATTTGATGAGTTCTGAGTGAAATCCGATCCCTAGAACTATGCAATACATCAACCACTCCAATTCGGAACGAACTGCCTATGAACTTGAATTGTCCAATTTCTTACACCTATGGAATTCCGATCGAGCCCAAAACTTGGTCATCATCATAATTTGGACAATACGGTGGGAGGAGTCATTTGTTGAGTTTTGAGTAAAATCCAATTGCTAGAACTACAGAATACACCAACTACTCCTCTAAGGATGGAACTGCCTTTGAACCTGAACTGTCCAAGTTCTTACACCTATGGATTTCCGATCGAGCCCAAAACTTGGTCATCATCATAATTTGGTGGGAGGAGTCATTTGGACAGTTTGGAGTAAAATCGAATCGCTAGAACTACGGAATACACAAACCACTCCTATAAGGAACGAACTGTCTTTCAACCTGAATTATCCAATTTCTTACCCCTATTGATTTCCGATCGAGCCCAAGACCTGGGCATCATCATAATCTTGTCGGAGGAGTCATTGGTTGAGTTTTGAGTGAAATCCAATCGATAGAACTATGGAATACACCAACCACTCTTGTAAGGAATGAATTGCCTTTGAACCTGAATTGTCCAATTTCTTACACCTATGGATTTTCGATCGAGCCCAAAACTTGGGCATCATCATAATATGGTGGGAGGAGTCATTTGGTGAGTTTTGAGTCAAATCCAATCGCTAGAACTATGAAATACACCAACCACTCCGATAAGGAACGAACTACCTTTGAACCTGAATTGATCAATTTCTTACCCCTATTGATTTCCGTTCGAGCCCATAGCTTGGGCATTATCATAATATGGTGGGAGGAGTCATTTGGTGAGTTTTGAGTAAAATCCAACTGCTAGAACTACGGAGTACACCAACAACTCCTATATGGAACGAACTGCCTTTGAACCTGAATTATCCGATTTCTTACACCTTTGGATTTCCGATCGAGCCCAAAACTTAGGCATCATCATAATATGGTGGGAGGAGTCATTTGATGAGTTTGGAGTGAAATCCAATCTCTAGAACTACGGAATACACAAACCACTCCTATAAGGAACGAACTACCTTTCAACCTGAATTGTCCAATTTTTTACCCCTATTGATTTCTGATCGAGCCCAAAACTTGGGCATCATCATAATATGGTGGGAGGAGTCATTTCACTACTACAAAAAGAGGAAAAGACGACCAGAAAAAGACGACGGCAGAACATAAAACCGTCGTGGATAAGTGAATTACTGTTTAATATTTTTAAAAGACGATGCATACAAATAAAAAAGCATCGTTTTTTTAAAAAGGTTTCTTCAGAGTAAAAATTTGACCAAAAAACGACGACAGCAGGTATGAATCCACCGACGTAGAAAATAAAGTCGACAGTTCACCAAAAAACCTGCCGTGTGAACTCTAAACTAAACACGACCAACTGTTCTTAATCCGCGTCGTATAATATAATGGAATCCACGTCTGTATACTACGACGGTGCCTTCTCAGTAAACCGCCGTCTTAATTTTTATTTCTTTTTAAGATTTAATTGTTTTTTAATTTTGATCCCAAGAGGTATGATATCTTACCTTTAAGATCTTTGGATCCTGATCATAATCGAACCACCAAAGTGAGAAAGACAATATTTTAAATACACAAAATCCAAAAAGAAACCAGAACTGAACTGACTACTGCAAACTGTGAGAAAGACAATGTTTTGAAAGTTAATGATGTGTGTGTTTTGGTGTCTTTGAGATACACCAAAACGCATACATCATTAGCATCCAAATTATTGTCTTTGAGATGTGAGAGAGAGTGATGATGTATGTGTGTATGTGAGAGTGGAAGACGAGCCTCCAGAGAGACCAGAAGAACTTGGAACCCTAAATGAAAACTGAAACTGAAAGAAAGAGTCAAATTTATACAATAAATCTTTTAAACTTACGGCAGTGCTTATATACATACCGCCGTACCCAAGTCGGTTATTCTTTAATGGAATCCACGTCGTATAATTTTATGGAATCCACGTCGTATAATTTAATGTAATACACGTCGGTATATTAAAAAAAAGGACGTGTTAAATAATATACCATGACGCGAGAGATTAATTTATCGACTTATTATTTTGGAGTATACTACGACGGTACCTACAACACTACTGTCGTGTTTATTTACCACGTCCTAAGTTCAAATTACCGTCGTATTTTTTCAATTTATACGTCTGTCTTCTCTGTAAACCGCCGTCTTATTTTTATAGCTTTTTAAAATTAATTAATTTTTCTTTTATTTTGGTAATATCTTTCTTAACACAAAACAAAATTTAATTCTCAATCCTCAACAACATTTTCATCTTAAAAGGCAAATCTCTTCGTGTTAAATATTGATCAATATTTACACAATATATGTACACAAATTTGGCAAATACATCATGGTTTCTTTTCTGCCTTCCCCCTCAGCTTGTTCAACTGTTTCTTCCTCTCATATGCAAGCTGGGTCCTCTTCTTCCTCTTGTTCTCAAGCTCCTGCACCCACAGATGAATATCTAATAATTTCAGAAAATCAAAATCAACAAAGTATGAAAACGCACTGCTCAATTCCTCGATTCCTGGTTACATTGTAGTTCCTTTTTCCACAGTGATCAACTTCAAAACTCCTGTGTAGCAAGGGTGGAACCAGCCTTAGAACCTGTTGTGGGTTGTGCCTTTGGGGTGGTGAGAGTGGGGCTGGGAAGAAGCTGGGAAGAAGCTAGGAGTGGGCTTGAGGTTCAGAATGAATAGACTTTTCTCTGATTTGGGAGGAACCCACTACAGCCACCACCTGAGTCCGTCTCTACGAGTGTTTAGGGCAAGTGCGGCTGCAAACCCATGCAGGTTCTAAGGCTAGTTCCACCCTTGCTACACAGGAGGATGTAGCAAACCCATGCTTTCAGAAAACCCATTTGCTTTCAGAAAACCCTAATTGAAAACTGAGAGTTAAAAAACGAGTGGAAAAATCATATTTAAATAAATTATCGTAAATATCCACGTCGGTTCTAATATACATAGCGACGTCATAGTTAAATAATCAACGTCAGTTTAAATAAACAAAGCGCCGTCATAACTGCATTGGAAATCCAAAAGTCATTTGGCGCATATTAAAAAGAGAACGACGTCGTTTTCAGAACCATAAATAACCACGTCGGTTTATTAAAATACACGATCGTTGAATTTCTAAGTACAACGTCAGTTTAGATAAACAAAGCGCCGTCATAACTGCATCGGAAATCCAAAAGTCATTTGGCGCGTATTAAAAAGAGAACGACGTCGTTTTCAGAACCCCAAAGTAACCACGTCGGTTATTAAAATACATAGTCGTTGAATTTAGAAGTACAACGTCAGTTTAGATAAAAAAAGGGCCGTCATAACCACATCGGAATTCCAAAAGTCGCTCGGCAGTTTTGATAACCACGTCAGTTATTAATTATTTACCGTCGTTATAACTAACTAATCCGGCGGTTTGTAATAACAACGTCGTTGTATTGAACTCTGGGAATATATATAAACTTTTCATCACCTGACCTAATATTTTACGGATTTCTCTCACCGATAAAGTATCGTAGTTTCCCTCTCATTTCCCAAAAGCAGCATCATCGTCTGAATCTTCGTCTTCATCTCCAAATCACCATTTTCGTCTTCGTCTTCGTCGGAAGGAAACTTTCTTTGCACGCCAAAGGTTTTTTCTCACTCTCTTCCCTTTTTTTACATTTCATTTGAATGCCGTAGTTGTCTGGAAACAAGATTCTGTCAAATTGAAGAAATCTTTCACTGGTTTTGATTAAATACATAAGTAGATACTCTCACGACGCCAAAAGACGACAGTTCTGTCTTGTTTTCGACGATAGAATGGACACACCACGGCGGCCTTTAAATTCTAGCAAACTGCACGACGGTGGTTAAAAACCGTCATGGTGTGACAATTAATACGTCGGAAACAAGATAAAACCGTCGTCTTTAGGTAGAAGAACAATCGTTTTGTAAATTTTAAACCACGTCGATTCTTATTAGTCACCGACGTAGTGTATACACATTTACGTCATGAAATATATAAAACCATCGTCTTATTTCCATTCATGGTCTAAGACACTGTTTAATAGGACGTCGCTTTTTTAGTGTTACCGTCGTTGTTTGATATTATTACGTAGTTTATTTTTAATAACCGATGTTGTTTGCCTTGCAGATTAATTAAAAATGGTTTCGAAATCTCAAAACAAGGAAGCTGAAGCGTCAAAGGCCAAATCAGGTTCAAAGGCACAAGGGGATGAAGCCAAATCAGTTTCAAAGGCTCAAGTGGAAGGAGAAAAATCAACTCAAAGCAAACCCTCGAAGAGGATGAGATTTTCCACAACCTCCGAGAAAGACTCGAGCACAGCCACATTTGTTGAGGAGCCAAAATCTGGCCGTGGTATCAGCACAATGAGCCGTGTTGTGAAGAGGAAAATTGAGAAGGTTAAGCCTGTGGTTGAGTTCAATAAAAAGGGCAAACCACATGGCAAGGCTGCTGTTGAGATGCAGTCTTACATTGCTGTTTTGGCACGCACCAGAGTCCCTCTTGTGGACAAGAAATGGACTCAAATACCCAAGGACGTGAGGAAGCAGATTTGGGAAGCTGTTCAAATGTCCTATGTTATTGGGGATAGGTACAAGAACATGGTCTTGTCGTCTGCCGCCAAAAAATGAAAGGATTTCAAGTATAACATAACTAGGCAGTATATCCTTCCATTCACACATGACAGGGAGAGGTTAAGAGAAACCCCTGCTCTTTATAAGTTCATAGAGCAATCGCAATGGGATGCCTTCGTAGCTTCAAGGTTAAACCCAGATTTTGAGGCTAAGCATGCTAAGCAGAAAGAGAGGAGGGAGAAATTGGAGTACAACCATAGGTTGTCTAGAAAATGGTATGTTGGTTTGGAGGACCAATTGGTAGAAACCATGCCCGATGTTGAAGAAATCGATCGAGCTGTTCCATTGAAGAAGGCAAGAGAAGATAAAACAGGGAACATCCCTGATCCAAAGGTTGCAGAGAAGGGAAAACTAATCGTAAGTCTCACTAACTCTGTTCTAAATTTGAAAAACAGAGTGTTTTATTTTGGTATAGACGTTGTTTATCTTCAAATAAGCGACGTTATAAAATGAACATCACGACGGGCTTAATTTACCGACGTTTAAAAATGAATAGGACGTCGGTTTTTGAATAAAGTAGACGTCTAGATAGAATTAATAAGACGGATTAAATTCCTCTATGAACTGCATTTTTGTTTTAAGTTTACTCACGCACACACTCTCCCTCTCTCTGTCTATTTCACTGAAATTTGTGGTGAACAATTTCTGGAAAATAATGCATATTTCAATCGAGTTTTTTCACTTCTTCATTAAAATGTACGACGGTTTTATGTTATCTAGACGTTAGAATGCTTATACAATGACGGTAATTTTGTGCAGCCGTATGAAATTGGAAATCTACGTCTGTTTGTTCAATAGTCCGTCGTCTTACTTTGAATACTACGTCTGTTTGTTCAATAATGTATATACCGACGTTGTAAATTATAAACAATGACGGTACTTAAATACAGACGTTTTAAATTAATACTACGTCAGGAATTTGAGAAAACCGTCGTTGTTTATACTTTACAACGTCGGTATATTTATCTGTTTTACACTCTGCTCAGTTTCTAACAATCTCTCTTTCTCTCTTTTAGGATGATTTGCAAAAGCAAGTCTCCGAAGGCACTCTGACTGTCTCCGGGACCAATGATGTCTTGACTCTTGCTTTGGGAACCCCCGAGCATGGTGGGAGAGTCAGAGGAGCTGGTGCTGGCGTTACCCCAACTCAGTTCTTCAATTTGCCGAAACAGCAAAGAGTGAAATTTGGTGACAAATTGAAGGAAAGTCTGAGGGAGGCAGTCAGAGCAGAGAGGGAGGCTATTGTCTACCGCGCAGATCTCAAGGCCTGGAGTTCCGGGCCGAGGGGATATACGTTGACACGCGGCTTCTTGCTTTTGGGTGCAGTGCGGTTGTGCGCGGGCGTGCCAGCACGGTCTACCGTGCGTCGAGATTGTTGATGTGGATGGAAGTGGTTAAGTGGTGCGCCTGTTTGGACTTGCCTTCTGATCAAACGATTGTAGCCGAGAGAGGAACTAATCTCGACTGTCAGGTTCACGGCCTGAGCTACAAGGCCGTTTAGGGGCGGTGTCGATGGTGGGTTTAGGACGTTGCTCCGGCGCGCTGCTCAGTGAGCGGCAGTCGTATGATATGTGGGGTGAATGAGCGAATAACAAAGATGGTGCTCCGGCGCCTTGAAAATCAAGGGTCGTATGATATATTGATGAATGGATTTTCCTTACAGACTAACACTACTCCTAGGAAAGCAAGTAAAGATATTGAAAGTGCATTACAGGAAAATATAAGGTTCTTCGTGGGAGGCTTTGGTTTGGTGTTTGAACCCTTTCAACGTAGTCTTGAGCTTTGTATTTACAGGAAAGGTTCCTGGAGGGATAATCGAGGCTGAAAATCTGCATAGTGGAGCCTGATTAGCGCAAGTGGGTAGTCCAATCGACATTTGGGATCGTGAAGTATGGTGGTGTGACCCCATAAATCCCGGTGAATCTCGGCCGCCACCCTCGATCGTGGTTCTGCGCAACTGGCTGTGGGGACGCATTTATTGCTCTGATAGTTAGTCACCCAATCTCTCAAGCTGCAAGAATTCTTGTGAGAATGTCCACGTGTAATCACTCTGTTTTCTGTCGCCAAACCTTAACTTCAGTCACTTCCCACCTTCCCTCATGCATTAAATGCTTATTCATGGCCAGTGGGTTTGCTGCAATAAACAGGGGCATTACTTCATTAAATGAAGCATGGGACCCTGCTATCACGTGATGATTTGACTTTAAGACTTCTGGCCGCGATTTTGCTTGGCCTCGGCCTCGGTTTGCAAACGAGGCCGAGATGATTGTGCCCTGGCGTTTCCTCTTTTGTTTTCAAGAAGGCCAAATACCTTGGCGAAACGCTGCGTTTCAGTTTTGCGAGCAAGTGCAAAGGTCGAGGAAAAGGGGCGCCTTTGGCCAGTTCATGGCCGTGATTTACTAGGCACAAACAGCTATGTTGGCATATTTCCGTCAACTAGTTCCTAATTTTGATCCCAACCTGATGCTCAAAACCCCAATTTCTCCAATTACTCCAATTACTTTACCCCCTCAAGATCAAAGCCCAAAAAATCCAATGTCTGATAAGGCAAGCTGCTCTGGGGCCACTGGTATCAGACCCCTAGCTTTGGGATTAGAAGATCCCAAGCCTGAAGCTGATACTGCTGGAAAACAGCAAGAGGACACGGTAAAATTTCTGCTATTTTCTATTTCTGCCTTTTAAATTTTAATAGACGTCGCTCCTTTTAATATCCGATGTTAAAATTTTAAATAACGACGGTATATACGTCTGTTTCTTACAGGACGCGTCGTTGTTAGTTAAATACCACGATGGTTTTACTTGTTTTGCAAATTATTAGACATTAAAAATAATGACTGTGTTTTCTGCCGTCGTCTAACTCTTTTATAAACCGTTGTCTATTTCATGATTTCATTAACTGTATTTATATTAGACGACCTTTCTATAGTATAGCGACGTTATAAATTCAACACAACGACGGTTATGTATTTACCGACATGTATAACCTTTCCTCTGTTAGTATTTACTAGAAACCGTCGTTTATATTATATACCACGTCTATTTTTTGGCTTTAGTTTGAGTCGTTTATTTTAGTTCACACACAAACTAACTTATATTTCTTTATTTATTTCTTGTAATAGGATCTCTCAAAGCTAGACATGCAACCTCCTCTCTTAGCCTTATGCCAACACATCCAGACCAAGTTGTTGCCGACTAAGGAGGCTGTGATAGTTCACATGCCCAAGGAAGTGTTTGGCTTTGAGCATGATACCTTCCTCTCACCTGAAGATATTTTGCAATTTGGTTCCATGGTGGAGATTGGAACCATAGTGATATCAGTATACATGAGGTAATTCTCCCTAATCCCATTTTGTTTTACATTTTCCTTTCTTTTAAATTAAAATCTCATTTAATTGACTTTCATATATTTAGGTTCCTATTTGACTATTTAAAAATGGCAAATATGGTAAACCTTGTTGGCCTCGTGGACCCTGGGCTAGTGAGCTCTGGAGCTGGATCAATATCAGACCGAATAAAAAACTTGTCAAACCGCCTGAATACAGCAGATGGGAATCAATTTTTCTTGGTCCCTTATAATCCAGGGTTAGTACCATTTAAAGTATTTTCCTGAGCTTCTAATATTTTTCTTTGTAGTACTATTTAACCTATATGAATCATTATGTGCAGTGGTCATTGGGTGATGGTAATTGCGAGACCAGCAACGGAGACTGCCTATTACATGAATTCACTGCCAAAACGCATGGTTGACGACGACATGAAAATTATAGTGAATACGTAAGTTGATTTCTTCTGATTTAAGATTTTTCCTATAATTAAAATATATGTAAGTATTTAAATAAACGACGGGTTTTAATAATACCGACGTTATAATTAAAATATAACGACGGTAAGTTATTACCGACGTGTTAATTTCACTACCACGTCAGTATTTTCTTAAAAACGTCATTTTAATTTAACTACCACATCGTTTGGGTTTTATTTAAGAACGTTTTAATTTTACTGCTCAATTTTGTGTTATACGACGTTTTACTCTTACCGACGTTATAATGTTACACAACGACGGTAAGTTTTTACCGCCGTTTTAAACAAAATATCACGTCTTTTTTTTAAAACTCCGTCGTTTTGACTGATTTATCACGACGGTTACTATTTGTATTTAAATTTTTTGTTTTGCCATTAACACCCTTTGTTTTCTTGTAACAGGTCAATTAAAATGTTTAACATTCATATAAATAAAAATTCACGTAAACAGCAGGCCATTTGGAAAAATCTACACGGCACTCCTGAACAACCAACAAGTGTAGAGTGTGGCTATTAAGTGATGCGATTCATGAGAGATATAATTCATGATCCAGACCTAAATTTCGAGAAGAAGGTAAAACGCAACATTTTAGATATACTTTTGTTTAAAACCGTTGTTTGTATCTTTATAACACGTCATTTTTTGGTTTATTTTGCAGTTTGAGAAGAAAAAAGATAAAGTTCAGTATACACAAGAGGATATTGACGAAGTTAGGCATGAATGGGCAGAATTCGTGAACAAATTATTACCGAAGGATAATTGATGTAGATAAATATTTATGAACAATGTTTAGGTTTATTTTAGTTTATTTAAAATGTACATAAATATTTTGTTGTAATCAAGCGAACAAACATCAAAAAAATTAAATTTTGTTTTAAAACTTGTTTAGTTCCCAAAAACCGACGTCTGATTCTAATTTACACGTCTCATACGTGTACACAATGGTCGTCTTGCAGTAATTGGAAATATAACATCGACGGCAATTCTTAAAAACGACATGTAATAGCCATAACAACGACGGTTTATAATTAATTCATCCTAAAAAATGAATTTTGTACTTATATACTACGTCGGTTCGTATAACCTTATCGACGTCTTAATAATATACAAAGGCGGATACTCTTAAATATCCGCCTTTTCTATATGTAAACAACGTCGGTTATATACACTAAAATGACGTTTAATAGTCATAACAACGACGGTTTATAATTAATTCATCCTGTATAAATGAATTTGTACTCATATACTACGTCGGTTCGTAACCTTATCGACGTCTTAATAATATACAAAGGCGGATACTCTTAAATATCCGCCTTTGTATATTTAAACAAAGTCGGTTATATACACTAAAATGACGTGTAATAGTCATAACAACGACGGTTTATAATTAATTCATCCTGTATAAATGAATTTGTACTCATATACTACGTTGATTCGTATAACCTTATCGACGTCTTAATACTATACAAAGGCGGATATTCTTAAATATCCGCCTTTGTATATTTAAACAACGTCGGTTATAAAAAGACGTCGTTTTATATTAGTTTCGACGTCAGTTTATTATGTTTAACGTCGTTGTAAAGGGATACAACATCGGATAGGTCATTTTTAATTTAATTTTTATTGACTTTTATATTTTATTTAATTCCATATTAAATTCAAAACTAAATCCAAAAATTAAACTGAAAACTACCAAGCATTGGAATATTGTCTCTATCCTAAAGCTTTAAAAAATATAATTTTGGAAATATTTTTTTATTGTATTTAATTACTAATATTAATAATATATTCAAAACAAAATCCGAAAAATATAACGGCAAATTCTATGCACTGATTGAGACAATATCTTGCCCGTTAAGGCCTGAAAAATGTAATTTTAATTTTCAAAGTTCGAATGATAACAAAATTCAAACAAATTTAGAGACAAAGCATGGTACTCCTTATACTTTACATAACATAATCCTAAGGTTTATGTGATCCATTGGTGCCCATAAATTCAAAATTATGAAATCCATATTTTAGCCTACTATTGTAGAAGGCAATGTTGTAAGGAATCCATAGTAATTTTCGGTTCATTTTTCTCGTACTTGTGTATTTTTTTAAAATTATTTTAAAATTTAGGGTTTAGGGTTTAGGGTTTTTTGAAACGACGCCGGTTTTCTCCCGCTGTTTTTGGTCAACTACATTAACAAAGACTAATTGAATTCGGTTTACGACGTCGGTTATTAAATAGCGACGTTCTTTATGTTTACAACGTCGGTATTTTATAAAAACCGCCGTTGTAAGTAATAATTAGACGTCCGTGTAAGTGTTGACCGTCGTCGTTGAAAAACGCGGTACTTTAAAATTTTTGACCGCAACCTAAAATTTTCAAAATTTCCCTTTAACCCTCAAATAGTTCATTCTCTCTCTTCAACATAAATTTGTCTGAAAGTTTTCGTTCTCCTAGCTCTCTCTCAATATCCATGTAAGTACAACTCTGGTCCCTTTAATACTAATTCTCTCAGCTCTTTCTCAAGCTTTTGTTATATTCTCTCAGCTCTCTCTCAAAGCATTGGGTACGTAGATTCTCCAAGATCTCGCATTGGGTACGTAGATTCTCCAAGCTCTCTCTCAAGCAGTTGTTATATTCTCGCAGCTCTCTCTCAATATCCATGTAAGTACAACCCTAATCTCTTCTTATATCCATAAATGTTTTCGTTGGTAGCTATATTAGGGTTTTGGTGTTTGCAATCTTGTAATAATTGCTCTCTGTTTGGGGTCTTTTATGTTTGTTTGGTCATGGGTTCTTTGAAAAGGAATGGGGATGGGAGATTTAAGCTGTTTTTTTTTTTAACTACGATGACGGTTGAAGGATCAAACCGTCGTCCAAATGTTTATTATACATCGGTTGTTCATTTACTCCCGTCATCTGAGTTTTAAGCCGCTACTGGTAGCCTAAAGACGACTGTTTCTCCATTAAACGTCGTCTTTAGGCTACCAGAACACCGTTCAAATTTCTGGGTTTGGGTATCTTAATGACGACGGTGACTATAGATGCCGTTGTCTGAATGTATATTAAACGACGATTATTTTTTTAAACCGTCGTCTTGTACATGTTTTATATTTAATTTTCATTTTGTTCTCTGCTATTTGAATGAGGTAGTGTTTCATTGCTGGTCTTTCCACTTTAATATATATATATATTTATATGAATTTGATAGAGTGTGAGATGGATAAGTCATGGATGCATGCGGATAGAAGATCGAAGGCATATGAGTTAGGGGTGGAAGGATTTTTGAATTTTGCATCAGAAAATCTTGGAAATACAACTGAGATTCGTTGTCCATGTGTTAAATGTGGGAATATTCGATTGTTTGGGGTTGGAATTATAAGGGAACACTTATACTTTAATGGAATTGACCAAAGCTATAAGATTTGGAGATGGCACGGAGAACCTTGGGAATGGACTACCAATGCTAGTAGAAATGTGGAAGAAGATGAGCAAAGTAGGTTCAGTTATGTTTCTGAAGAATTAGGGATGGATGATAATGATTTTGCCAATATTGGATCTGATCCTTATGAGTTTGCCAATGTGATTGGGGATAGCGATCAACCCTTGTACCTTGGTTGCAGTAAGTACACGAAGTTGTCGGCTTTGGTGAAGTTATATAATTTGAAAGCAAAACATGGGATGAGTGATGTTTGCTTTACAGAATTATTGATACTTCAAGGAGAATTTCTTCCAGAAGGAAATACACTACCTTCCTCTATGTACGAGGCAAAAAAGACTTTGTCTGCTTTAGGGATGAGTTATGAGAAAATCCACGCATGTCCCAATGACTGCATTTTGTATCGGAAGGAGTATGAGAATGCAACTAATTGTCCTACTTGTGGTATCTCAAGGTGGAAGGAAACCAAGGATGGGTTCTTGAAAGAGGGTGTGGCAGCGAAGGTGGTGTGGTATTTTCCTCCAATTCCAAGGTTTAAAAGGATGTTTCAATCACATAAGACAGCTAAGAGTTTGACTTGGCATGCTGCAAGAAAATCAGTTGACGGTTATATGTCTCATCCAGCTGATTCCCCGTCTTGGAAACTTGTTGATGAAAAATGGCCCGACTTTGGTAATGAGCCAAGAAACTTGAGATTGGCTCTCTCATCTGATGGATTCAATCCCCACAGTTCTTTAAGTAGCAGATATAGTTGTTGGCCAGTTATGTTAGTTACATATAATCTCCCACCATGGCTATGCATGAAGCGGAAGTTCATGATGTTGACCTTACTGATTTCCGGTCCTAAACAGCCCGGAAATGAAATAGATGTCTACTTAGAGCCTTTGATTGATGATTTGAAATCTCTGTGGGATGGGATTAGAGGAGTGTATGATGCCCACATAGGAGAATACTTTACACTCAGAGCTGCATTACTGTGGACAATTAATGATTTTCCCGCTTATGGAAACTTATCTGGTTGTGTTGTTAAAGGATATAAAGCTTGTACAATATGCGGCGATGATACACCTAGTCACAGGTTGAAAAATGGCCACAAAATTTGTTACATTGGGCAAAGAAAGTGGTTACCAATCAATCATCCATATAGGAGGCAACGTGCAGCTTTTGATGGGAAACCTGAATATGGCATGCCTCCCGAGCCATTAACAGGAGAAGAAGTGCTGCATATGGTTGAAGATATTAATTACATTTGCAATTCTTTTTATGGTATGAAGGTTCCTAAAGGTTATTCTTCAAATATAAAAAAATCTTGTATCTTTAAAAGATTCAAGACTTCTTGGCCTTAAATCTCATGATTGTCATACCTTGATGCAACAATTGCTCCCTGTGGCAATTCGTTCTGTTTTGGAGAAGCCTGCAAGGTATGCAATAACTCGATTGTGCTTCTTCTTTAATGCTATATGTGCAAAGACGGTAGATGTTTCCAAGCTAGATAAGTTGGAAAAAGATGTAGTAGTTACTTTGTGTTTGCTTGAGAAGTACTTTACCCCTTCATTCTTTGATATCATGGATCATCTAGTAGTACATCTTGTCAGAGAAGTTCGTCTATGTGGGCCAGTATATTTTAGATGGATGTATCCGTTTGAAAGATATATGAAAGTGCTAAAGGGGTATGTTCAGAATCATACTCGTCTCGAAGGTTGCATTGCTGAGCGGTATATAGATGAAGAAGCTGTAGAGTTTTGTACCGAGCATTTATCTGATGTTAGTACAGTTGGAGTGCCTTCAAGCCAGAATATGGGAGTTTCAAAGCCATTATCAGGTTGCACAGTGAGCTTAGTTGATATGGACTTCAGTTTTAGTTTTTTTTATGACGTGTAATATATTAACCACGTCGTTTTTTTTGTGTTCAAGCAGTCAAAATAATTTTCAACGTCTGTGGTAACCTAAAGGGTCGTGGTTATTATTGTTTTTACGTCAGTTCAAGTAAATATATGCCATGTTATATGTTTTAGACGTCCGTTTTTTTTGTTTAGTGAACGTAGTATTTATTAACCACGACGGTTTCTAAGTTTTACACGTCGGTTTTGTTTGATTTAGAGACGTTGATAAACATATTTACGTCGGTTTTGTAGTTGTTTTTGACATTTAACATTGTTTAAACGTCTATTTTTTACTAAAACCTTCGTCTATTATAGTCAAAAGGTCTCTTTTTATGCTTTTATGTATCAAATCGACGTCGGTTTTAGTTTTTTTTATGATGTGTAATATATTAACCACGTTGTTTTTTTTGTGTTCAAGCTGTCAAAATAATTTTCAACGTCTGTGGTGACCTAAAGGGTCGTGGTTATTATTGTTTTTACGTCAGTTCAAGTAAATATATGCCATGTTATATGTTTTAGACGTCAGTTTTTTTATTTAGTGAACGTAGTATTTATTAACCACGACGGTTTCTAAGTTTTACACGTCGGTTTTGTTTGATTTAGAGATGTTGAGAAACATATTTACGTCGGTTTTGTAGTTGTTTTTGATATTTAACATTATTTAAACGTCTGTTTTTTACTAAAACCGTCGTCTATTGTAGTCGAAATGTCTCTTTTTATGCTTTTATGTATCAAATCGACGTCGGGTTTAGGTTTTTTATGACGTGTAATATATTAACCACATCGTTTTTTTTGTGTTCAAGCCGTCAAAATAATTTTCAACGTCTGTGGTGACCTAAAGGGTCGTGGTTATTGTTGTTTTTACGTCAGTTCAAGTAAATATATGCCATGTTATATGTTTTACACGTCAGTTTTTTCATTTAGTGAACGTAGTATGTATTAACCACGACGGTTTCTAAGTTTTACACGTCGGTTTTGTTTGATAGAAACGTTGATAAATATATTTACGTCGATTTTGTAGTTGTTTTTGACATTTCACATTATTTAAACGTCTGTGTTTTACTAAATCCGTCGTTTATTATAGTCGAAAGGTCTCTTTTTATGCTTTTATGTATGAAATCTACGTCGGTTTTAGTTTTTTACTGACGTGTACTATCTTAACCACGTCGGTTATTTGCCGTCGTTATTTCATGAGTGAAAAGACGGCGATCGATTTCTCGTCGGTTGTAAACCATGATACACGACGGTGGATTCCCATCGTCTATTTCGTTTTTTGTAGTAGTGTTTTGCGAGTTTTGAGTGAAATCCAATCGCTAGAACAATGCAATACACCAACCACTCCAATTCGGAACGAACTGCCTTTGAACTTGAATTGTCCAATTTCTTACACCTATTGATTTCCGATCGAGCCCAAAACTTGGGCATCTGCATAATATGGTGGGAGGAGTCATTTGGTGAGTTTTGAGTGAAATCCAATCGCTACAACTACAGAATACACTAACCACTCCTATAAGGAACAAACTGCCTTTGAACCTGAATTGTCCAATTTCTTACACCTACTGATTTCCGATCGAGCCCAAAACTTGGGCATCATCATACTATGGTGGGAGTATTCATTTGGTGAGTTTTGAGTGAAATCCAATCGCTAGAACTACGGAATACACAAACCACTCTTATAAGGAACGAACTGCCTTTGAACATGAATTCTTCAATTTCTTACACCTATGGATTTCCGATCGAACCCAAAACGTGGGTATCACCATAATATAGTGGGAGGAGTCATTTGGTGAGTTTGGAGTGAAATCCAATCGCTAGAACTACGGAGTACACCAACAACTCCTATAAGAAACGAACTGCCCTTGAACCTGAATTGTCCAATTTCTTACCCCTATTGATTTTCGATCGAGCCCAAAGCTTGGGCATCATCATAATATGGTGGGAGGAGTCATTTGGTGAGTTTTGAGTGATATCCAATCACTAGAACTACGGACTACACTATCCACTCCTATAATCAACGGACTGCCTTTGAACCTGAATTGTCCAATTTCTTACCCCTATTGATTTCCGATCGAGCCCAAAACTTGGGCATCATCTTAATATGGTGGGAGGAGTCATTTGGTGAATTTGGAGTGAAATCCAATCGCAAGAACGACGGAATACACAAACCACTCCTATAAGGAACAAACTACCTTTAAACATGAATTGTCCAATTTCTTACCCCTATTGATTTTCGATCGAGCCTAAAACTTGGGCATCATCATAATATGGTGGGAGGAGTCATTTGGTGAGTTTTGAGTGAAATCCCATCGCTAGAACTTTGAAATACACCAACCACTCCTATAAGGAACGAACTCCCTTCGAACTTGAATTGATCAATTTCTTACCCCTATTGATTTCCGTTTGAGCCCAAATCTTAGGCATCATCATAATATGGTGGGAGGAGTCATTTGGTGAGTTTTGAGTGAAATCCAATAGCCAGAACAAAGCAATACACCAACCACTCCAATTCGGAACGAACCGCCTTTGAACTTGAATTGTCCAATTTCTTACACCTATGGATTTCCGATCGAGCCCAAAACTTGGGCATCATCATAATATGGTGGGAGTAGTCATTTGGTGAGTTTTGAGTGAAATCCAATTCTAGAACTATGCAATACACCAACCACTCCCATTCGTAACGAACTGCCTTTGAACTTGAATTGTCCAATTTCATACACCTATTGATTTCCGATCAAGCCCAAACCTAGGGCATCACCATAACATGGTGGGAGGAGTCATTTGGTTCGTTTTGAGTGAAATCCAATCGCTAGAACTACATAATACACCAACAACTCCTATAAGGAACAAACTGCCCTTAAACCTGAATTGTCCAATTTCTTACCCCTGTTGATTCCGATCGAGCCCAAAACTTGGGCATCATCATAATATGGTGGGAGTAGTCATTCGGTGAGTTTTGAGTGAAATCCAAGTCTAGAACTATGCAATACACCAACCACTCCCATTCGTAACGAACTGCCTTTGAACTTGAATTGTCCAATTTCTTACACCTATGCATTTCCAATCGAGCCGAAAACTTGGGCATCATCTTAATATGGTAGGAGGATTCATTTGGTGAATTTGGAGTGAAATCCAATCGCTAGAACGATGGAATACACAAACCACTCCTATAAGGAACGAACTACCTTTCAACATGAATTGTCCAATTTCTTACCCTTATTGATTTCCGATCGGGCCCACAACTTGGGCATCATCATAATATGGTGGGAGGACTCATTTGGTGAGTTTTGAGTGAAATCCAACCGCTAGAACTACGGAGTACACCAACAACTCCTATAAGGAACGAACAGCCTTTGAACCTGAATTATCAGATTTCATACACCTTTGGATTTCCGATCGAGCCCAAAACTTGGGCATCAATATCACACGGTGGGAGGAGTCGTTTGGTGAGTTTTAAGTGAAATCAAATCGCTAGAACAATGCAATACACTAACCACTCCAATTCGGAACGAACTGCCTTTGAACTTGAATTGTCCAATTTCTTACACCTATGGATTTCAGATCGAGGCCAAAACTTGGGCATCATCATCATATGGTGGGATGAGTCATTCGGTGAGTTTGGAGTGAAATCCAATCGCTAGAACTACGAAATACACAAACCGTTCCTATAAGGAATGAACTGCCTTTGAACAGGAATTGTCCAATTTCTTACCCCTATTGATTTCCGATCGAGCCCAAAACTTGGGCGTCATCATAATATGGTGTGAGGAGTCATTTGGTAAGCTTTGAATGAAATGCAATCACTAGAACTATGCAATACACTAACCACTCCAATTCGGATTGAACTGCCTTTGAACTTGAATTGTCCAAGTTCTTACACCTACGGATTTCCGATTGAGCCCAAAACTTGAACATCCTTATAATATGGTAGAAGGAGTCATTTAGGGAGTTTTGAGTGAAATCCAATCGCTAGAACTATGCAATAGACCAACCACTCCAATTCGCAACGAACTTCCTTTGAACTTGAATTGTCTAATTTCTTACACCTATGGATTTCCGATCGAGCCCAAAGCTTGGGAATCATCATAATATGGTGGGAGGATTCATTTGGTGAGTTTTGAGTGAAATCAAATCACTAGAACTATGAACTACACCACCCACTCCTATAATCAATGAACTGCCTTTCAACCTGAAATTCCAATTTCTTACTCCTATGGATTTCCGATCGAGCTCAAAACTTGGGCATCATCAAAATACGGTGGGAGGAGTCATGTAGTGAGTTTTGAGTGAAATCCAATCCCTAAAACTACAGAATACACAACCACTCCTATAACGAACGGAATGCCTTTGAACTTGAATTGTCCAATTTCTTACCCCTATAGATTTCCAATCGAGCTCAAAACTTGGGCATCTTCATAATAGGGTGGGAGGAGTCATTTGGTGAGTTTTGAGTGAAATCCAGTTGCTAGAACTACGGAATACACCCACCACTCCTGTAAGGAACAGACAGCCTTTGAACTTGAATTGTTCAAGTTCTTACACCTATGGATTTCCGATCGAGCCCAAAACATGGGCATCATCATGATGTGTTGGGAGGAGTCATTTGGTGAGTATTGAGTGAAATCCAATCGCTAGAACTATGCAATACACAAACCACTCCAATTCGGAACAAACTGCCTTTAAACCCTAAACCCAATTTCTTACCCCTATTGATTTCCGATCGAGGCCAAAACTTGGGCATCATCGTGATATGGTGGGAGGGGTCATTTGGTGAGTTTTGAGTGAAATCCAATTGCTAGAACTACGGAATACACCAACCACTCGTACAAGGAATGCGCTGCCTTTGAACCTGAATTGTCAAATTTCTTACCCTTATTGATTTCCAATCGAGCCCAAAACTTGGGCATCATCATAATATGGTGGGAGGGGTCATTTGGTGAGTTTTGAGTGAAATCCAATCGCTAGAACTATGGAATACACCGACCACTCCTATAAGGAACAAACTGCCTTTGAACTTGAGTTGTCCAAGTTCTTACACCTACGGATTTCCGATCGAGCCCAAAACCTGGGCATCATCATAATATGGTGGGAGGAGTAATTTTGTGAGTTTTGAGTCAAATCCAATCACAAGAACTACGGAATACACAAACCACACCTGTGAGGAACGAACTGCCTTTGATCCGGAATTGATCAATTCCTTACCCCTATTGATTTCCGATCGAGCCTAAAACTTGGGCATCATCAAAATATGGTGGGAGGAGTCGTTTGGTGAGTTTTGAGTGAAATCCAATCGCTAGAAGTATGAAATACACCAACCACTTCTATAAGGAACGAACTGCCTTTGAACCTGAATTGATCAATTTCTTACCCCTATTGATTTCCGATCGAACCCAAAACTTGGGCATCATCATAATATGGTGGGAGGGGTCATTTGGTGAGTTTTGAGTCAAATCCAATCGCTAGAACTACAGAATACACCAACCACTCTTATAAGGAACGAACTGCCTTTGAACCTGAATTGTTCAATTTCTTACCCCTATTGATTTCCGATCGAGCCTAAAATTTGGGCATCGTCATAATATGGTGGGACGAGTCATTTGGTGAGTTCTGAGTGAAATCAAATTGCTAGAACAATGCAATACACCAACCACTCCAATTTGCAACGAACTGCCTTTGAACTTGAATTGTCCAATTTCTTACACCTATGGATTTCCGATTGAGACCAAAACTTGGACATCGTCATAATATGGTGGGAGGAGTAATTTGGTGCGTGTTGAGTGAAATCAAATTGCTAGTACTACGGAGTACACCAACCACTCCTATAAGGAACGAACTGCCTTTGAACCTGAATTGTCCAATTTCTTCCCCCTGCTGATTTCTGATTGAGCCCAAAACTTGGGCATCAACATAATACGGTGGGAGGAGTCATTTGGTGAGTTTTGAGAGAAATCCAATCGCCAGAACTACGGATTACACCAAGCGCTCTCATAAGGAACGAACTACATTTGAACTTGAATTGTCCAAGTTCTTACACCTATGGATTTCCGATCGACCCCAAAACTTGGGCATCATCATAATATGGTGGGAGGAGTCGTTTGGTGAGTTTTGAGTGAAATCCAATCGCTAGAACTATGAAATACACCCACCACTCATATAAGGAACGAACTTCCTTTGAACCTGCATTGTCCAATTTCTTACCCCTACTAATTTCCGATCGAGGCCAAAACTTGGGCATCATCATAATATGGTGGGAGGACTTATGTGGTGAGTTTTGAGTGAAATCCAATCGCTAGAACTATGCAATACAATAACCACTCCAATTCGGAACGAACTGCCTTTGAACATGAATTGTCCAATTTCTTACACCTATGGATTTCCGATCAAGGCCAAAACTTGGGCATCATCATAATATGGTGGGACGAGTGATTTGGAGAGTTTGGAGTGAAATCCAATCGCTAGAACTATGAAATACACAAACCATTCCTATAAGGAATGAACTGCCTTTGAACATGAATTGCCCAATTTCTTACCCCTATTGATTTCCGATCGAGCCTAAAACTTGGGCATCGTCATAATATGGTGGGAAGAGTCATTTGGTGAGTTTTTAGAGAAATCCAATCGCTAGAACTACGGAATACACCGACCATTCCTATAAGGAACGAACCGCCTTTGAACCTGAATTGTCCAATTTCTTACACCTATGGATTTCCGATCGAGGCCAAAACTTGGGCATCATCATAATATGGTGGGACGAGTGATTTGGAGAGTTTGGAGTGAAATCCAATCGCTAGAACTATGAAATACACAAACCATTCCTATAAGGAATGAACTACCTTTGAACATGAATTGCCCAATTTCTTACCCCTATTGATTTCCTATTGAGCCCAAAACTTAGGCATCATCATAATATGGTGTGAGGAGTCATTTGGTGAGTTTTGAGTAAAATGCAATCGCTAGAGCTGTGCAATACACTAACCACTCCAATTCGGATTGAACTACCTTTGAACTTGAATTGTCCAAGTTCTTACACCTATGGATTTCCGATCGAGCCCAAAACTTGGGCATCGTTATAATATGATGGGAGGAGTAATTTGGTGAGTGTTGAGTGCATCCAATCGCTAGAACTGTTGAATACACCAACCACACCTATAAGGAACGAACTGCCTTTGAACCTGAATTGTCCAATTTCTTTCCCCTATTGATTAACGATCGAGCCCAAAACCTGGGCACCATCATAATATGGTGGGAGGAGTCATTTGGTGAGTTTTCAGTGAAATCCAATCACTTGAACTATCCAATACACCAACCACTCCAATTCGAAACGAATTTCCCTTGTACTTGAATTGTCCAATTTCTTACACCTACGGTTTTCCGATTGAGCCCAAAACTTGGGCATCATCATAATATGGTGGGAGGAGTCATTTCGTGAGTGTTGAGTGAAATCCAATCGCTAGAACTAGGTAATACACCAACCACTCCTATAAGGAACGAACTGCCGTTGAACCTGAATTGTCCAATTTCTTACCCCTATTGATTTCCGATCCAGCCCAAAACTTGGGCATCAACAAAATACGGTGGGAGGAGTCATTTGGTGAGTCTTGAGTGAAATCCAATCACTAGAACTACAGAATACACCAGCCACTCCTATAAGGAACGAACTTCCTTTGAACCTGAATTGTCCAATTTCTTACCCCTACTGATTTCCGATCGAGCCCAAAACTTGGGCTCCATCATAATATGGTGGGAGGAGTCATTTGGTGAGTTTTGAGCGAAATCCAATCGCTAGAACTACGGAATACACAAACCACTCCTATAAGGACAAACTGCCTTTGAACCTGAATTGTCCAATTTCTTACCCCTATTGATTTCCGATCGCTAGAACAATCCAATACTCCAACCACTCCAATTCAGAATGGACTGCCTTTGAACTTGAATTGTCCAATTTCTTACCCCTATTGATTTCTGATAAAGCTCAAAACTTGGGAATAACCACAATATGGTGGGAGGAGTCATTTGGGGAGTTTTGAGTGAAATGCAATCGCTAGAACTACGGAATACACCAACCACACCAATTCGGAACGAACTGCCTTTGAATCTGAATTGTCCAAGTTCATACACCTTTGGATTTCGAATCGAACCCAAAACTTGGTCGTCATTGTAATACGGTGGGAGGAGTCGTTTGGTGAGGTTTGAGTGAAATCCAATCGCTAGAACTGTGGAATACACCAACCACTCCAATAAGGAACGAGCTGCCTTTCAACTTGAATTGTCCAAGTTCTTACTCCTATGGATTTCCGATCGAGCGCAAAACTTGGGCATCATCATAATATGGTCGGAGGAGTCATTTGCTGAGGTTTGAGTGAAATCCAATCGCTAGAACTATGCAATACACCAACCACACCAATTCGGAACGAACTGCCTTTGAAGTTGAATTGTCCAAGTTCTTACACCTATGGATTTCCGATCGAGCCCAAAACTTGGGCGTCATTATAATATAGTGGGAGGAGTCATTTGGTGAGTTTTCAGTGAAATCCAATTGCTAGAACTACGGAATACACTAACCACTCCTCTAAGGAACGAACTGCCTTTGAACCTGAATTGTTCAATTTCTTACTCCTATTGATTTCCGATCGAGCCTAAAACTTGGGCATCAACATAATATGGTAGGAGGAGTCATTTGGTGAGTTTTGAGTGAAATCCAATCGCTAGAACTATGCAACACACCAACAACTCCAATTCGGAACGAACTGCCTTTGAACCTAAATTATTCAATTTCTTACTCCTATTGATTTCCGATCGAGCCTAAAACTTGGGCATCATCATAATATGGTAGGAGGAGTCATTTGGCGAGTTTTGAGTGAAATCCAATCGCTAGAACTACGAAATACACCAACCACTCCAATTCGGAACGAACTGCCTTTGAACTTGAATTGTCCAATTTCTTACACCTATGGATTTCCGATCGAGGCCAAAACTTGGGCATCATCATAATATGGTGGGAGGACTTATGTGGTGAGTTTTGAGTGAAATCCAATCGCTAGAACTATGCAATACACCAACCACTCCAATTTGGAACGAACTGCCTTTGAACTTGAATTGTCCAATTTCTTGCACCTATGGATTTCCGATCGAGGCCAAAACTTGGGAATCATCATAATATGGTGGGACGAGTGATTTGGAGAGTTTGGAGTGAAATCCAATCGCTTGAACTATGAAGTACACAAACCATTCCTATAAGGAATGAACTGCCTTTGAACATGAATTGTCCAATTTCTTACCCCTATTGATTTCCGATCGAGCACAAAACTTGGGCATCATCATAATATGGTGTGAGGATTCATTTGGTGAGTTTTGAGTGAAATGCAATCGCTAGAACTATGCAATACACTAACCACTCCAATTCGGATTGAACTGCCTTTGAACTTGAATTGTCCAAGTTCTTCCACCTATGGATTTCATATCGAGGCCAAAACTTGGGCATCATTATCATATGGTGGGACGAGTCATTCGGGGAGTTTGGAGTGAAATCCAATCGCTAGAACTACGAAATACACAAACCGTTGCTATAAGGAATGAACTGCCTTTGAACAGGAATTGTCCAATTTCTTACCCCTATTGATTTCCGATCGAGCCCAAAACTTGAACATCCTTATAATATGGTTGAAGGAGTCATTTAGTGAGTTTTGAGTGAAATCCAATCGCTAGAACTATGCAATAGACCAACCACTCCAATTCGCAACGAACTTCCTTTGAACTTGAATTGTCCAATTTCTTACACCTATGGGTTTCCGATCGAGCCCAAAACTTGGGCATCTTCCTAATATGGTGGGAGGAGTCATTTGGGGAGTTTTCAGTGAAATCCAACCACTAGAGCTATGGAATACACCAACCACTCCTATAAGGAACGAATTGCCTTTGAACCTGAATTGTCCAATTTCTTACCCCTGTTGATTTCCGATCGAGCCTAAAACTTGGGCATTATTACCATATGGTGGGACGAGTCATTTGGTGAGTTTTGAGTGAAATCTAATCGCTAGAACTACAGAATACTGTTTGTGCCTAATAAATCACGGCCATGAACTGGCCGAAGGGGCCCTTTTCCTCGGCCCTTGCACTTGCCAGTCAGACTGAAAACACAGCGTTTTGCCAGGATGCTTGGTCTTCCAGGGAAACAAGAGAAAAATTGCCAAGGCACGATCATCTCGGCCTCGATTGTAGGCCGAGGCCGAGATCGAGCAAAGTCACGGCCGAAGGCATTAGAGTCAGATCATCACGTGACAGCAGGGTCCCACGCTTCATTTAATGAAGCAAGGCCTCTGTTTATTGCAGCAAACCCACTGGCCAAGAATAAGCATTTAATGCACGAGGGAAGGTGGGAAGTGACTGGAGTCAGGATTTGGCGACAGGAATCAGAGTGATTAGACGCAAACATTCTCACAAGGCTCCTTGCAGCTTGAGAGATTAGGTGACCAGCCATCAGAGCAATAAATGCGTCTCCATGGCCAGAAGTGCAGAACCCACGATCAGGGCGGCAGTCGAGATTCACCGGGATTCTTGGGGTCACACCACCATACTTCACGATCCCAAATGTCGATTGGACTACCCACTTGCGCTAATCAGGCTCCACCATGCAGATTTTCAGCCTCGATTACTCCTCCAGGAACTCTACCTATAAATACAAAACTCAAGGTCGTGAGATTTGCGCGGCAAACACTTTTGGCACGCCCAGTGGGACACTTGTCAAAAACTTATGGTGGAAACCAGGGCACAGGCAAAGCTAAAAAATAAAGCAGTCGAAATGACTTCTGAGACTCCTGAGTCCACTTCGCCAGTCACCGAGACCGAACATTCGGTCAGCATCTCGGCCAGCGTTCCAGCAATGACGGACCGCACGGCCGAGTCCATGCAAGAACAAGCAGTAGTAGAGGAGCTGATGGACAGATTCTCCTCGGAGCTACGAACACTTTTCCAGGAGAGGATGCCGATAACTTCGCCCACGACGTCTCCCAGAGCCGGACAAAGGGGGCAAGAGCGCGAGAGAATCGAGCCTTATGGCGAAAGCAGCAGCCTCGGCATCGCTACCCACACCCAAGCATCAGCCTACGGCCAGCATTCTTTGCCGCCGACAAATAGTTGGGGGCAGTCCCAGCCCACATGGGCGAGTCCTGGACCAACCTACTCGGCAGAGACAGCGCACGGACCACTCCATGCGTTGGCCGTATCATTGGAGCACAGCAGCCTCGCACATCCCGCGATGCATCCAGTCGGCCCAGTTCACACTGCGGCCGTCCACACGCATCCTGGTCCAAGCAACGCGACCGCTGTAACATCACAACAGTACGGTCAGAGCAATCCGACCGTCTCGCCAGGCGTCGTTGTTTCCGCCAGGCTCTCATCTTCACTACGGGTCGGCCGTTCCAGCGTCAACGCATACGCACCTGGTCCAAACCCACGGCGCTCATCTGGCGTCAACCAGTTCGGTCATCTCGGCCGAGCCTCTTGTTCCGACGGCCCCGCAGATAAGGCCACATAACGACATACCGTAGGCCCTGCGGCCGTATGTGGCCCAGCAGGAGGCACCACCTCAGGGGCTCCAACTCGAAGAAGTCTGGCGGATGATCGAAGACGGCCTAGCCCAGAGGCGGCCAGACATGCCGAGATATACCAGGGCGTACCCTCCAGAAATCGATCGAATCCCTCTTCCCCGGAACTATCGATTACCTGAATTCATGCTATTTTCACGGTCCAGTGTGGAGAGGCCGATTCGGACGCCCAGAAGCTCCGTTTATTTGTCCATTCTCTGACCGGCGCGGCGTTCTCATGGTTCATAAACCTCACGCTGAACTCAGTAAGGGATTGGTCTGATATGGAAAGAATATTCCACGAACATTTTTATCAGACCAATCGAGAGATAACAGTCGCTGAGCTTGCAAGGATGAGCCAGACGTCGGACGAATCACCTCGTGACTACCTGCAGCGGTTCAAGACGTGCAGAAACTGGTGCCGCACGAACCTACCAGAGAGGGAGTTTGTCAAGATGGCCGAAGAGGGCTTGGAGTTTGAGTACCGGAAGAAATTCCAGGGAATCGAATTTCGGGACATGCATGACTTGACTAACAAGGTGGACAGATATGCGTCCTTGTTAAAAGAGGAGATGCAGAAGAAGACGGCTTCAAAAGGGACCTACTACAGGAATCCCATCGTCAGCTATGCCGAAGCAGACGGCTCCGTAGGGGCCGAGAGCGAGGAAGTGGAGATGAGTTCGGCCGAAGTCAACATAGACAAACCCTTCGTCTGCAAAGGGCTTGTTAAAACTGACAACAGACATACAAAAATTCCCGACGCCAAGTTCGCGACACGGGAAACAAAGGCCTACACCTTTGACTTGACGAGGGCCGAAGCTATCTTCGACCTACTTTTAGCCGAGAAAATGGTCAAGTTGTCTTTCAGCCATAAAATCCCGAAACCCGATAAGCTCAAAGGGAAGACGTTTTGCAAATACCACAGTTCTTGGTCTCACAATACCAACAACCGCGTTGTTCTGCGAGACGTCATCCAGAAATTGATAGATGAAAAGAAGCTTCAGTTTCCGGAGAAGGCGGCCATGCAAGTTGACTCCAAATCGTTCCCTCCACCTGTCGTCAACATGGTCGATGCCCAACTCCCAGCCGGGTATAAGGAAACTCGTTGGACGGCGAAAAAGAAAGGGCCATTGGCCGAGTTGGAGCCACTGCTGTGCGAGCGTTGCAAACATGAGATCGGCCAGTCCAGGCCGCAGGAGAACAAGAGGAAGGCCGCCGAGCCGCCACAACCTACCATGAAGAAGTTCAGCGGCCAGTACGACTGTCGGCCTGCCAGTAGGGCGGTTTTCGACCGGTTGGGACCACAGACCCACGGTGACTCAATGGGCCCCAAGGGCGAGGCCGCCCCTAGGCCGGTTAAAACCTTCAAACTACCAGTCATAAAGGATGACCGCTGGTACCATGCGCGGCCTAGGGGCAAAGCCGAACCACTGACGAAGACCCAGTTAAGGAGAATGCAGAGACAGGTTCAGCAGGCCAGAATGCAAATGACCGTGGCCGAAGGGTCCAAGCGCCAAAAGAACATCGGCCATTCTGTTTCAGCCGAAGGCCGCCGTTTTGGAAGGAACAGACGAGGTTGTCGTCGACCTCTACCGTGGAAGGGACCCCCCTTTTTCGGCCAACGGTCTGTCCTTTCTCAAGGAATTTCACAAGGACCATTCGGCCACGGACTTATACGGCATGACCCCTGAGAGCCGTGAAATCGTGGAGTTGGCCCTTAAAAACACAAAGGCAGAGGCGCTCCTTATCACCAGCAATTCTGATTCGGCCATTAAGGCCATATACCAGGCAAACAGGGAAGCAAGAGCAACAGGTCTGCCAGGTTTCCAGCCCGACCTCGGTAGATCAGAGGCCAAAATCCCTTTCAGCAAGGGCGATTTGGAATATCTTCGCCAGTATTTTTTATTACTCCGGCGGATACTGTTTTTGGTCTAACGACCGAGGAAAAGGCACGGGTGAGCCGCCTGGACGATTACTTAACGGCCAGGGATACATTGGTGAAGGCTAGACAGGCCCTCAAGGAGGAGGTCGAGGCTGCGGACCCCCTTGAAATCAAAACGTCCGCAGCCGATGTCCCGGGGACCGCGGGGCCTGTGATCAGCGGCTTCGGCGATCCTTTCTTCGGGCATGAGGCCGAGGACAATCCCACTTTAGGAATTTTCGATGAAGAATATGAGGGGATCCTCGGGATGGTCGAGGGAGAGGTCCTCGCCGAAGACGGCTGTGAGGCCGATGAAGAAGCTGGCAGGGGAAACCCGCGGGAGCCAGAAGAATTCGACATCAATATGGTCTTGGTACTACCATCCGAGTTTTCAGCCCCAGGAGGGCAGACCAACGGCTTGGATGATGACATGGCCGAGGAGCAGCTTGATCAAAGGCCAAAGACGAAGGAAGAACTGTTAGCCGTGGCGTTTAACAAGGTCATACCTAGAGACGAGCCGAATAAATATTGACACCTCAAACCATTATACATCTCGGCTCATATTGAGGGTGTGCCCGTGTCCAAAGTTTTCATCGACTGTGGGGCAACGGTCAACATCCTTCCTTATTCCTTGATGAAGAAGCTGGACAAGTCAAAAGAGGACCTCATCCCCAGCGACGTCGTCATGAGCAGCTTCGTCGGCGACAAGTCTAAAACCATTGGCGTGTTGCCGTTGAAGATTACCGTGGCCGACCAGACAAGAATCGCGGCTTTCTACGTGGTCGAATCCAGCGTCAACTACAACATATTGCTCGGCCGTGACTGGATCCACCAGTCTGGGTGTATACCGTCCTCCCTCTTCCAACTAGTATTCTTTTGGGACGGCCAGAAGGTGTCTATACACCCGGCCGACGAAAAACCTTTTGAGGCCAACGCCGTACAAGCTCGGATTTATGACGACGACGTTGGATGGGTTGTCCTTACCGGTCACGATGCAAACGGCCGACCAACCAGAACAATGGCCCAGAAGGTACTGGAATTGGGCGCCGAGAATATTCGACAGGATTCGGCGTGCGAAGTATTGATCGACCTCACCAGCCTTTAGATGACAGACAAGGCCACTAAAGAAGAAGGGGCGGCAGCCGTGAACGATTTGGTGGAAAGACTACTGGAACATTGGGTGGAGGAATCCTTACGGCCGAATTCGCCAATCAACTTGATCGAATTCCTCCACAAATCAGACGAGACGGACGTTCTGACTTTGGACGACCTGGAAACGGCACCCGCTGAGATGAAGGACGACTACCGTGAAGTCCAGGACCCTTTGTTAGAAATAAATGTAGGGTCAGAGGCCGAACCACGGCCTCTTTTTGTAAGCCATCTTTTGGATCCTAAGTTAGCAGCCGAGGTTATCGGCTTGCTCCATGAATATAAGGATTGTTTTGCTTGGGATTATCATGAGATGCCTGGATTGCCGAGGAATTTGGTCGAGCACGAATTAAGAATTAAGGATGGGTTCAAACCCTTCCAGCAGCCGGCTTCATCCGAACGGCCCGGTACGTTGAGTGGTTGGCCAACATTGTACCAGTTTTAAAGAGGACCGGGGCTTTGTGGGTTTGCACCGATTACCGAAATCTGAACCTCGCAACCCCCAAGGACGAATACCCCATGCCTATGTCAGACCTCCTGGTGGACGGGGCCGCAAAGCATGAGCTTTTATCTTTCATGGACGGCCATGCTGGTTACAACCAAATCTTCGTGGCCGAGGAGGATGTCCACAAAACGGCGTTCAGATGCCCAGGAGCAATCGGAACCTATGAGTGGGTGGTCATGCCGTTCGGCCTAAAGAATGCTGGCGCGACATACCAGCGAGCCATGAACCTTATTTTTCACGACCTTATAGGCCGGACCGTTGAAGTCTACATCGACGACGTGGTCGTAAAGTCTCCATCCAAAGTCGACCACGTGGAACATCTCCGACAAGCTTTTGACCGAATGCGAGCCCATGGCCTAAAAATGAACCCGATGAAGTGTGCATTCGGTGTCACCGCCGGGAATTTCCTTGGTTTCTTTGTTCACCAACGACGAATCGAGGTAGATAAAAATAAAGCCACGGCCATTATGGCAGCCCCTCCGCCGAGGACCAAGAAGGAGCTCCAGTCCTTCCTCGGCAAGGTCAACTTTTTAAGACGATTCATATCAAATCTGGCGGGGAAAATCCGGCCGTTGTCCCCTCTGCTTAAGCTAAAAGACACCGAACGGTTCATATGGGGGGCAGAGCATCAGGCGGCCCTTGACGACATCAAAAATTATTTGTCCCAACCGCCGGTCCTCATGCCACCAAAAAGAGGGAAACCCTTGAGGCTTTACATTTCGGCTTCGGAGGGCTTTATCGGCTGTTTGCTGGCTCAGAACAACAAGTCTGGGCGAGAACAGGCGGTGCACTATCTAAGCCGCACCCTCAACACGGCCGAACTAAACTATTCACCGATCGAGAAATTATGCCTAGCCCTTTATTTCACGGCCACCAAGTTGCGGCATTACATGCTTTCTTCGGTCGTTCAGATCATCTCCAAGACCGATCTCATCAAATATATGCTTACTCGGCCAATCATACGCGGCCAAATTGGGAAGTGGACGATGGCATTGTCCGAATTTACCTTCCAATACGTGGCTCAGAAGTCGGTCAAAGGACAGGCATTGGCCGATTTCCTGGCTCACCATCCGACCCAAAGATAGGAGGAGGAGTTGGAGGTCGAGATCGGCATGGCCCACATGGAAAAGAACGACTGGACTATGTCCTTCGACGGTTCCAGTACCGAGGCCAGGTCAGGAGCCGGGGTCGTGATTAAATCCCCTCAAGGGCAAAGATGGTAGTTCGCATTCCAAGTTGACTTCAAATGCACCAATAATCAGGCCGAATACGAAGCACTCATCATCGGTCTCGAGATTTTGAAAGAAATGAAGGCTACCCGTGTTTTGGTCTATGGTGATTCTCAGCTGGTAATTAGCCAACTCACCGGGGAATACCAATGCACGAGCGAGAATTTAGCCATGTATTATGCGACGGCCCTCAACACGGCCGATGAGTTCTCCAGAATTTCCTTTGTTCATGTACCGCGCGCCGAAAACCATGAGGCCAATGAGATGACCCAGGTGGCATCAGGCGTGAACATCCCGGACACCGACCCTGATCGCGTAATAAGGATCGAGAGGAGTACCCTGCCAACTTTGGCCTAACGCGGAATGGCAACGCAAGTGTCTTCGGCCGAGATTACCGACGAAGTCAACAAGGCCAAAGCCGATTGGCGCTACCCCATAGTAAAATATTTGCGCGACCCTTCCAGCAGTCATGAGAGGACTACACGTTTCCGGGCTCGTTGTTACTTAATTTATCAGAACGAGCTGTATCGAAAGGGATCAGACGGCCTATTGCTTTTATGTCCCAGCGCCGGAGACATCAAGGTTATTATGACCAAGTCCCATGAGGGGATTTGCGGCGCTCACCAGTCTGGTGTCAAGATGAGATGGCTGGTTCGTAGGCACAGCTATTACTGGCCGACTATTTTAAAAGACTGTATAGAGTATGCAAGGGGGTGTATTAAGTGTCAAATTTACGGCCCCATACAAAGGGTACCGGACGAAGCCCTCCACTCGGTTACCAAACCATGGCCGTTTAGAGGTTGGGCCGTAGATATCATCGGCAAAATCCATCCAGCCGCGTCCAACCAACATGCGTGGATTTTGGTGGCGACCGACTATTTCACTAAATGGGTCGAGGCCGAGTCCTATCGGTCAATTTCTAGCGCACAAGTGGTCAAATTCTTTGAAAATCACATCATCCACAGGTTTGGTATCCCAGAAACGATCACGGCCGATAACGGCCCAATATTCGCATCGGCCGAGACACGGGAATACACCGAGAAGATGGGAATCAAATTGATTCACTCAATGCCTTATTATCCTCAGTCTAACGGACAGGCCGAGGCAAGTAACAAGGTAATCAAGGGCATCCTTGAGAAAATGGTCGAGGAGAAACCTAGGGCGTGGCACGACTTGTTCCCGGAAGCCCTGTGGGCTTACAGGATCTCAAAATGCTCGGCCACAGGCACTTCTCCTTATGTTTTAACCTACGGTCATGACGCCATCGTCCCAATGGAGTTAAAGGTTCGGTCTCTTCGTGCGACCAAACAACCGGAGCAAGAAGGGAAGGACTATGCGCAAGCCTTGACTCAGGAGTCAAAAGATTTGGAGCAATCCAGACTCGATGCTTATAACTTAATGCAGGCGCAGAAGCAGATTGCGACGAGGGCTTATAACAAAAAGGTTAAGCAAAAGACTTTCGCCGAAGGCGACTTAGTATGGCGAGCCGTGCTTCCTATCGGGACGAAGGACCCTCAGTTCGGCAAGTTCTCGCCCAATTGGGAAGGGCCGTTCATTATTGAACGAATCCTTGGCCAAGGTGCATTTCAGTTAAAAGACAGGGATGGAGAATGGCACAATTTACAGATCAATGGCCAGTATTTAAAAAGATACACCCCGTCATTATGGGAAAGTTATGAAGGTTTGCAAATAACAAAGGCGGAGTATGCAACACACGACAAAGATGGACCAAAATTCATACTTCATTTTATTCATTTAGTTTAAAAAGAGGGACACGTTTACAAGGAAATGGCCAGGTCATGGCCAAGTACAAACACACAAGGAAAATCACATCCTAAATCTACGCGCTTCGGCTCCATGATCTTCTTGCTGGACAATCAGACGCTTCCCCCCGAAGCAGTACCTCCGCCACCCACATCGTACACGCCCGCGCACAACCGCACCGCATCCAAAAGCAGGAAGCCGCATGTCAACACATATCCCCTCGGCCCGGAACTCCATGCGGTGAGATTTGCGCGGCAGAAAAATACACAAACCACTCCTATAAGGAACGAACTGCCTTTGAACATGAATTGTCCAATTTCTTACCACTATTAATTTCCGATCGAGCCCAAAACTTGGGCATCATCATAATATGGTGGGAGGAGTCATTTGGTGAGTTTTGAGTGAAATCCAATCACTAGAACTACGCAATACACCAACCACTCCAATTCGGAACGAACTGCCTTTGAACATGAATTGTCCAATTTCTTACACCTATGGATTTCCGATCGAGGCCAAAACTTGGGCATCATCATAATATGGTGGGAGGACTTATGTGGTGAGTTCTGAGTGAAATCCAATCGCTATAACTATGCAATACACCAACCACTCCAATTCGGAACGAACTGCCGTTGAACTTGAATTGTCCAATTTCTTACACCTATGGATTTCCGATCGAGGCCAAAACTTGGGCATCATCATAATATGGTGGGACGAGTCATTTGGTGAGTTTGGAGTGAAATCCAATCGCTAGAACTACGAAATACACAAACCATTCCTATAAGGAATGAACTGCCTTTGAACATGAATTGTCCAATTTCTTACCCCTATTGATTTCCGATCGAGCCCAAAACTTGGGCATCATCATAATATGGTGTGAGGAGTCATTTGGTGAGTTTTGAGTGAAATGCAATCGATAAAACTATGCAATACACCAACCACTCCAATTCGGATTGAACTGCCTTTTAACTTGAACTGTCCAAGTTCTTACACCTACGGATTTCCGATTGAGCCCAAAACTTGAACATCCTCATAGTATGGTGGAAGAAGTCATTTAGTGAGTTTTGAGTGAAATCCAATCCCTAGAACTATGCACTACACCAACCACTCCAATTCGCAACGAACTTCCTTTGAACTTGAATTGTCCAATTTCTTACACCTATGGATTTTCGATCGACCCCAAAACTTGGGCATCATCATAATATGGTGGGAGGAGTCATTTGGTGAGTTTGGAGTGAAATCCAATCGCTAGAACTACGGAATACACAAACCACCCCTATAAGGAACGAACTGTGTTTGAACCTGAATTGTCCAATTTCTTACCCCTGTTGATTTCCGATGGAGCCCAAAACTTGGGCATCGTCATAATATGGTGTGAGGAGTCATTTGGTGAGTTTTGAGTGAAATGCAATCGCTAGAACTATGCAATACACCAACCACTCCAATTCGGATTGAACTGCTTTTGAACTTGAATTGTCCAAGTTCTTGCACCTACGGATTTCCGATCGAGCCCAAAACTTGAACATCCTCATAATATGGTGGAAGGAGTCATTTAGTGAGTTTTGAGTGAAATCCAATCGCTAGAACTATGCAATACACTAACCACTCCAATTCGCAACGAACTGCCTTTAAACTTGAATTGTCCAATTTCTTACACCTATGGATTTCCGATCGACCCCAAAACTTGGGCATCATCAGAAGATGGTGGGAGGAGTCATTTGGTGAGTTTTAAGTGAAATCTATTTGCTAGAAATCCAATCGCTCGAACTACGCAATACACCAACCACTCCAATTCGGAACGAACTGCCTTTGAACTTGAATTGTTCAAGTTCTTACACCTATGGATTTCCGATCGAGCCCAAAATTTGAGCATCCTCAAAATATGGTGGAAGGAGTAATTTGGTGAGTTTTGAGTGAAACCAATCGCTAGAACTATGCAATACACCAACCACTCCAATTCGGAACGAACTGCCTTTGAACTTGAATTGTCCAATTTCTTACGTCTATGGGTTTCCGATCGAGCCCAAAACTTGGGCATCTCCCTAATATGGTGGGAGGAGTCATTTGGGGAGTTTTCAGTGAAATCCAACCGCTAGAACTATGGAATACACCAACCACTCCTATAAGGAACGAATTGCCTTTGAACCTGAATTGTCCAATTTCTTACCCCTATTGATTTCCGATCGAGCCTAAAACTTGGGCATTATTATAATATGGTGGGAGGAGTCATTTGGTGAGTTTTGAGTGAAATCTAATCGCTAGAACTATGGAATACACAAACCACTCCTATAAGGAACGAACTGCCTTTGAACCTGAATTGTCCAATTTCTTACCCCTATTAATTTCCGATCGAGCCCAAAACTTGGGCATCATCATAATATGGTGGGAGGAGTCATTTGGTGAGTTTTGAGTGAAATCCAATCGCTAGAACTATGCAATACACACTACGACAAAAAACGAAATAGACGACGGGAATCCACCGTCGTGTATCATGGTTTACAACCGACGAGAAATCGACCGCCGTCTTGTCACAGATGAAATAACGACGGAAAATAACCGACGTGGTTAATATAGTACACGTCAGTAAAAAAACTGAAACCGACGTAGATTTCATACATAAAAGCACAAAAAGAGACCTTTCGACTGTAATAGACGACGGTCTCAGTAAAACACAGACGTTTAAATAATGTTAAATGTCAAAAAAAACTACAAAACCGACGTAAATATATTTATCAATGTCTCTAAATCAAACAAAACCGACGTGTAAAACTTAGAAACCGTCGTGGTTAATAAATACTACGTTCACTAAACAAAAAAACGGACGTCTAAAACATATAACATGGCATATATTTACTTGAACTGACGTAAAAAAAATAATAACCACGACCCTTTAGGTTACCACAGACGTTGAAAATTATTTTGACGGCTTGAACACAAAAAAAACGACGTGGTTAATATATTACACGTCATAAAAAAAACTAAAACCGACGTCGATTTGATACATAAAGCATAAAAAGAGACCTTTCGACTATAATAGACGACGGTTTTAGTAAAACACAGACGTTTAAATAATTTTAAATGTCAAAAACAACTACAAAACCGACGTAAATAGTTGTATCAACGTCTCTAAATAAAACAAAACCGACGTGTCAAACTTAGAAACCGCCGTGGTTAATAAATACTACGTTCACTAAATAAAAAAACTGACGTCTAAAACATATAACATGGCATATATTTACTTGAACTGACGTAAAAACAACAATATTAACTATTTTGAAATGAATTATAATTAACCAACGTGTTTTCTTTTTCAAATGGCGGTTTTTATTTCATTTTTGCGTTGTCATTCCACGTCGGTAGTGAAAACCCGACGTTGGTTGTTTTTTAGACGTCTCTTTTTGCGATTTTTGTAACTTGACCATCGTATTTTCAGCTTTAACCGATTATTTTTAATTTTTGATTTGTTGTGCCCAAAGCTTGCAGAATGAAAATGTGATCGGAATTAAAATGATATACAGAGCTATGAATTAATGTCATACAATTAATCACATTGGCAAACTCATAAGGATCAGATCCAATATTGGCAAAATCATTATCATCCATCCCTAATTCTTCAGAAACATAACTGAACCTACTTTGCTCATCTTCTTCCACATTTCTACTAGCATTGGTTGTCCATTCCCAAGGTTCTCCGTGCCATCTCCAAATCTTATAGCTTTGGTCAATTCCATTAAAGTATAAGTGTTCCCTTATAATTCCAACCCCAAACAATCGAATATTCCCACATTTAACACATGGACAACGAATCTCAGTTGTATTTCCAAGATTTTCTGACGCAAAATTCAAAAATCCTTCCACCCCTAACTCATATGCCTTCGATCTTCTATCCGCATGCATCCATGACTTATCCATCTCACACTCTATCAAATTCATATAAATATATATATATATATATATATATATATATATATATATATTAAAGTGGAAAGACCAGCAATGAAACACTACCTCATTCAAATAGCAGAGAACAAAATGAAAATTAAATATAAAACATGTACAAGACGACGGTTTAAAAAAATAATCGTCGTTTAATATACATTCAGACGACGGCATCTATAGTCACCGTCATCATTAAGATACCCAAACCCAGAAATTTGAACCGTGTTCTGGTAGCCTAAAGACGATGTTTAATGGAGAAACAGTCGTTTTAGGCTACCAGTTGCTGCTTAAAACTCAGACGACGGGAGTAAATGAACAACCGACGTATAATAAACATTTGGACGACGTTTTGATCCTTCAACCGTCATCGTAGTTAAAAAAAAAACAGCTTAAATCTCCCATCTCCATTCCTTTTCCAAGAACCCATGGCCAAACAAACATAAAAGAACCCAAACAGAGAGCAATTATTACAAGATTGCAAACACCAAAACCCTAATATAGCTACCAACGAAAACATTTATGGATTTAAGAAGAGATTAGGGTTGTACTTACATGGATATTGAGAGAGAGCTACGAGAATATAACAACTGCTTGAGAGAGAGCTTGGAGAATCTACGTACCCAATGAGAGATCTTGGAGAATCTACGTACCCAATGCTTTGAGAGAGATCTTGGAGAATCTACGTACCCAATGCTTGGAGAGAGAGCTGAGAGAATTAGGATTAAGGGGACTAGAGTTGTACTTACATGGATATTGAGAGAGAGCTGGGAGAACGAAAACTTTCAAAGAAATTTATGTTGAAGAGAGAGAATGAACTATTTGAGGGTTAAAGGGAAATTCTGAAAATTTTAGGTCGCGGTCAAAAAATTTAAAGTACCGCGTTTTTCAACGACGACGGTCAACACTTATACGGACGTCTAATTATTATTTACAACGGCAGTTGTTATAAAATACCGACGCTGTAAACATAAAGGACGTCACTATTTAATAACCGACGTCGTAAACCGAATTCAATTAGTCTTTGTTAATGTAGTTGACCAAAAACAGCGGGAGAAAACCGGCGTCGTTTCAAAAAACCCTAAATTTTAAAATAATTTTAAAAAAAATACACAAGCATGAGAAAGATGAACCGAAAATTGCTATGGATTCCTTACAACATTGCCTTCTACAATAGTAGGCTAAAATATGGATTTCATAATTTTGAATTTATGGGTACTAATGGATCACATAAACCTTAGGGTTATGTTATGTAAAGTATAAGGAGTACCATGCTTTGTCTCTGAATTTGTTTGAATTTTGTTATCATTCGAACTTTGAAAACTAAAATTACATTTTTCAGGCCTTAACGGGCAAGATATTGTCTCAATCAGTGCATAGAATTTGCCGGTATATTTTTCGGATTTTGTTTTGAATATATTATTAATATTAGTAATTAAATACAATAAAAAAATATTTCCAAAATTATATTTTTTAAAGCTTTAGGATAGAGACAATATTCCAATGCTTGGTAGTTTTCAGTATAATTTTTGGATATAGTTATGAATTTAATATGGATTTAAATAAAATATAAAAGTCAATAAAAATTAAATTAAAAATGACCTATCCGACGTTGTATCCCTTTACAACGACGTTAAACATAATAAACTGATGTCGAAACTTATATAAAACGACGTCTTTTTATAACCGACGTTGTTTAAATATACAAAGGCGGATATTTAAGAATATCCGCCGTTGTATATTATTAAGACGTCGATAAGGTTATACGAACCGACATAGTATATGAGTACAAATTCATTTATACAGGATGAATTAATTATAAACCGTCGTTGTTATGACTATTACACGTCATTTTAGTGTATATAACCGACGTTGTTTACATATAGAAAAGGTGGATATTTAAGAGTATCCGCCTTTGTATATTATTAAGACGTCGATAAGGTTATACGAACCGACGTAGTATATAAGTACAAAATTCATTTTTCAGGATGAATTAATTATAAACCGTCGTTGTTATGGCTATTACATGTCGTTTTTAAGAAATGCCGTCGATGTTATATTTCCAGTTACTGCAAGACGACCATTGTGTACACGTATGAGACATGTAAATTAGAATCAGACGTCGGTTTTTGGGAACTAAACAAGTTTTAAAACAAAATTTAATTTTTTTGATGTTTGTTCGCTTGATTACAACAAAATATTTATGTACATTTTAAATAAACTAAAATAAACCTAAACATTGTTCATAAATATTTATCTACATCAATTATCCTTCGGTAATAATTTGTTCACGTATTCTACCCATTCATGCCTAACTTTCGTCAATATCCTCTTGTTTATACTGAACTTTATCTTTTTTCTTCTCAAACTGCAAAATAAACCAAAACACCGACGTGTTATAAAGATACAAACGACGGTTTTAAACAAAAGTATATCTAAAATGTTGCGTTTTACCTTCTTCTGGAAATTTAGGTCTTGATCATGAATTATATCTCTCACGAATCGCATCACGTAATAGCCACACTCTACACTTGTTGGTTGTTCAGGAGTGCCGTGTAGATTTTTCCAAATGGCCTGCTGTTTACGTGAATTTTTATTTATATGAATGTTAAACATTTTAATTGACCTGTTACAAGAAAACAAAGGGTGTTAATGACAAAACAAAAAATTTAAATACAAATAGTAACTGTCGTGGTAAATCAGTCAAAACGACGGAGTTTTAAAAAAAAAGATGTGATATTTTGTTTAAAACAGCGGTAAAAACTTACCGTCGTTGTGTAACATTATAACGTCGGTAAGAGTAAAACGTCGTATAACACAAAATTGAGCAGTAAAATTAAAACGTTCTTAAATAAAACCCAACCGACGTGGTAGTTAAATTAAAACGATGTTTTTAAGAAAATACTGACGTGGTAGTGAAATTAACACGTCGGTAATAACTTACCGTCGTTATATTTTAATTATAACGTCGGTATAATTAAAACCCTTGTTTTATTTAAATACTTACGTATATTTTAATTATAGGAAAAATCTTAAATCAGAAGAAATCAACTTACGTATTCACTATATTTTTCATGTCGTCGTCAACCATGCGTTTTGGCAGTGAATTCATGTAATAGGCAGTCTCCGTTGCTGGTCTCACAATTACCATCACCCAATGACCACTGCACATAATGATTCATATAGGTTAAATAGTACTACTAAGAAAAATATTAGAAGCTCAGGAAAATACTTTAAATGGTACTAACCCTGGATTATAAGGGACCAAGAAAAATTGATTCCCATCTGCTGTATTCAGGCGGTTTGACAAGTTTTTTATTCGGTCTGATATTGGTCCAGCTCCAGAGCTCACTAGCCCAGGGTCCACGAGGCCAACAAGGTTTACCATATTTGCCATTTTTATAAAGTCAAATAGGAACCTAAATATATGAAAGTCAATTAAATGAGATTTTAATTTAAAAGAAAGGAAAATGTAAAACAAAATGGGATTAGGGAGAATTACCTCATGTATACTGATATCTCTGTGGTTCCAATCTCCACCATGGAACCAAATTGCAAAATATCTTCAGGTAAGAGGAAGGTATCATGCTCAAAGCCAAACACTTCCTTGGGCATGTGAACTGTCACAGCCTCCTTAGTAGGCAACAACTTGGTCTGGACGTGTTGGCATAAGGCTAAGAGAGGAGGTGGCATGTCTAGCTTTGAGAGATCCTGTTACAAGAAATAAATAAAGAAATATAAGTTAGTTTGTGTGTGAACTAAAATAAACGACTCAAACTAAACCCAAAAAATAGACGTGGTATATAATACAAACGACGGTTTCTAGTAAATATTGACGGAGGAAAGGTTATACATGTCAGTAAATACATAACCGTCGTTGTGTTGAATTTATAACGTCGCTATACTATAGAAAGGTCGTCTAATATAAATACAGTTAATGAAATCATGAAATAGACGACGGTTTATAAAAGAGTTAGACGACGGCAGAAAACACAGTCGTTATTTTTAATGTCTAATAATTTGCCAAACAAGTAAAAGCGTCGTGGTATTTAACTAACAACGACGCTTCCTGTAAGAAACAAACGTATATACCGTCGTTATTTAAAATTTTAATGTCGGATATTAAAAGGAGCGACGTCTATTTAAATTTAAAAGGCAGAAATAGAAAATAGCAGAAATTTTACCGTGTCCTCTTGCTGTTTTCCAGCAGTATCAGCTTCAGGCTTTGGATCTTCTAATCCCAAAGCTAGGGGTCTGATACCAGTGGCCCCAGAGCAGCTTGCCTTATCAGACATTGGATTTTTTGGGCTTCGATCTTGAGGGGGTAAAGTAATTGGAGAAATTGGAGAAATTGGGGTTTTGAGCATCAGGCTGGGATCAAAATTATGAACTAGTTGACGGAAATATGCCAACATAGCCTCCCTCTCTGCTCTGACTGCTTCCATTATAGTTTCCCTTGATTTCGCCTCAATCCTCAAGGTCTCTTCTCTGGCTGCCTCCCTCACACTTTCCTTCAATTTGTCACCAAATTTCACTCTTTGCTGTTTCGGCAAATTGAAGAACTGAGTTGGGGTAACGCCAGCACCAGCTCCTCTGACTCTCCCACCATGCTCGGGGGTTCCCAAAGCAAGAGTCAAGACATCATTGGTCCCGGAGACAGTCAGAGTGCCTTCGGAGACTTGCTTTTGCAAATTCGCACATTTAACACATGGACAACGGATATGCGTTGTAGTTAGAAGATTTTCTACAGAAAATTGCAAAAATGCTTCCACCCCTAACTCATATGCCTTCGATCTTCTATCCGAGTGCATCCATGACTTATCCATCTTGAACACTATATCCTATTATCTATAATAAGGTGAAAAGACAAGCAATGACTATCACTATAGCAGATTATATAAGGTTTTAATAGCAAATAAAAAAGTATACAGACGACGGTTTTTAAACAACAACAGACTTACACTTATATAGACGATGGGTTTTAAAAAAACGTCGTCTAATGCTAGCAAGAAACAGACGCCAGCGAACTTCAACCACGACGGTAGTTAAAACAAGCGTCGTGGTATATTTTTATACACGACGGTTTGTTAAAAAACCGTCGTCGTATGCATAAAAAAGATTTCGAAATCCCAGTTTATTTTCAAGAACCCAGAATATATTCAGAACACAACATATACATTAATTTTTATGTAGGGTATTAAGAACACAACATATACATTAATACTAAGCACGAAAGCAACATATACTAAGCATGAAAACATTAAATCTATTCCCGATTCATAATAACAGAAAGTATTAAAAGATCCGACAACATTAAACCCTAAACCCGATTCATGAAAACATTAAACATTAAATCCATTAACCCATACCGTCGACAACATTAAAAAATCACAAAACCCTTTACCACAGAACTGAATATCATTCAATGAATTTACAAGCATGAGATTAGGGTTTGCACTTACAGGTAGGCAGAGCTCACAGCTTATGGCCAACTTGGATTCGACGGAGTTGTAAACTTGGCCAACTTGGATTCGACGGAGAGCCCAACTTTGAATTAGAGTTGAAGTGAGAGAGCGGAGCAAAATGTTTTAGGACACAAACTATGGCCAACTTGTATAAGAGTTAGAGCGAAATTTGAAAATTTTAGGTCGACGTGAAATTTTTAGAAAGCGCTCTTTTTAAAAAACATCGACGGAAACAAAAACACAATCATCGTTAAAAGTTCAACCTAAACATGACGCTTATTTTAAAAATGACGTCGTTGTAAATATACTTACGACGCAAAACCAAACTACCGTCATTAAAATGTCTAAAGAAATATGCCCTAAACCCTAATAAATAAAACCTAAATTATATATATTGTTTTTAAAAATAATTTTTCAAAAGGGATTAGGGTTTTATAGCCTAAAATATCTCGTCCATAAAACCCTAAACCCTAATCCCTTTTCTAAATTTATATAAACCCTAAACCCTAAACCCTTAACCATTAAAGTATAAGTGAGTTGTGACTCATGAAAACATTTTACTTTTTGGTGGTAATTTAAAATTTGTATAACTCAAACTTAATTTTTTAAAGCTTAAGGGGGAAGAAAATATCACAATGACTTCATAGGAGTTGACGTTGCATTTTTTGGATTTATTTTAAATTTATTATGAATATTTCGAATTAAATAGAATAAAATATTATTAATAAAACCTACAAACCACGTCGGCGTTAATAAATTAACGACGTTTTAACTAATAATACACGACTGAATTTTAACAAAAAACGTCGTTTACAGTTCAAACCATGGCCAATTTTACAAAGAAAACGACGTACAAACAATTTTCCACGACATAAACTCTTAACCTCTCGCCGTCTAATGTCAATAAAACAACGTCGTCTATATAACCAATAGCGTCATTTGAAAAATAATTTACGTCGCTTTTTAAAAAAATATGACGTTGTTATGTGTGTACAACGTCATTTTAAAGAAACCACGGTTTAGAAATGCGCTCTTCGTAAATCATCGACGGAAAACAATAAATGACAGGACCCAACCCAAATTCCACTTCGGAATTCGAGCCGAACCCTGTGCGTGTCCGACACTTGGCAAGTGCCGGGCACAAATGGCCTAATTGCCCTTCTTGTTAGACTTCACTCTAAACTAGGGTTTGACTTCTGCCAAAAATTCAACAGAGTCTCCCCTAAGATTAGACCAATCCCAAAATTACACCTGTCAAGCATGCACACAAAATATACACCAACTGCCAGTATACAACTAATTACATACCAACAGTTAGACAAGTGTTCAAGGGCAATATCAGAGCAACTATATGGAATAGGTTACAATTAAAACACAACTGAACAAAACCCTATATTGGCAAAGGATGTGGCGGAAGGTGACCTCGGCCCGGTGGTGGCGCACTGACGCCCGACTACTGCCTGGGGGCGCAAAACATTGAAAAGGTGAGTGGACCAAAAACAAAGTTTAGAAAAATAGTATAAGAACATACTAACCCCACTGTAAAAATTGTTATAAAAACTAAATCATTTCTTGTATAAATACGCGTACTGGAATCATCGTATTCATATTTACATATATATAATCAATCACATACTTAATCAAACATTAAATCATTGAAAGCATTGAAATCAACTTTTAAATCTACCACCTAGGTGTACCCATTTATAATTCCGTCAATTCCTTTGGTTTCCGTCAATTCCTTATAATTCGTCAATTCCATATTATCCGTCAATTCCATCCTTGTGCCACCGGAGTGACACGTCCTAGCAGACCTCAGGAAACACAAGGTCACCCGAGCCGCAATCCTCGCGGAATTCAGGGGACACTTGGTCCGTCTGAGCCGCGTTCCTCACACCCACGGTTTGGGCGTCCCCGAAACTCGTGGGGCGGTGTCTAGCATGCTGACCTACCCGAAGGTAACTGGATGTCCGTCGACATCAATATAACCGAAGGCAACCATTTTATACCGAAGGCAACATATAACTGAAGGCAATCTTTTTATATGCTTGGGTACCTAGGGTGGCTTTTAAGAAAATATAAAGTTCTGAAACGTAAATAAGGATTTAATTGAATTCTTATCTGCCCTTAAACTCTGCTGCCAATTTATCTGTTAATTATCTAAAAATTCTGTTATGCCAAAAATCTCTAGGCACTCTCAACTCGGCAGCATATAAATAAACATATAAAAAGAACAATAAATCAAGCTATTAAAACTCTGGGCAATGAATAACTTATTCAAGATCAAGTAATAAAATTAAATTGCATAAATTCATTTATAAAAACAAAAAGGTCCACTCAATGATACTCTGAGCTAGCTGGACCCTTTGAAGGTCCCTCCTGCGGGTCACCTGGTGCCCGGGTGCCTGTATAACCATCACGATATTTTATTAAAAACTCTGCTCAGTAATATAGTATTAAATTAAAAACCCTGACCCCCAGCTCCTAAAAGTGCGTGCGTTACTTTAAAAGTCATTCCTATGCCGACATTAGCCTTTCCTCTCAGTGGACACGCTTTAGAAGTATCTAAGGACTCAAAAGCGATAAAAGTCCCTAAAAGTCAACTCGGGACCCCGTGGGGTCCACGACCTCAGAATTTCGATCCGAACGTTCCTAGAGGTTCCAACAAGCCTAGGACACATGTCCTGAAAGTTTGGTCTCGATCGGACGATCGGACGGACGAATGATTTTCGGTAAACCTAGCCCTAGGGTTCACTTTTCCTGAGCATCCGGGACTCCGATTTACGATCCGTCGAATCCTACACGATCCTTAAAATACCTAGATCAACATACTCCAGTTTGGCTATGATCCAATGGTCCAAACGTATTGAACCCGGAAATCGCACACTATGCGAGATCCGTTCGGGGTTCAAACGTTATCTGAATTGAGATCCGCAAAATCCTACGCGCTCGTGAGAACATGAGGATTATTTTATGGTCAATAGTGGCTCCTGTTACCTGGCCCACGGGCCGGCAGCGCGTGGGTGTGCATAGTAAATTCCGGCCGCCGGAAAATCTCCAAACCGCCGGCCCAAACTCCTAGTCTAGACAAAACACCTAATTTGGAACCACTTTTGTTCTTGGACTATGGCCAAAAAATGACCGGAAGTGACTGATTCCGGCATCCTAAGCTCGGCAGAAACTTAACTAAAAAATTAACGTCTCAAACCTCATAATCTCTCCAATCCTACCCAACCATCAGCTAGAACGTGAAAATCAGTCGAAAAACCATACCTAATTCATTCAATTTGGTGGCTGGGGAGGAAGAACCGAGGGTTTGAAATTCGGAGAAAAACCACTCAAAATCCGCGAATTTCTGGTGGCTGGAGCTATCAACGGAGGCGGCGCAGGTCGGGGGTGCGATGGCAAGGTCCAGCTGGCGTGTGGTGGTCTGGTCCGATGGCCTAGGGTGGTCGGCTGGGTGGTTATGGTGGTGCGGCTGGAGCTGCAAAATAACATGGGGGATTTATCGTGAGAGAGAAAGGGAGAGTGAGGAGAGAGAATCAGATTTTTTTTAAAAAAAATCTGATTTTCGAAATTTACCACTTTGCCCTTTTTCTTATTTTTCTTGTAACTTTTTCGTTACAAGTCCGATTTGAGTCCACTACGTGTCTACGGACTCATTTTGTCACGCTCTACGCAACTGTACAATTGGATTTCCCAAATTCTTTCCCTGTCAAAAAGTCAACTTAAAACCAAATAAATTATTCTAAGGGTATAATTGTCTTTTCCTCTAATAAAATATTAATTAAATATTATTTAAGGATCGGGTTGTTACAATAAAACCGTCGTTAAATATGACGTCTATACCCTAAACCCTAAACCATAAAATATAAACCCTAAATTATATATATATATTTTTAAATAATTATAGAAAAGGATTTATGGTTTTAGGGCCTAATATATATTAACCATAAACCCTAAACCCCAAAAATAAACCTTTATCCCCCTAAACCCAAAACCCTAAACCATTAAAGTATAAGTGATGTTGTGACTCATGAAAACATTTTACTTTTTGGTGGTAATTTTAAATTTGTATAACTCAAACTTAATTTTTTAAAGCTTAAGGGGGAAGAAAATATAGATATTTATAAAAATACCCAATCCTAGACATGTATTTATAAAAATACCCAAGCACTATTTAAACATAGAAACATACCCAAAATCAACCCCACAATCAATAATTGTATATTTTTTGGGTGTGTTTATAAATGGGTTTTGAGTTTGTGTAATGATGGGTTTTGGGTATGTTTATAAAGTGTTTTGGGTGTTGGGTATTTTTATAATTTCAGCCTCCATTTTGGGCATTTTAGTGAAACTCCCAAGAAAATATCGCAATGACTTCATAGGAGTTGACGTTGCATTTTTTGGATTTATTTTAAATTTATTATGAATATTTTGAATTAAATAGAATAAAATATTATTAATAAAACCCACAAACCACGTCGGCGTTAATAAATTAACAACGTTTTAACTAATAATACATGACTGAATTTTAACAAAAAACGTCGTTTACAGTTCAAACCATAGCCATTTTTACAAAGAAAACGACGTACAAACAATTTTCCACGACATAAACTCTTAACCTCTCGCCGTCTAATGTCAATAAAATAACGTCGTCTATATAACCAATAGCGTCGTTTGAAAAATAATTTACATCGCTTTTTAAAAAAATATGACGTTGTTATGTGTGTACAACGTCATTTTAAAGAAACCACGGTTTAGAAATGCGCTCTTCGTAAATCATCGACGGAAAACAATAAAACCGTCGTTAAATATGACATCTATACCCTAAACCCTAAACCCTAAACCATAAAATATAAACCCTAAATTATATATATATTTTTAAATAATTATAGAAAAGGATTTATGGTTTTAGGGCCTAATATATATTAACCATAAACCCTAAACCTCAAAAATAAACCTTTATCCCCCTAAACCCTAAACCCTAAACCATTAAAGTATAAGTGATGTTGTGACTCATGAAAACATTTTTCTTTTTGGTGGTAATTTTAAATTTGTATAACTCAAACTTAATTTTTTTAAAGCTTAAGGGGGAAGAAAATATCGCAATGACTTCATAGGAGTTGACGTTGCATTTTTTGGATTTATTTTAAATTTATTATGAATATTTGAATTAAATGGAATAAAATATTATTAATAAAACCCACAAACCACGTCGGCGTTAATAAATAAACGACTTAATTTTAAAACAAAACGTCGTTTAAATTTTAAACCATGGCCATTTTTACACATAAAACGACGTACAAACCATTTTCCACGACCGAAACTCTTAACTTATAGCCGTCTAATATCAAGAAAACAACGTCGTCTATAGAACCAAGAGTGTCGTTTTAACAACCTTTGACGTCGCTTTTTAAAAACTGTGACGTTGTTATGTGTCTACAACGTCTTTTTGAAGAAACTACGGTTTTCCACAACATGAAAACCTCAACAAATTTACAGGGACGTTGACGTCAACAAAAACTTGCTAATTCTAACCAATTTCGTACAAAAACTTGTCTAATTCTAACAAAATTTGTACATTTTATAAAAATGTTTAAGTATGCTAAAATTCCTCTACTCCATATGAACACAAACAAACTCTGCCCATTCTTTCCTAACTTCTTCAATGGCAGCTTGGGGGTATGGCGCTTGATCCTTTCCTTTGGCAAACTGCAGTCCATAAACAAAGATTAATCTCACAGACGACGCTATTATTCATTTACCGACGTAGTATATGTATTCAACGACGGTATTTTTAATTTACCGTCGTTGATAATATAAAAACCCACATAAAAATAAATCTGAAAATTTTCTTCTTACCGTCTTCTCAAATTCCAGGGAAGTATCCTTTATGATGTCTCTCATAAAGCGCATGACATAATACCCGCATTCTACACTGCTTGGTTGCTTTGGAGTGCCGGGCAGAGTTTTCCAAAGAGGTGTTTTACGGCCAACTCTGCCTATGTGTGTATTATACATTTTTAGAGCACAGTTCACTATGTTTTTCCCGTCCTCATCCACAACACGATTTCCAGGCAGTGGATCCAGAAAATAGACGGTCTCCTTCTTTGCTCTCACAATGATCAAGACCCAATGACGGCTGCACAAAATAAATATAAAGGTTAAATAGTTTTATATGCAGAGCATCATACAAACAAAATCCTGTTTTTTGTTTGGAGACTAACCCTGGATTGTAAGGCATCAGGAAAATCTGTTCACCATCTGTTTTTTGAAGTCGATTGGCTACGAGACGTGATCTGTCAGTTAATGAACCAGCGTCGGCACTAACTGCAGCAGGGTCGATAAAGCCAACCATATTCACCATATTTGCAGCTTTCAGATGATCAAATAGGCACCTAAATATATGAATTGAAACCATGAGTGTTTTTTTTTTTTTAACATAAAGGAGAGTGTCAAATGAATATTTGAAAAGGACAAACCTCATATATACTGCAACGACAGTACCCCCAATTTCTTCCATGCCAGCAAATTGGGTAATATCTTCATGCAAGACGAAGATGTTACGATCTATGCCAAACACCTCCTTCTCAATAGTAAAGGTCATAGCCTTCTCCTGAGGCTTTAGTGTCGATTCAACATAACTACAAAGGGATTGTAAAGAAGATGGCAACTCCAGCTTTGAATAATCTGGTACTTCAGTTGAAACCACCTGACCCAAATTCCACTTTGGAACCCGGGTCAAATCCCAATTAAACTGACACCTGGTGGCCATGGGTCAAAAATGACCAAAGTGTCCTGAAAAACAATAGCACAAACCCTAAGGCCCTAACTCGTGGCTGCACCTGATAACTGTAGGCTGCCTACGTACCCTTACTGAGGGATCAAGCCACACGTAGTTCTTTCCTCTGGGCCTGATCTGCAACTGGTTTGTTTACTGAAAAACTCGCTCTAGGGCTGACATTCCTGGAGTAACCAGGACTCCCTTTTATGATCCGTCAAATACTATGCGATCCTGGGATTACCTAGATTAACATACCAGAACATGACTACGATCCAACGGTTCAACTTGCTGAACCCGGAAATCACACACTAGGCGAGATCCGTTCGGGGTTCAAACATTATCCGAATTAAGATCCGCAAAATCCTACGCGCTCATGGGGACTAGAAGATTATTGTAGGACTGACTGTGGTCCCCACCCTGCTACCCACGCGTCGCCACACTGGCCGGCAGCGAGTGGTGCCTAAAGCGATAACGCTTCGTCTGTACAATTCCGAATCACGGCTCAAGGTTCCTACCCTAGGTGTAACACCCTATTTGGAGCCACTTTTGTTCTTGGACTTACCCCAAAAACTGGACAGAAGTGGCCGGAATCGCACCCTCAAAACCGGCTGAAACCTAACTTAACAATCGAAGTATTTACGCTCGGAATTTCTGAAATCCTACGCAACCAGCAGCTAGAGCATGGAAAATAGCTAGAAAACCATACCTCACTCGTCCGATTTGGTGGCCGGAGGTGTTCGAACGAGCTCCGTGAAATTCCATAAAAAACTGTCCAAACCGCCCTGTTTCGTGGAAGTTTCCGGCGACCATGACGGCGGATCAAGGCTGGGATGGGCTGCTACTGAAAGAGGGGAGCGAGGTGGTTCGTTTGGCACTGGTCTTGCTCGATTTGGTGGTCGGGGCTGAGAGATATCCCCTTTGGAAGTCAGCTGGTCGAGCTCCTCCCAAACTCAGAAATTCTGGGTTTATAAAAAGCTAAACTTCGAAATATTTACGGTTATGCCACTGAACTTCTTTTGATCGCTATTTCTCGTTACAACTCCGATTCAAGTCCACTACGTGTCTACGGACTCGTTCCAACGTGCTCTATGCAACGGTCCAATCGAAATTTCCAAATTCCTTCCCGAACTTAAAATGACCTTTTTACCCCATCTTAATATTAAATAACATTTTACTTTTCAAAAACCTTAATTAATTCAAACCAATTTATTGTATTATTTATTTCAAATTATTTTCTCACTTAAACTTATTTCCTCTTATTTTAATTATTTAATCATTCCTGTGGTAAAATTGTCCTTTTCCTGAATAATTTAATATTTAACTATTAATTTAGGACCGGGTTGTTACAATCTACCCCTCTTATAAAAATTTCATCCTCGAAATTGCATATCTGTCATTCGAAGAGGCGAGGATATTGGGCTTGCATTTGTTCCTCGAGTTCCCAAATGGTACCCTTCTTGACTTGACATCACGGGAACTCAACTTTCCGGGCTTCCGATATCTCTACCAGATGAAACTTTGATCTGAGGTTCACTCGATTTCAAAACATTCCAAATGGTGGCCTTTACAACATAAATACCACCTAAACGCAAACTTAAGTACCGGGACTCTAGTACATCTCCTGACTTTTGTTCGCTATTACTGACTCAAGTTCCCTGATTAAGTCCTGAAGAAACCAAATTTGGAACCTCAAGCAATACTATACGTCCTCTTGCCTCTAATTATTCCTCATAGTTCAACGCTTTTGGATACTTCAGCATCAGAGACTCTCTTGGAGTCAAAAGAAGTTGCAACCATGTTGATAGCCAAGTCAAAAACTCCGGCTAAGCAAATAGAAAAAGTGAAGTCTCCTCCCCCAGCTAAGAGTATCCTTAGATAGCTGCTGTAATGCTTAATCTTCCTCTGTAGGTATAAAAGACTTGTTACCTTATTAGATAGGATTTCTAGGCTCAATTAAACATTACTCACTAATGATATCCTCGACATTTACAATTATCAAATCCATCCTCGCAGGTCTCGGAAACGCAAAGTTAACCGAGCTGCATTACTCGCAGGTCTCAGAGATAACACTTCAATCCGAGCCGCAATACTCGCAGGTCTCGGAGATAACACTTCAATCTGAGCCGCAATACTCGCAGGTCTCAGAGATAACACTTCAATCCGAGCTGCAGACAGTGAAACTGAAATTTAATCTACCACTTTGGTGTACGAGCCGAACCCTGTGCGTGTCCGACACCTGATGGGTGCCGGGCACAAATAACCAAAATACCCTTCTAAACCAAATGTAAAGAATTTCAAGCTCGACTTCTGCCGAAAATTCGGCAGTGTCTCCCCTATAAATGAACATTTCCCCAAAAAGTTTCACCTGTCAAACGAGCATATATGAATATAACCCAACTGCCAGCATGTATCGAATTATATCCAAAAGGAGTCAAGCATCGTAGCACTCAAGTCTCAGGTTGCAACAATTCGATTAAATCAATCTGCTCATAAGATTCATCTCAACTTTCAGATCAACAATAATACTCTGGTAATCTCACTCAGCAGCATGTAAATTAAAATATTTAAAAGCATATAATAAGGTACTGAACTCTTGCATTCCTGCTTATACATCACTTACTAAGCAGTAATCTTGCTGAAAAAACATTTAATATAAAGTTCATCCTGCTCTATAATCCTTGTTGGACTCAGGAGACATCTGGTCAACCTGATCCGCAATTCTGGCTCCCACAGTCCGGATGACTGTAAGACTCGTAGGGCAAAATATGCTAGAAATACTGGAAATGTTTAATACCATATCCAATAATAAAATATTAACGTCAACAACTTAAATAAAATAAACTAAGATAAATTAAAGCAACTGGACTAAAATAAGTAAAGTTCATAAGTAAAATATATATATATATATATTCCATCTATTACTTGTAAAACAACTGTGATGCTTAAATAAATAATAGTAACTGTATAAAATCCTTAATTTAGTTAAAAAGCATCTCAGAACTTAAATTCTCTCCACCTAGGCGTACCCCCCTTTCTAAACCGTCAATTCCTTTAATATCGTCTATTCCATCCTCGCAGGTCTAGGAAACGCAAAGTTAACCGAGCCGCAATACTCGCAGGTCTCGGAGATACCACTTCAATCCGAGCTGCATTACTCGTAGGTCTCAGAGATAACACTTCAATATGAGCCGCAATACTCGTAGGTCTCGGAGATAACACTTCAATCTGAGCCGCAATACTCGCAGGTCTCAGAGATAACACTTCAATCCGAGCTGCATTACTCGCAGGTCTCAGAGATAACACTTCAATCCGAGCTCCATTACTCGCAGGTCTCAGAGATAACACTTCAATCCGAGCCGCATTACTCGCAGGTCTCGGAGATACCACTTCAATCCGAGCCGCATTACTCGGAGGTCTCAGAGATAACACTTCAATCCGAGCTGCATTACTCGCAGGTCTCAGAGATAACACTTCAATCCGAGCCGCAATACTTGCAGGTCTCAGAGATAACACTTCAATCCGAGCTGCATTACTCGCAGGTCTCGGAGATACCACTTCAATCTGAGCCGCAACCTGGCACTACACAGTTCAGGCGTCCCCGAAACTAGTGAGGCAAAATAACTAACTATCTCAAGGCAACTAGGGGGTACCCTCGCAGTGGGTTTGAAAACCATAATCTGTTATTTACATAAACTCTCAAAAAACTGGTTCTCAACTGAACTTAAAATATATATCCACACATATATATATATATATATATATATATATATCAAAATCTGATTTAAAAAAAAACAAGAGCTATAATTCTTCCTTTTCAATCACTGAAAATATATCAAATACTCAACTAGTTTGCTAGCCATATTGATCTCTTATTAGCATAACACTCCAATATTATATTTATACTCTTACAACACAATTAACCATATGGACAAGTATAAATAGGTGATAAATAAACAGATAATTAAATACCCATCTTTCTAAACCTCAGTTCTCGACGTATGTGTATATAAATATATAAAACAACAAATAAATTATGCTTTTCCTCTGAAAACCTCAACAAATTTTTCAAACTCTGCTGGATACCTGTTTACTCAGTCACACCAACGAGGTAAAACAACATAAGAAAAGTCCGGCAATTTCTTAAAATAAGGATGCACAAGTGATGCTGTGTCTACAGGAAGTTAACCTAATGCTCTGATACCAATTGAAACGACCTGACCCAAATTCCACTTTGGAACCCAGGTCAAATCCCAATTAAACTGACACCTGGTGGCCATGGGTCAAAAATGACCAAAGTGTCCTGAAAAACAATAGCACAAACCCTAAGGCCCTAGCTCGTGGCTGCACCTGATAACTGTAGGCTGCCTACGTACCCTTACTGAGGGATCAAGCCACACGTAGTTCTTTCCTCTGGGCCTGATCTGCAACTGGTTTGTTTACTGAAAAACTCGCTCTAGGGCTGACATTCCTGGAGTAACCAGGACTCCCTTTTATGATCCGTCAAATACTATGCGATCCTGGGATTACCTAGATTAACATACCAGAACATGACTACGATCCAACAGTTCAACTTGCTGAACCTGGAAATCACACACTAGGCGAGATCCGTTCGGGGTTCAAACGTTATTCGAATTAAGATCCGCGAAATCCTACATGCTCATGGGGACTAGAAGATTATTGTAGGACTGACTGTGGTCCCCACCCTGCTACCCACGCGCCGCCACACTGGCCGTGGTGCCTAAAGCGATAACGCTTCGTCGGTAAAATTCCGAATCACGGCTCAAAGTTCCTACCCTAGGTGTAACACCCTATTTGGAGCCACTTTTGTTCTTGGACTTACCCCAAAAACCGGACAGAAGTGGCCGGAATCGCACCCTCAAAACCGGCTGAAACCTAACTTAACAATCGAAGTATTTACGCTTGAAATTTCTGAAATCCTACGCAACCAGCAGGTAGAGCATAGAAAATAGCTAGAAAAACATACCTCACTCGTCCGATTTGGTGGCCGGAGGTGTTCGAACGAGCTCCGTGAAATTCCATCAAAAATTGTCCAAACCGCCCTGTTTCGTGGCGCTTTCCGGCGACCACGACGGCGTATCAAGGCTGGGATGGGCTGCTACTGAAAGAGGGGAGCGAGGTGGTTTGATTGGCACTGGTCTTGCTCGATTTGGTGGTCGGGGCTGAGAGATATCCCCTTTGGAAGTCAGCTAGTCGAGCTCCTCCCAAACTCAGAAATTCTGGGTTTATAAAAAGCTAAACTTCGAATATTTACGGTTATGCCACTGAACTTCTTTTGATCGCCATTTCTTCGTTACAACTCCGATTCAAGTCCACTACGTGTCTACGGACTCGTTCCAACATGCTCTATGCAACGGTCCAATCGAAATTTCCAAATTCCTTCCCGAACTTAAAATGACCTTTTTACCCCATCTTAATATTAAATAACATTTTACTTTTCAAAAACCTTAATTAATTCAAGGGAAATAGCGGTATATACCCCCAATTTTATAATCTTAACTAAAAATACGACCCCCCCCCCCCCCCAATATTTGTACAACTATCACCTATAAATATAAAATTATTGTCCACTTATTGCTGAATTTTCACAAGTTCAGAAATTTTAGGTCACTCAACTCTCTCTCTCTCTCTGGCACAGCTCTCTTTCTCTTTGGTTTCTGTCTAACGCAGCTCTCTGTGTCTCTCTTGGCTCTCTCTCTCTAGCGCAACTCTCTGTCTCTCTCTGTGCTCTCTTTCTCATGGCGCAGCTCTTTCTCTCTCTAGCTTTGTTATGTCTTTTTCACCCTCTATTCGGTCTCTTGCTCTCTGTTTGGAATCGCGAACCCCTCCCTTTAGGTATGTCTTCTGAATAGCTGCTTGCAACCTTGAAGCTTTAGTGGATTGCTGACCTCGAAAAGGTAGTGTTGATGGTTATTTTCTTAAAATCAATGGGATTATGTGAAATGGGTTATATTTTGATTGTTTGGGTTTGTGTTAAATTCATTTTGGCTTTAATTGCTTTGGGTTAGGTTTTGTTGAATATTCATGCTCAGTCATCTGGGTTTGTACCAATTGCACTTAGATTGGTCTGGATATGTGAATCTTGAAACTTGGGATTTTCCATTTGATGTAGTAGATCTGTATAATGTGATTCTGATGTGTTATTGGTATACTGCTGTTGTGTTCCTCTTATTTTACCGTCGTATTGCTGTTATATTGCTGTTATATTGTCATTGTATTGTATGGTTATTGTGGTTATTTGTTCTATTTCTAAGTTGATTCAATTCTCTTATGAAAATTTATTTGAAGTCTTATACATAGTTTTTGCTCTAATTTTTCGTTTTGAATTATTCGTTAAAGATTATTTATTTATTCATTTAAAATTTTGGAATTGATGAGATATCTGGTCTGGGCTTGAGATTACCCTAATTTATTGTTCTTTATTGTGATTGTGATTTTAGCTAAGGATTGGGTGATGTGTTTTTGTTTTGGGTCATTTGATATGGTTTTGAGATTGGTTTCATATCTATGATTTTGGTTTGTGTTAAAGTAAATAAATGGGTATTTCATTCCTGTGGTTTTTGTGGAGGTACACCATTGTATCATACTTATTTTCTCTTATGATGATATGGTTCTATAATGTATTTGTTTGGTCAGGCTGGTTTGATAAGTGCATGAGCTGTGCTGAAAAGTGGCAAAAAAAACTTAAAATGCAGAGCAATAGGCTCCTTAAATACACAAGTTGAAATGCCTCAGCAGGTTTGTACCTGTCAGTGCATGGATTTAAATGTGTTATTGACTCTTCAACTTTCATAATATTTTTATATTGTGAAAAATGAAAAGATTATGTTCATTGTATCAAAGTTACCTGTAAGTAATAAGATCATGTCGTAGTGAAAGATAAGCCCCTGCCATCATTTAATCTCACTCTGTTCTTTACCTTTTACTGAGGCCTTCAGTATAGTCTCTTATGTAGTGTTTTTTGGTATATATGATCACTGCTCTAATTAATTTTTCTACTTGCAGACGAAACTTAAACTTACTGGGAATCCACGTGGTCGTTTAGTGACATATTCAGAAACTCAGAGTCTGATGGTTGGTTTCTAAGAATCTTTTTTCTTCTGGTTGCTGACTTTATCCTGGTTGAAAATATTGAACAGAGGTCTTCGCATTTATTAATTATTATGGACTCATGTAAAGCATCTGTGCCCATTGTTTTTCACAACAAGGAAAGAAAATAACCTATAGATTACACTGCGATTAGATGCTAAAATTAGTAAAGCATTGATGGAGCGTTATGCTTTAGGTTTGCATTCCCTTTGTTTCCAGTTAATTTTACACCATGAGATTGGGGGAATGGAAAGAGGTCAAATAGGGATTCCTTTAGAGCTATTCCCAATTAATTTTTTCTTTCCAAGATGCAAGCAGGAGGCTTAAGGCTACTAAGAATCATATGCCTGTGATTTCTTTCCCATGCCCTACAAAATTTCTTAGATTTATATGGGGGTGGGTTGGGCCATGTTGTGTATGAAGGTTTGTCTGTCTTTAATAATGATTCTCTCAGGGTGTAATTCCATTCGGAGCTATCTCATTTGCAATATGTGTTTTTTGAACCATTGGGAAAGCACGATGGCATGTAAGTGAGCTCCTGACTCGTGCTATGTTTTGTTTTTGGCATCTCATGTGCCAATCATAAAAATGGTATATTCTTGGTTCTGTTGTTCCTAACAATTTCTCATTTCCTTAGAATAATCATAGCATGGTTAATATCATTTATTGTTGTGAGTGCATCTAGTGATAGACGTTGAGGACAGAAAGTGCATGTGAAGAAATTGTTTTGTTCAAATAAAAGAAACCTGCATAGAGTGATGTAAAAGATAATGTTTACATGATTTTTTTTTGTGTGGTTAATGTATTAAATATCTAAGAAATAAAAGCATATTTCAATTACAAGTCTTTGGATTCAACATAGCTCCGAATGGAATTACACCCTGAGAGAAATCATTATTAAAGAATAGAATTACACCGAATGAAATAAAAGTATCCTCCTCAAATTGTAGGGCTCTAACATCAAGTGCCCCAGAGCAGCTTGCTTTGTCCGACATTGGATTTTTGGGACTTTGCCCTTGGATTTGGGACAATGTATTCAGTTTCAGCACGCTTGGATCAAAATTGGGGATGAGTTTTGAAAGCTGACTCAGCAAATTTTCCCTCTCAGCTTCTACCAATTGCTTGGTCCTAGCCTCCATATTTAAACTCTCTTCCCTTGATCTAGCCTCCATTTTCAAAGTCTCTTCTTGAAGGACAAGTCTTACACTTTCCTTCAATTGATCAGCAAACCTTACCTTCTGTTGTCTAGGTAAATTGAAGTATTGCTTAGGGGAAACCCCAGCCCCTACCCCTCTAACTCTTCCTAGATGCTCGGGACCCAAAGCCAATGTCAAAACATCATTGGTTCCTGACAGAGTAAGAGTGCCTTCAGAGACTTGCTTTTGCAAATCATCCTAACAAAAAGACATAATAAAAAGTCAGAATAAGGAAACAAACGACGGTTATTTATAAAAAATCGACGTAATATAATATTTCACACAACTCAATAACATAACAATCGACGTAATATAATATTTCAGACGATGCTACCTAAATACCGACGTTATTAATTTATTAACACGACGTCAAAAATAAACCACCGACGTCTTATGATGTAATTACAAAAAACAGAGCATTGATTCCAGATTCAGACCTTTAACGACGCGTTTTAAAATATTTCGACGTAGTAAAATTTTTCACATGACGCAAAAATATAACAGCAGACGTAATAAAATTTTTAAAACAGGGTGAGTAGGCTTACAATTAATTTTTCTTTCTCTGCAGTCTTTGGATCCGGGATGTTACCATGTTTGTCTTCTCTAGCTTTTTTCCATAAGGTAGATCGATCAATATCTACCCCAGGCATGATTTCCTTCAAGTCCTCCTTAAAACCAACATATCCTTTTCGAGACAATCGATGATTGTACTCGAGTTTCTCCCTCCTCTGTGATTGTTCTTCATGCACAGCCCCAAATTTTTCAGATAACCTTGAAGCTACAAAGGCATCCCATTGAGCTTTCTCTATGAATTTGTATGTTTCAGGGGGCTGCCTTAATTTATCCTGCTCCTTGATGAATGGAAGGATATGAAACCTCGTTAGTGTAGACTTGAAATCCTTCCATTTCTTGGGGGCAGAAGATAGCACCATTTGCTTGCCCCCTTTACCAACCACAAAAGCCATGCCAACGGCTTCCCAAATCTGCTCTTTTATATCCTTGGATATTTGAACCCATTTCTTGTCCACAAGTGGGACTCTGGAGCGTGCCAACACACCAATGTAGGACTGCATCTCACTATGTGCACGGCCACATGGTTTCCCTTCTTCATTGTACTCAACAACAGGCTTGATTTTCTGAATTTTTCTCTGCACAACACAGGGCATTGTGCTCATACCCCGACCTGACTTTGGCTCCTTAGAAATAGTTGCCGTGCTACCTAGTTCTATCTCAGAAGATGAAACAAACTTCATCTTCTTCGAGGACTTGGTTTGAGGATTTACAACTCTAAGCTCCTTCTTCGAGGATTCATTTGTTTTCAAGCCAGACTCCTTACTTTGGGATTGAGAAACCATGGTTACAGACAAATTAAACCTGCAAGTGAAAATATATCAGTGAAATTAAGAAAAACCACGACGATTATTTATAAACTACGACGTATTATAATATTTCAAATGACGTAAGAACAAAACAACCGACGTAATAATAAATTTGCACGACGGTAATTAATCACCGACATGATAAAATATTACAACGACGTCAATAATAAACAACCGACGTCTTATGATATAATCAAAAACAGAGTATTAAATATTACAACGATGTTAATAATAAAACTTCGCCGTGATATTGAAAATAAAACGACGTAAATATTAATATACCGTCGTCTATACCACAAAAACAAATTAGGAACAACGTAAAATAATTTCAGCAGAAAAATAATTAAAAAGATTTTCGAAACAAAAACCATTGTCCAGAGAAATCAAACCTGCGATGAATATATCCTTAAAAATCAAAAACAAAAAAAGAATATCATTTTAAAAAACAACGAAGAACACTTTCACACGACGCTAGGGTGACTAACGAACCGTCGTGGTCTATAAATCTAACCACGTAAATAACAAGCCACCGTCGTCTTATTTAGTTGAAGTAAAAGAACCAGAGTAGTGTTCAAACTTGGAAACTTTTCGTCTTTGTTTGCAAATTTTATCAAACTTGGAAAGCAAAAATGTAAAAAGATTTAAAAAAACGAAAATGATATGCGCATGCAAAATAGGAACAAAAATCCTTCCAGAAATGCTTACCCTTTGCTTGCGATGAAAGCTTTCTTCTGGAGTTTGGTGTTTCAGTTCAGAGATGAAGACGAAGAGGAGATAAGCTTCAAAGTTTGAAACAGTTCTTGGAGAATGAAAAATGAGAGAAGCTTGAAAGTTTTTCTCGGGTTTGGAAACAATGCAAGTATGGGTCAGGAAGGCGAAAAGTTTAAAATAATAAAAAACCGTTTCATAAAAACGACGCTATTAATAGTATGCGCCCTAGTATGGTACATTATACGGCGCTAGTGTTAACACTGCCCTATAATATTACTTTACACGACGCTATGTTTTAATGAAACGACGTTGTTAAATAGAATTACACGACGCATTTTTCTTCAAAAAGATGAATCGTCACTTTCCAATTTACCCAACGACCTTATATTCAATAATAACCACGTCGTTTTAATTACTCATACCGACGTGTAAGTTTTTTAATTACACAATAAATTAATTTTCCAAAAAAATACAACGTCGTTTTTATATAGCGTCGTTGTTCATTTATTTATACGACCTTATTTTAATTTTAAACGACGTTTATGTTATCATATAAACGTCGATAATTTAAAAAAACCGACGTGGTATATAAGATTTGTTTATAAATAATGGGTTTTCTGTCTTTCTGTCGTCTTCATTTTTCAATTAGGGTTTCAACTTTTTCTCACCTCTCTGGAAGCACATCATCTAAAAAATTGTCTTTCTGCACAGAAGGAGAACAAGGTTTGCATCAGCACTCTTTCTCAGCTCCTCCATGATGAGGTTCTCTGGGTTGATCTCCATGGTCTTCTTGCTCGACATGTACCCAGCAGATCTGTTATCCCTCAAGGCCTGAGCCTTCATGATTCTTTCCATGTTGGCAGTCCAGCACGGTCAGACGGTCAGACACCACAACCTTCTCCACTCTGTCACCCAAAACATCCTTCACAACCTTGCAGAGTCCCTCAAACTTCTCCTTCAACTCTTCCTTCTTCTTTGCCTCGTGTTCACTCTCATCAAGCTTGACACCTTCCTTGGCGGCTGAGACAAGCTTCTTGCCCTCAAACTCCTTGTGAGAGTAATTGGCACATCATCCACTTCTAAAACATTGCCTTTGTTCATTCTGGTTCGATTATGATGAGGAACAATGGTAAAAAATGAATAATGGTTCGATTATGATGAGGAACAGAGTTCATTCTGGTAATGATAGACGAATAATGGCATAAAATTTGTACGTCGTTAATTTAACAAACCGTCGTGGTTAGTACAATTATGCGACAGTAGAGTTATGGATACCGTCGTAGTATAGTATAATTAAAAAGTCGATAAATTTATATTTACAGTCGTGGTAACTTAATTTAAATCGGCGATTTTTTTTGTAATTAACCGTCGTAGATTCCTTTGAATTTATGCGTCGCTGACTAAGAAAATTGGGTCGTGTTTATTAATTAATTAACACGGCGTCTTATTTTTATATCATTGTCTTTGCTTTCTACGGCGGTGATTTCATAGATGCAGTCGTTGTTTTTAGGTTCAGATTTTAACTCTGAAAAATACCTTTGTAATAAGACGACGCTTTTTTAATTTGGTGCATCGTGGTTTCAAAATATCTATACGTGTGCCGTTTTTTAGGTGTTTAAAGTATGTTTCTACGACGGGTTTCTATTACCGTCGTCTTTTAAAAAACAACGACGGTTTTTTGATCTACCGTTGTTGTTTACTGGTCGTCTTTTGCCCTTTTTGTAGTAGTGAGAACTGTCGTCTTTTGGGGTCGTGAGAGTATCTACTTATGTATTTAATCAAAACCAGTGAAAGATTTCTTCAATTTGACAGAATCTTGTTTCCAGACAACTACGGCATTCAAATGAAATGTAAAAATAGGGAAGAGAGTGAGAAAAAACCTTTGGCGTGCAAAGAAAGTTTCCTTTCGACAAAGACGAAGACGAAAATGGTGATTTGGAGATGAAGACGAAGATTCAGACAATGATGCTGCTTTTGGGAAATGAGAGGGAAACTACGTTATCGGTGAGAGAAAACCGTAAAATATTAGGTCAGGTGATGAAAAGTTTATATATATTCCCAGAGTTCAATACAACGACGTTGTTATTACAAACCGCCGTATTAGTTAGTTATAACGACGGTAAATAATTAATAACTGACGTGGTTATCACAACTGCCGAGCGACTTTTGGAATTCCGATGTGGTTATGACGGCCCTTTTTTTATCTAAACTGACGTTGTACTTCTAAATTCAACGACTGTGTATTTTACTAACCGACGTGGTTACTTTGGGGTTCTGAAAACGACGTCGTTCTCTTTTTAATACGCGCCAAATGAGTTTTGGATTTCCGATGCAGTTATGACGGCGCTTTGTTTATCTAAACTGACGTTGTACTTAGAAATTCAACGACCGTGTATTTTAATAAACCGACGTGGTTATTTATGGTTCTGAAAACGACGTCGTTCTCTTTTTAATACGCGCCAAATGACTTTTGGATTTCCGATGCAGTTATGACGGCGCTTTGTTTATTGAAACTGACGTTGATTATTCAACTATGACGTCGCTATGTATATTAGAACCGACGTGGATATTTACGATAATTTGTTTAAATATGATTTTTCCACTCGTTTTTTAACTCTCAGTTTTCAATTAGGGTTTTCTGAAAGCATGGGTTTGCTACATCCTCCTGTGTAGCAAGGGTGGAACTAGCCTTAGAACCTGCATGGGTTTTCAGCCGCACTTGCCCTAAACACTCGCAGAGACGGACTCAGGTGGTGGCTGTAGTAGGTTCCTCCCAAATCAGAGAAAAGTCTAGTCATTCTGAACCTCAAGCCCACTCCCAGCTTCTTCCCAACTTCTTCCCAGCCCCCACTCTCCCCACCCCAAAGGCACAACCCACAACAGGTTCTAAGGCTGGTTCCACCCTTGCTACACAGGAGTTTTGAAGTTGATCACTGTAGAAAAGGGAACTACAACGTAACCAGGAATCGAGGAGTGAGCTTTTCATACTTTGTTGATTTTGATTTTCTGAAATTATTAGATATTCATCTATGGGTGCAGGAGCTTGAGAACAAGAGGAAGGAGAGGGCCCAGCTTGCATATGAGAGGAAGAAACAGTTGAACAAGCTGAGGGTGAAGGCAGAAAAGAAACCACGATGTATTTTCCAAATTTGTGTACATATATTGTGTAAATATTGATCAATATTTAATACGAAGAGATTTGCCTGTTAAGATGAAAATGTTGTTGAGGATTGAGAATTAAATTTTGTTTTTTGTTAAGAAAGATATTACCAAAATAAAAGAAAAATTAATTAATTTTAAAAAGCTATAAAAATAAGACGGCGGTTTACAGAGAAGACAGACGTATAAATTGAAAAAATACGACGGTAATTTGAACTTAGGACGTGGTAAATAAACACGACAGTAGTGTTGTAGGTACCATCGTAGTATACTCCAAAATAATAAGTCGATAAATTAATCTCTCACGTCATGGTATATTATTTAACACGTCGTTTTTTTTAATATACCGATGTGTATTACATTACATTATACGACGTGAATTCCATAAAATTATACGACGTGGATTCCATTAAAGAATAACCGACGTGGGTACGGCGGTATGTATATAAGCACCGCCGTAAGTTTAAAAGATTTATTGTATAAATTTGACTATTTCTTTCAGTTTCAGTTTTCATTTAGGGTTCCAAGTTCTTCTGGTCTCTCTGGAGGCTCGTCTTCCTCTCTCACATACACACATACATCATCACTCTCTCTCACATCTCAAAGACAATAATTTGGATGTTAATGATGTATGCGTTTTGGTGTATCTCAAAGACACCAAGACGCACACATCATTAACTTTCAAAACATTGTCTTTCTCAAAGTTTACAGTAGTCAGTTCAGTTCTGGTTTCTTTTTGGATTTTGTGTATTTAAAATATTGTCTTTCTTACTTTGGTGGTTCGATTATGATCAGGATCCAAATATCTTAAAGGTAAGATATCATACCCCTTGGGATCAAAATTAAAAAATAATTAAATCTTAAAAAGAAATAAAAATTAAAACGGCGGTTTACAGAGAAGGCACCGTCGTAGTATACAGACGTGGATTCCATTATATTATACGACGCGGATTAAGAACAGTTGGTCGTATTTAGTTAGGAGTTCACACGGCAGGCTTTCCGATGGAGCCCAAAACTTGGGCATCATCATAAGATGGTGGGAGGAGTCATTTGGTGAGTTTTGAGTGAGATCTAATCACTAGAAATCGAATCACTAGAACTATGCAATACACCAACCACTCCAATTCGGAACAAACTGCCTTTGAACTTGAATTGTCCAATTTCTTACACCTATGGATTTCTGATCGAGGCCAAAACTTGGGCATCATCATAATATGGTGGGAGGAGTCATTTGGTGAGTTTTGTGTGAAATCCAATCGCTAGAAGTACGCAATACACCAACCACTCCAATTCGGAACGAACTGCCTTTCAACTTGAATTGTCCAATTTCTTACACCTATGGATTTCCGATCGAGGCCAAAACTTGGGCATCATCATAATATGGTGGGAGGACTTACGTGGTGAGTTTTGAGTGAAATCCAATCGCTAGAACTATGGAATACACCAACCACTCCAATTCGGAACGAACTGCCTATGAACTTGAATTGTCCAATTTCTTACACCTATGGATTTCCGATCGAGCCCAAAACTTGGGCATCATCATAATACGGTGGGATGAGTCATTTGGTGAGTTTGGAGTGAAATCCAGTCGCTAGAACGACGAAATACACAAACCATTCCTATAAGGAATGAACTGCCTTTGAACATGAATTGTCCAATTTCTTACCCCTACTGATTTCCGACCGAGCCCAAAAGGAGTCATTTGGTGAGTTTTGAGTGAAATCCAATCGCTAGAACTACGCAATACACCAACCACTCCAATTCACAACGAACTGCCTTTGAACTTGAATTGTCCAATTTCTTACACCTATGGATTTCCGATCTACCCCGAAACTTGGGCATCATCATAATATGGTGGAAGGAGTCATTTAATGAGTCTTGAGTGAAATTCAATCACTAGAACTATGCAATACACCAACCACTCCAATTCACAACGAACTGCCTTTGAACTTGAATTGTCCAATTTCTTACACCTATGGATTTCCGATCTACCCCGAAACTTGGGCATCATCATAATATGGCGGGAGGAGTCATTTGGTGAGTTTGGAGTGAAATCCAATCGCAAGAACTACAGAATACACAAACCACTCCTATAAGGAACGAACTACCTTTGAACCTGAATTGTCTAATTTCTTACCCCTATTGATTTCCGATGGAGCCCAAAACCTGGTCATCATCATAAGATGGTGGGAGGAGTCATTTGGTGAGTTTTAAGTGAAATCTAATCGCTAGAACTACGCAATACACCATCCAATCCAATTCGGAATGAACTGCCTTTGAACATGAATTGTCCAAGTTCTTACACGTATGGATTTCCGATCGAGCCCAAAACTTGAGCATCCTCATAATATGGTGGGAGGAGTCATTTGGTGAGCTTTGAGTGAAACCAATTGCTAGAACTATGCAATACACCAACTACTCCAATTCGGAACGAACTGCCTTTGAACTTGAATTGTCCAATTTTTTACACCTATGGGTTTCCGACCGAGCCCAAAACTTCGGAATCGTCCCAATATGGTGGGAGGAGTCATTTGGGGAGTTTTGAGCGAAATCCAACTGCTAGAACTATGGAATACACCAACCACTCCTATACAGAACGAACTGCCTTTGAACCTAAATTGGCCTATTTCTTACCCCTATTGATTTCCGATCGAGCCCAAAACTTGGGCATCATAATAATATGGTGGGAGGAGTCATTAGGTGGGTTTTGAGGGAAATCCAATCGCTAGAACTACAGAATACCCCAACCACTCCTATCACGAACGAACTGCCTTTGAACATGAATTGTCCAATTTCTTACACATATGGATTTCTGATCGAGCCCAAAACTTGAGCATCATCATAATTTGGTGGGAGAAGTCATTTGGTGAGTTTTGTGTGAAATCCAATCGCTAGAACTATGCAATACACCAACCACTCCAATTCGGAACGAACTGCCTTTGAACTTGAATTGTCCAATTTCTTACACCTGTGGATTTCCGATCGAGCCCAAAACTTGGGCATCGTCCTAATATGGTGGTAGGAGACATTTGGGGAGTTTTCAGTGAAATCCAACAGCTAGAACTATGGAATACACCAACCGCTCCTATAAGGAACGAACTGCCTTTGAACCTGAATTGTCCAATTTCCTACACCTATGGATTTCAGATCGAGCACAAAACTTGGGCAACATCATAATATGGTGGGAGGAGTCATTTGGTGAGTTTCGAGTGAAATCCAGTCTCTAGAACTGTGGAATACACCAACCACTTCAATTCAGAACGAACTGCCTTTGAACTTGAATTGCCCAATTTCTTACACCTATGGATTTCCGATCGAGCCCAAAACATGAGCATCATCATAATATGTGGGAGGAGTCATTTGGTGAGTTTTGAGTGAAATCCAACTGCTAGAACTATGGAATACACCAACCGCTCCTATATGGAACGAACTGCCTTTGAACCTGAATTGTCCAATTTCTTACCCCTATTGATTTCCGATCGAGCCCAAAACATGGGCATCGTCACAATATGGTGGGAGGAGTCATTTGGTGGGTTTTGAGTGAAATCCAATCGCTAGAACTACGGAATACCCCAACCAATCCTATAAGGAACGAACTGCCTTTGAACCTGAATTGTCCAATTTATTACCCCTATTAATTTCCAATCGAGCCTAAAACTTGGGCATCATCATAATATGGTCTTAGGAGTCATTTGGTTAGTTTTGAGTGAAATCCAACCGCTAGAACTATGGAATACACCAACCGCTCCTATAAGGAACGAACTGCCTTTGAACCTGAATTGTCCAATTTATTACCCCTTTTGATTTCCGATCGAGCCTAAAACTTGGGCATCATCATAATATGGTGGTAGGCGTCATTCGGTGAGTTTTGAGGGAAATCCAATCGCTAGAACTACGGAATACACAAACCACTCCTATAAGGAATGAACTGCCTTTGAACATGAATTGTCCAATTTCTTACCCCTATTGATTTTACATCGCGCACAAAACTTGGGCAACATCATAATATGGTGGGAGGAGTCATTTGGTAAGTTTTGAGTGTAATCCAATAGCTAGAACTACGGAATACACCAACCACTCCAATTCGGAACGAACTGCCTTTGAACTTGAATTGTCCAATTTCTTACACCTGTGGATTTCCGATCGACCCTAAAACTTGGGCATCATCCTAATATGGTGGGAGGAGTCATTTGGGAAGTTTTCAGTGAAATCCAACTGCCAGAACTATGAAATACACCAACCGCTCCTATAAGGAACGAACTGCCTTTGAACCTGAATTGTCCAATTTCTTACCCCTATTGATTGCCGGTCGAGCCCAAAACTTGGGAATCATAATAATATGGTGGGAGGAGTCATTAGTTGGGTTTTGAGTGAAATCCAATCGCTAGAACTACGGAATATCCCAACCACTCCTATCACGAACGAACTGCCTTTGAACCTGAATTGTCCAATTTCTTACCACTATTGATTTTAGATCGAGCGCAAAACATGGGCACCATCATAATATGGTGGGAGGAGCCATTTGGTGAGTTTTGAGTGAAATCCAAATGCTAGAACTATGCAATACACCAACCACTTCAATTCGGAACGAACTGCCTCTGAACTTGAATTGCCAAATTTCTTGCACCTACGGATTTTCTATCGAGCCCAAACCTATGGAATACACCAACCACTTCAATTCGGAACGAACTGCCTTTGAACTTGAATTGTCCAATTTCTTACACCTGTGGATTTCCGATCGAGCCCAAAACTTGGGCATCATCCTAATATGGTGGGAGGAGTCATTTGGGAAGTTTTCAGTGAAATCCAACTGCTAGAACTAGGAAATACACCAACCGCTCCTATAAGGAACGAACTGCCTCTGAACATGAATTGTCCAATTTCTTACCCCTATTGATTTTCTATCGAGCCTAAAACTTGGGCATCATCATAATACGGTGGGAGGAGTCATTTGGTGAGTTTTGAGTGAAATCCAATTGCTAGAACTATGCAATACACCAACCACTCCAATTCGGAATGAACTGCCTTTGAACTTGAATTGTCCAATTTCTTACACCTATGGATTTCCGATCGAGCCCTAAACTTGGGCATCATCATAATATGGTGGGAGGAGTCATTTGGTGAGTTTGGAGTGAAATCCAATCACTAGAACTACGGAATACACAAACCACTCCAATAAGGAACGAACTGCCTTTGAACCTGAGTTGTCCGATTTCCTACCCTTATTGATTTTGCGATCGAGCCCAAAACTTGGCCATCATCATAATATGGTGGGAGAAGTCATTTGGTGAGTTTCGAGTGAAATCCGATCACTAGAACTAAGCAATACACCAACCACTCCAATTCGGAACGAACCACGTTTGAACTTCAATTGTCCAATTTCTTACACCTATGGATTTTCCGATCGACCCCAAAATTTGGGCATCATCATAATATGGTGGGAGGAGTCATTTGGTGAGTTTTGAGTGAAATCCAATCTCGTGAACTAAGGAATGCACCAACCACTCCTATATGAAATGAACTGCCTTTGAAATTGAATTGTCCAGTTTCTTACCCCTATTGATTTCCGATCGAGCCCAAAACTTGGGCATCATCATAATACGTTGGGAGGAGTCATTTGGTGAGTTTTGAGTTAAATCCAATTTCTAGAACTATACAATACACCAACCACTTCTATAAGGAACGAACTGCCGTTGAACTTGAATTGTCCAATTTCTTACACCCATGGATTTCCGATCGAGGCCAAAACTTGGGCTTCACCATAATATGGTGGGAGGAGTCATTTGGAGAATTTTGAGTGAAATCCAATCGCTCGAACTACGGAATACACCGACCACTCCTTTAAGAAATGAACTGCCATTGAACTTGAATTGTCCAATTTCTTACCCCTATTGATTTCCGATCAAGCCCAAAACTTGGGCATCACCATAATACGTTGGCAGGAGTCATTTGGTGAGTTTCGAATTAAATACAATTGCTAGAACTATACAATACACCAACCACTTCTATAAGGAATGAACTGCCGTTGAACTTGAATTGTGCAATTTCTTACACCTGTGGATTTCCGATCGAGCCCAAAACTTGGGCACCATCATAGTATGGTGGGAGGAGTCATTTGGAGAGTTTTGAGTGAAATCCAATCGCTAGAACTACGGAATACACCAACCACTCCTATAAGGAACGAACTGCCTTAGAACCTGAATTGTCCAATTTCTTACCCCTATTGATTTACGATTGAGCCCAAAACTTGGGCATCATCATAATATGGTGGGAGGAGTCATTTGGTGAGTTTTGAGTGAAATCCAATTGCTAGAACTATGCAATACACCAACCACTCCAAGTCGTAACGAACTGCCTTTGAACTTGAATTGTCCAATTTCGTACACCTATGGATTTCCAATCGAGCCCGAAACTTGGGCATCATCATAACATGGTGGGAGGAGTCATTTGGCGAGTTTTGAGTGAAATCCAATCGCTAGAACTACGGAATACACCAACCACTCCTATAAGGAACGGACTGCCTTTGAACCTGAATTCTCCAATTTCTTACCCCTATTGATTTCCGATCGAGCTCAAAACTTGGGCATCATATAATATGTTGGGAGGAGTTATTTGTTGAGTTTTGAGTGAAATCCAAACGCTAGAACTATGCAATACACCAACCACTCCAATTCGGAACGAACTGCCTTTGAACTTGAATTGTGCAATTTCTTACTCCGATGGATTTTCGATCGAGCCCAAAACTTGGGCACCATCATAATATGGGGGAAGGAGTCATTTGGTGAGCTTTGAGTGAAATCCAATCGTTACAACTATGGAATACACCAACCCCTCCAATTCGGAATGAACTGCCTTTGAACTTGAATTGTCCAATTTCTTACCCCTATTGATTTCCGATCAAGCCCAAAACTTGGGCATCTTCATAATATGGTGGGAGGAGTCATTTGGTGAGTTTTGAGTGAAATCCAATCGCTAGAACTACGGAATACACCAACCACTCCTATAAGGAACGAACTGCCTTTGAACTTGAATTGGCCAATTTCATACCCCTGTTCATTTCCGATCGAGCCCAAAACTTGGGCATCATCACAATATGTTGGGAGTAGTTATTTGGTGAGTTTTGAGTGAAATCCAATCGCTAGAACTATGCAATACACCAACCACACCAATTCAGAACGAAATGCCTTTGAACTTGGATTGTCCAATGTCTTACACCTGTGGATTTCGGATCGAGCCGAAAACTTGGGCATCATAATAATATGGTGGGAGGAGTCATTTGGAGAGTTTTGAGTGAAATCCAATCGCTAGAACTACGGAATACACCAACCACCCCTATAATAAACGAACTGCCTTTGAACCTGAATTTTACAATTTCTTATCCTTATTGATTTACGATCGAGCCCAAAACTTGGGCATCATCATAATATTGTGGGAGGAGTCATTTAGTGAGTTTAGAGTGAAATCCATTCTTTAGAACCATGGAATACACCAACCACTCCTATAAGGAACGAACTGCCATTGAACATGAATTGTCCAATTTCTTAACCCTATCGATTTCTGATCGATCCCAAAACTTGGGCATCAACATAATATGGTGGGAGGAGTCATTTTGTGAGTTTTGAGTGAAATCCAATCGCTAGAACTATGCAATACACCAACCACTCCAATTCGGATCGAACTTCCTTTGAACTTGAATTGTCCATTTTCTTACACCTATGGATTTCCGATCGAGGCCGAAACTTGGGCATCATCATAACATATTGGGAGGAGTCATTTGGCGAGTTTTGAATGAAATCCAATCGCTAGAACTTAGAAATACACCAACCAATAAGGATCAAACTGCCTTTGAACCTGAATTGTCCAATTTCTTACCCCTATTGATCTTCGATTGAGCCCAAAACTTGGGCATCGTATAATATGTTGGGTGGAGTCATTTGTTGAGTTTTTAGTGAAATCCAATCGCTAGAACTATGCAATACACCAACCGCTCCAATTCGGAAAGAATTGCCTTTCAATTTCAATTGTCCAATTTCTTACACCTATGGATTTCCGATCGAGCCCAAAACTTGGGCATCATAATAATATGGTGGGAGGAGTCATTTGGAGAGTTTTGAGTGAAATCCAATTGCTTGAACTATGCAATACACCAACCACTCCAATTCGGAACGAACTACCTTGGAACTTGAATTGTCCAATTTCTTACACCTATGGATTTCCGATCGAGCCCAAAACTTGGGCATCAACATAATATGGTGGGAGGAGTTATTTGGCGAGTTTTGAGTGAAATCCAATAGCTAGAACTACGGAATCCAATCGTTCCGAATTGGAGTGGTTGGTGTATTGCATAGTTCTAGCAATTAGATTTCACTCAAAACCCACCAAATGACTCCTCCCATCATATTATGTTGATGCCCAAGTTTTAGGCTCGATTAGAAATCAATAGCGGTAAGAAATTGGACAATTCAGGTTCAAAGGCAATTCTTTCCTGATAGGAGTGGTTTCTGTATTCTGTGGTTCTAGCGAATGGATTTCACTCTAAACCCAACAAAATGACTCCTCCCACCATATTATGATGATGACCAAGTTTTGGACTCGATTGGAAATCAATAGTCGTAAGAAATTGGACAATTCAGGTTCAAAGGCAGTTCATTCCTCATAGGAGTGGTTGGTGTATTCCATAGTTCTAGCAATCGGATTTCACCCAAAACTCACCAAATGACTCCTCCCACCACATTATGTTGATGCCCAAGTTTTGCGCTCGATCGGAAATCAATAGGGGTAAGAAATTGGACAATTCAAGTCCAAAGGCAGTTCGTTCCGAATTGGAGGGGTTCGTGTATTGCATAGTTCTACCAATTGGATTTCACTCAAAACTCACCAAATGACTCCTTCCACCATATTATGTTGATGCCCAAGTTTTGGGATCGATTGGAAATCGATAGGGTTAACAAATTGGACAATTCATGTTCAAAGGCAGTTCGTTCCTTATAGGAGTGGTTGGTGTATTCCATAGTTCAAGCAATTGGATTTCACCCAAAACTCACCAAATGACTCCTCCCACCACATTATGTTGATGCCCAAGTTTTGGGCTCGATCGGAAATCAATAGGGGTAAGAAATTGGACAACACAGGTTCAAAGGCAGTTCGTTCCTTATAGAAGTGGTTGGTGTATTCCATTGTTATAGAGATTGGATTTCACTCAAAACTCACCGAATGACTCCTCCCACCACATTATGATGATGCCCAAGTTTTGGGCTCGATTGGAAATCAATAGGGGTAAGAAATTGGACAATTCAGGTTGAAAGGCAGTTCGTTCCTCATAGGAGTGGTCGGTGTATTCCGTAGTTCTCGCGATTGGATTTCACTCAAAACTCACCAAATGACTCCTCCCACCATTTTATAATGATGCCCAAGTTTTGGGCTCGATTGGAAATCAATAGGGGTAAGAAATTGGACAATTCAGGTTCAGAGGCAGTTCGTTTATTATAGGAGTGGTTGGTGTATTCCGTAGTTCTAGCAATTGGATTTCACTCAAAACTCACCAAATGACTCCTCCCACCATATTCTGATGATCCCCAAGTTTTGGGTTCTATCGGAAATCAATAGGGGTAAGATATTGGACAATTCAGGTTCGATGGCAGTTTGTTCCTTATAGGAGTGGTTGGTGTATTCCGTAGTTCTAGCGATTGGATTTCACTCAAAACTCACCAAATGAATCCTTCCACCATATTATGATGATGCCCAAGTTTTGGGCTCAATCGGAAATCGATAGGGGTAAGATATTGGACAATTCAGGTTCGATGGCAGTTTGTTCCTTATAGGAGTGGTTGGTGTATTCCATAATTCTAGCGATTGGATTTCAATCAAAACCCACCAAATGATTCCTCTCACCATATTATGGTGATGCCCAAGTTTTGGGCTCGATCGGAAATCAATAGGGGTAAGAAATTGGACAATTCAGGTTCAAAGGCAAATCGTTCCTTACAAGAGTGGTTGTGTATTCCGTAGTTCTAGCTGTTGGATTTCTCCCAAAACTCACCAAATGGCTCCTCCCACCATATTATGATGATGCCCAAGTTTTGGGCTCGATCAGAAATCAATAGGGGTTAGAAATTGGACAACTCAGGTTCAAAGGCACTTCATTCCTTATAGGAGTGGTTGGTGTATTCCGTAGTTCTAGCGATTAGATTTCACTCAAAACTGACCGAATGACTCCTCATACCATATTTTGATGATGCCCAAGTTTTAGGCTCGATCGGATATCAATAGGGGTAAGAAATTGGACAATTCAAGCTTAAAGGTAGTTCGTTCCGAATTGGAGTGGTTGGTGTATTGCACAGTTCTAGCGATTGGATGTCACTCAAAAGTCACCAAATGACACCTCCGACCATATTATGAAAATGCCGAAGTTTTGGGCTGTATCGGATATCCATAGGGTTAAGAAATTGGACAATTCGGGTTCATAGGCAGTTCGTTCCTTATTGGAGTGGTTGGTGTATTCCGTAGTTCTAGCGATTGGATTTCACTCAAAACTCCCCAAATGACTCCTCCCACCATATTATAATGATGCCCAAGTTTTGGTCTCGATTGGAAATTAATAGGGGTAAGAAATTGGACAATTCAGGTTGAAAGTCAGTTTGTTCCTTATAGGAGTGGTTGGTGTATTCCATAGTTCCAGCGATTGGATTTCACTCAAAACTTACCACATAAGTCCTCCCACCATATTATGACGATGCCCAAGTTTTGGCCTCGATCGGAAATCCATAGGTGTAAGAAATTGGACAATTCAAGTTCAAAGGCAGTTCGTTCCGAATTGGAGTGGTCGGTGTATTGCATAGTTCTAGCAATTGGATTTCACTCAAAACTCACCAAATGACTCCCCCCACCGTATTATGAAGAAGCCCAAGTTCTGGGCTCGATCGGAAATCCATAGGTGTAAGAAATTGGACAATTCAAGTTCGAAGGCAATTCGTTTCGAATTGGAGTGGTTGGTGTAGTGCATAGTTCGAGCAATTGGATTTCACTCAAAACACACCAAATGACACCTCCCACCATATTATGATAATGCCCAAGTTTTGGGCTCGATCGGAAATCCATAGGGGTAAAAAATTGGACAATTCAAGTTCAAAGGCAGTTCGTTCCGAATTGGAGTGGTTGGTGTATTGCATAGTTCTAGCGATTGGATTTCTCTCAAAACTTACCAAATTACTCCTCCCACCAAATTATAATGATGTCCAAAGTTTTGGGCTCGATCGGTTATCAATAGGGGTAAGAAATTGGAAAATTCAGGTTCAAAGGCAGTTCGTTCCTTATAGGAGTTGTTGGTTTATTCCGTTGTTCTAGCGATTAGATTTCACTCAAAACTGACCGAATGACTCCTCCCACCATATTTTGATGATGCCCAAGTTTTGGGCTCGATCGGAAATTAATAGGGGTAAAAAATTGGACAATTCAAGTTCAAAGGCAGTTCGTTCCGAATTGGAGTGGTTGGTGTATTGCATAGTTCTAGCGATTGGATTTCACTCAAAACTCACCAAATGACTCCTCCCACTGCATTACGATGATGCCCCCGTTTTTGGCTCGATCGGAAATCAATAGGTGTAAGAAATTGGACAATTCAGGTTCGAAGGCTGTTGGTTCCTTATAGGAGTGGTTGGTGTATTCCGTAGTTCTAGTGATTGGATTTCACTCAAAACTCACCAAATGACTCCTCCCACCATATTATGATGATGCCCAAGTTTTGGGGTCGATCGGAAATCCGTAGGTGTAAGAAATTGGACAATTCAAGTTCGAAGGCAGTTCGTTCCGAATTGGAGTGGTTGGTGTATTGCATACTTCTAGCAATTGGATTTCACTCAAAACACACCAAATGACACCTCCCACCATATTGTGATAATGCCCAAGTTTTGGGCTCGATCGGAAATCCATAGGGGTAAAAAATTGGACAATTCAGGTTCAAATGCTGTTGGTTCCTTATTGGAGCGGTTGGTGTATTCCGTAGTTCTAGCGATTGGATGTCACTCAAAACTCACCAAATGACACCTACCATCATATTATGATGATGCCCAGGTTTTGCCCTCGACCGGAAATCCGAAGGTGTAAGAAATTGGACAATTCAGGTTCAAAGGCAGTTCGTTCCTTATTGGAATGGTTGGTGTATATTGTAGTTCTAGCGATTGGATTTCACTCAAGACTCACCAAATGACTCCTCCCACCATATTATGATGATGCCCAAGTTTTGGGCTCGATCGGATTTCAATAGGGGTAAGAAATTGGACAATTCAGGTTCAGAGGCAGTTTGTTCCTTATGGGAGTGGTTGGTGTATTCCGCAGTTCTAACTATTGGATTTCACTCAAAACTCACCAGATGACTGCTCCCACCATATTATGATGATGCCCAAGTTTTGGGCTCGATAAGAAATCAATAGGGGGAAGAAATTGGACAATTCAGGTTCAAAGGCAGTTCGTTCCTTATTGGGGTGGTTGGTGTATACCATTGTTCTAGCAATTGGATTTCACTCAAAACTCACCAAATGACTTCTCCCACCATATTATGATGATGCCCAAGTTTTGGGCTCGAACGGAAATCAATAAGGGTAAAAAATTGGACAATTCAAGTTCAAAGGCAGTTCGTTCTGAATTGGAGTGGTTGGTGTATTGCATAGTTCTAGCGATTGGATTTCACTCAAAACTCACCAAATGACTCCTCCCACCAAATTATGATGATGCCCCAAGTTTTGGGCTCGATCGGAAATCAATAGGGGTAAGAAATTGAACAATTCAGGTTCAAATGCAGTTCGTTCCATATAGGAGTGGTTGGTGTATTCCGTAGTTCTAGCAATTGGATTTCACTCAAAACTCACCAAATGACTCCTCCCACTGTATTATGATGACGCCCAAGTTTTGGGCTTGATTGGAAATCCGGAGGTGTAATAAATTGGAGAATTCAAGTTCAAAGGCAGTTCGTTCCGAATTTGAGTGGTTGGTGTATTGCATAGTTCTAGCAATTGGATTTCACTCAAAACTCCCCAAATGACTACTCCCACCGTATTCTGATGACGCCCAAGTTTTGGGCTCGATCAGAAATCCACAGGTGTAAGAAATTGGACAATTCAAGTTCAAAGGAAGTTCGTTCCGAACTGGAGTGGTTGGTGTATTGCATAGTTCTAGCAATTGGATTTCACTGAAAACTCACCAAATGACTCCTCGCACCATATTATGATGATGCCCAGGTTTTGGGATCGATCCGAAATCCGAAGGTGTAAGAAAATGGAGAATTCATGTTCAAAGGTCGTTCGTTCCGAATTGGGGTGGTTGGTGTATTGCATAGTTCTAGCGTTTGGATTTCACTCAAAACTCACCAAATGACTCCTTCCACCATATTTTGATGATGCCCAAGTTTTGGGCTCTATCGGAAATCAGTGGGGGTAAGAAATTGGACAATTCAGGTTCAAAGGCATTTCGTTCCTTATTGGAGTGGTTGGTGTATAACGTTGTTCTAGCGATTGGATTTCACTCAAAACATAGCAAATGACTCCTCCCACCGTATTATGATGATTCCCAAGTTTTGGGCTCGATCGGAAATCAATAGGGGTAAAAAATTGGACAATTCAAGTTCAAAGGCATTTCGTTCCGAATTGGAGTGGTTGGTTTATTGCATAGTTCTAGCGATTGGATTTCACTCAAAACTCACCAAATGACTCCTCCCACCATATTATGATGATGCCCAAGTTTTGGGCTCGATCGGAAATTCATAGGTGTAAGAAATTGGACAATTTTAGTTCAAAGGTAGTTCGTTCCGAATTGGAGTGGTTGGTGGATTGCATAGTTCTAGCAATTGGATTTCACTCAAAACTCACCAAATGACTCCTCCCACCATATTATGATGATGCCCAAGTTTTGGGCTCTATCGGAAATCAGTGGGGGTAAGAGATTGGACAATTCAGGTTCAAAAGCATTTCGTTCCTTATTGGAGTGGTTGGTGTATACCGTTGTTCTAGCGATTGGATTTCACTCAAAACACAGCAAATGACTCCTCCCACCATATTATGTTGATGCCCAAGTTTTGGGCTCAATCGGAAATCAATAGGGGTAAGAAATTGAAAAATTCAGGTTCAAAGGCAGTTCGTTCCTTATAGGAGTGGTTGGTGAATTCCGTAGTTCTAGCAATTGGATTTCACTCAAAACTCATTAAATGACCCCTCCCACCATATTATGATGATGCCCAAGTTCTGGGCTCGATCGGAAATCCATAGGTGTGAGAAATTGGACAATTCAAGTTCAAAGGCAGTTCGTTCCGAATTGGAGTGGTTGGTGTATTGCATAGTTCTAGCGAATGGATTAGGTTGAGATTTGAGATAGGGTTTGGTATTTATACCTCATACTAAAAACTCCCACACAATTTCAAATTTAAAACAATCCTTCAAAATTAGCAAGTTTTTGAATACCATAAAACTTGTTGTTACTTGTCTAATGTCTTGATTGAATGCCACTAGATTTAGCAACTCTCTTTTAAAAATCTTAATAGTCTTAATGGAATACCACAAGATTTGTTTAGATTAGTTAAAAGTGTT